>CAJQZJ010003694.1:2223872-2244989 GCA_907164525.1 Lophiomys imhausi | reverse complement strand
GTGTGTGTGTGTGTGTGTGTGTGTGTGTGTGTGTGTGTGTGTGTGTTGGGGGCGGTGTTCTAAATAGACCCTGCAGAGAGGAAAAGGGGGTTTAACGGACTGGCTGGTATGATTGTAGTTCTTTTGGTGGGGAGGAGGTGAGCCTGTAGCTCTTTACTGTTCCTAGTTGTGTATGGAAGTATATTAAAAATAGTTAGCTTTTTTTCCCTTTTTTTTTTTTTAAACTCTGAGTGGAAGGGCCCCCTCCAGTCTCTTCCTTACTGCCGGGTGCTTTGTTATTCTGTGTGCCCAGCCAGCCATCTACTTTGCTCAGGCCCAAGATAAAAGAAAGAGAGGAGGGGTGAGGGGAAAGAAAAAATTTTAAAGAGGAATCTTCCCATCGGCTTCCCCTCCCTTTCGGTTCTTTTTTTTTTTTTCTGGGCAGTCTGCACAGGAAAGCGTGGCTTCCAGGCAGAGGAGGTTCAGGAAAGCGGCTCCGTCAGGTACAGCACTAGTAGCTCGCTGTCTGTGAAGAAGCAGGGGATTATGCCTTGGGTGCCTCTGAAATATTGGCCAAAGGCTTCAAAGGATCCGCAGCGGGGGGCGCGGGTGGGGGAGCATCTCTCCAGCTCGCACCCACCCCTTCCCACTTTGCGTCTACCAAATGACAGGCTGGAGCTCTCTCTGGGTGATTTTGGCCTTGGCCTCCGCCAAGCAGCTGATGCAGAGGAGGGCCCGGTTTGCAAGACTGACAGAACTCTGCAGGCTTGAGAAAGAAGAAGGAAAAGGAAAAGATTTGTTTGTTTTTTTTTTTTTCAAGCAGTCCTTGGGATATTTTCTCGTTCTCTCTCGATTTATTTATTTATTTTTCATTTTTTAACCGACTATTTTCCCAATTTGATCAGCGCCAGCCCCTCCCTCCGCTCCCATCCAACTGCCTCACCCCCACCCCCACCCCTGGTCAAAGCATAAACCACAGAGTTATGGTCTTCTCTGGATTTTGGAGTATCGCTTCCTGCCCCCGCCTTCCCTCCCCGCCCCATTCTCTGTCCTATTGAACACCTCGCCCAGTCTAGCGCACTGTGAGCTCACATTCTTCCCCTGGCTCCGGATGGCGCTCCTGGAAGCTCTGCAGCCCGGCTCTGCTTCAAATAGGTGAGTTCAAAAACCTTTCTAATCTCCAAATCCTGCTTCGCCCAAACCCCATCTCTCAGGATTGTTGCATGTGGCACACTTGCCCTGGGGGAAGACAGAGGCAAATTTTCTTCTCCTCAATCATTCGTGGTACTTACAAATGAAAGGTTTGAAGAAATGTTTAATCCCGATTGTAGATCACATTTGCGTGTGTGTGTGTGTGTGTGTGTGTGTGTGTGTGTGTGTGTGTGTGTAACCAAATAGAACTGGGCATTTCTGAATCTATTCATACTATTTTCTAATTTGGTAAATGATTTTGCCCAAAGCTTGAAAGTTTTCTTTGATATAACAGTCATTTACATGTGTGTGTGTGTGTGTGTGTGTGTGTGTGTGTGTATAGAGAGAGAATATATATATACAGAGAGAGAGAATATATATATATATACAGAGAGAGAGAGAGAGAGAGAGAGAGAGAGAGAGAGTGCATATGCAGGGCTGTATGGAGACAGAAATGGATCTAAGTTTTGTGAAGGGTAGAGGCTTAGAGAGCCAGGATGTAGCTGGACCACCTGTTTGCTGCAAAATCGCCTGTCATTCTTGTTTGGCTTTCTTTTATCTCAATAAAGAAAGAAAACATTGTGTTGCGCTCCCCTCAGTCCCTGAGACCCTAACTTGTGATGTTTACCGTTTAAATCCACGGGTTAGGCTCTTGGGAGCTGCGAGTCGTGCCTTTGCGTCGCTGAAGGAACTTTTTGTCTTTTAAGAAAAAAGAAAGAAAGAAAAAAAGAAAGAGAAAGTTTGTCAGAAGTGGTGGGAGTGCACCTCTGAGGCTTCCATTGTTAGATGGGATCAGGTGACCAGAGTGTAGCAGCTCCTGGTTTCTGTAAAAGTGGGCATAGACTGTGTTGGCTGCTATGGAAGCCTGTGTATATGGCTGTCAGGGAGCCTGGTGGGTCTATTCCTTGAGAGCAACACGCAGTACTATCAGAGCGTAACACCAACAGCTCGGTACCTGGTGCTTGGCCTCAGAACATCACAGCTGAAGTCCCAGCATGCCCCATGCCTCCAACTTTTAAGCTCAGCAGTTAACCTCAAAATTGTGCCCAAATAAAATGGGCATAAGAATATATTGCATCTGCATTGTCCACACATGTGTCATATATGGCTAGACAGAGATTTCACTGATGTAGGTATGCGCACACCACTAGTTTGGAATAAATATTCAACTCTTGTATTCAGTACAAAGGAAGGAAATTAAGAGTTTAGGAAAGATAAAATGTGTTACTTTGTAAGATTTCTTAAAAACAAAAATGGATGGAGGAATACAGCCTCCTCGGGTTGGTACCTTTTAAAAAAAATGTTATGCTCGATGAAGTTAAAGGTGAGGAGGATAGAAATATATTTTCTAAATATTATGGAATGAAAGAAATAACTGGGTGCATTTGATATTATTACATTTGGGGAGGGAATCAGTGCCTGTCACTCTCTGTTAGAAACTGGAAATGTTTTTATCAGGATTTTAATTCAACCCAACAAAGTTATTGGTAATACCACAGCACATTTGAAGATGGTCCTCTCTTGAAGCAATTATCAGTATTTCCTAGTTTGTAGTTTTCTGGGATAACTTTTGATGGCAGGGTGACTCCAGTGTTTCAGGTCTACCTCACATTGGGAAAAAAGGACACACGGCTTACCTTTCCTTTGTTGCAGAAAAATTCGGACATCCGGTTTCCTTTAAACAGTTCTTAGCCCAACCTTTCTCTCCATTTTTGGAAAACACCTAAATCAGCCCAGACTCCAAATGCTCTTGTCTCTGAAAGATTTTGCGATGGCTGTAACCCCATTGTACACATGGAGAGGAAGGTGAAGGAAACTGTTCTTTTCCTATTTTAAGCACTTATTGCAATCTTACTCATTTGCTCCAAATTACAGTCAAGAAAGCATTTTGCATTAGGATGCTGAATGGGAAGTGTGCAACGATTGCATTGTGTCTTTTGTTGAAACCGCTTGTATGGCTGCAATTTACCTACCACTCGGCAGCGTTTGGTAGAATGGGCTTCAAAGCGTCTGTAAGAAATTTTCCATTTGTTTATATAAGATAATTAATGATTCCCCACCCCAGTTTAACCAATGTGTATGCATAGCTATGTGGGAATTATGGTGGTGTATCAGTTTAGCTTATAGGCAATATGCAATCACATTATACATTTGAAAGATGGACACACATTTGGTTGCTTTTAAAGGCAAAACCTGTACACAGCCAATCTGATAGAAATGTGTGGATGATCAATAAAGCTATGAAAGTTGTAATTTCTCTATGATTTCAAATGGTAGAGGGCCGTAATTCAACACAGACATTTCTGCTCGTATTCCGAGGCACTCCTGCTTTTTCATGTTTTCAAGTGGATTGCGCCTTTTCTCACACTAAAGCTGGGTGCCCAGGCATTCAGCAGTGCGCGTGACACACGGGCTTTTATATTTCAGCAGGCAACTGCCTCACTGCAAGGGCAGGTTTCTCAACACCCCCTCTTCCTCATGGAGCCCATCAGTGAAGTTCAGTGAAATGAATAACATAATTGGTGGTTGGTTCAATCACTACCAGTCTAGACTAGCCCAGACGCATCAATTAGAGGGGACTCTCTTTTAAAGGGAGAGTGTAACCGAAACAAGCAGGCTATTATTGATACTGATCTTTAAAAGAGCAAATCCAGCCTGGCAGATAAAAAAAAAATGCTGGGAGCTGCGGTAGGGGTGCACTGGGGGAAGAAAAGAGACGGGGGGGGGGTACTGGAGCTTAGGGTGCAGAAGGACAGGAAGCTGGAGAGAAAGGGAGGGATAATGAGTGGAATGCTGTCCTGTACCTCCTTGAGGCACAGTTACAATTCCGTTCACAGGGCTCAGTGGCTCACCGTATTTTTACCTAGCTTAAACACACACACACACACACACACACACACACACACACTTCTTCACTAACATTACCACCTCCTTTAAAAAAAGTCCTTCTTTTTTGTTCAAAACCAATATTAAAATTTAATAGCTTTAAGAAGTCCCACTGATAACAAGCGGAACCAGCCAAAACTCCTGCAATATTTGCCCCCCCCAAAAGAAAAATATAGAAAATTCTTAATTTTCAAATCTCTAATTCCCTTTTCTTTTCTTTCTTTCTTTCTTTCTTTCTTTCTTTCTTTCTTTCTTTCTTTCTTTCTTTTTTTTATTAAGTAAGCATGCTAGAGAACAGCACTCATTTTAAAATCTGGTACCTGGAACAAATTTTATTAGCAAATCACCTTTATGCAAAAAGTTTATAGTTTTCCATTGAATACAGTAAAATGAAAAGAATGTAACAAAGGTTTTGATGATTTGGTAGGTTTTTCCCTTCAGGTGGGGGGGGGGAAGATGATTTAGAAAGTGTTAGGAACATATTAAGCCCCAGGGAAAGAAAAACGTTTGATTGGTATTAATTAAAACACTGCTAATATATTCTAATAAAATCAGATTTAACATTCTAAACTAATCCGCCTAGCATGTCAAAGGCAAAGAAAAGTATTATCTATCTTATTTGCATCTGGGCAACTCGAATGCATTTGCTCATTCGGCAGAATTAATTTCTATCACCAGTCTATTTAATCTCCTCACAGATTTAGTCAAACTTATTCTTTCAACCTAAAAAGGGCCAGGATGGGGCAACCATGGAAGGTATTTGGCAGACCAGCGACTGTATTTAGGGCCTGTTTTCTGGCTGGCTATAGTCTTTTCTCTTCACTGGTTATAATGGGGTGTGGAGAACGGCAGAGATTGCAGAATGATAAATGGCTCAAAGATATTTTTTTCTTTCTCTCCTTCTACCTGCTGGCTTATTTAAAAAAAAAATCACTCGCCAAATTATAAGAGTGGTATTTATTTAGTGCTGTCAGCCTGTTCATGAACATCTAATTTTTGTTTTCTGATTTCAGAACCTATGTCAGTCATCACAGTTTCCTAACAGAAAATAAATAAATAAATAAATAATGTCTTTATGCCAGAAACCCATCATCTTTTCTCAGCTATTCTTTTTAAATGTCAGTCCTTAGGACAAGTGAGGAAAGGAATGTAAAATTTTATTCACCAAGAGCTGAGTCCTTTGTTCTATTTTTAAGTCATATATTTCTCTGGGAGAATTCCATATTTTAATGGAGCATGGAGTTTCAGCTCTGTATTGCTAAGCTCTCCCAAATGATAACATTGTTTTCAGTATTATGGCCAAAATGTTTCCCTGTCCTCAGTCTGCCGAACCTATGCTAGCCCATGCAAATATGAACCTAACACAAAAAAGATGAATGGGTCGGAAATGCTGAGCCCATATGGGTGTGTTTCCACAAGGAGGGAGTCTGGAGGCTGAGGAGGGATGGACTAACTGTAGTCTGCACCAGGGAGGTGGCTGCAGACTTCTTCCTCCATTGCCTTTTCAAGTCTTCAAGGTAAAAGAGCAATCGCAGTTTGGTTTCACTTGTATTGTTCTATAATCCAGGCAATAAATGCTAATTAGTAATGCTCAAGGATCCGACCATTCAGAGTAATTATCATAATTTACTTCTTCCTTGTTAAAGACATTCCTTGCTGATTTAAAAAAAAAAAAATGAAGTCGTCCCTTCCCGTTGCCTTGCAATGAGTAATCACTAGACAGATGTTCAAGGTACATTCAGAGCCTTGTGGCTGCATTTGAAGTCACCGACATGTGCCTTGGCTTAGTCCAAGTGGAACTGCAACTTAATTTCTAAAATGGAATTCATGGAAATGCATCAAATTCTGCAATGCCCCAGGAATGTATGATTTTATTTTACAAACCCCAAGGCTCCTCCTTCTGGGCCCACCCCTTTTTTCTAAAACCACTTATGAGCAGAACAAAGGAAAGTGCTAACTATGGAAGCATCATTAAATGTGAACAGTCATTGCACTGTAAAATGTGTGCTATGACAACATATTTCATCCCACAAAAGTGCAGGTAATTAAATAATTCAACAGCAACCCCGACTAATTAGCAGAAAAGTCTTTAAGGAGGAATCAAGAAAATGGATCCAATAAACTTGAAGAATATGCTTCATTCTCTGAGATATCAAATATATTTTCATTGTTTGGTGATTGATTCATGTAGGGCTTGAGGAGAAAAACCTCAAAGCAGAGCTTAGATCTTCTGTAGACACACAAGTATATATCTTAGATGAGCTGAATTTAGTGTAAGTTTAATGTAAGGCTTTATGTTTGCAGTCAAAGGTGTAGCGTGTCACCCTGATTCACATTTTCTCTTATCCATGGGTCTAAGGAACGCCCAAACCCTTAGCTTTTCTGTTGGTTGCCTCAATGTGTACGTAGCCTCTCCCACATTTTCTAATGACACATGTCGAAGTTCCTTATTGCTTGAAGCAAGTGAGTATCGTGTTCACAGTAGAGATGGAATACTAACTGCACACTCAGTGTTATGCAGGGTAACACCCTCTCTCCATTTTCTTTGTCAAGGTGTTATTCTCAGTGTTTATTGTTCAATGGCCCTTTAAGTGGGAGCTTCAGTTTTAACTTGAGGGCTATAAACACATTAGAAGAATAATTCCCGTTGGATACTGTACAGAGAAGCCACCTGCAAAATGTTGATGCTGTTATTGAAGTCTCAAGTGGAATCAGCTTTCAAAAAATTAGATATTAGATACATCCGATATAATTTGCAATCTGTAATTATACTAATGTGCGTATAGATGCACGTTGCTTTACATGTAGCCTACTTGAGTTTGTTGCCCACTCCCACCCTTGGGACTGTCTCATCACTTGAAATTGCTCCTGAGTAGAATGCTTTTTAAGCCAACTTATTTTTTAAAAATTCCTTGTTAATTAATATAAGAATAAAAGGACTTTATAGCCTGTGTGTTCCTGTGAGAATGAAAGTAGAAAACCTGCATGTTGAAAACTAGTGATCTCTCAGAGGGCTGTCTCTGGAGAAACTTGAATTCTTTGCAAAATATTTGCAATTCTTTGTGGATTTGGTCTTCATCGTGACTATGGATAACTTGGAAGCATGGCGAACATCAGAATAGTAAAAATTACTCAGTAGGAATCCATTTCCTTTGTTGGAATTAGAGAAATGGCATTAGTCAGAGATGATAGTTTTTAATCTAATAAAAGTAATCAAAGCATTAATAACAAACAATTCCTTTTCTGTTTCCCCCCCTCCATTTTGCATGTCACGTGATGAGTAACTGAAACTCTTACGCACTAACTTCTGGTCCCTTTTGGGGCCTCAGCCTGATTCCAGAGATCTACTGATGGCTCTCCTGGGGAGCCCTCTCCAGCAAGATGCCCCCTGAAGATCTACCTATTAAGAAAAATGCCCAGGCAGAGCACAGTGAGTTGGCTGGTCGGCCTGGTACTTGCCATTTACCACATATGAAGTAGGTGATGAGATTGTCAAGACAAGCTTGGAGAATTATTACTGAGTAAGGCTACGTGAGGGTCTCACTTTTTGTTTCTTCATTCAAATTACAAAAAAAGATCCCGAGAGACACTTTTGTTGAGCAGAAGATGTTACTCCGATACTCAATGCAATTAGGTGGGTATAGAACGAAAAAAAAACAAAGACAATCTGTAACATTTTTTTTTTTTAGCTCATGACAAACATGAGAAGCCTGTCCATTCTCCTACTGTCCACTGCATATTCACTCCTCTAAATTCCTTTTAATAGTGTTTACAGTATATAAAAGCCATTTTTTTTGGCATGGGTTGGATTTATATAACATCAAAGCCGTGGATAGCTTGTTTATTCTTTTAAAAATCTTCTCACATATTCTTGGACCTTCCATTACTCACTATCTATATGATCATAAAAGTATTATATGCACTGTCCTTCCTTAATACAAGACCATACCAATGTATTCACAAAGGCATATTACATGGACGCCAAAGCTTAGCACCCCATTCTCAGTATCATTGTTTACAAAATACATTGCCCACTCACAATATTTACCCTATCATTCTACCAGTTAGATGTCTCCTCTAGAGAATCAACATCCTCAGGGTATCCAAAAGTATTTAGTGCAGTATGTTTCTGGTGCACCTCATTCAGTGTGCCTAACTCATTGATGCATTTTCATTGTCTGAGTATAATGGAGAAGCTGATGTCAAAGGCTTTAGTTAAATTAAAACCACCTGTAAAATACATCTCATTCATAACAACTCCTGCAGAGTAAGAGAGAAACATTAATACCTCTCTTCTCAAATATCCTTGTCTGTGAAGTGAGTGGGTCAGGCTAGGTGGGGTGTTAGTTCTTTTAGGTCTCGGAATTGTTGAAGCTGTTTTACCTTATGGGGGCCATTAGAACAAGGCCAGAACCCATGAACCTGGGTCCATCTGAACCACTAGTTGCCCTTCAAAGTTACATCTGATTCCACCTCCAGATTCAGTATTTACTAGTCTGTTTTAGCCTGTTGAGAAAGCACTAAAGATTGGACTTCATCCTCAGGAAGGGAGTGTGACAGAAAAGCAACAACCAAGGGGCAAATGAAAATGAAACTTCCCAGTGGGAGAAGTGAATGCTGAATCTCAGTTATAAGCCTACACCCTTCAACACTGACTTGGAAGATATCCAGACAGACACCTGCCTTTCTGTGTTAGGCCACACCCTATTCCCCAGCCCTTCTGCTATCCTGTCATTTATTTATTCATTTAATTTTTTGTACTGTGGTTTGTTTTCTCCATTGGATTGATGCCTTTAAGTTCTGTGTTTCTTGTTCCTCTTGGTTCATTTGAATTGTGGTAATGTTCCTTTCAGGAGCCTACAATGGTCCCTTGACCACAATACACTTCCCAAATGACACACTGGCATGTTCAAAGCCACCTGGAAATGACCCTGTTTGGTTTTCTCAAACCACTCAGAATGTAAAACCCCTTCTTTTATTAAGCCTGACCTGATTCCTCAACCTTCACACCTTTGATATACTTACGTATGACGAATTTTCTTCCTGGGTGCCCTAATCGTGCAGTAACCCCTACCTTCCTTCCTTCATTTCTCCCTTCTTCCCTTTCTCTACTCTCTCCCCTTCTCGTCCCTCCATTTCATCTCCCTTCTTCCCTTTTCTTTTCCTTTCTCTTTCTTACTACTCCCTCCCTCTCACTTCTTCTCTCCCTCCTTTCTCTCCCTTGCCCTTTCTCTTTCATTTCTATGTGCCAAGTCATATGCCAGGCACTGGAAATTGCCACAACAAGTTCACGGTATCAGTGATTAACACCCAGTAATTCAAGTGGCTTCATTCACTCCTTCATTGCTAAGCAATTAGTCACCTACAACTAGCTTAGGCTGCCTTCATTCCTGGTCCTTATTTGACAGTGCTCTGTGGCCTGTGGCCTTCGGCTCTCTGCCCATGTGCCCTGCTTCACTGAGGGTAGACCAGCAGCACTGCTTGCTCTCAGTAAGTCTCTCTCATACACACTGGGGCAAGACCACTGCCTCACTGATTCTTGAGCAAGGGGAACAATGAAAGAAAGCCATTTTTTTTTGTTGTTGTTCAAGTGATGTAGCATTTCTGCCATAGTTAGAAATAGCATTGTCTCTAAAGTGTCACAAATTCACCTCCATTAAGCAGTCAATGTGATAACTGTCTGTGATATGTTCTATTATCTTTTTAGTTGTACCACCAATGTTCGATGTTCCTTTCAGCTGGTCCTATAGCTCCTTTCCTCAGGAATGTCTCCCCAGTGAAAGAACAAAGACTGCAGACTGCTAGACTGATGGATGCTCATGCCAACTGTGAAGTTGAAACAAAGCCAGTGATCACCTGAAGAGACCCTCCCTGCCCAGCAGTTACCCACATGGTGCAGTTGCAGCCAATAGTAATCTTTGCAAGAAACAGAAAAACCTAGAACACTCACAGCCATCCCCTCCCCTGTGTGTATTCCTCTGTGTGTGTTCAGGTTCAAGTGTCATCCTTTGTAATCTTAGTGTGGATATGGTTGTTAGTACACAAATGTAAAGGCAACTTGGCCCAAATGTGCTAATTTGTGAAGACAATGGATTTTCTGGGGAGAGTGATTTTTACCAATACACAGTATTTGTTCTTGAGAGTGCTGTAGCCAAGGAAAGGCACTTAGGAAAGACAGCAAAGTGGCCACAGGCGATCAGCAAAGACTCTCAGACCACAGCACAGAAATGCCTAATCACGCCTCCAGACTCTGAGCAACAAGCTCGGTTCTATGACATATGACAGCTACTTCCAAGGGTAGAAATCATGCTAGAGAAAGGTACATAAGCTACCTAAAATGTGATGCTAAATGAAGTCAATAGACAATAAGGACAGAAGCAACACAGAAGATCATGTGCTTGGAGGAGGCCAACTGGCTCGCTTAAGGAAGGATGTTCCCATAAAGAGAAAATACAAAATAAACCTTAAAAGACATTTTTAAAAAAGATTAATTGGAAGGTAGGAGAAAATAGAGTCCTTAAGGTGAACATAATGGTCAGCAAGGGCATGGCAGAGGAAATCCACACAGTGAGTTTTGGAGATTACAAATATTCATCTCAACATGCTTTCACCCAACACTCTACACCCCTCTCTGTGTGTCTAGTAGAGATGGGGTACACATGTATCTTCCCTCTCCCACCCCAGAAGTCACCTAAACCAAACTAGAAGTAAAGTTCCAGCTCTATGTCACTACAAAGGTGAGGGTGATTGGTGCACTGGTGTAGAACTCACAATTCTTCTGTTCATAATTGTTAGTCACCAAGTACATTCCATGTTAGGACATGTTTTGCATATCAAATCTCATGGCAACTATGAAAACTATATGTTATCTATACTTCACAAGGGATGAAACTGATTTTGATGAGGTTAAGTGTCAAGCCAAGGTGTTCTGTGCAGCTATGCACATTCAAGGTTGTGGTCACAAAACTCATGAGTTAAAGGCCCAAGGCAGACTTTTGTGAGCAGTTCCAACACTGTTGTCACCTTCCCCACGGCCCTTAATTGCCTGTCTATGGAAGCACACAGCTCTTCTGCTTGCCTATGGCCTCAGGGTTTTCTACTTTTGTAGCTGAATTACATTAAGAATGAGAAAATGAATTTTCATAACAGAAAATTGAGAATTTATTGAAGTAGAGTAGTTCTGACATTCTGTATTACGCCAGCAGTTCTGACATTTCCTTTTGATTTTGGTCTGACATGAGACTTTTGATTTAGTTCTGCATGAAGTCTCAAATGTTTTAAGAGCGTAAGGGAAGGGCCCTAAGTTATCTGTTGCATTATCTTTTTGGTAGAAAATGTGAATCTACGGCCTGTATTCAGAGTGACATCCAAAACAAACAAACAAACAACCAGCCCAACCAAACAACAAAACAAACAGAAAACCCCACATATTTGGAAGTGTCCCCAGCAAGGACGGGAAACTAAGCCTTCAGTGATCTTTCAGTGATTTTTAAATTACTCCACCCTGTCCTAAAGAAGCATGAACTTATATTTGATTAAAGGAAACTGCATGGACTCAATCTAGTAGATTTCTCCAGTTCCTTCCCTCTTTGGCACCTCATGTCAATGTGAAATATAGCTATGAACTAGTGTATTTAGGTCAAGAAGTTGTCAATGATCTGTCACAAAGAACACAGAATAGCCAAAGTTGTATGCATACCATATCCTTAATGATATCCCAATCATGAACTCATTAGTTCACCTGCACAGATCCAATCTTCCATTGAACATCTTAACCAACTTGACCAATGGCAAACATTTGCAGATGTGATATGTGTTTATCCGTGACTGTTTCAGAAATACTTAAGTATTAACAAATACTACTAGTCATTTTGCATTGTAATTCACGCTTATCCATGTAACTAAGTCAAGAATACTTTGGTCATAAAAACCTAGAACTAAAAATCCCATTCTTGCTTTGAGCCACTCTGCATTTGATTGGCATTTAGCAGTGATCAGTAGAGTGGCCATGTAGATAACACAGAAGTTCAAATTGTGATTTTTATCTTGAAGGAAACAGTTAAGCTTGGCCTGCTAAGGGATAGATGTCTAACTTTTTGAGATAACCTGGATATTTAATTGATATTTAACTTTCTGCCGAGCTGTTTGACATTGTCATATGTATTCCCAGTTATGGCTTTGGCTGTCTTGCTTTTTCAAAATGCTTCTTGGCTCTTTCTCACACTGTTCTCACTGAGTTCATAAATAAACAGGGTTGTCATTAAAGAGTAGCCAAAGCACAAAGTGTGACTTTATTGACATTTTACAAGACTTTCCTTGGTCCCTGACTCCCAATAAAAGAAATGTTGTATTAACTGTGAACTTGTGTTGATTTATTGGACATAACAACTCTCATAGCTTGCTTTCACATGTACATACATATATATATATAAACTAGTTTGTGATTCATAAGAACTGAATGTCTAATGAGATTAAAAAAGAATCCAGGTTTAGTCTTTGTTTTCCACTTTCTGTGGCTGAAAGTTCAATGACCCCAATTGACTTCCCCACCTTTCTTCCATTCAGATAAGAGTGCTTCCCATTTTATGTGTTAGTAGAGTAAGAAAATGTCGTTTCCCAATCTGGAGTACTTCCTCATCCTTCCCTTTAGAGTGCCAAGTGGAATCCAGACAATTCTCTAAACCACAAATGTCATCGTCCAGCAGTTAAAACTTAATAATCACCATTGACCATGAGATATCATGGCAGCAGGAGAACCTGATGATCTGGCTTCTTCCTCCAACCGTGCTCCCTGAGTCAAGTCCCCGTGAACCTTTCCCTTACGAGTGCCTCCATCAGTCCCTGACTTCTATTACCATTCCCTTCATTTTCTCTGCTTTCTCACATGTGTACCCTTTTGTCTACTGTCCCTTCCAACACCTGTCCTTCAAGTCCCATCTCAGCAGTCATTTCCTCTCAGGAGATTTCATTGTCAGCATTGCCATCAGTATGCTGACTTCTATACCGAGGTGGTTTCATAGAATCTTGCTAGGCTGACCACTGTGTCATGACGGTTTCTTCGCCAGTCTCTTCTCTCTGTAAGAGATCTTAAAGTGGTGTTGTTCGTCATGGTAGTCATTCAGCATATGCAGTTATTTCAACTCAGGGGGATTAATATTAAATGGATTTCGGTTCCTGTTCTGTATTAACTATATCTCAAGAACTGAATGGTCACATGGCCCAGTGTGCCACCCCCCACCCCCAACGCCATAAGGAGCATGGCTATACATTTCCCATTGATATGGATTTCTTGCCCAGTTCTAGAAGACAAGCACTCTGGTTTGTTGGTTATTTCACCCTCTTTTCATGATGCTTTTAAAATGGATTTTTGTTTGAACTATAAACATAAAAACACGACTTGTATGACTATATTCTCAATTATCTCATGATTGACAAATAATGGACTATATACAAAAGAACTTAAATTATTTAAAATCATGTAAAGATACCCATGGCCCTTGCACAACAGTCTGGTTGAGAAAGTCTGCAACAGCCATTCATGGTGTAGCATAAGTCCTCCCAAAATATCTGCTGAATGAATGGCTCTTCTGGATTCTTAGTAGTTTGATTTCTCTTCACCTGAGGCATGGTGTTATATAGGGGATGTATCTTTGGATATGTAAGGACTCCTTGTCTTGAAGACACATAGTCACAGCTGAGTCCCTTCCTTTCATCCCAAGGATGGCTGAATGGTATTAACCAACAGTATTACAAATGACTTTGCTTTGACCTTTACACAGAGTCAAACAAAAGGAGAAAATTGAGCTCTTAGTGAGTGATGTCAAAATAAGAATGACTCAAGCGGACAATAGGTTTGACCAGTCCTATGTTAGTGAAGGATTAGCTAGACTTTATTTAAAAACTAATTATTTACTGGGCATATGCTTACTGTGTGTGTGGCATTTACTGGCCAGGTAATAATTAGATCTTAAAGACATAGCAAAAAACAGGATGAATGTGGTCCTTACAACTATAGTGAATACTATGAATGTGCTTGGTTTAGTTATTTAGCAGCATCCAATAGATAACTGAGTTCTCACACTCAGTAGCCCCTGGTAACTGCTTAGGGTGTTTAAATACTGATAACTAAGATTTTTATTTTCAAAGCCATCATAGAGCTTTGAATAGGCAGATTAAAGTGGAAAACTATTGACCTATGAGAATATAATATTAAAATGAATTCTGAAGCCAGACTGGGGGCATGATGGGGGGAGGGGGACGTACGCTTATAATCCTAGGTACTAGAGGGGCTGAGATGGGAGAATTGCAAATGCAAGGGCTACTCACAGTACAGTGAGTTCAGGCTCAGCTTAGGAATTTTAGTGAAACCTCATCTCAAAATAAAACATTAAGAAAGGTTAGGGATGGAGAAAGCCCAATGCTAAACCACTTGCCTAGTATGGGCTGGGATCTAGCTTCAATCTTCAGTACAATAAGTAAATAAATCAATAAATACTAAGAAAGCTAAGAATTTGGTATGGGCAGTAGATAGCAGATTAGAACCAATAGAAGAAAATTTTAAATCACCTGTTTAACCTATCTTCATTTCTTTTTTTTTTTTATTACCACAGAATACAAATCAATTCTTAGTCACTGAGGTGCTTAGATCAGCAAGATAATGACTCCTATACGCACCAAGCTTAGTTTTTGATTTTAACATATACTCTATTTGCTGTCGTAAACTGCCCAGGAGATAAAATTATCTCCAAATCAGGAGAGAATTCGTATCCACTGCGATAATAATTTTTAAATGCCAATCATCAGATGTGATCACTGTAGGTTCTCTTTGTTAAAACAAAGCCCACATGTATGCATACATATAACACCACACACACACACACACACACACACACACATACACACACACTCCAAGAAGGGGATCAGGCTCCAAGGAATTCTAACAACATTCTTACCAAGATCAGTGTGCCTTTGTCTAAATTCACACTTAACTAGGAGGGCACTCTGCCTTTGAACAGCAGAAGTGATAGTGGGAAGAGAAAAATGAAAGTATGCACTGTGTTCTTTCATTCCTGGTTCCCAACTACCTTATTTTATGACATTCCAGTCTAACATTTCACAGTACAGGTGAGAGTTGCTGTCCCCAAGAGCTGGCGTCCACAAATAACTACTATTTAAAGAATAGCCTCTGTGACTTGTCTCCCACGCCCCACTTTCCGATTCTGCGCATAGATGAAGAGAATCCGGAGATCTGTCCTCTAGTTCCCCTTCTTCATGGCATGTAAGGCCATGCATAGAAAATGTGCCTTGCCATTTCTACAGCAGTGCTTCTCAACCTTCCTAATGCTGCAGCCATTTAGAATAGTTCCTTATGCTGTGGTGACCCCCAACCATAAAATTGTGTTTGTTGCTATTCATAACTGTAATTTTGATACTGTTATGAATTGTGAAGTAAATATCTGTGTTTTCCAGATTGTATTAGGCAATTTCTGTGAAAGGGTCCTTCAAAACCTAAAGGGCTCGAGACCTGCAAGTTGAGAACTGCTAAAGCCATTAAAAAAAAAAAAAAATCAAACCAGTGTCCACACACTTCCTATGAAGCACATTTTGTTGTTGGAGAATCTATGGAGTTGGAAAATTTGTCTTTCTGCTCCAAATCCCTCATGCTGTTTTCTAATCCCATTTTCTCTTGTTCCCCATGGAGAGAAAAAACAGCTGGCTCTCATTCTTTCTAAATTCAATCTCTTCATAAAGACACCTACCTCTCTGCCTTCTCTTTTCTGGAAGGAATAATTTCCCATCAGGAAATCATCTCTTGGATGGTGCATATTCACCGCCACAACACATATATGCATGCCCATTGCATAATGTTCTTATTGTCAAGAAGGCAAGGCCCAGGACAAAAGCAAGCACACGAATCATTATTTTCATGAATGAAGTTACAGGTCCAACAATAGACACTGAATAAATAGTCGAGAATGATTGGCTTCTAATAATCACAGGCCAAAATCTGTCGTATTTTCTTGCACAAAGTATTGACAAACTGCTGCTTTGGGAGAGACAAATTTAAAATTAAATGATCAGGTTTCAATTTCCTTAAAGCATGTCCCCCCATCCCATGCCTTACAATGGAATATCCCACTTGGCATTCCACAGCAGGAGCCACCAATGCTTGGACAAAAATAGATATGGTATAGGGCGTTCAGTCAATGGAGTAATCCAATTGTCTGAGCATTCTTCTCTGCTTTGTCATTTACATTTTAATAAATCCCAGAATACATCAAGTTGCCCTGAGTTGCACAACTGTGGCTAACCATGGGCACTTTACCATGTGCAGAGAGGGAATCCAAACACGCAACTCCTATAATGTGTCAACATTTGCCTTGCATATATTTTCAGGTCCTTCCATGTTACAGAGATACACTTCCAAATTAAAACTTAATTGTCTTCAAAATATTTGCTGCCATCTGCCAGCATCTTGTTAGTATATTCAGATTTCATAAGTAGAGGAAGCTGTGGGGACAAGGTGTGCCATGAGATGATCTTGGATTACTGTGAACTCCAAGAAAAATTCAATAGATGGCCAGAAAGAAAGAAAGAAAGAAAGAAAGAAAGAAAGAAGAAATATATACGTATTTCTTTGCCAGTTTCCCTTCTCTTTAACCAGGAAGCTCATATAATCACGTTTTAAAGTCACCTCACATTGTACATTGCCAAAATGTTAGGCAACCCAGCCTTAACAGATGTGTATATGTGTGTATATGTGTTTGCATGTGTGTGTATAATTATTTTTATTAATCTATATGCATAACATAGTTCATGCATATATTGGCCACCAGCTGCTTCAATGCTTTGAGACATTTGTTTTCCTGGCTTATGGGAGCACAGTGAATTTTTATGATGTAGCAGAGCTATAGTGAAGGAGTGAGGTGCAGCATGTAATTGAAGATTACACTCATATGACTGCTGAACTGGGGCGGGGGACTGTTATGTAGGGACACTCCACTCCAGAGGAATGGGATGGAAGGAATAGGGGGGAGAGGGTGGGAGGGCGGGACTGAGAGGGGTGGGAAGAGGGCACAGTGATGGAGATGTAACCTGAAGTTAAATAAATATTTAAAAAAGATTACCAAGTGGCATATCTCTGCTTAGAGTGGAGGGATTTATGAAAAAAGAATTTTAGAATAAGCTCTATTAGTAACATATATATGTTACCTATAATTATGTATTACTAATATGTATATATATGCACATATATCTTATACATCTCATTGTGGGCATATGATTTAAGTCCAGTTTTAATTATATCCTTTGTTCCTGATTAGCTAAGTTTTTAAATTTTGCTTAGCACTGTAGGCGTCTACTGTCAACTTTCTGACCACTGTTTTGAAGTAATAACTTCCAAAAGACCAGTTATTTCCAACACTAGTGAATATGATTAAATTTTAACTTGAGATAAATTCAGGTGCTAAAGGGACCCTTGAAAAAGTTTTCTTGTTGTTGCTTGGATGGATTACATGCTTCTGCCAGAAAGTTTCGCAGCCAAGAGAAAAGTCCCCATAAGAACCTACAGTATGTACTAGGAACCTTTAGGCTCCGAACCTGTGAGACAAATAAACCACTTTTCTTCCTAAAGTTAACCTGCCTTAAAAGTTGTGCTGTCATAATTATTAAAGACAAATCCACCTATCTGTAACTATTTTTCCACAGCATTTTGAACTTAACTCAGCTTTTACATAAAATGAGAAACACAGTAGTTATGTGTTTACTTTGCAAAGATTTTAGAAGTGAGTATAGTTGTGTTTTGAGAAGACCTTAGAATACATCCCATCCCTAGACTTTCAGATGTCCAATTAACAGATGAATGCAGACACTACAAAGGTGAACACAACTTTCAGAGTGGACTGCAGATGTTTTGGTCAAATTTCCTTTTAAATTCAAGCTTCACAGACTTTCAGTAATTAGGAAGCTACCCACACTTGCTTTCCTGCTCAGAAACCCCAACTCAGATAACTTTGTTCCCTAGACTGAACCACAAAGTTTTCCTCCATGCACCATTACATTGCATGTGATAATACATTGCGTCTGATTGCCTTTCTGTTTGTCAGTCCTTCAGATATTTAAAGGAGAAACAGAATGTCCCTTCCAGTGTCTTCCCTTCATCAGGCTACACATGCTTAGTACCCGAATCCACCACACTAACACAAACCCCTTTATCATCCTTGTGGGCTTCACACCTGGGTATCTGCCTGCCCCCCGAATGTGCTCCGCTCAATTTGATGCAGGTCTGTAGAAATGTGTTCACAAGTAGAAAGAAGAGAATAATGATGGCTGGGCCT
Organism: Lophiomys imhausi; assembly: GCA_907164525.1. Lineage (NCBI taxonomy): Eukaryota > Metazoa > Chordata > Mammalia > Rodentia > Muridae > Lophiomys > Lophiomys imhausi. The sequence goes on along the minus strand of CAJQZJ010003694.1, from coordinate 2,226,597 downwards.
TACATTTCTATGAATAAAGATGAATATTCATCTCAGAAAACGTTTAGCATTGTCAACCCACATTACCTTATTACACGAGTCTGTTTTATGTTTTATACATGCCTCCGACAAAGCCCTATTTCTTCATCCTTAGATTCAGGCCAGTTCCCAGTGTCTTTTTTTTTTTTTTTTTTTTTTTTTTTGTTTTTCGAGACAGGGTTTCTCTGTGTAACAGCCCTGGCTGTCCTGGACTCGCTTTGTAGACCAGGCTGGCCTCGAACTCACAGAGATCCGCCTGCCTCTGCCTCCCGAGTGCTGGGATTAAAGGCGTGCGCCACCACCGCCCGGCTCCCCAGTGTCTTTTAAAATTATTTTTTTTCTTTATTATGTGTATGCATGTGTTTAGGTGCACATGTATGTGAGGGTACCCAAGAAGTCTGTGTGTGGAGGCCTGAGGATGACCTCAAGCATCATCACTCAGGCATGATTTGTCTTTCTTCTTTCTTAGATGTACTCTCTGACTGGCATGGATCTTGCCAACTGGGCTAGACTGGCTGGCCAGCAGGCCCAGTGGATTCACCTGTCTCCCCCTCTCCAGAGTTTGTGTTAGAAGCATTCATCACTATGCTTGGATTTTTAGAATGTGTGCCATGCAGATTAAACTCCTATCTTCATCCCTGCAAGGCAAGCATTTCACTGGCTGAGTGATATATCTTCCTATTCCTCTTCTTTACTCCCCGAAATAGGTATATTAGATATGTTAAGTACTTCTCTAAGTTTCCTAATTCACCAGATTCACCGAAAAAGGCAAAATATTAAGTGTCTTGTGGAAGTTATAGTTTTAGATATTATTGCACCACAAAACTGTATCAGACTAACTCGTGTCAATTTTGTATGTGTATGTGTGTGCACATAGAGACGTCCTTCAAATATTTAAAGGGGAAAATGATGTCCCTTCCAGTGTCTTCCTTTGTTGGGCTAGGAAGCAGACGTCTAAACATGTAGGTCATTGACAGTGGTAAGGGAAAGCTGGTTGAATCAGCACTCTGCTTCAACTAACTAAAAGAGAGAAAACGCCATCTTTGAGAAAAGGAGATGGCTATTGTGTTCACGGATGCTTTCAGTAACTGTACCAGCCTCTCCCTCATGTTCTCTTTCAGGCTGATAAATAGCCTTTTTGTGAAAGAGGAGTTTTAGGGCAAGTGGCACTGGGACTTTTGTGGCCTCAGAAAAAATTAGTAAACATCAATATGAGTTCAAAACACATCTTTCTAGTTTCTCTTTGAATAATGACTGTCCATGTGAGCAGAGAGAACGGCACCATGGCCTGGTGTTACCCAGGTGACTTAGTGGCAAAAAGAAGGGATTCCAACGCGCTTCAGAGTCTCTGAAGAATTTGACCTCCATGAAAAATCCCTGACACAGTCTGGCCCTAGAGGACAAAATTCTTGCACATCTCCAGGGGGTCTGTCTAGGCTATCAGGTGACAGCAGATTCTAGATGATTCCAAACCCCTGTGACATCTTTTCCCTTGTTCTTCCTGTGCTGACACCTGACAACTTGTTTCTCCTGTTCCATTTGCTAGTGCTCTTTAATGTTCTCTTCCGTCCTTCCCTCTCTCCCTCCCTCCCTCTCTCCCTCCCTCCCTCTCTCCCTCCCTCTCTCCTTCCCTCCCTCCCTCTCTTGCTCCCTCCCTCTTTCCCTCCTTTCCTCTCTCCCTCCAGACCCCATCTTCTTTGCTCCTTCCCTTATTTTGTCTTTCTTTTTTTAAAAAAAGGATTGATTTATTTTTTATGTATATATGTGAAAGCCTGCATGTATGTGTACACCACCACATACATGCTGGTGCCCATGGAAGCCACAAGAAGGCATTGGGTCCCCTGGAGCTGTAGTTACAGGTGAGATTGCCAGGGCTGCACATTAACACACACACACACACACACACACACACACACACACACATACACACACACACACACAGCTACTACAGTTTGAGTGTGATGTTTGTGTGACTTTGTTTCAATCTACCACCTTGAGAGTTCAGCTTTTTACTACGTAAACATGTCATATCATGACGCAAGCACATATGGCTCTATCTGTACTTTTTTTTGAGAGAAAAACATAAAAAGAGAAGAAAGGATGGAGGGAAAAGAAGGAATGTAGAAAGAGAGGGAAAAGGGGAATTTCCTGAGATGGATCCTAAGCTGTCCTTTTGTTTGAATTCCTTTGCACATTTTTTTTTCTTTTGCTCCCTAGTACCTAAGAGCAGGAAATGTGAGCACTGTCACACCTGTGTCGTCTCCTTTTCTCTTCCAAAGTTTAGCACCACCCACTCAAGGACTCGGCCACTGTTCTCCCAAGTGTCACTCGGGTTCAGGAAGTGACCTTGAAGGGTAACTAGACACTGGTTGCCTGGCCCCACCTAGACCTTTTCATTTAATACATTTGGGAGAGAGACCAACCCCGGCTGGCATCTCTCACAGGTTGCCAGGCTGCTGCAGATCCTGGCAGGACATGTTGGGAACCGCTGCTCTAATTCAAAGGCATCATTTTGTCCTCTCTGAATGTCTCTTCCGTAGGATAAACAATGACTGTTCCTTTAACCTTCTTCAATGACTAGGATTTCTAGGACTCTTTTGTTTGTCCGTTTTCTGGGTTTTGAGAGAGACTGACTGAACTCACAGCAATCCTGACTCAACCTAGCACATACTGGGATCACAGGCGTGAGCTAGCACATACTGGGATC
>CAJQZJ010003694.1:2202306-2222544 GCA_907164525.1 Lophiomys imhausi | reverse complement strand
AGGTGGGCACAGATAGGTAGTCACAGATAGGTAGACACAGATAGGTGGGCACAGATAGGTGGGCACAGATAGGTAGACACAGATAGGTGGGCACAGATAGGTAGACACAGATAGGTGGGCACAGATAGGTGGGCACAGATAGGTAGTCACAGATGGGTAGACACAGATAGTCGGGCACAGATAGGCGGGCGCAGATATGCGGGCGCAGATAGCCGGGCGCAGATAGGCGGGCGCAGATAGGCGGGTGCAGATAGGCGGGCGCAGATAGGTGGGCGCAGATAGGTGGGCACAGATAGGTGGGCACAGATAGGTAGACACAGATAGGTATATATATATATACATATATATGTATATGAACATATATATATATATATATGTGTGTTCATCTGATATTTTGATCATTAAACAGCTGTCTGCCTTCCTGGATCTACCTATAACCAGCTATAGCTAGTTTATGAACATTTCCTAATGTATTTTCTTTTTTTTCCTTTATTTTTTATTTCTTCAAGTTACATCTCAATCGCAGTCCCCTCCCTATTCCCCCTCCAGTCCCACCCTCCCACCCTCAACTCCCCATCCTCTTCCCCTTTTTTTTTTCTTTTAAGTTTAAGGTATATCTTATTTCCCCCTAGAGTTTCCCTTTCAGTCCAACAAATGGCTCTTTCTCTTATAATAATAAATACAATACAGTACAACAGAGGTAATTAGGCCACAGTTATGAGGATTATATGGCTTAACATACATTCCCAGTGACCAGTCCATATGTATTTGGTACCTGACTTTAACATTCTACTATCTAAACATCTCCATGAGTTTAAAGTTCTATATCTGACTCAACATTCATACTAATTGCAACACAATTTTAAAAGTATCTTCTTAGATGTATAACACTCTCTTGACTCCTAAACAACTCAAAATTTAATTATGAGACTTTATCTATCTGTTCTTCAATCACCTCAGAAACCTGAGATGGATAAATATATCTGATTTTATAGGAAGTACAGGGTCTGCAGCTTCCCAAACTAAGAAATGACATACCAATATGACATACCCAATACCTTGTGAATTTTGGAAATAGGGTTTGAAGACTTTGAAAGTCATGCAAGAGCAAGTCATGGTAATCAGTCAGTGTATATTTTGCAAGAGAGCTGGTCTCCATTTTCACTCCTGCTAGAAAGCTTTGCAGTGATAACTGGCTTATTCTTCACTGAGTAAGCATCTTCCTTCCAGCTGAATATTTGTTGCTGTTCTTTGTAATGTTATTTCATAAAGAACTTTCCAAGCATCATCAACTTCTGTATCCTAGCACATATGTGCATTGTATATGTGTGTTTGGTATGTATATGTGTGAAGAGAGTGTGATAGAGAACAATAAAAGGAGGGAGGACACACAGAGAGAGGTGAACCTTGGAATCAAAGCAATGATAAACTCTGATTTGCCAATCTGTTTGGTTTCAATGCCAGCTAGCAGAACCCATTCACAATAGTAAATGGTAGGTGAGACAGCTATGTGTGCATTAAGATCGCTCATGATCTCTTCATTCAGTTAGTAGCTTTTGTTTTCTTGTATCTGGTTAAATATCCAACCAAGTTCCACGAACACTAGAGAACAAATGGCCTTATTATGTTTTTATTGTGTAATGGACATACATGACTACTTTGTGTATTATGGTATGTTTTTATTGTGTAATGATCATAGATGACTCCTTTGTGATAAAACTTTTTTGCATATGGAAACTGTGACTCAGGATGGGAGTTGATTTTCAGGAGCCAACAGAGACAGCAAACTTGGAAAGGGTTTCCCACAGCATTCTCCCACTCCTTGTCCCTGTGCCTCTGCCCAACCCTCATCTCTCCTATGTCTCCTCCCTTTGGGGCCTCAGGATTCCTCTCCGTACCTGTGAGAGAACAACTGATGGATTAATCCTTCTTTAAGATATTATTTAATAAGGTGGGTTCCTCCCATGGGCGTTAGTGCTGTAATAAAGGAGCCTTATACACTGAAAAGACTTAACAGCTTAGAGAAGGGTTCTCCCAAGACAGATCTTTTGACACTGTGGAAGACGTGTGTAGGTGAAAGGAGAAACCTGGGTAAATCACTTTTATTCGTGTTTCCTGACACCGTTTAGCTTTGAGAAACTCTTAAGCAGACAATGCTCCTCTTTTGTTCATGAAGCTTCTACTTTCTCCACTCTGTGTCCTCCTCATTAATCTAGACACTCAACATACTCCCTCTTTCTCTACCAATTTTCAAGTCCAAACCCACTGGATTCTAAGTGCACAGGTACACCAAAACAGGGACTCTCTCTGCTGTAGGAATCTCTGTAGGGGTTAGATAAATTAGATTTAGAAAATATATAGGAGTTTCTGATACTGTCTCTTAATTCGGGGCCTGAAGAGCATTATCAGCATGAAGTCAGCAAAAACAGGAAAGACTCAATAGACTGAAAAACAAGTTTGAAGTCAGGAAAACAGGAAAGACTCAATAGAATTGAAGAAACAAAGTATCTGGCCTGACATTGTTTTCAGCTGCTAAGTGGGCGGAGCCCAAATTAAGCTGAAACAGAGTTCCTCCTATTTGAGGACAGTGCGTGGAGCCCAGAAGAGAAGAGGCCCCTGATGCTAGAGAGCTCCAAGAGTCCTGCTGAAAAAACGGCTGGCCATTGATGGCCAGCTCTCTCCCTGAAGCAGAAAGAAGCCGGTGAGCAAAGAAAGCCTGAGCAAGACACCAAAAGGCCAAGGACTGAACCCTGTGGCTCAGCTTTTGTCTAGAGGGGTTTGATCTGTCCGAACAGTGGCCTAAAGGAAACGGTGCCTGGCTTTAAGGACTGAGGCAGAGCAGCTGAGTTCCTGATTCAAAAGAAGTAAGTTGGCCTGCAGACGGCTGGAGTCTCCCACAGAAAAGAAAGCATGAAGCCTTATTTAAGGTGAGACTGCAATAACCAACTTACCCTGACGAACCTGCATCTGAGAGATCCAGAAAAAGGACTGCTAAGTGCGTTAAAGAGTCTACAACAAAGACTGTGTTCCTGACGACTGAGGACCTGCCCCAGAGACTGTATCATTCTAAAAGGTTATGAAAGTAGTTGTTATAATTATCAATAGGTTTAGTGGATAGGTTTAAGGGGTTGTAGGAATTTATAGGATTAATAGTTAAGAAATTGTTGGTGTTTGTTATAAGTGAATTTAGTAATAAATAAATAAGTGTTAAATAATAATTTAAAAGTTCGGTTACAAATCTCTGTGTTACTGTGTGGCAAAGGTAGACAAGCTCATGCAACCACATGGGGGAAATCCAGAGACAAGCCAGGTCTTCCAAAGCATATCTGAAATCTCCTGGAGCCCAGGACACCACCCTATAAACAGTTCACCGTGCATATGAAACCCTTAGTGTGTTGTGTCAGACATCTTGCTGTGACTTCTCTGGCCCCCTTTTTATTCTTAACCTATTAATCATTGGATAAAAGACTCTAGAAACTATAAATACAACTCCATGAGCCTTCTCCTGTCCAAGTGCAAGCCACCATCCAGGTTGCTTCCACAAATGAAATGACAACTGTGCTTATAAATGGAGTATAGCTGGATCCCAGGTGTTGGCCTCACCTCTCACCTTTGATCCCATTTAACCTTATTACTCATTAGACTCCTGTCCTTCCTAACTCCCCACAAGCAGTGATCTCACACTGGCTCCAGATGTGGATACAGATGTGCCTATTAGCATGTAAGGACAGTAGGATTTTCTTTCAGCTTCAAGTTCCAATGCAGAAAATTAAACTGCAAAATCAAAATAGTCACAGATAAAGGCTTAAAGGATTTATTTACCATGCCCACAAGGGAGACTAATGGCATCTTCAACATCACCTCATTTTTATGTGTGATTTTTATTCTCTACATACTTGGGTTTATTATTAATTCATTGAGCTATTCCCTACCCCCATCCATGAGTCTTATCTTCCTCCTCTTTTATCACCTCCTTCTTTCAACCATTCCTTTTATGGCCTGCCTCCCTTTTTTCAACACACATTCAAAATTAGTAGCATGGATGGCAGGCCACTGCTCATCCATATACAGTCTTAGAAACTGATTGCAGGGCAAGATGCCATTAATGGGCACTCTATTCAGTCCCTGGCACTCAAGCCTCAGCACTCTCCATGAGCCACTGCTATCATCATTTCAAATCTCAATTGAAACATCAGTTCCCCAAGGAAGCCTTCTATGACCTACCCCCAATTAGTTCTTGTCCCTTTGTCTGTATTCTCACAACTTACTGTAATGTCTTTCCCTCTGTCATTCATGGTTTGCAGTTATATATCTGGGCTGGGATTTGACAAATGCACGTTCTGTGTGCTGGCTATATGGGCTCCAGGGTGGCGGTAGTGGTGGTGGTACAGATATATAAGTTTTTCATTCACCACTGTCTCAATCTGTTAGGTCTTATTTCATCCTTGCCTCATAGGATTGATAAGTGCTAATTCATACCCAGGGTTACTAATGCTAACTTTTATGGTCAATTTGGCCTTTATTATAAAATCAAGCCTGTCTATAGGTAAGATGTATGTAAATTAACTTTTTCTTTCCTTCCTTTATGCTTTATTCCACATAGCTGTCAAACAAACAACACTCACACACACATGCACGCACACTGTTATATACATCAAGCATTACTATGTTTAAGTTCCTTTTTAAGGAAACGAGAGTGGAGTCAGTTAGATGGCTCAGCAGGTAAAAGTGCTTGCCATATAAGCTTGGTACTCTAAGTTCAATCTAAGGAACTAGAGGGGAAGGAGAGACGAGACGTGACTTGTCAGAAGACATCTGTATATTTTCTGTTCACAGTGCACATGTGCACGCACGCGCACACACACACACACATACACACACGATGATAATGATTTGAGAAAGAAAACAAGAGTGAAATGGAAATATGGTCTCATAAAAGCTTGTTAACTGTGTGGAGGACAAAAGGTGGATAGTACATGATTCTAATTAAAAGCAGAAACCATCCGCTGCCTAAGAGAGCTGGAGTTGGCTTAGAGCCTGGAGGAGGAGTCTCCACAGAGGAGGTAATCTATAGCTGGCATGCAAGTAGGAATGTACTTGGACAGGTGGAGGTGGGAAGGAATGGGGTTCTCCCCAGAGTGTCATACACATGTGACTGGACAGTGCTGCTGTTTGCAGGGACTCTGGTGTTTTATTCTGAGGGCAGTGTGGTCATTGGTGGCCCGTGGGAATAACAACTGATCTGAATGGTTAGTAGAAGATTCCCTCAGCCCTCCTGAGTTTCAGCAGGAAGTATCCTCTGTGTCAATCGTATGACCTCCAGCACAGATGTTTTCATTGGTGCCTGTCTCTGGGGAGATCCACTGTTTGAGGTGCTTTGACTGTAGACTGGGTCCTCGTGTTTATATGACAAGCACTTTATGGAATAATCTATTTCCAAGTTGCATCCCATTTCTCAGAATAGGGACCCTAACCTCTACTGTTCTAGCTTGGTGACAGCTGCTTAGGATTTTCCCTTCTTTTTGCCTCCAGTTAGAGATTTGGCATTTGCATGGTCACTATCAATATTTAGTCTTGATGTCTTGACATAAATGGTTGGCTCATCACACATATTTTGTAGCTGGGACTTCCTGTTTCTATTTTCAGATGAAACCAATAAAATTTGTAAGTGACAGAACTGATTTCCAAACCTCACTCTTTTCTGTCAAAGATGGAACTGACATTTGGTTCATCATCTCTTTTACTTTTAAAAAGAAGGAGTAGGTGCAAAATTTCACTAAAGCAGCAAAAATCTGATGAGTCCTTGCCATGTATATATGGCATGTGATTGTGTGTATGTGTGTGTGTGTGTGTGTGTGTGTGTGTGAGAGAGAGAGAGAGAGAGAGAGAGAGAGAGAGAGATGTTGGGTATGTATGTTTGTGTGCCAGTGTGAACACCCATGTTCCTGAGTGCAGAAGCTGGAGGATGATGTGCAGAGTTCTCCTCTCTTCTTTGCCACTTTATTTTTTGAGACACAGCCTGTCACTAAGCCAGCAGCTCCCAGGATTCACCTGTCTTATCTCCCCATATGTTGGAGATGTAGGCACATGCAGTCATGCCCAGTTTGACATGAATGCTGGGGGCTTGAACTCAGATTCTCTTGCTTTCACATCATGTTATTTTAGCCACTGAGTCATCTCTCCAGCCTTCCGAATATTGTTGTAATCAATGTATAGCTCCAAGACCACAAACACTAGTGAAGCATAACTACTGTTACCCTCTTGGATATAGAAAATGAAACAGCTGCAGAAAGCTGGATAGAAACTCCAACAGTCTCACTAGAGCCTGAGACAACACTCTAAGCCAGGACATACATACATATGTGCATACATACATACATAAATACATATATATATACATGCATGTATGCATGCATACATACATATAGATACATATATATACATGAATATGTTTATATATGCATGTATGTATTCATTATCCTGTATATATATGTGTGTAATTGATCCTCAATAAATGTTTAAATGCTAGTTCTATCTGTGATCTCAGGTAGTACTGTGTACCTCAATTTGCTGTCTCTGGTTTTACTCACCAGATGCTCAAATGTAGACAGTCATCCGTTGGGTAATGTCTGTACATTATGCATCTATGTTTGGTCCCTTATCCCTTGCAATGCCGTGGTTCTGTGCTCACTTTCTGTTCTGTGTTTTTCATCATGTCCCATCTTCTCTGTTCTAGAATATTAAAGACAGCATCACTTTTGTGTGTGTATGCTTGGCAAAACAGGTCAACATTGCAACACTCTGGGGGAGTAAACCTTTTGTGGACTTGCCATTCCTCTTCCAGCTCTTCTAGCACTGTATGAGCTTCCCGAGACTCAGAAAAATCTTTTGGAATGGGAAGTAACTCATCCAGAATATCACTGAAAGACATCTAGTTAAAACAAACCAACAAAAGAGTAGCCATTGTAGCGCTACATTGTTGTGTCAGATGCTAAGCATTTCACATGTGTCTTGTTTAGGAATCACAACAATCCAGCTAAGCCTTTTCCTCCTGAGTCTAGGGGGACCCAGTTGTTTAGGAGACTTTGCATTTGGTTCCCAGAACCCAAGTGAAAGAGTTGGATGCACTGGCACACTCTTTTAGTCTGGGAGACAGAGAAAGGATGGTTCCTGAGGTACCCTGGTGAGTCACCTTTACTTAACTGGCAAGCTCCAGGTCATAGAGAGACCTTGTCTCAAATGCAAACATTGATGGATGACGCCTGAAGAACAGCACCTAAGGTTGGCTTCTGCATACATATGTACATGTACCATAACAGGTGTGTACATGGATACACACAAGTATGAGACCATACACACACACACACACACAAACACACAGGATGAGACAGTTTTCTTCCCACTTATGGAGGTGATCTCAAGTTCAGAAAGTGAAGTTGCCTGCAATCATAAGTACCACAATATGAAAGCAGACTCTGTACTATGACTCCAACACTTATCTGTTTTATTAACAGATATTTTTAAGTGCCTACTATGAGCCAAACATTCTGCACAGATCTAAGGTTGTGCCAATGCAAGCACGATGGCCATGACCCATCTGCAGGGAGCTAAAGTACTGCAGGAAGTCACATGACTAGTGAGAACAGTAAGTGTGAAAAATGTCCAGAAAAAAAAATGAGGTAAGTGTGCTCCCATGTGTTCCAAAAGCGGTAAATAATGAAAACCTTCCTTAAAAGTATGTATCACACTTCATAAAGCAATTATTCCTTTCCCTTCATCTTCATTTGTCATCTTTTTTTTAATTCTCATTATTAAGGAGTTTATTTGACCAACTATGGCTTTTAATGGTGTATAAATCATGTAATTGTTCCTAATACAAACTCTGAAACTTTTGACAGGTACTTTCTTAGGTCTATAGAAGTTTAGAAAAAAAAAACAACCTAGCCACGATGACATCATACAATATGTGAGCTAGAAACTTGTGAGGGTCCATTTCAATCCTCCTGAGCTCTCTTTGCACGAGAAGTCAAGGAAACCCGATCACAGGAGACTCAGCTCTGAAGTGGCAGCAGCAGGCTGTGGGCCACAGAACTTTTCCCCCTGTCTTGTTTACAATTTGTCTGAGGCTTCTTGAGCTCAGCCCAGCCAGATGGACCCTTCCTCTCAAATATCAGACCTGATCTTTTCAAATAAAACAGTACAAAGCACATTAAAAGCTTTGATCCAATGTTTACTTTGCATTTGTGTGTGTTGGGGAGATGGGGACAAAGGAAGGGTTTATTAGGCCTTGCTGTGGGTGGCCAGTGCAACCACTGGGCATGTGAGAGGGGAATTTGGGAGGACTATGTACCAGCACATTTTGGACACTTGTCAGTATCCGGAGGCCTGTTGCTTTCACGAACATCAACTGCTCTGAGGGTCTCTTTCTTTATTTCAGCCTTATTTTCCATCAAGGGAAAGTTCCCAAAAGAGGAGTCCAGAGCTGATTGGTCCTTTTCTGTGCCTTAGGACAGGTGGGAGAGTTAGGTCTTATGTCTCTCTTATAAAGTTTTGTGACATTTCCGGGTGGTCTATTTGCCTTTTTACACGTGACTTCATATTTTCAAAACACCCTGTGTGGGATAACCTATTTGATCCACACCTTTCTGAAACAGGTGGTTATATATGCTTATTCTCTTTCTTCCTTATCTGCCTTACACACAGCACATGCATATACTACATGGCCATGGCCGTGTCCTGATTGTGAGAAGGAAGAATCTCTGACTCCTGTCTTATGACCTCAGAACCCCTCGCATTCCTGAAAAGTAGGTGAGATTTGCCAAATTTTCAGATTTTTTTTTTTTTAATGCTGTAGGTCAGAGCCATTAGTAACTGGCTCCTTGATGTAAGTATCACAAATTATTGTATCACCAAAGGAAGAGTCGAGATTAGACTCACACCAGACATCTTGGTCCCAAGACATGTTTAATTTGTGCTTCAACTTCCTGAAGTTACAAGAGTGAGCTCCTGATGCAGTGTTTGTCCTCTAACCATCAGCTGAAAATATGTTGCCTGTACTGAGTATCAATGCAGGGACAATCACTCTCAGGACACACTCCTTTAGGTCTACTTTCTTGCTTTTTTTGAGTTTTGTGGAGACTGGAAACATCTCTGAGACAAACTGCAATGAGGTTTTTGAGATGGAGTGAGTGGTTAGAATATATAACCTTCTGGAGCAGTCACTTTCCCCTGAGCAGGAATGGAGATGGAGATTTGCAGTGCTCTCTTAGCTCCAGAGAGAGGAGCACTCCTTAGCCAGTGTCCAGTGTCTGGAGTCTACGGCATCCATAGAGGCTAATAGGGAATTGTCTTGTTGCTCATTTCTGTCTCCCTCCCTTCCCTGCCCCACCCAGGCTCCAGATAAAACTGTTGCACATGAAGCCTATGGTCTCTGGGGAGTCCCAGGAAGGGACCATGGAAAGGAATTGAGAAATTCCAGAACAAACTCAGCACATAAAGCTTAATGAACTGCCATGTTTAATGAAATTAAGTGCCTTAAAACAAAAAACAAAAATGAAACAAGCAAACAAAAAAAACCCAGTGATTTTTAGATTTTGAAAAGAGATGAAACATTTTGGGGAAAAGAGATGAGACATGTTTTTTTTTTTCATGTTTATCAAATAGTATTTTGAGATATCTAGTTGACAAGAAAGAGGGAGAGAGAGAGAGAGAGAGAGAGAGAGAGAGAGAGAGAGAGAGAGAATGGGGAGGACTAGGTACAGTAATTTAATTGCTTGTAATCTAACTTGGCTTTTTGTTCCTATTTTCTTCCTTCCTTTCTTTTCTTCTTCTTCTTTTTTTGTATCAGTTAATCTGTTGGTTACATTTTCAGCTTTTCTTTGCTTCTGGTTTCATTTTCAGATGAAAAAATGCTAGGCACACAGGGCTGCTGTCTGGTTGCCATGGTGACCACAGCCTATTATCCAGCCTTGTCATTCATCAAGAAAGAATTGCACTTGACAGAGGCAGAGGGAAATGCCTGCAGTCTGCAGCATAGGAAGGGGAAGAAAGCTTTTCTTGTCTTCTCTATACGTAGAGGTCCTTTAATGCCCGTTTAGTTACATGTTTTATTTAGCATTATTTATTACTTGTAATGCTGATAATTGATACCTGTAAAAATACAACCCCTCCCTTCAACGTATTCAACGTGCAATTTGTCCATTTGCTTTGCTTTTCTCATTTCAGACTCATAACTGGTGCTGCACACACACCCCCTCTGCCACCACAAATACCAAGTCCATTCCAGGAATAGAAACCGCCAAAGGATTGCATTCTCCACGGAGAATGAGCGCTGGGAAGGTAGCTAACAGAGCTAGCTTCCCCCCCTTTTATAATCAACAGTTCCTGTGTCTTGCTGTTCCTAAAACCGATGAGCGCAGTGCATGACCAATGAATAATTGAATTTAACCACTGATGAAATTATTTCTCCAGGTGTGCAAATGCCTATGAAATACAGAGCCAGCAAAAAAAAGAATTCCAAACTCTGCCGGTCTTTTCATGAGGTAATCACATATAAAAACATGATAGTTTCTTTTACAGATTTTGGATCTGCATCGAATCCATTGTTCTTCAAAGGCAGGAAAGGGTTCTTGCTTATTATCTGGCTAGTCCTCATTATGGCCACCTGAATGAATCCAAAGTACTTCCAAAAAAATAAATGGTCTCATGACTTTTGTATGTTTAAACACCTAGGCTTATGTTTATTTTTTCAAGTCTGATATTTTCCACCTCATTATTCACCTCTTAAAACATCGTATCCGGCTGAGCCATTTTAAACAAGTTTACTGATGGCTTGCTTTGCTCTCCTGGAATTGTTTGGTTTCCTTGTTAAGGTGAAGAATGTTGTAAAACAGGCCGCATTCTAAGTTGTGACCTCTACAGGTGGTGTGTGAGCGTCTCCTCCTTTGTGCTGTGACCAGGGCGAAGACGGACAATGTCCATAAGCTGTCCTGAGTTGGCAACACTGCAGCAGTCAGCGTAACACATGCCTCGGGAAATTAAAGCACACTGCCTCGGGTGTGCACAGGCAACCGCACTGAGGAACGTCGACTTCTGAAGTTCCAGTTTTGTTCCCTCTGAAGACAGTCTCCTGCTAGAGATCAAATGCAGCTAGCACATCCATGGAGCCGAGCAGAAACACTGCTCCACCATAAATGAAACAGAGACCGGCAGAACTATTTGGACTATTTGGTGTTTGAGATTGTTCAGATTCTAACCTTCCCACTACTTCCTTAATTGTCTTGATAATTTTGGCAAGAGGAGGTTTGGGAGGTGGAGAGGAATAAATCTCAAAGAATTAAAAAATTATAGCTGTCAGGAAATCCATCTGGGATTTTATAAATTCCTGTATAATACTTCAAAATGTCCTGATTTTCATTTTCATCGGGTATAAGCTAAGTCCATTAGGACATATCTTGCAGCATCAGCTGGACACCCGGCCCTGTAAAGACACAGGGCCTGTGGGGTGCTTTTTCTTTTGTTTTCTTGACTTTTTCAGAATAAAAAGCAACAACAAAAAAGAGAACAGACATGCTGGGGTTTAAAGCGAGACTATTTCTTTCTGTTTCTCAACTTTTTCTTTTTTGACACGTTCATTTCCTGTTAAACTTCAAACCTACCATTTGATTTTCGAATGTCCCTTAGGCTAATGTTTTCATTGCAGAATGAAATGAACAGGCAGAAACAATTAAGCGAGCAGATACAGTGAAAATGAACGCCGCCCGGCACTTTCACGCAACTAGAAGTATATGAAGGAATTCTGCTTGGAATCTGATCCTCCAGCCACAGAGTGTTCCCCTCGGTCATCATTTTTCTTTAGGCCACCCGCCAATGCACACTACTTCTCCTTTAGGGAAGAAAAAGATCGAGAAATACAAAGAAAGGCCTAAATACTCATAGGCATGGGAAATATTTTTCTCTGCCTGTCACTAGGACCGGATAATCTCCAAGAAAGGAAATCCACCTAGATATTTTAAACTGGGAATGTCTCCCCAAAGCCTGTTAAATGTTCACATGTGTCTTCATGAGATTTGTAATATGAATTGTTTACACAGCCCTGATTGAGGGCATGAGCACCATTAAAAAGGATCGACTCGGTTTAGGGATGGAAAATTGTAAAAATCAGATCCACAAGGAGAAGTGTAGGATTTTGTTTTTGTTTTGCTTTAAATAATAATATGTGGCTCTTGATAGTTGAAGGTATTTCAACAACCAAAAGCAAGCTGTTTATGAGCCCTCAAAGTTTTATGATGAATTAAAAAGGCAGCCATTGACTCTTCCCAAACACATCTGTCAGCCTGTGTTGGTGACATTGCCGGTGCTCCATGAGAGATGTCTCTCTTCTCATTGCAACACTGAGAGATTTTCCATGGCAGGAGCTCGGCATTCCTAGTGTGGGATTTACTTTGTTCAGAGATTGTGCTATGGTGTGAAGACAGGAACTACAGCTCTACAAGGAGACCGCTGAGGCTGGAGCCTCCTTGTGTACTCCTCAAAAGACAATATTCTCAGCTGCTAGGAGGCTGGATGACTGATTCCAGCTGAATTCATGCTTTTATTTCTACAGCCCTGATGCAATGTGGAGGGGGCTATGATAGACTCAGAATACAAACCCCACAAGCTTAAACCTGGCAGATGGATATCCTCTGCAAAGCAAGGCCACACCTTTGTCCTCAATGAGAAAGATGGAAGGCATCCATAAGATTATACTGAGTAGAAGGCTTGGCTTTCTTTTCTAATTCTTCTTAATTGACTCCATTCCTCAGAATTTTCTCAATAAAACATCTTTCTTGCAAAACAGGTCTTTGTATTTTTGTTGTTGTTGAGATAGGAATATATTTTTGATGCCATGGAATAGTTGAACTGCAATAGCAAAGAGCTGAAGACAGCTGCCCGTAAACATGAAAACAGCCACACACTGGCATTACAATGGGTTTTTTATCTGAGATTCCAGAGTGGGGTAAATTTCTCACTCAGCCAAATGGCTGGTTCCATGGAAATTGACTTCATGTAATAGGGAAAATTTCCATCGAAAAATGGGTGCTTTACATCACTCAAAAGACCAAATACAGACACACTTCCTCCTCCTCGTTATTTATGTTTTAAAAATCTACAAATAAAACACCTAAGGGGTATCGAGATATGAAGTGCTCCAGTAATTCTTCCAGAATTTATAAACCACCCCAGAAGCAGTTAAATGAATTATTTCTCAGCTATCTGTGGAGGACTCAAGCAAAATAGGATTTTTCTACTAGGCAGATTAAGATCACTTGGTCATCATGTTTATTTTTTCGACATACACAAAAGAGGCAAATCTAAAACGTCTCTGAACGGATATTCCAGAATTGCGTTAAAAGACAAAATAGCCAGAAAGAAACAAAAGAATACAAGATAGGGCAGGGTGGCGCTAGGCAAAGGGTTATTAAACTTGTGAAATACTTAATGGTTTCAGGTAGGAAGATGCTTATAATATCACAATTATATGTATAAGTATGAGATTATAATATATTGAGGAAAAAAGAACCTATTGAAGTAGATTTCAACAAGCCTGTCCACAGTGGCTCACCCAAAGATCTACCCTGAACCCATGATGGAATCTTGGTGGGGAAGATCTTTATGTATTTAATAGCACTGAGGAGCTCTCAAGAGAAGAACATCATTGATAATGACGAGTCCTAAATCCAATAACACAACTTTTTCTAAAAGGCCATGAAGAGATGAGACCTACACAGTGGGCAGGCCATATGGATATGAGGCAGGGGCTGCCACTAACCATAAGAGGTTGGAAGAAACATATAGAACGAGTTCACTGGGAGCTTTTCCAAGAGGAACCACTTTGATTTCAAACTTAGGGCTTTCAGAACTGTGTGACAATGAACTACTCTTATTTTATGACACACATTTGTGGCAATTGGTTACAGTAGCCATAGGAAAGCAATGCAGGGTTATTTGACAATAAGGACAACCCCCCCCCCAAAACAAACAACAACAAAATCAAAACAAAACAAAAAACAAAGACAAAATCCAGGCATACTGATAGACAGAACTCAAGGGAAGACAGAATGACTGAATTCTTAGAAGACAGTGCATGGGACTAGATCTTGTGAACAACCAAAATCAAGGGACCAGTTTTAGCAATAACATCCTTCCTCTCTATGTACTGTATCATCTCTGTTGGAAAACCAGCTTTCTTCACTTTGCTAGAAAAACCTCTGCTACCATCTGAATATCCCATTTTACTGTTTTTATCACTTCATAAGAATGTATCCCCACACAGACATACAAACCCCAGGGGAGGATGCTACACTGTCCATGGGTCATATTACCTGCAAACATCAACCAAAGTTAAGCCACCAAGATCTTATGGAGTAGGACCACTCTTGAGAAAACCTGATGAGTGGTGGATGTAAGGGGTACCAGGTGTCCATCACCCAGTTCTTTTCCATATGTAAATCCAGAGCTGTCTTTCTTGAGGGCGTTGGCACAGCACTGCAAAGGGAAGACTTCCGAGGGAGTCTGAGCTCTGTCCTTTATTGGTGGCATGGCCTTAGGAAGTCAATAGACCTCGCACAGTTCATCTTATTTTTAAAAATGAGAATGGAAGGGGCTGAGGGTGTAGCTCAGTGGTGGTCTTTGGCAAGGCATGTGAGGCTCTAGGTCCAGTCCCCAGCACTGAACAACAGAATGACAACAAATGAAAACAGAAGTAGATGTGATGTGTAAATTCTCAGGAGGTTAAGGTAAGAGGGTATGAGTTCAAGGCCAGACTGGGTAACATAGAGAGTTCTAGGTCATTTTGGGCTGTAATGGACATTGCCTCAAAATAAAAATGGAGGTGGGGATTAAGTGAAGGAATAATGATGAGGTTGTTTTTTGATAAGTATGCTACATCTAGAAGAATCTCAGTAATGTTAGTTAAGGATGATCATAGATGCAGAGAGTTTGAGTGGATGAGAGGACAGGGTCAATTGCTTTATTTTCCCAGATGAGATTTCAAGCTTTAAGATGCTGAAAAAAAACCAGGGCAGGAATTTAGGTTACTCAACTACCAGATTAGTGTTTCTTTGTTATTTTACAGGATCTGTCCCCATTTCTGTGGATATAAAGTAAAGTCTAATTTTGAAGTTGTCACTCAAACAAGGAAAAAGTGTCAGTCAACCTTAGAACAGACTAGAATGTTGGACTTCAGACTTGATAGTAACACAGGGTAAAGATGCTTAAAAAGAGTGAGATGGAAGGGATAGGGAGTAGAGGGTGGGAGGGCAGGACTGGGAGGAGTGGAAAGAGGACACTGTGATGGAGATGTAACCTGAAGTAATAAACAAATGTTTTTTAAAAAATAAATCCAAAAAAATGGGATGGAAGCTGAAAGGCGAGGGACTCAGTTAAGTGTTCACACCATACTGCTTGCCCTGGAACTTACGGGATGGGATCATTTTGAGACAACATTTAGAACACAGACAAAGAAGCCATAGTGGGATCAGAGTCCTGTAATTTTTAAGCTGATTTCTTGTAAATATCCCCCAACCACCACTCTGTGTTTATTTTCCTTTTGCTTTCTCTCATTATGTAATGATATTTGGAAAGGAACTACTTGGCTCAGTTTTATAGTGACAAAAAAGAAAAAAAAGGTATATCTTCTGTAAGCCAAAATTGGTCCAAATAAGAGCAACCCCACTGTGTGTGGCAACTATAATCCAGCTCATTTTTAAACTTTATAATATCAACATGGTGCTCAGTGTTTATATTTTAAAGTCTCGGTAAGATCAACTTTACTTTTAGACTTCAGTGGACCAGAAAGATCGAGTTTCTTCAAAATACTTCAAAATTAAAAATGATCAGAACCAAGGACACACATGTACTCATGTGCACTTGTGTGCACGCGTGTACACACACACCACACACACACACACACAAGCACACACACGATTATATGTAAGTTGTACAAACATATATCTATACTTACACATCTCTTTTAATATGAGGCATTGTTATAAGGAGAGTATGTGATTGAAAGGCCCCATTCTCAATACAGTCCTCCTTTAAAGGACTAGTCTGAGCATGAGCCTATTCCCCGCATTTGTAGGAATAGTTTAAGGCTAGTGTTCTTTATCATGGGATTTTGCTTTGTGATTGCAGGCAAAAGAGGGACAGGTTGAGCTGTACGTGATGGTAGAAGGGGATACTCAAACAACCCATGCTTAGTTTCTAATTCCACCTATGAATCTGATTTGTTAGTGTTGTTTGTTTTTTCAAGATGGAGTTTCTCTGTGTTTCCCTGGCTGTCC
This sequence comes from Lophiomys imhausi, assembly GCA_907164525.1. Lineage (NCBI taxonomy): Eukaryota > Metazoa > Chordata > Mammalia > Rodentia > Muridae > Lophiomys > Lophiomys imhausi. The sequence continues at coordinate 2,206,219 of CAJQZJ010003694.1, read as the reverse complement.
TGAACTTGCTTTGTAGACTAGGCTGGCATCCAACTCACAGGGATTCTCCTGCCCCTGCCTCCTGAGTCCTGGGATTAAAGGCGTGAGCCACCACCCCGGCTATGAATCTGATTATTAAATTCTAATTCCTTCCAAGTTTTGTCACAACAAGCATCAGCACAGAAGTCTCATGACCACGTGGCTTATTCTGAAGTATTTTACTTCTCTTAACAATTCTTCCCTTCAATGTCCCTTGCTGTTTTGAACTGGGACAGTCTATGCTAGAGCACCTCCCCCCCCCCCATCAGAGAGCCTTCCTGAGAAGTTCCAGCCTCTGGGTCTGCAATATCTCAGTGCTCAGATTTCATAAATAAAATGTTATAATATGTGATTTTTAAAGGAGTTTACTCTTTACAGTTGCCTCTGCAAAATGGATATGGATCTGACTCTATTTTTGCTGTAGACCATCTTCTCTGGGTATATGTGTGGTGAGAATCATGTTTGCACACCTTAAATGTTTTGTCCTTCAGTCACTCACTCACTCACTGGGATGCACCATGTGCATCCTGACTCCCTACTGTGCTCCAGGTTGTGTTTTAGGTGCTTGGGGCATATGAATGCTCAAAGCAAAGCGAACTGATTCTTATATAATCTACTTGGTAAAATATTTTTAAAATCACAATAAATGAAGTCAATAAGCTATGAGGAAAAGGGAGCCAACTAAAGGTGACAAGAGTGTTGGCACAAAGACAGACAAGGGTTGTGATTTTTTCATGTCTTTTTTTTTTTTTAATGTTTGTTACTTCAAGTTACATATCCATCACAGTCCCCTCCTTCCACCCCTCCTGGCCTCACCCTCCCACCCCCTCCCCCTTGTCCCAGAACTCACAATTCTTTTTTTAATAATTAGGCCACAATTATGAAAATTATGAGATAAAACATACATTCCCAATATCCAGTCCATACATATCTGGCAACTAATATTAATATTCTATTATCTATCTCAATGAGTTTAAAGTTCTATACCTAAGTCAATTTCCATCGTAACTTGCATTACTAACTTAAAAACATCTTCATAGACCTAGAACAAACACCCTTTTAATTCCTAAACAACTTAAAATTTAAGTGAGACTATAATTATCTAGTCTTCATCCACATCAGAGACCTGAGAAGGAAAAATATATCTGATTATACAGGAAGTGCAGAGCCAGCATCTTCCAAAACTAAGAAATGACAGACAACTGGCTGCCTGGACAGTCCCCGATTTCTCTCCATACATTAGAGCATCTATCTTCAGCCTCTAGACCTAGTATCTCCGACAGACATTAATTATAAAGCAGGAATTATGAAGGACTTATCTACCCTGTCTTGGTAGAGCTAGGCTGTCAACTTACCTGCTTCCAAGTTTTGTCCTTTTTGGACAGCATTCTGTCTACAGTTGAAGCAAGGGGTTTTTCTTGCCCAGTGACAAGCTTGCCACTAATGCAACCATCTCCAAATGTTAAAAGTCTTGGAGAGATCAGGCATACAAGGACCATACTTAAACATAATAAAGGCAACATACAACAAGCCAATAGCCACCATAAAACTTAATGGGGAGAAACTTAAAGCTTTTCTGCTAAAATCTGGGATAAGGCAAGGCTGCCCACTCTCTCCATATCTCTTCAACATAGTACTTGAAGTTTTAGCTAGAGCAATAAGACAAGTAAAGGAGATCAAGGGGATACAAACTGGAAAGGAAGAAGTCAAAGTATCCCTATTTGCAGATGATATGATAGTATACACAAGTAACCACAAAAATTCCACCAGAGAACTCTTATAGCTGATAAACACCTTCAGCAAGGTGACTGGGTACAAAATTAGTTCAAAAAAATCAGCGGCCCTTCTTTATACAAAAGATAAATGGGCCGAGAAAGAAATTAGGGAAGCAACCCCTTTCACAATAGCCACAAATAATATAAACTAGCTAGGGGTAACTCTAACCAAGCAAGTGAAAGATCTGTACAACAAGAACTTTAAATCCCTGAAGAAAGAAATTGAAGAAGATATCAGAAGATGGAAAGATCTCCCTTGCTCATGGATAGCTAGGATCAACATAATAAAAATGATCATCTTACCAAAAGTATTATACAGATTAAATGCAATTCCTATCAAAATGCCAACACAATTCTTTACAGATCTTGGATGAACAATTTCCAACTTCATATGGAAAAACAAAAAACGCAGAATATCTAAATCAATCATGTACAATAACAGAACATCTGGAGGTATCACCATCTCTGATTTCAAGCTTTGCTACAAAGCAATAGTAATAAAAACAGCATGGCACTGGCATAGAAACATGTTGAAATCCCAATGACACAGGGATCACAACATAAGGGGGTTCTCAGGGAAGGATGAGTGAGCTGCCCACCTGAACCTCCAGCCTTCACTCTGAAGACAGACATGACAAGGGTGATGCCTAAGCATTTCCTGTTTTTATTATTTGTTCTCTGGCTTACATACGGAACCAAATGAGTGTTTCCACATGAGGCTATGTGAGCCAATCATATTAAAGGTCATCATATCACATCACATAACACAAGCCTGGTAACATGGTGATCATGTACTGGTCACAAGTACAGAAGTCTTGCTCACCCAATCAGCTATACCCATGATCAGGCTTCAACTCCGCCCCATCATCTTCAGGTGGGCACCATCTTAGATATCTCCCACAAGTTACTTTCATTTTCCCAGCAATGAGACATTTTTTCATAAGCCTCCATTTCCCAGGTCCCCACAGAAAGAGACCAGTTGATCAATGAAATGGAATCAAAGACGCAGAAATAAACCCACACGCCTATGGTCACTTCATTTTGACAGAAGCCAAAACCATACAATGAAAAAAAGGAAAGCATCCTCAACAAATGGTGCTGGTCTAACTGAATATCAACATGTAGAAAAATGCAAACAGACCCATACTTATCACCCTGCACAACACTTAAGTCTAAGTGGATCAAAGACCTCAATATAAATCTGGACACACTAAAATTAATAGAAGAGAAAGTGGGAGAAAGCCTGGAACTCATTGGCAAGGGTAGCAACTCCCTAATGAGAACACCAATAGCTCAGGCACTAAAACAAACAATCAATAAATGGGATCTTATGAAATTGAAAAGCTTCTGTAAGTCAAAGGACACTGTCCTTAGAACAAAACAGCAGCCTACAGACTGGGAAAAGATCTTCACCAACTCAACATCTGACAGAGGGCCAATATCCAAATATATAAAGGGGTTATGATTTTAAATAAGATGGGTAGAGATAAAGTCATTAATGCAACTTTTGTGCAAAGACTTGAGGTCCTTGAGGAAGTGTGACACTTGAATATACAGAACTTTACTGAATTGAATGCAAGGGTATTTCAGGCAGCTGGAACAGCCACACCAAAGCAGAGGAGGGTGAGCATTTTTGTAGGCCTATATTCTAATTCCTGGGATCTGTGAATACTTTTACCTTGCAAGAGAGACATTGAGATGGGATCAATGTACAGCGGCTGGAGTTTACAGGATCCCAACAGGACAATACTTTCTGTCTGAATTCCAGGTCTTCCCACACCATTCTACCTGCCTCCAGACAAAACTGCTGGGCATAAGACCTTTGGTGTCCAGAGGAATAGGTTAGGAGACAGGAGAAACAGCTAAGGGAAAAGAAGAGGTGTGGCTGCTCTCTTTGTGGATGGGAAAGGGATGGAAACAGAGAATCCTGGGACTCAAGAAACCAGTGAAGCAAGGAAGAAGACCTTCCAGCCAGCATTTCCAGAGGGGCACAGCCCTGCAGCCACCTTGAATGAGGCTGCTGAGACCCATCTGAGGCTTCTGATTTTTAGAATGTAAGGTGATAAATACGGGTTCTTTTTTTTATTTTTTTTAATAATTTATTTTTTATTTCTTCAAGT
>CAJQZJ010003694.1:2175418-2202206 GCA_907164525.1 Lophiomys imhausi | reverse complement strand
CCCCCCAACAGCTCTCCCTTTCAGTCCAAATAATGGTTCTTTTTCTTATAACTATAAATACAATACAAAACAACAGAAATAAATCGGCCACGATTATAAGAGTTATATGAGCCGGGCGGTGGTGGCGCACGCCTTTAGTCCCAGCACTCGGGAGGCAGAGGCAGGCGGATCTCTGTGAGTTCGAGGCCAGCCTGGTCTACAAAGCGAGTCCAGGACAGCCAGGGCTGTTACACAGAGAAACCCTGTCTCGAAAAACCAAAAAAAAAAAAAAAATAAGAGTTATATGGCTTAGCATACATTCCCAATGTCCAGTCCATATGTATTTGGCACCTGACTTTAACATTCTACTATCTAACCATCTCCATGAGTTTAAAGTTCTATATCTAACTCAGCTTTCATACTAACTTGCCTCATAATTTTAAAAATATCTTCTTAGATCCAGAACACCCTCTTGATTCCTAAACAACTCAAAATTTAACTATGAGACTCTAGGTATCTATTCTTCAACCACCTCAGAGACCTGAGAGGGATAAATATATCTGATTATATAGGAAGTGCAGGGACTGCAGCTTCCAAAACTAAAAAATGACATACCAGTGGCTGCCTGGACAGTTCCCATTTTCTCTCCATACATTACAGCATCAATCTTCAGCCATTTGGCCCCATTTCTCTGACAGACATTGGTTGTAGAGCAGGAATTATGAAGGACTTACCTACCCTGTCTTGGCAGAGCTAGGCTGTCGACTTACCTGCTTCCAAGTTTTGTCCTTTTTGGACAGAAGTCTGTCTACAGTTGAAGCAAGTGGTGCACACCCTTAGTCACATCATTGGGGAAGAATACACCCTTAATCCCAACACACTAGAGACAGAAACAGGCAGATCTCAGAGCTCAAGGCCACCTGATACAAAACAAACTCTAAACAGAGAAAAACTTTGATCAAGGGTGGAGGAGCACATCTTTAATCCCATCAGTTGGAAACCACATGTCTTTGATCCTAAATACGGGTTCTTTTAAGCAACCATATCTGTGTTAGATGGTTCATCTACAACAGGAAGCTAGTGAATAAGTTCAATGAATAGTGTATTCACTCGAATGGTCAGATAATTTTCAAATAACATTATGCTGTATGATTTATATATGCCAGGCACTGATCCTCCAGTGGAGACTCTGGGCTAAACATACAGGGTCCACTTGAAAGCTATGATATCAAAGAAATGACTAATACTTAGCATCTTCAAAATGAGTAAAAAAAAAAATCTATGATTAAAGGTAAGGACAAAGCCTGTGAGGGCTTAAACAAGAGGTGCTTAATCAGAATGGCAAGACAGGCAGGAAAGGTCCCAAGGGGAGTGATATTTTAACTAAAATTTAATGACTGTTAATAATTGCTCTGAAAAAGATGGGAGATGTAATGTTGTAAACATAAGTAATGGCAAGGTCAGAGAGTCATGAACAAACTTGACAGAGCCAGAGAATTTTGAGTAGTTTGTGACTCACTGGGAAGTCAAACGAAATGTGCCAGAAGCTTAATGCCTACATATGGATGAGGAATGGACCTCAGAAAAAATGAAAGTGCTAACCCTGATTTAATGTTACCACCAATATCTCTTAACTGTCATAAAATGCTGACTTTAGGGACACAGCTTGTAAAGTTTTACTAAAGTTGACAAAATAGATTCATCTAAACAGGACTCATCTGTTTTACTTTAAAGTGATTATGTATTTTGAAGAGGAGTTGTTTTATTTTATTTTCATTATTTATTCATTTTGACTCAGAGTCTCATGTATCCCAGGCTGGGCTTGCTATGTAGCCAAGGATGCTCTTCACCTTTTGGATCCTCCTGTCTCCACCTTCTGTGTGCTGGGATTACAGGCATGTACCAATTACCATACCTGCTGCTTTTATGTGGTGCTAGGGATCAAAGCCAGGATTTCATATACTCTCTCCACTGAGTTACATGTCTAGCCCGAATGCTTAGTACTAAAAATCACAATTTACTATGCAAAATCAAGCAATAAAAATTCCATATGAGGTTTATGCAAAAAAAAAGAATGAAGTTGGAGCAAAATACTCAAATGTGATATAAAACTAAGCAGGAGTCCAACAAAAAAAATAAGTTTCACATGTTAGTGATCAAGAAATTAAAAATTACTACAATAAATTATGTTGTTACTGGAGATGTAGCTCAGTTGGCAGAGTGCTTACTTAGCATGCGTGAAGTTCTGGTTCAATTCCTAACACTACACAAAACTAGGTGTGGTAGTGCACTCCTGTATTCCTAGCATTTGGGGAATGGGATTTTGAAGACCACGGTCATTCTCAGCTACATAGCAAGTTCAAGGCCAACCTGGGCTATTCAGACTGTCTCAAAAATCAAACTCTGCTGTGCCTTGAGAAAGACCTGCTGATGTCTCGTAAAGAAGTGAGCACTGGAAGGGGGTGGATATTTCATAACAACATGGATGAGCACAGAGATCTAGCACAGATTTTTGAGGCATTGTGTGCGAGAAAGAGATTTTAAATTCCTGCACAGTTGTGTTCAGCTGGATGTAGTTTCCTGTGTCACATAATACTTCTTGCAGGTAAAATCATGCATACGCAAATGAAAAACCCTGCATCAAGCTCAAATTTCTATCAATTGCGTTAGAAGAGGTTAGCATTTCAAAGCTAATGCAACAACAGCTGGGGGAACTTCTAACCACATAGGGCTTTTCGGTTGCACCTCAAAGATCCTCTTGCTTCTGTCTCCACCAACAACTCTTGACTCCAACAACTGTGCTCTGGTTTCTACTCTTGCCCTTTCTGGGGCTTCCTATGCTGCTTGGAGTCATGAACCTCATTTGATTTGGACCTGGCTTCTTTCACTCCAGAGTCTTAGGGATTCCCCCCTACTGCTGTCTTTAGTAGCTCCTTTAACAGCTAAGGAGCAGTCCATTATGTGAATACACGATAAGTTGTGTTCCCTTCTTTCTCATTGGTGGTCATTATGGTGGTTTTCCATTTGTTTCATTCCAGTGAATGTCTTGGGCACTTCTCTCACACTGTGTGTATATTTTCATTTCTATCTCTTTGGTAAATAAATACCTGGAAGTGAGGGGGCCGAATCATAGAGGAAGTATATAGATAATTTTGTGTAAAAAAATGGCTGTAGAGATAGCTCAGTGGTTAAGAGCACTGACTGCTCTTCCAGAGGACCTGGGTTCAATTCCCAGCACCCACATGGCAGCTCACAACTGTCTGTAACTCTTGTTCCAAACAATCTGATGTAGCCAAAACATCAATGTACATAAAATAAAAATAAATAAATTATTTTTAAAAAATGGCTAGACGGGTTTCAGAGGAATGCGCATCTCTTTATAGTAGTTGTTCCACTACCCAGCAACTCTGGGTATGGTTGATCTTCCAGCCCACCTACTAGGTGCACTGTTGTAACACATTGTGACTATACTTTGGATTTCTTGAGTAATAATGTTATTGAACACTTTTCCTTTCCTGTGCCAAATGACCATTTGTATGGTTTCTTTTGTGAGGTACTTTAAATTCATTTTATTGGTTGTTCAACACTATTTCTTTATATTTCTTACTTTTCTGGGTCCCTGCTAATAAATATGTGTATATCCCAAAATCATGAGTGTATTTTTTTATACTTCTGTGTGTGCATGTGTGTGCTCACACTTGTGCCAGGAAGTGCAAGTAATGTCTTCTTCGTTTTCCACTGTGTTAGAGACAGGATCTCTTATTGCTCACTGTAGTGTCTGCCATGGTAGCTGACCACAAGCCTCTGTGGATTCTCCTGTCTTGTCATGAGACACTACCATGCACAGCTTTATGTGGTTTCTGGGGATTGGAATGTAGAATGTGCTATACCACTGAGCCATCCCCCAGTCCATGGATCTATTCTTTATAAAAATCTTATACTTAACGGAGTTGCATTGTTTGGTTTTAATGAATCTAATTAACTGTTATACATAGTATAAGGTCTGAGTTTGGGTCTCTCTCCCTTCCTCATCTTCATACAGACAGCCAGCTTTTATGGTATTATTTGTTGAAAATAATGTCCTTTCCCATTCAGTTGTTTTGACACCTTGTTCTAAATGAAATCATGCAAAATTGGTTTATTTTCTACATATCAATGTATTTGTTAATTTTGAAGACCATGCTATCTTAACTTTGATAGCATTTTATCTTTTATAATATTGTGAGTGATGTGTAAGCTTCCTTTTTTCAACTTTTGACTGGTAATATTAGAAATTTAATTGATTTTTGTGTACTTTATGACACTAAATGCATTTATTAACTTTATATATATTTTCAGATTCCTTAGAATTCCCTGTGCATACTGTGTACAATTCAAGACATTTTTGCTTTTGTCGTTTCAGTTCTTCCATTCTTTCTTCATTTTCTTTTCTTTCTCTCCCACCCTCCCTTCCTTCCTTCCCCCCTCTCTCCCTCCCTCCCTCCATCCCTCTCCCCCTCTCTCTTTCTTTTTTTCTTTTTTGTTTTGTGTTGTTTGCAACAGGGTCTCTCTATATAGCCCTGGCTGTTCTGGACCTCACTCTGTAGACCAGGCTGACCTCAAACTAACAGAGATTCACCTGCCTCTGCCTCAGAGTGCTGGGACTAAAGGTGTGCGCCCCCCACCCTGGGAGCCTTTCATTTCGTGATGTTGATTTCTTGCACTAACTAGGATCTCCATCACAAAGATACTTGTAAGAGTGAGAGGTTGGATTCTCCTGAGTCCTGTGGAGAGGGAAAGCATTCAGTTCATTGTTTGATTAAACGCAATGGCATCTATACTTTCAAAAACAAATGTCCTTTATGAGGTTAAAGTTTGTATCATGCCTAATTCTCCAGTAGTGGCTGTTTTTATAATAACTCAGCATTGAATGTCAGTGACATGATAGTTCTTCAACTGACAAGATAAGAAAATAAAATGATAATAAAATAAAATATTACATATCTTCAGTCTATAGATAAACAAAGATTTTATTTTAAATGTTAAAAAACTTTACATTTCTGGGAGGTTCCCTTGTAGCCTTGATCTATTTATGTATTCATGAATTTTGAGTTGATTATTTTTCTCTGTGTTTCTGTTAATGAGAGATATTAATTAGTAGCATTCATAATATTTAGGATGGTTTGGTATCAATATGGTACCTATATTTAGAAATGTTCCCATGGTTTGTATTTCTGAAAAAGTTCACAGTATATCCAGTTATTTGCTCCTTAATTATTTGAGGGAATTTCCAGTGAAACTACCTGAGTTTGGAGTCTTTGTGAAAGGCTTGAAAAGTATAAGTCAGTTTTTAATTTTTTTGATAAATTCATATATTAGTGCTATGTTTACATCATCTTCTACTCTACCCTTTCCCCCTTCAACTCCTTCCATGTTCCCTCCACTCCCTCCCTAACTCATGATCTTTTTTTCTTTAATCATTATTATTGCACACATACACAGACAGACAAACAGACAGGCACACACAACATACAAACACACATCCTGCCCACTGAGTACATTCACTGTTGCTCATGGCTCCTATGTACATGGTTTTAGGGCTGACCAGTCAGAGCTGAATAACCTATCAGGGGGCTCATCCCTAAAGACTGATTCTCCGTCTCTCAGTAGCCATTAATTAATTGCCTGTAGCTTTTCATGTAGGGGTGGAGCCCTGTGAGATCTCTCTTGTCCAGGTTGGCACTCCAATTGGAGTTGTCACTTGTGCAAGCAACCACATTGTTAAGATTTCATGGTGTAGCTTCCCTGTCATATACAGAAGACACACACAGCAGAAGCCCTGGTCCTCTGAGTCATTTTGCCTTGAATTAAAACCAGCCCACCCCGTGTAAATCACAAAAGTCACAAATATCTTATATCATGTTTTTGTCTCCTAATCTTCAAAGATTTCTTCTCAACATGCCACAAAAGATACAGCTCATTGTTACTATTTTTCTTTAAACAATGCATTATTTTTGTAAGAAATTAAATAACAAAGCCTGGATTATATTTATCTATTTACCTATGTAGCTACCTTCCTCAGATATTTTCATTTCTTTGTGTAAATCTGAATTTTAATCTAAAATCAGGTGGTTTTTTTTAACAGCTTGAAAGTTTTCTTTATCATTTCTTTTCCTGCAGATCAAGTGTGCTGGTGACACACTCTTAGCTTTTTTTCAAGTATAGAATTAGCTCATCTGTAATTTTAAGAAATATTTCCAACTCTGTATAGAACTCCATTGGCTGCTTTTCCTTCTGTCAGTTAAAATCTGTCAGTTGTAGGAAGGGCAGAAAGCCATAAGTGAGTCAAGTCTTGAGTGAATGTGTGGTATTGGCAGAGTTATGAGGATGTCAAGGACCCCGGAGCCTCAAACACATGGAAAAAAATGAGAAAGCCTTCCCCTTGGAGCGATGCTCAGAGGGAATAAGCAAAGCCTTTCTTGGAGGAACAATTTTGACTGTTGACCGTGCGTGCAAAAAATGTCCATGACAGCTTTCTTCCTGATGGATACTCATGACCTAAAGACTGTTCTCCTACAGACACTGCTCCTGCCGAGATGAACTAATCCCGTCTCCTTGATCCAGCTGTATATCATAAACCCTGCCTCCTTGTTTATCTGTACATAGTAACTCCATCTCCGTGTTCAGCTATGTGCAATAACTCAGCTCTTAATAAACACGCTGAGTTTCTCAGGTGCTGAGGTTTCTGCAACAGAGAGCCCAGACCACACAATCAGAACTTTTATGTATGTGTGTGTCCGCATGTCTGTCTGTTTTTGGTGTTGTTGTTTTTGTTTGGTTTTCTCCTTACCTTGCCAACCCAATTAGTTCCATCTCTGGTGCTGTGCAGGATTCCTGTCAATCTCTGGTCTTTTGGCTTGAATCAGTTGGACGTGAAGCCAGTAGTTTTTCTTAGGTTATAGTCTTTTTCTCTGCCTTTAAGATATTTTTTAAAATTATTTTTAGTGATCTTCGCTGTTGAATGTTGATGGGTATTATCCTCTTTGGGATTAATTAAGCTTCTAAGATCTCAGAATTGATATTTTTCTCAAATTTAGAGAAATGTTGGTGATTTTGCTTTGAGAACATATCTCCCTTCCTGGTGCTGTACTTTAAGAGTACAATTAAATCTTTTCAAAGGCCAGTGAAGCCTAACATTTTAGTCTTTTCCTCACTCTCTGCTTGTTAGTTTGGATAGTTTCTATTTTTGTGTAGTTAAATGAATTTATATCTTCTTCTAATGTCCAGCTCATCTGGTGGATTTTCCACTTCACAGTTCACTTTGCCCTTTAGGCAGAAGGTCTCAGTTCTGTCTTCAGTCCCGTCACATTCTTTTTATAATGCTTCCATTCTATATTGTGTTTCTCTACTTTTTGCTTTACTTTCTGTTTTTGCTAATGCCTGAGCATATTAACAGTAGCTGTTTTAATGTTCGTGTCTGCTAATTCTATTCTCTTTGTCACTTCTGGGTCTGTTTATATTGACTGATTTTCCTCCTGGCTCCAGTCTGTATATGTCAACTGATTTCAGATTTCATGCTGAGAGTTATAGATCTGAATGTTGCTAAGTGTTTATAGTTTGTTATCTTCCTTTAACAGTGTTGAACTGTGTCCAGTGAGAGAGCCATCTTGTTTCTGACTCTTGTTTTTAAATTATTTCAGAGCCGCTCTAGGATCTTGAGACAGATTTCTTCTTTCCATAACTAATGGCTTTTCTGAGTTCTCTAATCAACATGATGGGGGCTTAATGAGACCTCTACTCTATGGATGGCTGTAAAAGAAACACCTCTCACCCTCATTCCACCTCTAGCACTATTCATAGATGATCCTCAGTAGTTACCTCTGCCTTCAGTCACATCTTGTTTTGGCCTGGCTTCTGACTCCTGGCTCTGCATAAGTAAAGCTGTGTGCCCAGCCAAGGATGCAGAGTTCCATATATAGATTTTTCAACCTCATCTTTGATTTGGGTGGCCAACCCATGAATTCTCATTGAGACAGCAGTTCCATATTGGCCTCAATATCTTTAGTCAAGGATGACCATGGAATGATTTCCTTCTCTTAACTGTAGAAAGCATCTCCTGGAAAGATAATGGAACGGACCCCATTTTGTTTCTTTGCACCCATCAATAACCAGCCTACATTGCCTGTTGTTAAAAAAATCTTAAAATACCATTTCATATATTTTGTCCAGTTTATTTGTGACAGGGACCCTAGCTTGAAGATAACATTGTGAATATGTGCATAGATGTGTACGTAGAAAATGGGATTTTACTTCGCCATTATTTAGTCTTGTGCTATTTTCTTTCAACACGAAACTTCTTTTCAGAATGCTGTTATTCACCTGAGGTAGAGAATAATCCTGTCAATGGGAGGGCTAAGTAGACCCAGTTAGACCCTAATAGACCTGACAGGCTTTGCATGAAGTGTGGAGTGGGTTTTCTCTTTGTATTCATAAGGTTGATTTAGAAAGGACCCTGTTCTCAGTATTTGAGACACTAGCTGGAGTATCCAAGTCAATGGACCAAGTGAATCTTTTTGATTCACCTGTATTCATGTTGCTGAATATTTAATGTGTAAGCAATTAAAACAATGATGGAGACCATTATTTTGAGCCACACAGTACCTGGTACTGTTTTGAATCTGGTTTCTATTGTAAGTGAGTCTAGACAAATACATGAAATAAGTAGAACTGTTTATCAATATGTCTTAAGAGTTCTTTAGGTTCTTAAGGTTGCAGTTAAGCTTTGTAAACGTTGAGTGGCTTGTAGTAGCCTAGATTGCTTAGACTCTATGCTCAAAAATCAGGGTTGCAGGTAAGTGACTTCTTAATAATATAACTATGAATATCCATTTTGTATTGTTAAGTTTTATAGATACGCAACTGATGCATTTTTTTTTTTTTGTGAGCCAGGGAAGCATTAAAGCCAGTACTTCAGACATCATAGGCAAGCTCTCTTCCACTGAGCTACATTCTCAGTCCAACTGTGTTTTCAGGACCAAGTAATGTGTTAAGTGAAGTTTCCTAGGTGCTAGATAGAGTCTAGTTTAGAAAAAAAAAAACCATGCCTTGCTATGATGTAAATATAAACAGTTGTAGTCATTAAATAGCACATAAATGAAGAGTTTGGGAAACTGCTTTGCAGTCTACAATTCTAGAAACATTAAGGCAGTTACTCACCCCGTGGCAATATATCATCTGGCCAAGGAGGAACCATTTTCCTCCAAAGGTGAAGCTTGGGCTGGGAATGTAGCTCAGTGGTAGAGTGCTCGCTTAACAGACTTCAAGCCTAGGGCTCAATTCTCAGCATAGGGAGGGGGAGACGCTTAATATTTAGTAGTACTGCTGTATATTATACTCGTGAGCCTTAATGTTTGTCTTGGCTGTTAGTGAAGACTATGGGTTTATCCAACCCTCCTCCTCCTTCTTTTAGTTCTTCTCCTCCCCTTCCTCCTCCTCCTCCTCCTTCTCCTCCTCCTCCTCCTCCTCCTCCTCCTCCTCCTCCTCCTCCTCCTCCTCTTTATCTTCCTTATTCTCTCCCACTTCCTCCTCCAGTCCTAACTTCCTCCACCTATGTAATGGATGAAGGAGTTTTACTCTCAGGAATATTTTCCCTTAACAACACACAGATTGATTCTTAGTCATTATGTAGCTCCTAAGATTCCTTGTTAAAGCACCTGGCTAATTTTCCACTACAGTGGATAGTGTATCCCCTCACATACACTTAAAGATCTGAGCAGCAGACTAGAAGACACCGAAGATTTCTCATCAGAAGCATCTGTCAGGTACTTAATATTTTGAAAGGATTCTCAAAATTAAAAGAGATTGTTTATTCTCATCAGCATTGGAACCTCTGTCTTCCTGTAGACAGGAAGTATGCTACACTGTCTCCTAGTCACTGACTTCCCTGATGGAGCACCCGAAACTCACCTGAGAAGCAAATGTTGGTCATTTTCTGTGATCCTCATCTAAAACTAAATCAAATCCAGGTAGGGATCAAGTGGTGTTCTCAATGCAAGCATCCTCCTCCTTCTTCTAAGATTATAATAAGAAAACAGACTTGATCAGATTGCATGTGTGTCTGGCCTGAAGGAAACTTTCAACTGATGGCATATTCTAGACAAAATGAACTTGGGTCTTTGGTAGTTAACACTTTCTTTATGGAAAGCTGTGTCCAGATTTTTCAAATATAGTCATAGGTATATTAAATATAACAACAATAAATGTAATATATATCCTTCCCTTTTATGGCAAATGCAACTATAGATATACATTATTTCCTTTTATAGTAAATATGACAACTTTAAGAACAAATTAATAGTTTTTCTGAAATAAATCCACAATATCTGCACATGTATATATACTATCTATAATTAAGTGCATACATACATACATGAATATATAAATGGGTGTGTTTTAAAATTCTGCTAAATATTTGTTTGTCCTTGATGCTCTATGTATCCAGGATATTTATCACAAAATGAAAGAAACACAGTTGAGTGAAATGTGAAGTTTTAGTAGACAGCTTCATTTGTATGATTTCATTTAGCCATTTTTTTTCATAAAATTGACCAATTGTTTTGACAACAGCTAGACATTTTGAAGAAATGTGTTTGCTTATAATTGTTAAGTGATTAACTTTGTAAGTAACATATGTTAATTTTATATTTTAAAAATCCTGGACTCTTAAAAGACAACTTGTGAAGTTATGCGTGCTGTTGTCACATAAGGACTTACTGGAATCAGCCAGAGCAGGATGGTAGCCTCACAGGCCCTTAGGACAATGAACAACAGAATTGGTCCAGCTCCATGTAAGGAAGAGAGCATCTTGGAGACCCAAAGGGTTCCATAGATCCCTGAGTAGATATGTGCTGTGTGAAACATTGAAATCACAATAATAAGTGTCACATTTTCCCTTGGAGATATTTTGCTCAGAAAAATAAAGGTATTTCCAATAAAACGAAAGAAGGAAGATGACAGAAAACGCACACAAACCTCTTTGAAAACACCTGGGCATACCTTTGTGGGGGACACACACAAGACAGTGCACAATCACACAGGAGACACAGCACATGAACTTCTGTGTCTGTTCACTTGTTTTAAAAATGAACATTTTGATAATGTTTTTGTTTTAAACAGTTTTTAATCATTAGGGCTAGACAAATGGCTAAGTGGTTAATAATACTTCTTGCTCTTCCAGAAGACCTGAATTTGTGTCCACTGTCCATGTTGGGTGCCCCACAATTTCCTATATCTCTGACTCTAGGGGATTGGTGGAACATGTTCTAGAAGGCAAGAGAAAGACAAAATCCTAACCATGTGTTTTATTGTTCATTGTGTAGCACCTTTCTTGAGGGCAGGCCATGGTGGAGGATGGGAGTGGGGTGGGGGTTGGAGTTGTGGGGATATGAAAGGTCAGTGATGTATGGAAGTGAGAAGAAGACTTGCAAGTGATGCAAAGGAGCAACAGGAAACTGGAGGAAAATGGCAGGCCAAGGGTAAAAATGTGGGTTGAGGATCATGGAAGTGAGTGTGTGTTCTCCTGGGCTGGTCAAAGTCCCGTGCTTCTGGACTCTGTCGGGGTGGGGTGGGGGGAGCTGGCTCCTCCGAGGCTCGATTTTCCCCTCAGACCTAATCCAATCTGATGTTTTAGCTTGGTGACTGAGACTGAGGGATTAATGCTATGGGTTACGAATTAGTCCAGATGAATACTTCCTTGGGTAGCAAGGTTGGCAAGAAAAGCTGTAAGAGCTATTTAATTTATGTGTATTTAATTTTACACATAATATTTAATTATTCATATATGTGTGTGTGTTTGTGCACGTCTGAGTACAGGTACTCTTGGAGTCCAGAAAATGGCCTGTTGCTGCAGGGGCAGCAACTTACTCTGAACTGCTGAATCATTTCTTCAAGAAAACTCCTTTGTGGAAAATGGGAATTTTTCCCCCTCACACCTAATGGAGGCCTGACCCTCACCTTGTGTATAGACCTCTGCTCTCTGCCATGGTTGTCAGACTACTAAGTACAAAAGATAAGAAATGAGTTTGGGGAAACACAAAGATGGATTTACCTCTCCACCTATTTATTTACCCATCTCTTCTATTCCTTCAAGCCAGTTGAAAGACCAAACACTCAAACAGAAAATCAATATTTTCTAGGTCAACTGCAAAAAAAAAACCTAAAGAAAGTAATACATGAATAAATAAAATATGACAAATGTAATGGGATAGTCTTACGGCATACACTCATTGCACATACAATGGGTTTCGTAAGGACAGTTCATTCAGACATATCATGTTCTCTGACCTCATTACATATTCAACCCCCTTTACTCTTTTATCATCTTCCCTATTCCTACTAGTCTCTGTCCTTTTCCTAAATAGTTCTTGTTCTATTATCATTTCATATATATGCTTATATATGCAATATACATTATATTGTTATATGTATTATATATAATATATATCCATATATGTTTATATAAATGGAGAGAGAGGGAGGAATCTAGGATCCATATATATTTTTGTCTTTCTGAGTCTGGCTTACTTTGCTTAAGATAATTATCTCCAGTTCTACACATTATCTGATGACACAATTTCATCCTTCTTTATGGTTGAACTTCTTTATAAATCACATTGTGGATATACATCACATTTTTCTTTTCCACTCATCTGTGCTTCTGTAATGTGGCTAAACACAATGAAATTCTACTCAGCATCAAAGAAGAAGGGAATTGTGGAACATGCATGAATAAACCTGGACAGCATAATTCTAAATGAGATAAACCAGTTACAGAAAGATAGATACTGTGTGACACCATTTATATGAGTTGCTTATTTTGGACAGATTCTTTAACATACAAGGTGAAACTGGCAGGTAAAGGATGAGGATATAGGAAGCTATTGATTCCTGGGTACCGAGCTTCAGCCGTGAGAGAAGGCAGGAATTGAATGGTTTGGGGACAGGACAAGAGTTAGGATGCATTTAATGCACAGAACTGTACACTTAAGGATGGTCACATGTTACATGATATTTACCACCATTTCAAAGAAGTAAGAGAGAATAAGCCCAGGTCTGTAAGTCTGCACTATTTCCTCCTTGATCTTGTGCTGGTGATGGCTTCCTAATTAGTTAACTCCCTGGGTAGGCTGGATTTTTCTTATTGTTACCTTTTGTTTGTATGTATGTTTTGCATTTGTAATCGGTAAAATGGGTGTGGGGGGGTTCTTCTTATGAAAATTTTCTTTCTTTTGAAGTATGTTTCTTTTCTCTTGAAATACAAATAAATTAGACTGGCTCTTCTCTTATCTGCTGTTCAGATCTCAAAAGATAAAAAAAAAAAAAGTGTTAGATCACAGACCCAGAAGGGGACACAGGGAGTGCTGACTCAGTCAGACCTGCCCTGCAGCACTTGGGCATCAGTGTTAATTAGTTAGCAACTTTGGAGCTAGAAATTTTTGGTAATAAATTCCTGCTATGCCATCCGGCAGCTGTGGATTCTTGTCTATCATGTACTTAAAATTATTATTATTTTTTTAAGCTGGCCTAGAACTCACTATGTAAGCTATACTGACCTCAAACTCACAAAGATCTTTCTGCCTCTGCCTCCTGAGTGTTGGGATTAAGAGCTTTGACATTTGCCCAGTGTAACTAAAATTCTTAAGCTTTAATGTTCTTACCCATACATTGGCAACATCATCATATTCTTACTTGAGAGACATGTGGATGACTTCAACAAACCCTAGAGCACCCAGTTAGCAGAAAGTATTCAATTTGTGTTAACATATATTCATTAATATTGATGCCCCAGTAGGAAAATGTAGGCAGAGAAGCTTGGCACCATGATACTCAACTCTACATAAAAATGTTGTTGACAAAGCCAGGAGTGGTGGTGCACACCTTTAATCCCAGCACTCGGGAAGCAGAGGTAGGTGGATCTCTATGAGTTCGAGGCCAGCCTGGTATACAGGGAGAGTTCCAGGGCAGCCAGGGCTGTTACACAGAGAAACCCTGTCTCGAAAATAAAACAAAAACAAACAAACAAAAATGTTGTTGACAGAAATGTAAATGAATACAATCATTATAGAAAAAGAGCATGTAGAGGCCTCAAAAATTAAAAATACTTCTGCCATATGATTTAGCAACATCACTGTGTAGTAAGTATCTAAGGGGAATTTAAATTTGGACATCTAAGGGATACCTTATCCTCCAAGATTTTCTGCAGCATTCTTCACAATACCCAAGACACAGAGTTGACCAGAGTGTTTAATCAGTAGATGAAAGAATATGGAATATGTGCTGCAAACACACAATGGAATGCTATTTAATATCGCTGACTACATTGATGAATCTGGAGAACATTACACTAAGTGAAGTAAGCCACACCACATAGAATGAAAAATACAGTATGAATCTCACTTCTATGCAAAATACAGAAAAGTTGAACTCATGGAAGCAAAGTAAAATAGCAGTTACAAGGGACTGGAGAGGGGGGATTAAAACAGACTCCTTTTTATGACTAATGATCTTTAAACACATATGAAACCAACCACTGTGATTTTGATCTGTTTCTTCAGTTTCCTAATGCTGCTTTTCTTCTTCTTTCCTTTTCCTTGTGTTCCATGGTCTTCACCCTTGAAAAGTGCTACCAAAGGTTGCGATGAGTCACAGCAGCCTGGCTTAAGAGCGATCAACACAAAATATCCAAATATAATCCAGTTCCACATGATGTTCACCATGAATTATTCATACAATCTGATGAGGACATTGAGAGCATTTGTAGTCAAATAGTTTGTCTCCAAATGATGAGCCACACATCTGAAACACATCACAATTCTCTCACTTGCAGATGGGGAGCCAGGGCCTGGAAAAGCACAGTGACTGGGCAGCACTAAGTAAGCCATGAAGAATGTAACATCAAATACTTCTACCAGGCCTCAATACTGAGTAGAATTCTCCACACACACCCTCTCCTGTCCCCATTTCCTGTAGGATTCATGAGTTTATTTTTAATAGATATGCACAGGTGGAAGGAAAACACACACTTGCGAGGACTTTTGTTAACCCAGATGCTAATGGTGGGAAAATTCATCTGCTACAATACCAAAAGAAGTCAAAGTGTGAACTAAGACCCCTGCTTCTTAACTCAGCATGCATGACCCTTTGTGACCCAATCCCACCCAATTTTGCTAGCATTAGCTGGCCCGCCCACTCTCCAACTGAAAACTGAAACTTCAAGTAATATTCTTTTTTTTTGACATTTTTCCTTTATTTTTTATTTCTTCAAGTTACATCTCAATCGCAGTCCCCTCCCTATTCCCCCTCTAGTCCCACCCTCCCACCCTCAACCCCCATCCTCTTCCCTTTTTTTTTAAGTTTAAGGTATATCTTATTTCCCCCTACAGTTTCCCCTTTCAGTCCAACAAATGGCTCTTTCTCTTATAATAATAAATACAATACAGTACAACAGAGGTAATTAGGCCACAGTTATGAGGGTTATATGGCTTAGCATACATTCCCAATGACCAGTCCATATGTATTTGGTACCTGACTTCGTATCAAGTAATATTCTTACAGAACTCTCTCTGATCCTGTATTTGTACCATTGACTCCAGCATTCTTCTCTTCCTCCCTTATTTTGTCATTCTTTGGTTCAAGCATCCATACCTCCAGAAATACTTTCCATCTTTCCTTCCTCCCTCTTTGGGTGTCCCAAACATGAAATGGCTATTTCTGTCACTGCATCTATGATGGTCATTTTTCATTGGCAGCTTTACACAGTCTAGAGTCAACTGACAAGTGAGTCTCGCTGAGGGGTTGTTAGATCAGGTTGGCCTGTGAGCATGTCTGTGGGGAACTGTCTTATTACATTCACTGAGATGTGAAGACTCATCCTCTGTGGGCAGCACCATTCCTTTGGTTTGGGTCTTGGGCCATATGAAAGTGAAGAAAGTGAACTGGGCCCTAGCATGCCTTCATCGATTCACTGCTCTCTGCCATTGACTGCGGGGATGCAGTGTGACTGGTTGCTTCAAGTCCCTGCACCTTGAAGTCCCTGGAATGACTGACTGTAATCTGGGATTATGGGACAAATAATCCTTTCTCCCATAAGTTGCTTTTGCTGGAGTGTTTTATCCCACAGCCACAAGAAGAGAAGCTAAGACAACACATCACATCTTACGCTGCTCCGATGTCAACCTTCCTCACCAGATCCTCAGCTCCATTGAAGGAGTGGAGCTGGAATGCTAGTCAATCGATGGTTTTAGATAAATTCTGAGCGAGTGAGTGATCTGCATTATTATCTATGTGAAATTCTCATGCTCAACTTTTGTGTCTTCCTTCCTTCCTTCCTTCCTTCCTTCCTTCCTTCCTTCCTTCCTTCCTTCCTTCCTTCCTTCCTTCTTATCTTCTTTTAAAGAATGTCTGGTGTACACAAGTAGAACAAAATGTGAGGGCCGGAGAGATGACTCGGAGGTTAAGAGCCCTGCCTGCTCTTACAGAGGACCAGTGTTTGGTTCTCATTATCCATGTGGTGCTTCAAACCACCCCAAACTTCAGTTCTAGGTCATCGGAGCTTTCTTCTGGCCTCTTTGGGTTCTTGCTTGTATACAGTACACATATGTTCATACAGGTACACACATATATGTGAAGTTAGTTACACATACAAAATTTAGCAGCTTACCCACTTTAAAATGTACAGGTCAGTGATATAAATACATTTATAATGTAGAGCCATTGCCAGCATTCAGAAATCTGCACAATTTTTTTCCTACTAAAAATCAACATGTAATAGTCCTGTAACAGGGAGGGGCTGGGAACTTTCTTTTGTCTCTTTGTATGATACAGTTCAAGGTGAAGCATGAAGAAGCTGGCTTCAGATTACTAATCTTGGCTAGAAAACCAAAACAAACCCAAGAGCAACCAAACACAAGACTCTAGAATAGGGCCAAGACTTACCAAATGAGTGTGACCTATAGGTCTGATGAACTCAGGAGTGGAGCGGACTGGATTCCTTAGTCTTGTCCATTAGGATGCTGTAACAGTACACTTCAGCCAGAGTGATCACTAAAGCACAAAAATTCCCATCTCTACTTCTGCAGGCTAAGAGGTTCACAAGAGGAGTTTGTTATCTGGTGTGGGTCTGTCCACTGCTTCTTAGAAGGTGCTTTGATATTGTATCACAGTGTAGGAGATGAGGAGGAGTAACAAAGGTCTAGTCAGTTCCCTCCAATTTTTTTTTTAATAAGGTCTCAAACCTCCCTTGGGAAGGTAGGGCTTCTGTAACCTACTCACTCCTGGCTTATGGGTATTGTCATGTTGGAGTTCCGGTTTCAGCCTATACAGTTTAGGATGGGCACAAACATTCAAACCATAGCAGAGGAGAAAGCCCTGTAGTTCATAATCCTGTGATACTCAAAGGCAGATGGGAACTGAGATGAATGTAGATGATAGCCTAAGATCTCTGGGACTCTAAGACTCATTGAATTCTCAAAGCAGCACCTCATGGCAGGCCAACGTCTACTCCAATGCTTCAAGATACATGAGACTCTTTGTTTGTTCAAATAGACATTGTACAAGTGGGCTCTGATGTCGGAAGCTTTTCTTGTTATACAGAGTTAGTATTGCTTCTGCCTTGCAGGTCCTCACAGTAAATTGAAGTCTTTTTACCTCACAGCACTCAGAGTTTTAGGGTACAGCTGTTAGAGTTCTGTCACACTTTTCCCCAGTTGAAAACTACTATGAAGTCTTATGCTCTTCATCACATGATTTAATTTCCAATTCTTTGCTTTCATGTTGTTTTCCCCTCTGAAAATCCTTCCTTTGCCCTTCGGTCCTTTAAGTGATTTCATTAGAAATGAATGTATAGATTTCTCATGCTCAGAACTTGAAAAATCTGGGGTGGGGTCATATTTTTTTCTTTTCTTTTCTTTTTTAAAAATGTTTGTTTATCACTTCAGGCTACATCTCCATCACAGTGTCCTCTTTCAACCACTCCCAGTCCCACCCTCCTACCCTACATCCCCCATCCCTTCCATCCCATTCCTCCAGAGTGGAGTGTCCCTACATAACAGTCCCCCACCCCAGTTCAGCAGTCATATGAGGGCCAAGAGCCTCCTCAAACACTGGAGCCCTACAAGGCAGCCCCACTATGGCAAAGTGTCTCACTGACAGGTAACAAAGTCTACGTTCCTGTTCCCTTTGGTGCATTGGCTGTACTATAGTTATCCTGCACTCTATGGCTAAAATCCGATTATAAGTAAATATATGCCATGTGCAGCATCATTCTGGGTCTGGGTTAGCTCACTCGGGATGAGCTTCTCTAGGTCCATCCATTTGGCTGCAAATTGCATGATTTCCTTGTTTCTGATGGCTGAGTAGCATTCCATTTTGTAGATGTACCACAGTTTTTTTTTTTTTATCCATTCCTCGGTTGAGGAACATCTGGGTTGTTTCCAGTTTCTAGCTATTACAAATAAGGCTGCTATGAACATAGATGAGGAAACATCCTTGTGGTTTGGTAAGGAATCATTTGGATGTATACCCAGAAGTGGTATGGGTCTTGAGGTAGAGCTATTCCAAGTTTTCTAAGGTATCGCCAGACTGATTTCCATAGTGGTTGCACAAGCTTGCACTCCTACCAGCAATGGAGGAGTGTTCCACTTTCTCTACAGCCTCACCAGCATGTGCTGTTATTTGAGTTTTTTTTTTTAAATACTTTATTTTTTTTTTCTTCAAGTTACATCTCAGTAACAAACCCCTCCCTATTCCCCCTTCCTATCCCACCCTTCCACCCTCTTCCCCCCAGAAGTTTCCCCTTTCAGTCCAACAGATGGTTCCTTCTCTTATAACAGTAAGTATTATACAAAACAATAGATATAAATATGCCACATTTATGAGAGTAAATTGGCCCAGTATACCTTCCCAATGTCCAGTTTATACATATTTGGCCCCTGACTTTAACATTCTACTATCTAACCAACTCCATGAGTTTAAAGGTCTATATGTGACTCAACATTCATACTATCTTGCAACACACTTTTAAGAGTATCTTCTTAGATCTATAACACCCTCTTGATTCCTAAACAGTTCAAAATTTAACTATGAGACTCTAGCTGTCTACTCTTCAACCACCTCAGAGACCTGAGAGGGATAAATATATTTGCTTATATAGGAAGTGCAGGGCCTGCAGCTTCCAAAACTAAGAAAGAACATACCAATGACTGCCTGGAAAGTTCCCATTTTCTCTCCATACATTCCAGCATCAATCTTCAGCCTTTGGGTCCTGTTTCTCTGACAGACATTTCTTGTAGAGCAGGGATTATGAAGGACTTACCTACCCTGTCTTGGCAGAGTTAGGCTGTCGACTTCCCTGCTACCAAGTTTTGTCCTTTTTGGACAGCAGTCTGTCTGCAGTTGGTGCAAGAGGTTTTTTCATGCCAAGAGAAAGGCTTGCCACTAATTCAACCATCTTACAGTGGAGGTTCTTCGATGCTTATCTTCTACTTGGAGTAGAATAGGGGGTGCTGTCAGGCGCTGATATGTCTCGATATCAAAAAAAATCTTGATTTAAGATAACATCTTTGAATGCCATATTCTGCAGATCTCTAGGGGTTTTTGAAGATGCCCTATCCATCTCTTGTATTTAGATAAGCAAATGTTGCTTGTCTCTTAGCAACTTGATTACTGGGTAGTTTAGAGAATATCTGTGATAGACTGTCATAGTAGCTAACAAAGTGACATGTTTGCATGACTAGGAGTTTGTTTTAACTATCCTGGACCGTTTTAGACGGTTGGTATCAAGAGGTCAGAGCTTCACATTTTGTTTTTAAGTATCTCTAGGTATGATACCATTAGGAAGCGTTACCTTTAAATTTGTGTCAATATACAAAGATCTATTCAACTGTGGTTAAATATACTCTTAATTATGTATCAATATACCAAGATCAATGCCTATGTAGCCCAATATAATCTTAATATTACGTCCATATGCAAGGGTCAATACCATTGTGGCCAACTATAATCTTAATTTTGTATCAATATACAAATATCAATACCGATGTAATCCAATACAATCTTATTTTTGCACAATAAACAATGGTCAATACCACTTTAGCCAAATAAACTACTAATTTTGTATCAATATACAAAGGTATAAGGGCATAATCAATAATCTGTCCCTTCTTCTTGGACCTTCCTGTGCTATGTCTATATCTCATTTTTCTCAAGCCCATGCACTCCTACATAGGAGAGGAAGAAGGATACAGAAAAGGAAAAGTAGGAATTCCCTGGGGCTAACCTCCAAAACCCATTAAGACAGGACCATTTATCAGCTTGTAGTCTCTTCCCCTACATAACAGAGTTTTCAGTTATCCTTCAAATAACCAAAAAGAAGGGCGGAGAAACACCCTCCCCACCCTCTGGGCATGGGACGTCGCTCTCTTAAAGTGACTTCCTGCTGATTTGGGTCGTAGTAGACCTGTTTGGGGCCTGAACCCAAATGGGAAAAATGATTAAAAATGTTAGTACACTCCTTTTATGTTCAGTCCTTCTGTTCTCAGCTGTTTAGATGACCTAAGGGGTTTGTAGGCAGAAGCTGATCTTGCAGGTTTCACACTGAGGTTCCTGCCGGGGCATTGTGTAGAGCTGAGCGGTCCCAGTGACATTGGATTGCTGTGGTGGTTGCAGGCCCCCGATGGAGACAGCTATTGAGGAAGTCTGCCAGGCAATATCAACTGGGTCACTCGTCCTCCTTGGTGCCTGATTCTGCTCTCTGCTGAGGATTCCGCTGTCCAGCCGTCCCAGGGCTCCCCTAATGGACGCTTCGATTCTCCTGGAACGATAAGAACAGAGCCCTGCCCCAATCCCAACCCTAGGACAATTGCCCTTTTTTTTTTTTTTGGGTAGGGGGATGGTGGGGCTAGGTAGTACTTCTCCTGAAGCTAATTTGGCCTTCTGACAACATACAAAGCGTTATCTTTCAATCCGGGTTAAAGAAGAAATCATTCTGTCACCTTGGAGCTAAACCAGCTCTAGTGTATATATTTTGAGATCCCAAAGGACAATCTGCCTGCATCGAGAAGGCCTTTTGTAAGTACCTCCAAACCTAGGTCCCTCCAAATCCCATGTGTGTGTCTCTGAACTCTAATTATTGGGATCAGGGACCTGTGTTTCGCATCTGAAGGGATCAAAGATGTGTTCCACCACTCCTGGATCGAAGTCTTTCTCTATTTAGAGTTTGCCCTGCATCAGGTTGAGCCTGAGCTCCGGGATCTGCCCGTTTCTGTCTCCAATGTGCTGGGAGCTGGGACCAAGGGTGTACTCTTCTTGAATGGTGGGACCAAGAGTATGAACTCTCACCACCCCACTCCGTATGACTCCAGAATACATAAGACCACCAACTCTACGGTGCTCGTCCCGTCTCCGCTGAAGTCAAAGGCATGGGCCAATACCACAATTCTCTTGTATTTTACCTTAGCTCCACGTCTTCTCTACACCTGGAGGTGTGCAAAACCAGGCCGAATGGCTGTATCCTCTCTTCCATTCACAGTGTTTCAGCCCTGCCCCCTGCCTTTTTTTTTTTTTTTAGTTAATAAATTTATTTGTTTGTTGCTTCAGGTTACATCCTTATCATATTGTCCTCTTTTCCCATTTCCTAGCCCCACCCTCCCATGCTCTACCCCCTGACCCTTCCGTCTTGTTCCTCTGGGGTGGAGTGTCCCTGCCTAACATTCTCTCACCACAGATCAGGAGTCATATGAGGGCCAAGAGCCTCTTCATTCACCGGGGGCCTACGAGCAATACTGCCAGTGAATGGTGTCTCATTGCTACTGGGGGAATAATAAAAAAAAGACCAACAAACACACAAACCCACAAAAACAAAGAATATCAACAAAAAAAAAAGAGAGGAAAAAGAGAAGGGAAAAGGAAAAAGAAAAAAGAAAAAAAGAAGGAAAAAGAAAAAGATAAAAAAAAATTATGTCCTTGTTCCTTTTGATGTGTTGGTTGTAGTACAGATATCCTGTACGATATAGTTAAAATCCTACTATAAGTGAATAGATGCCATGTGCATCCTTCTGAGACTGGGTTAGCTCACTCAGGATGAACTCCTCTAGATCCATCCATTTGGTTGCAAATTGCATGATTTCATTGTTTCTGATAGCTGAGTAATATTCCATTGTATAGATGTACCACAATTTTTTAATCCATTCTTCAGTTGAGGGACATCTGGGTTGTTTCCAATTTCTAGCTATTACAAATAAGGCTGCTATGAACATAGATGAGGAGACTTCCCTATGTCTCCGTGAGAGGTCCTTTGGGTGTATACCCAGAAGTGGTATGGCTGGGTCTTGAGGCAAGGTTATTCCTAGATTTCTAAGATATCGCCAGACAGACCTCCATAGTGGTTGCACAAGCCTGCACTCCCACCAGCAATGGAGTAGGGTACCCCTTTCTCCACACCCTCGCCAGCATGCGCTATCATTTGAGCTCTTTATTTTAGCCATTCTAACAGGTGTTAGGTGGAATCTCAGGGTCGTCTTGAGTTGCATTTCTCTGATGATTAAGGATGTTGAACATTTCTTCAGGTGTCTCTCAGCCCTTAGGGATTCCTCCTTTGTGAATTCTCTATTTAGCTCCATCTCCCATTTTTTGATTGGATTATTTGGTTTCTTGGCATTTAGTTTCTTGAGTTCTTTGTAGATTTTAGATAATAGCCCTCTATCAGATGTGGGGTTGGTGAAGATTTTCTCCCAGTCTGTTGGTTGCCGTTTTGTTCGAATGACAGTATCCTTTGCTTTACAGAAACTTTTCAGTTTCATGAGGTCCCATTTATTGATTGTTGATCTCAGGTCCTGAGCTGTTGGTGTTCTGTTCAGGAAGTTGTCACCTGTGCCAATGAGTTCGAGGGTTTCTCCTACTTTTTCTTCTAGTATCTTTAGTGTGGCTGGCCTTATGTTAAGGTCTTTGATCCACTTGGAATTAAGTTTTGTACAAGGTGATAGGTATGGGTCTAATTTCATTCTTTTGCAAGTGGACATCCAGTTGGAACAGCACCATTTGTTGAAGATGCTGTCCTTCTTCCATTGTGCGTTTTTGGCTTCTTTGTCAAAGATTGGTTGGCCATAGGTGTGTGGATCCATGTTTGGGTCTTCAATTCGATTCCATTGATCCACTGGTCTGTTTCTATACCAGTACCATGCTGTTTTTATTACTGTTGCTCTGTAGTATAGCTTGAAATCTGGGATGGTGATACCTCCAGATGTTTTTTCATTGGACAGGATTGATTTAGCTATTCTGGGCTTTTTGTTGTTCCATATGAAGTTGAGAATAGCTTTTTCCAGGTCTATAAAGAATTGTGTTGGTATTTTGATAGGAATTGCATTAAATCTATATATTGCTTTTGGTAGGATAGCCATTTTTATTATGTTGATCTTACCTATCCATGAGCATGGGAGATCTTTCCATCTTCTAAAGGCCTCTTTCATTTCTTTCTTCAGGGGCTTGAAGTTCTTGTTATATAGGTCCTTTACGTGCTTGGTTAGAGTTACCCCCAGGTATTTTATGTTGTTTGTGGCTACTGTGAAGGGGGTTGTTTCCCTTATTTCTTTCTCGGTATATTTGTTTGTTGTATAAAGAAGGGCTTCTGATTTTTTGAGTTAATTTTGTATCCAGCCACCTTGCTGAAGTTGTTTATCAGCTGTAAGAGTTCTTTGGTGGAGTTTTTTGGGGTCGCTTATGTATACTAACATATCATCTGCGAATAGGGATAATTTGACTTCTTCATTTCCAATTTTTATCCCTTTGATCTCCTTTAGTTGTCTTATTGCTCTAGCAAGGACTTCAAGTACTATATTGAAGAGATATGGTGAAAGTGGATATCCTTGTCTTGTCCCTGAGTTTAGAGGAAATGCTTCAAGCTTCTCTCCATTTAATTTGATGTTGGCTACTGGCTTGCTGTATATTGCCTTTCTTATTTCTAGGTATGGTCCTTGTATGCCCGTTCTCTCCAGAACTTTTAGCATGAAGGGGTTTTGGATTTTGTCAAATGCTTTTTCTGCATCTAGCGAGATTATCATGTGGTTTTTTTCTTTCATCTTGTTTATGTGGTGAATTACATTGATAGACTTTCGTATATTGAACCATCCCTGCATTCCAGGGATGAAGCCTACTTGATCATGGTGTATGATACTTTTGATGTGTTCTTGAATTCGGTTTGCTAGTATTTTATTAAGTATTTTTGCATCTATGTTCATGAGGGAGATTGGTCTGAAGTTCTCTTTCTTTGTTGGGTCTTTGTGTGGTTCAGGAATCAGAATGACAGTGGCCTCATAGAATGAGTTTGGCAGTGATCTTTCTGTTTCTATGTGGTGGAAGAGTTTGAAAAGTAATGGTGTTAGTTCCTCTTTGAAGGTCCGGTAGAATTCCGTGCTAAAGCCATCTGGCCCTGGGCTTTTTTTGGTTGGGAGATTATTAATGACTGTTTCTATTTCCTTAGGTGTTATTGGGCTGTTTAAGCTGTTAATTTGATTTTGATTTAGTTTTTGTAGGTGGAATTTATCGAGGAAATTGTCCATTTCGCTTTGTTTTCAAATTTAGTGGAATATAGATTTTTAAAGTAATGCCCGAATATTTTCTGGATCTCCTCAATGTCTGTTGTTATTTCTCCCTTTTCATTTCTGATTTTGTTGATTTGTGTTCTTTCCCTTTGTCTTTTAGTTAATTTGGCTAGGGGTCTGTCTATTTTGTTGATTTTCTCAAAGAACCAACTCTTGGTTTCATTGATTCTTTGTATAGTTCTTTTTGATTCTAAGTTGTTGATTTCAGCTCTAAGCTTGATGATTTCCTGTCTTCTGCTCTTCTTGGGAGTGTTTGTTTCTTTTTTTCCCAATTCACCCAGCTTAGCTGTTAGTTCACTAATATGAGCTGTCACAATTTTCTTTTTGAAAGCACTTAGTGCTATGAACTTTCCTCGTAGCACAGCTTTCAATGTATCCCATAGGTTTGGGTATGTTGTGTCTTCATTGTCATTGGATTTTAAGAAGTCTTTGATTTCCTTCTTTATTTCTTCCCTTACCCAGTGGTCATCCAGTAAGGAGCTGTTCATTTTCCATGTGTGTGTAGGCTTTCTGTTGATTCTTTTGCTGTTGAAGACCAGCTTTATTCCGTGGTGGTCTGATAAGATACAAGGTGTTATTTCAATTTTCTTGTATCTATTGAGACTATCCTTGTGACCGATTATGTGGTCGATTTTGGAGAAGGTTCCGTGGGGTGCTGAGAAAAAGGTGTATTCCTTTGTGTTTGGGTGAAACGTTCTGTAGATATCTGTTAGGTCCATTTGTTTCATGATCTCTGTTAGACTCAATATTTCTCTGTTTGTCTTCTGTCTTGATGATCTGTCCTTTGCCCTGAGTGGGGTGTTGAAGTCTCCCACTACTAATGTGTTGTGATCGATGTGTGCTTTAAGTTTTAGAAGTGTTTCTTTTACGAAAGTAGGTGCCTTTGTATTTGGGGCATAGATGTTCAGTATTGAAATTTCCTCTTGAAGAATATTCCCTTTAATGAGTATATAGTGCCCTTCTTTGTCTTTCTTCATTAACTTCAGTTGGAAGTCTGTTTTGTTTGATATTAGGATGGCTACTCCAGCTTGCTTCCTGGGTCCATTTGCTTGGAAAACCTTTTCCCAGCCCTTTACTCTGAGGCAGTGTCTATCTTTCGTAGTTAGATATGTCTCTTGTATACAGCATAAGGAAGGGTCTTGTTTGCGGATCCACTCTGTAAACCTATGTCTTTTTATTGGGGAGTTGAGTCCATTGATATTGATGGATATTAATGACCTGGGGTTGTTATTTCCCATTAGTTTGGTATAGGTGGTGGTCCTGTGCCTCTTTTGGTTTAGTTGCTGAGGGGTTTTCTATTCCCTTTGTTTTCTTGGGTGAAGTTTTCTTCTCTTTGTTGGGATTTTCCTTCTAGGATTTTCTGTAGGGCTGGGTTTGTGGGTAGATATTGTTTAAATTTGATTTTGTCATGGAATATCTTGTTTTCTCCATCTATGTTGATAGAGAGTTTTGCTGGGTAAAGTAGTCTGGCTGGGCACCTATGTTCTCTCAGGACTTGTAGTATATCTGACCAGTCCCTTCTAGCTTTTAAAGTTTCTGAGGAGAAGTCAGGTGTAATTCTGATGGGACTGCCATTGTATGTGACTTGACCTTTTTCTCTTACAGCTT
Organism: Lophiomys imhausi; assembly: GCA_907164525.1. Lineage (NCBI taxonomy): Eukaryota > Metazoa > Chordata > Mammalia > Rodentia > Muridae > Lophiomys > Lophiomys imhausi. The sequence goes on along the minus strand of CAJQZJ010003694.1, from coordinate 2,175,990 downwards.
TTAATATTCTTTCTTTGTTCTGTACATTTGCTGTTTCAATTATTATGTGGCAAGAGGAGTTTCTTTTCTGGTCTAATCTGTTTGGTGTTCTGTAAGCCTCTTGGATTTTTATTGGCATCTCTTTTTTCAGGTTTGGGAAGTTTTCCTCTATGATTTTGTTGAAGATATTTCCTGGACCTTGGAGTCGGGAGTCCTCTCTTTCCTCTATACCTATAATTCTTAGGTTCCGTCTTTTCATTGAGTCCTTGATTTCTTGGATGTTGTGGGTGAGAGATTTTTTAGCCTTCTCATTTTCTTTGGATGTTGTACTGATTTCTTCCACTGAATCTTCCATGCCTGAGATCCTGTCTTCCATCTCTTGCATCCTATTGTTGATACTCACATCCATAGTTCCTGTTCTCTTCCCTTGGTTCTCCACTTCCTCTTTTAACTCTGACTGTGTTTTCTTTATTGTTTCTATTTCTATTTTCATGTCTTGTATGGTTTTGTTCATTTTGTACATTTCCTTCTCCAGCTTGCTTGTTTTTGTATGAAAATCTTTCATGGCTTTTTCCTTTTCCTGTTCAAGCTCT
>CAJQZJ010003694.1:2072033-2160170 GCA_907164525.1 Lophiomys imhausi | reverse complement strand
CTTCTTCTTCTTCTTCTTCTTCTTCTTCTTCTTCTTCTTCTTCTTCTTCTTTAGACATGGTTTCTCTGTGAAGCCTTAGCTGTCCTGAAACTCACTTTGTAGACCAGGCTAACCTCAAACTCAGAGATCTGCTTGTCTATGCCTCCTGAGTGCTGGGACTAACAGCATTCTTAATGAACTCTCTCTATATAAATCCCCATCACCCAGGAAACTTTCCAGAGAAGAGATGTACTCCACCTTCTATGTTGTTGATGTAGAAGACTAGTTTATCACAAATGGAAAAAAAAGAGACTTTGAAGGAATTCAAGATCCAGATTCTGGGACCCTCTACACAGAAGAAGCCATTGAATTGAGCTGATAGCAGAGTTTGGCCATTGTTTTACTTCAATGGCCTTGGATGACTGATTTATGATGACCTTAGATGACTGATTTGTCTTTCCTCTTCACTTCCCTCCTCTTGTTTACATGGATAATGAGGTATATGATGAAATGATGGGAAAGAAAAAAATGAACAGAAGTTGAGCTTTCCGAAATGACCACAGAACACTATGAGAACACAAATTCTGTGGTTAAAAACTCTCAATCTAGACTCCCATAGATGAGACTACTTCCTTGGAGGTAGCTCAGCACATGGCCTTTGCTTGTCACTTTGTGGACTATGCAACCACAGAATTCCTCTGGGGACTTAGCCACACCTCAAATCTTAGCCTAAATTCTCAAGTTTGACACAGATTCATAGGAATTTGGCAAGGAGCTCACCCATTTTTTTCCATCAAATTGGATCCAAATGTTGTCTAAGTTGGCTGAGAGTTCAGTCAGAAGAGGAGAGTCCAAGCCAACCAACAGCTAAATGGTGATATTTGAAACTCAAAGGAGTTTGGCTTTGCTTTAGGGCTAGGAGGGAAGTTTCGAACCACAGCATAGGATATAAACCCTGGCCCAATTCAAAACAGTTCCTACTTTGGTGGATGATTACTTCAGTGTCTCATCTAATTCAACTCCTGCACACTATACTTATTCCAGATGTCAAGGTCAGTTGGAGGAAACTCCAGAATCCTATAGGGTAAGAGTAGAGAGGAGAAGTCGGTCACTTCTTATTAATTGTAGCTTCAGTTCCAGTTCCCCCTACATAGAGCAGAACCCTTAGATAAAGGGGGAGCAGTAATAGTTGACAAAGACTGCGTGATCCACTAGTCTGGACCCTGAGAATATCCCAATAAGCTTTGGGGGTCAATGCTCTGTTAGAAGTCTCCCTTTTTTTTTCACTGGGGTCTCAAGGAATTGTTGGGCTCCTTGCTTTCATTAGCAACAGCTATGTCTCAGATAGAGTACCAGGCTAGCTGTAACTGTAAAACAGAACAAGCTAAGCTTTGCTATCACACAGAGATTTCTTACATGAGTTCTTCAATGATTATTCTTTCTTTCCACTCTGTATACTTCCCCATCTCTATGGCTTTGGATCATAAGCTCCAACGCCCTTATTCTAAAGGCTTAGTCATTAGTCTGGCGGATCTGAGGAGGCAATGAAACCTTCAGGAGGTGGGACCTACAGTGGGAGAAAGTTAGGTCATTGAGACCATGTCTTGGAGGGGGTGTGGAGACCTAGCCCTCCTTCTTCACTCTTTCAATTCTCAGCTACGGAATAGTGAGAAACCTGGTGCACCCTACACTCCCCACCATGACATTCTTTTTGCCAAAAGTTTGAAAACAACAGAGCCAATTAACCATGAACTGAAAACTCTGAAACCATGAGCTAAAATTACCTTATCCTTTAGAAGTTGTTTATATCAGGGTTATATCAAATAAAAGCCAACTAGCATTCTCCTTCTCCTTCTGGCCCTTCCTTCCCCCCTTTCATTTTCTCTTTCCTCTTCCACTTATTCTTCATTTTTGTCACCCCCTACATTAGTCACAGTTTGATTGCTGTGAAAAGGCACCATGATCAAGGCAACTCTTATAAAAGGAAGTATTTAGTTGTAGACTTGTTTCAGAGGTTTAGTCCATTGTCATCGTGGTAGTGGGCATAGCCGTCAGCATGGCAGGCATGGGACTGGAGAAGTAGTTGAAAGCTGCAGTCCAGTTTACAACAGTTTGGGGCAGGGAGATCTGGCTTGGCATGGGCTTTTGAAATCTCAAAACCCATTCCAAGTGATTCACTTCCTACAACAAGGCCACACCTCCTACACACCCTCTAATCCTTCTAATCCTTTCAAATAGTTCCACTCCCTAGTGACTAAGCATTCAGATATATGAGCCTATGGGAGGCATTCTTATTTAAACCACCACACCTCCTAAGAACTTTTAGCGCCATTTGCATTTTTAGAGCTTCATTTAATGTTTCTCCAAAATCTCTTTCTATCTCAGCCTTCCACTGCTTCTCTTTCTAAAGCAGTTGTTGTTTGCTTTGTATTTCTAGCCCTGCTTCAATTCCATACAACTATGTTCATACTAAACCCTGAAATAATCCTACTCCTACATGCTAAGATTTATTTCTTATAGATATTATTTTCTAAAGCCCTACATGCTTACAGACAACACAATAAATTCATCTATGGGGAAATTTAAATATAAAGTATATTTGAATCTTGGTTTTGTCATTTATAGACCATCTGGCATCAGGTAAGATATTTAGACTCTTTAAGCTTCAGTTCCTTCACCTCTAAAATATAGATTTAAAAACAATTAATTTATAGAGTTTCAGCTTAAATTTAATTTCTATAAGAAAACCAATAAACTTCTCAATCTTTCAAAATAGGATTAAATGTCTCTCTTGTCCCCGTGCTGCATCAGTTTGTCACTCCCTTATCATAAAGCTTTTGACTTTGCATCCTCATTTCTTACTTACTTTCTGAGTCCCAGTAAACTGTCCTTGTTGGCCAAGACTATAGCCAATTGCCTCTGAATCCTAATGGTGATTGCACTGTCTAGACCTGAATGATATTAAATGAATGGGCCATCTCTGGAAACATTTGAAAATGGTAGCAGTAGTTTTTCCAATGAGCCATATTTATATTGGAAGAACACCCTTTTAAGACCATGTCTTTTTGTTTGTTTGTTTGTTTTTGTTTGAGACAGAGTCTCTCTGTGTAACCCTGGCTGTCCTGGAACTCACTCTGTAGACGAGACTGGCCTTGAACGTAGGTCCACCTGCTCTGACTCCTGAGTGCTGGGATTAAATGTGTGTGCCACTACCATGTCCTTACTAGAGGAGAGATGATAATGGAAATGTCAAGAGAAGGAAGATGATTTGGAATGCACCAAGTGTTCTACGTAGGTGTCCTATTGTTCTCTCCATATATCCATCTGGCCATGGGCCCACACACCTGAAGTTTCACATCTGAAGCAGTTTATTTTCTAATCCATTTTAGTGACACCAGTTTGGCTCAAATTTCCAAGCTGGGACCAAATTATTTCCAGCTGTGGAGAAAACAGTAAAGGTGCTGTAGCCCCCTTTTTGTGTCATACTGTCTATGTTTTCATGGAGGCTCAGCTTACATGACATTCCCAAGAGACAAACACTGTTCCATGGTTAGGCCAGTAGCCTCCACAGCTGTGGGCTGTGATACCTCTCTTAACAGATAAAAATGAAGACAGCAAGTCCTTGCTGAGGGACTAGACCACCAATGCCATGGGAAAAGATGAAAAGGAGGAAGATACAGGGCATATGGGATGTGTGTAACATCATCTTTATGGGGTAGAGACACATGCAGAAAGCTCTTTCTGGTGAGGAGTGTGGAGGAGGATGGGAAAAAATGGAGTGTTTCTGCCCTGGCCTTTGGATGCCACCTTTCCGTGTGGCTCTCATTTGTATATCTGGCAGGCAGAGGCACTGGATGCCTGTGTTCTGGGCTTCCATTTCAAGGATGTTCCATAGTGAATGAGCTTGGGAAAACAGGCTAGTCTGAAGTGTGGGCCAGGAATGCTTTCTGTGTTTCATATAAACCTTGTGTTCCCTAAACCCAGGGCCCCTCTCGAGTCACACACCCCACAGTGAGTACAGGCATCACTGATTCTTTGTCATGAGGGAACTGGGGCATGGAAGCAGTACAAGTACTAAAGATCATCTTGTTTCCTGTGTTGAGTAATTCAGACATCATCTCAGACCCAGGAGTCTTGGGGATGTTGTATCTGTGAAACAGAGAGGTTATATTAATAGCTTCAGGTTTCTAAAGGTTCTTGGCAAAACTCTGTCCTCTTGGACTAAATACATCTTGTGAAACAGTTCAGCCTTTCTGGGATTGGGTGAGCCCTACCTATGAGGGAAGAATAAAAAAGAAGAGGGAGAAACAGCACATGCTCATTGAAGTAGCTGTTTTCCATGAAGCTATGCTGGGGCACCACTATTTCCTTTAGTTCTCATGAACATTCTAGAAGAATACATTATTCTACCTTTTCAAAACTGGAAAAGAGGAGTTCTAGCCTCTCCCTATAGGTGAAGTGGCATTCTGCGGTTACACACAGGGTTCAGAATTTAATGAAAACCTATCTGTTGAGAGTTTTCCTGTAAACTCAGGTCTTTTCCAAGTACTGAGAAAGTGGTCAGTCTAAGATGGATGTCTTGACAAGCTACCAAGTGTGAAATAAATTCCTCTCCCACTTGATTATCTGCTCCATGAATTTGCACAAGTCTCTTCTTGGGTGTAATCCTGGTTCCCAACTCAATGGGCAATTTCTGTTTTCTTAAAATCCTGTCTATTCTGTCTTTCTTCCCTTTTTGCTTTTCCTAACCTCTAGCCAGTGTCATTTCAATTGCTTAGTCTTGGCCTGTTGGCCTTGTCTACTGCCCTGGGGTTTTTTGTTTGTTTTGTTCCCTATATGAATGAGAGAAAGAAGAACCCATTCTGAGATGCGGTCACAGAAGCAATAGGCTTCAAAATTGTGAAGAATTGTGTTTGGTTCTCAGAAATGACTAAAGTGATTAACTTAGATTCACCATCTGCTGCTCAGAAATTCCCTTCCCACAGCCTCCTGCCACAGGCCAGTCTGCTCTACCTGCTGCTGCTATCTGCTGGGACTGCATACCTAAGCCACATTGCATAAAGCTGTGCTTCAAGAAATTATAGAGAAACATCTTCTTATCCCAACAACACAACCTAAATGCAGTATAAAACTGACCTCATCTTGTGGGAAATGAGACAAGGAATGACCCTGAAAACATAGTACCTGTTTGTTTTCTAATTAAGAGGGTCTGTAGTACTCCAATTATTTTCTTTGCACTCCTGGAACAACCTTGCTTTTCAACTTCAATTTATATCAGCAAAACACTGCCCTCCTAATTAATTCAATTAAGCATCTAACCATTGGTAGCATTTTCACTCGATTTAAAAACATCTAAAGATGTTAGTCCTATAACTATTCCCTATATGGCTATGCCATTCCACCTAGCTCTCAGCAATTGCCACAAGCTTGAGTATAGTAATAGAACTGAATGTAATGACAGGTCCTTACTAGCATTCTAAGTGTTTTATCATTTGGTTCCATCTGTATTCAGCAGGCATGCATGTGGGAAAGACAGCAAAAGTAAAGAGTTTGTCACCTTCTGAAGCAACATATATATACTCACAGCAAGAGTGACCCATTACCAGCACAGCACAGGCCAGGGAACATTTTTTCCCACTTTCTACAGAAGCAAATTTTGAAATACAAAGAATGATTGGACCCAGATCATCCTTGCTGGAGTTTATAACTAAGTTTGAGAAAGAAGCAGTAATCAATGAAAAAGGAATCGCATACCACAGCAGTAGGTAAAAGACACATATGACATATATAGGTGATAGTATCTTGCATAGTTCTTTGGCTCTTACAATTTTTGCATCCTCTCTTCTGAGATGTTCTCTGAACCCTAGATGTTGAGATTGTGTTGTAGATGTATCAGTTGGGACCAGGCACCCCGTAGTTATTGGCTCCATGTACTTTGGCCAGTGTAGTTTTCTGTAGTGATCAGGGAAGTTTCACCCATGAACTCTCTTGAATGGTGACAGCACCATTTGACATGACAGCAGAGGTGGAGACAGTTTCATGGGGCACCACACCTAGATGAAGAACTATAGGTAATTAATGACCTCTCAAAGATGGAGACTCAGTCTTCCCAGGGATATGCTCCCTAAATTGCTACTCAATACCAAGTAGTTAGTCCTAATATATATATATATTTGGTTGCAGAATGTGTATATGTAATACAATGTATATGTAATAATAATATGGATATGCAATAATATTAATAATAATAATAATAATTTTTAAAGATGCATTTGAGCAGCTTAGTCATAAAATGGCATTATCCTTCATCTCCAGGATACAGTGATGATGAATCTTGGAGCTATCCTCAAATCCCATGCCTACTTCATGCCTACACAGTCTCCTTCAAAATGCTTCTCATAGCCTATTTTTCTTCTTTTTATGACTAATGCCATCACCTTATTTTAAGTCTTTATCAATTTATATTCAAAATTTGAAACTTCTCCACTTTTTCCTTGCCTGAGGCCACTTCCCACTGTGACTGGAATCCTGAGAACAGATATTAAACTTCCGGAAGGACTGCTTTGAACCCTTCCTTCTCTGTGCACAAACCTTCCAGGATGCCATTTCTGATTCATCAAAACCTGATGAATTTAAAGAAGAATCTACTCTGAGGTTGCTGTGGTTACTGTTGACTATCATCTTGACAGATTCTGGGATCACCTAGGAGACAAGCCTCCAGGTACAACTACAAGGGATTATTTAGATTAACTCAGCCTCTAGGTATGCCAGTGAGGGCTTATCTTGATTTGATTAATTGAAGTGGAAAGTGAAACTGAAACTTAGTTATCAATTGTATTTATTAATAAGTATAAACTGTAATAGTAGGCTGGTGGAGCTGCTAGTGGGAGGTCAGCAGGCCTGGCTCGCCTTAACTGGCGGCCTGAGTCATCCTAAGGATAAAGCCCTGGACCAAGAATGGGTTTCACCATCTGAAACCTAAATGCTGTTAGCTAATATATTTATTAATAATTATATATATATATTAATATGTAATTATTATTATATAGGCTGGCAGAGCAGATGGCAGCTTTGTGGGAGATTGGTAGGCCTGACTGCCTTAGAGGACTATAGGCCTGGCAGGGCTGCCTGTTGGGGCAGCTGCCGGATATTTATTAATAACTTTAAACTGTTACATTAAGCCAGTGGAACAGCTGGTGGCAGCCTGGCAGGGTAGCCACTGGGGCCTGCCATTAGGACTGTGGCTGGAAGCCTGTAGGCCTTCCAACCTGAAACCCCCAGTGGCCTTTCCCTCAATAATTAATTACACCAAGACCTTTTAATGTTTCAACACTTAGCCCTTAGCTGGGCAGACTCTCAACTAGGTCACCTAAATTAATCCCAGACGACCCAATCCCAAACAGTCATGTGGTTTGCTGTACCTTCCAGAGCTCTCAGACACATCTGTCTGCTTCCATGTCTCCTGGCAGAAAGAGAGATTCCTCTGTGTAAAACCCAGGGTTCCTGTTTCTGTCTCAGGAAGTCCCACTATACTCTTTCTTCCCAACTAATTGCCCATCAGCTACTTTTATTAACCAATCAGCAATGCCTCAGAAGGGGGGTATCCAGATCTCAGCATTGAAATCAGTCTCTCAGAACCAATACTTTGGACCTTCCTTGAATAGGAAAGGTCCACCCCAAGGGGGTGACATCATCCTATGGACTTGGATCCTGGAATCCATAAAAAAGAGGAAAGGAGCTGAGTACTGGCATCCTCAGCCTGCTATGTTTTGACTTTGGATACAGCATCGTAAGCTGTTTCAAGCTTCTGCCACTTTAAAGTCTCTGACAGATAGATTGCATCTTTGAACCAATTTTTTCACTCCCCTCCCCATAAGTTGCTTTTGTAAGACTATTTTATCACAGCATCAAGTAAGCAACTAAGACAGAGATGATGTGGGCTTCATCCCAGGATGGGAAAATGAAAGTTCAAGAACGACTAGGTGCTTGGAATGTAGGGGAGTAGAGAAGTTGATGTATAGACCAGACCTGGAAGACTGGAAGGATAGCAACAGGCAAATATGGAGGAAGAGTAGGTGAGAAAAGGAAAGGAGAACAGGAAGGTGAGTCGATGTAGTGCCCTCTCGGTAGGCCAGCCGCTTAGCATGCACTTCATGGAACAGAGACTTGCTCAGTTGATGTCTGTTGGATAGATGAGTGGACAAGTGAGTAAGGCTCTTATTTGCTTTACACCTATCCTTTCATGTTGTTTGTACCACAGTCCTATAATCAGTTTATAGGACAACACCTGGGTTCTGGATTCTAGCAGCCTCAACAAGTTCAATCCTTTGTCCCTAATATATCAATGAAGGAGGAGAAATGGTGGTGAAGGAAAGGAAAGAGATGTATTCAATGTGGCTGCATTGAAAAGTGTACCGGATGAAGGAGTCTAGTGACTGCAAGTCCATTTTCAGGGTATTGACACAAGCTTTGGCCTTAAATAGAAGAAGAATTGGGACAGACACAAGAGGTGTACATTATGAAGCAGTTCTGGTCTAGGTGAGAGTTGATCATTGCAGTGCAGGTCCTGCAAGATGATCACAGAAGTTCTTATTGCTTTAAGGGACAATGTGATGCTCAAGAGGTGATCACTTCTGAGGCTGCCTTGCCCTCATGGACAACTGCCATAATCTGGTGTAGGGAAAATGTTCTGTCAGACAACGTTCTGCTGTTTGGGAATCTAAGGTGGCTCAGTGGGAAAGGTTAAGGAAAATGACTTAAATCTGTGCCCTTCAGCCAAAATGAAGAAGACCAACAAGGCTTGCCTTCTACTACTTTTAGTTATCTGTTGACCACAAGCTGGAAGGAGCTGGCCAGGCCACCACTTTATTCACTTATGCTTTAAGAATGCAGCAGGACCTTGGTGTAAACAAGGCATGTGTGTGTGTGTGTGTGTGTGTGTGTGTGTGTGTGTGTGTATGTGTGTGTGTGTGTGTGTGTGTGTTTGTAAACATTTTCATAAAAAGTCTTGCAAGGTGGGGAAAATAAAAAGATTTGAATTCTTTGTAATAAATACAAATTTTGGGTCTCTGCTTCTCCCTGTTCCAGAGACAAATACATCTTCTCATGCAGTGCTAGCCTTGTCTCCTAGACACAACGATGAAGGTTGGAGAATTTGACCATTTTAGGCGCCTGGATTCCAAGGCTTTCTTCAAAGTCTAGCAAAGTGGATAGTGTTGCCCTCAATGACCCCTTTATTGACCCCAACTATGTGGTCTACATGTTCCAGTATGACTTTACCCATGACAAAATCCATGGCACAATCAAAGCTGAGAGCAGGAAACTTGTCATCAATTGGAAGGCTATCAATACCTTCCAGACTTGATATCCCACCAACATCAAATGGAGTGGTGCTGATGCTGAGTATGTGGAGTCTACTGGTGTCTTCACCACCATGGAGAAGGCCAGGGACCACTTGAAGGATGGAACCAAAAGTGTCATCATCTCTGCCCCTTCTGCTGCTGTCCCAATGTTTGTAATGGCTATGAACCACAAGAAGTGTGACAACTCACTCAAGATCACCAGCCATGTTTTCGGCACTACCAACTGCTTAGCCACTGGCCAAGGTCATCCATGACACCTTTGGCATTATGGAAGGACTCATGACCACTGCTCATGTTATCACTGACACCCAGAAGACAGTGGATGGCCCCTCTGTGGCATGTGGAAAGCTGTGGCATGATGGCCATGGGGCTGCCCAGAACATCATCCCAGCATCCACTGATGCTGCCAAGGCTGTGGGCAAGGTCATCTCAGAGCTAAATGGGAAGCTCACTGGCATGGCCTTCCGTGTTCCTATACCCAATGTGTCCTTTGTGAATCTGACTTGCTGCCTGGAGAAAGTGGTCAAGTATGATGACATCAAGAAGGTGGTGAAGCAGGTATCTGAGCATCCATTAAAGGGCATCCTGGGCTACACTGAGGACTAGGTTATGTCCTGCAACTTTAACAGTTATATCCACTCATCCACCTTTGATGTTGGGACTGGCATTGCTCTCAATGACAACTTTGTAAAGCTCATTTCCTGGTATAACAACAAATATGGCTACATCAACAGAGTGATGGACCTCATGACCCACATGACCTCCAAGGAGTAAGAAGCCCGGGACCACCACCCACCCCAGCAAGAGCACGAGAGCAAAAGGGAGGTCCTTGGTTGTGAGGAGTCCCAGCTCAGTGTCTCCCCAACCCCCAACAATGAACATCTCCCCTCAGAGTGTCCATCACAGACCCAGAAGAAGGAGAGGAGCTTAGAGATCCCAATTCTCTGGAATATCATCAATAAAGTTCACTGCATACACACACACACACACACACATACACACACACACACACACACACAAACTTTACAATGTTTACTGGAAAAGACTAATATTTAATACTTTACAAGTAGCAATCACTTTACTGACTGAGCAGTGCCCTGAGCAATCCTATCAGTCCCAAGGGAAGGTTTGAATAGATCTGGCACAGGTGTTAGTGGAGAGGTTTCTTAATTACAAGACAGTATTCATCGTAGGAGAGTCACCACTGAGTGTCTCAACACAGCTGTATGGACAGTTCTGGTGGCTTCTGCGGACTCTATTATTCAGAGGGTTGCTAAGGACCACCTTGTTTTCTTTTCCTTGGTAAGTGAGATCATGGGGTGGTTTCTACAGAGCCTTGGACTAGAGACCAGGCTGATAAGATGAAATACAAAGTCTCAAAGGGTCAGCAGAATCCTCGAAGCATGCAAGTTGCAATGCAAGGAAGACAAGCTTTGACCATAAACATGGCTTGAATTTTATTAGTGAGAGTCTCAGAAAAGTCCAAGCTTACACAAAGGGATAAGGATAAGCTTATGAGTCATGTATGCTTTGGCTATATGCATGATTGCCATTTTTAATTTTTTAAATTTGAAATCACTCTGTAACAGTTAAATGTTTTCTTTTCTTAATATAGGATATCTTCACAGTGAATTTTGTTAACTATATCAAAATTCTCACCATTCAGATGAAATTTTAACCAGGCTGCAATGTACGGGGTCTTCCTATATCCCTTAATTTTCCATCTTTCAGTCCTGCTTCATGGGTAAATTATAAGAGAACCAGCTGAGAGACTTCCCTGTGCAAGGAAGGCGATTGCTCACTATTAGAGCTACAGCTGGAAGTGAGAAAGCAGAGGAATGCAGAAAACAAAAAACTAAGTTCTTGGTCTCCACAGCCAACATATTAGAGACAGGTTCAGGAAGAGAATGCTTACATGGAGAGGAGAAAAAAAAATCAGACAGGAGCTGTGTCAGCAAATGTGTGACTGACACCATCAGAAGGTGTAGGAAGGTCCTCATTCCTCACAAGAGACTGTGAGGCAGAGGAAAGAGCATAGAGCACTGCTGAGGATTCCCAGGCTAGAGTCAACCTGCTGCTCACTTTGGGCACCAAAGGAAGAGAACGTAGTACCTCTCCTTCCCACTTGTGAAGGCCAAGGCTGACCCTCCTACAGCCAAGGACAGACAAAGGAGAAAGACAGAAGGTCTAGACATCAAAGTATTACATAACACAGAAGCCTCAGAAGTGAAGAACTGTAGTCCAGGAAAACTTTGTCTTCAAGTTTCCTAATGGTAGAAAGATATTGTAGAGAAAAGGATGGCTAGGCTAGTATACACTCTGTCAGGACTCATGACCAGCGTTCAATCCCAAGAACCCATATGGTGAAAGAAGACATTCCCACAAGCTGTCTTCTTACCACCACACATTTGCCATGATGTGTATATGATCAAATACACACACACACACACACAAACACACACACACACACACACAAATACATCCACACACCCACAACACACCAAATATATAAAAACATAAACAAATCAATGTCAACTGAAGAGGAAAAGGAGGATTGGACAGAAGTGAATAGATATATAATGGGAATGAGCTGGAAGCAGGAAAGGGACTCAGAAAAGCTCCAGTTGCTCCTCAGCCTCCATATGTTATCTTCTTTCTCTTCTTTGGGTTCTTAGAACACAATGAAGATCCCAAAGCAATCTCAGGAAGGCTGCATCAGAGAGCATCCTTTTAGGTCTAGTTCTTGTGTGCATGTGGAAAGGGGGGAAGCCAGATTGACCTCCTTGCTTCTGAGTCCTTCTCAATCTATTTCACTTCAAAGTATTTTGAAGAATTTTCTGATCCCTCACAAACAAGTGACTGCAATCTATTTATCAAATTTGGCAGGATCCAAAGTGATAATGGCTTGAAGGACCTGACACCAGCCAACAGCACAATGTCGTGGACAGTCGCCATCCCGCTCAACAGTATTAACTCATTGAATCCATGCAATGACTGTTAGGTAGCTCCCATTGGAGTCAACTTATTCATAGATGAAAAAGTGCAGGCTCCAGGAGTTCAAGGTCACACAGCTCATGAGTAACATGCAGCTTTTAAATCTATTCCTCATGCTCACAGAAGATATGGACCTGATTCCCATGCTGTGGTCAATTTTCCATGAATATATCTCATTCATCCTTAAGAATGAGAGAATCTTTTTTAAAGCTATGTAGATTGTACCAGAGATCAGCAAATGAAAGCACCTTGACCTGGAATGCTCTGGGGCTTTTTTTTTTTTTGCATAGTTTGCAAGCTAAGAATGATGTTGTACTTTTAAGAGATGAAGAAAAAAAAAAAGATTTTAACCTAGTATTTTGAGACATGTAACAACTTTATGAAGTTCAAATTCTTGTGTATATCAATAAAGCTTTATCAGAACACCAACACCTCTGTTCCTTGGTCATCTGTTCCATATTTGCCCTACAAGAGCAAGGCTGAACACTTGTGAGAAGAACCAAAACCTAGCCTTCCGGAAGCACTTACCTCACCATCTGCTATAACTATACATCTTCTTTGGCATGAAGAAAAGGAGGAAGTTTAGGCCTGAATCAGAGACAGGCTTCACACCACTACATGCAAGCTCCTCTCAATTTTTTTTTCTGGGATTGGCAGCCACTCCAAGAAGGATGGTGGCAGGAGAGGGGCCAGCAGAACAGTTTGCTGTTATTTCCTAGGTGGACTGAGAAAGCTGAAGGAGGTGGCCATTAGGAAGGGGAAGACCCTTTCCAGTCAGATGGATAGATCTTTTTCTCACCTGTAGTATTAAAACTACCTCAAATGGTGAGTGGAGATGCTCTGCCATGAACCTAGGAGCCACCACCATGGCCAGTCACAAGCATAGGAGTTCTTTCTCTGGGACACCAATGTGTTCAAGCTCTTCCCTGAGGCTGCCCTGTTTCTTCTCCCAGGTTCACCTGAAGAGTCTGTCATAAAGGAAAAACCTTTTGCACAGGGCCAAGACCCAGGGCAGCAGGGCTTCACACTTGGCTTTGTCAACAAACCTCTAGCTTGTGAGTAGTCAGCTGAATACTTGCTTTCTGCCTTGCTTAACACAGTCAAACTAAGTAAGATAAGTTACCGGCTCTTTTAATAATTATTGTCACATATATACATATATCTACTTATCTAGATCTATATATGTGTGTATGTCTATCTATACATTCTATTGAGTCCATTCAGTGTACCTACTTTAAATAATTTTCTAAAATTGTAGCAAAATATTCACAGCATATGTGGTGGTTTGAATAGAGATGGCCCCCATAGACTCACGTGTTTGAATGCTTGGTCTGTAAAGGAGTCGCACTATTAGGAGGTGTGGCCTTGTTGGAGAAAGTATGTCACCATGGGGATGGGCTTTGAGGTCTCCTATGCTCAAGCTACACCCAATGTGGCACACAGTCTCCTTCTGCTGCCTTGGGAATCAAGATAGAGAAATTTCAGCTCCTTCTCCAGCACCATGTCTGCCTGTGTGTCACCATGCTTCCCACCATGATGACAATGGACTAAACTAGTGAGAATTTTTATTTCTTTAAAAACAGAGAAATGTTATGTGAATATAATTTTGTTTTGATCTCAGGTGTGGGATACGGGACTGGTTCAGATTGTCCACAGCAGCTGACTGTGATTTGCCTCATTCTCTAGCAGGAGTTTAATTTTGCCAGATGAGGATAGTTTACATTTGGAATTCAGGGGACTCTTCAGAGGGTATAAATGCCAGAGCCCCAAGAGCATGGAGGTTGCTGCTCCTGATGCTGTTGCTGTTTGCTATTTACTGGATTTTTTGATTGCTGGTTGCTGGCTGGAAATATCCTGACAATGAAGGTAAAACTTGTCCCAAGGAACTAGACACCCCGAATCAACAGAAAGTAGTATAAGGAAATTGATGCCCCCTTTCCCCTCTAACCTTCTTTCTCTCCTACTTAGTGTTAGGAGGTTGGAAGGAATAGAGGTGGTGTAGGGAGTTAGGAAAAAGAGCTCAATAACATAGCCAAAAGTTCAGTTACATTAACCCTCTGAAATTGTAAGCCAGACTCAATTAAACGTTTTCATTTATAGGAGTTGCCATGGTCATGGTGTCTCTTCACAGTAATAAAACCCAAGCTAAGTCAGAATAAAATGAGCCAAATGATGTTAAATGTCCAAGGCTGTAGTGCTGAACATGGTCAGCGTCATGGGTTCTCACCGTCTTGCAAAATTGAAATTTCTTCATCTTGCAAAACTGAAACTGTGCCCACTGGATGCTAGATCTTTCCCCACCCTTCTAAGTTCCCTTCTCCTTTCTGTCTTAGGAATTTGACTAGTCTAGTTATTTTACTTAAGTGGACTCCTATGATGATTACTCTTTGGTGATGATTCATTCTATTTAACAGTCATCCATGCCTTAGTGTGCTTCAAACTTCCCTTCTTTTGTAAGGCAGAATAATAATTCAATGTGTATACATGTGTATATACCATACTTTGTTTATCTATTCATTTCATTTCTTGATGGATATTTGATTTATGTCTACGTCTTAGCTGTTGTGAATAATACTTCTTTCAACATTGGTCCACCCTAATGTTGCTCTCAAATATTCTGGATATGTACCCCAAAGTGAAATTTGGGGGGAATCACATGACTATTATATACATATACATACATATATATATGAACCACCACACTATTTTTCAGAGAGATTAGACTTTTTTGCACAGTGGCATGTAGAAGTAGGAGCCCAGATAGACACACAAGAGCCAGCTCTACCATCTCAGTGTCCTTAAAATGAAAATGGAAGGCTTTGCCTGTCAATCAATTTTCTTGTCTAGTACCTAAAATTGTTTCTTATCAATTTAAGTTTGTGTTTCTTTCCTTCCTTCCTTCCTTCATTCATTCCTTCCCTCCTTCCCTCCCTCCCTCCTTCCTTCCTTCCTTCCTTCCTTTCCTCCCTCCCTCCTTTCCTCCCTCCCTCCTTCCTTCCTTCATTTCTTTCTTTCTGTGTGTAATGAGTGCATGCAGTCACACCACAGCTGGCATGCAGAGGTTGGTAGACAGCACTGAAGGTCTAGTTCTTTCCTTCCATCTTTTCTTGGGTTCCAGGTGTTGAACTCAAGTCTCCAGGCTTGCACAGCCAGCCCTTTCTCTGCTGGACCCTCTCACCAGCTCCTCTCTTGTTCAATTTTATTCTCCCCTCTCTTTCTAATATAACTTTTTCTCTCCTGCTCTTTTTCTTGTTTTTTTTTTTTCCTTACCTCCTTCAATATAAATTTGGTAGCATTCCTATTTTATTTTTTGATGCTATATCTCAGATACAGGTCAAAAACACTAGATGTAAATTTAGAGAAAAAAATTGCAGCAAAAAAGTGAACTCATTCAAGAAAATATTGAGGTTACCTACCCAGGTTTGGTGCCACTGTGCTTCAAATATGTTTTGAATTAGGTTATGTCAACCATGACTACAAGCTTAAAACATTCAAATCAGTCCTGGAACAAGGCGTATTTGGTTTCCTCCAAAGTATACTTAAGAGCAGAGCTCTGGAATGTAAAAACACAAAGGAAAGGGTGGCAAGCAAGTCTTTTTCCTGGTCCATGGAACTGAGGCCTTAGAATTATCCAAAACTTGTTTCTCTTTGCAAGGTTTCTTGTTAAGATTGGTAGCATTATTCAGGAGGATTGGTACTTATTCAACAGCCTCACTTATTTGACAAAGGCCTCTCAGACAGAAGTTAGGAGGGAAGAGTCCAGAGCAAGTTATGCAGACATACTGTCTGTCCACAGTCTATAGACTCAGATAGGATTTGTTCTTATTTCACACACAATGCATGGCATTGTGGTGGCCTGACTCCTAAGAGAACAGAATGGAATATAAGTTATAAGGGCATGAAGATTTTTCTGAGGGAAAAAGATAATATTGCTTTTGTAGAGAGTAGACAGAAAACATATGAAAGAAAATGCCACAAATCATGAAAAGAAATCTGGCTGAATATGGAGTATGACTGGATTATTCAATAAGGAAATAGACTGACTCAGTTCCACAAGCCTGAAGGCATCCCCAGAGGGAGGCATGGAGTCTGCACCCAGGGTCCCAATGTGTCTGACCCTCAGGACAGGTATACTTTTAACATCTGGTTTACAGAGTAGTAAAAATGAGCCGCTCTGGAAAGATCTACTCTGCAAAAGCCACTGTACCTTCTTTGATCAGTATATCAGACAACATCACCCTCTATTAGTATATTTCACATTTCATTACTGTAATAATCTAACTTTAGAGTGTGATGATATGAAGAACATCATAGACCTGTTGTAAGGACAAGGACAGGCCATGTATTTAGCGTGGTCTCCTGCTGCTGTCACAGTCACTGCCATCTTCTTTGCTTATACCACCACTGTAGATGGTCTACAGTCACTGATAAGGCTGCACGGAGAGTCCAAGGCTGCCTCTATCATTTGCAATCTGTTTAAGTTTGGGAGGGTCATTTTCTGCCTCAGTTTTCTTACTTGAGAAAAAAGGATAGTGCTGTATACTATCATGTATTTATCTGTTTTCCACCTATCATCTATCTACCCTCTACTTACCTGTCTACCTATCTATATTCTATCTTTCTATCAATTTTCCTCTATTTATCTATTTTTATTCTATGTTTTTACCATCTACCTGCCATCTATCTATCTATCTATCTATCTATCTATCTATCTATCATCTTTCTATCCATCTATCTATTTATCTACTCTATAAAACAGGGACAAGAGAGGAGTAAGTATTCAAGCAGCACTAACTATTCTTATTATAGTGTTTTAACATTTTTGTGTGTATGTATGTGTGTTTATGTGTGCATATGTGTGTGAGTGTGTGTGTGTGTGTGTGTGTGTGCAAGTGCCCACAGAAAATATGTAGAAATCAGAGGATAACTTGTGGGAATGAGTCTTCATCTTCTACCATGTGGGTTCTGGAGATCAAAGTAAGGTCATCATAAGCATCCTAACGAAGAATGGCCTTGAACCTCTGAACCTGCTATGTATGTGTATGTCCCAAGTTCTTACAAAGAATTACTGGCATGCACCACCACATCCAGTTTACAGAGTATATTTTTTAAAGTAATTGTGTTTTGCAACACGTTAGAGAGAAGAGCATCGGTCCACATTTTCACAACACTTTCAGAAGAGCCTGAAGTGGGGCTGTGCCTGAGCTATAGTGACACCCACTCACAGATCTGTCACAGTGTAAAGTTGACACAGTTCTCCAGGATGTCAATAAGAATAGAAGGGAAGGTAAGCACCCTTACCTGCTGAGGCACCTCACCAGTCCCTTTTGTTTTTCAATCATCACAGGCTACCTGTCCATGTTTTTGGAAAGTCCTATGATGTCTTAAGACCCTTCTGTACTCAATCAAATCAGGATATCTAGCTCATCCATTATGGAAAATATTTGTCATAATGATATAATTGCTTGTTTGGGCAATTTTATGTCTAAAACCTGTACTCCAAGTGTGG
This sequence comes from Lophiomys imhausi, assembly GCA_907164525.1. Taxonomy (NCBI): domain Eukaryota; kingdom Metazoa; phylum Chordata; class Mammalia; order Rodentia; family Muridae; genus Lophiomys; species Lophiomys imhausi. The sequence continues at coordinate 2,142,326 of CAJQZJ010003694.1, read as the reverse complement.
TGTGGAGACCCTAGGTGGCCTCTTTTTCAGGTAATTCATGGGGTTCAGAGCTATATGTCACTACAGAGCAAGCACAGCTTCACTCCAACTTCTGAAAGTGTGAAAATGTGGACCGATGCTCTCTCTCTCTAATGTGTTGCAAAATACAATTATTTTCAAAAAAAAAATGCCCTGTAAGTTGAACATGGTGGTGCATGCAGGTAATTCTTTGTAAGCAGTTGAGAGGTAGACATAGAACTTTAAATTTATTGAGATAGATAGGTAATATAATATTAGTTGTCAAATACATATGGACTGGACATTGGGAATGTAATGCCATACGTTCTAGCTTTCATAATTGTTTCCTAGTTGTTCTTATTGTTTTGTATTGTATTTATTGTTATGAGAAACAGAGCCTTTTATTGGACCAAAAGGGGAAGATGTTGGGGAAAAAAGATATAATAAAAATAAATAAATAAAAATACCGTCAGTTCTCCCCGAGGCAGAAAGAAGCTAGTGAGCAGAGAGGGCCTCAGCAAGGCAGAAAAAAGCCAAGGACTAAACCCTGTGGCACAGCTTTTGCCTAGAGGGGTTTGACCAGTTCAAAGGGTATCCTGAATAGAACTGTGGCCAGCCCCAACAACTTCAGCAGAGCAGCTGAGTGGCTAATACAAACTGAGTAAGTCAGCTTACAGACTGCCGAGGTTTTCCAGAGAGAAGAAAGCCTCAAGCCTCATTTAAAGTGAAGCTGCCATAGCCAGTTTACCCTAAAGGACCTGTGTCTGAGATGTCCCTGAGGAAAGACTGTTGACCGAGTGCCCTAAAGGATCTACTCCTGAGGTGTTCCTGACCACTGAGCACCAGTTCCAGAGACTGTATCCTTCTAAAAGGTTAGGGTTAGTTGTTAGTTGGTAGATAATAGGCATTTATAGTTATTAATAGGATTAGTTGTTAAGTAATAGGGGTTTATAATTATTCTTAGGGCTAGTTGCTAGGTAATAAGTTTTTATATTTGTTATAAGTGCTTATAGTTATTAATAAATATATTTGCTATTAAAAGTTAAAAATTTAATCTTGATTTAGTTTTGGTAGGTGGAATCTATCAAGAAAATTGTCCATTTCACTTAGGTTTTCAAATTTGGTGGAATATAGATTTTTAAAGTAGGACCCAAATATTCTCTGGATTTTCTCAATGTCTGTTGTTATTTCTCCCTTTTCATTTCTGATTTTGTTGATTTGTGTTTTCTCCCTCTGTCTTTTAGTTAATTTGGCTAAGGGTCTGTCTATTTTGTTGATTTTCTCGAAGATCCAACTCTTGGTTTCATTGATTCTTTGTACAGTTCTTTTTGTTTCTCAGTTGTTGATTTCAGTCCTAAGTTTGATGATTTCCTGCCTTCTGCTCCTTTTGGGAGTGTTTGCTTCTTTTTTTTTTTTTTCCAATTCACCCAGTTTAGCTGTTAATTCGCTAATATGAGCTGTCACAATTTTCTTTTTGTAGGCACTTAGTGCTATGAACTTTCCTTGTAGCACAGCTTTCATTGTGTCCCATAGGTTTGGGTATGTTGTGCCTTCATTGTTGTTGGATTTAATTTAATTTAATTAAAAAAGAAGTTCAAGACCATTCTTCAATAGGAAATTGAAAGCCAGCCTGGCTATGGTGAGGTGCTGACTCAACTAGCATGCATGCATGTGTGTTCCATAAATTTGTTAAATTTATTAGTGCTATTTTTTTTTAATAATTTATTTTTTATTTCTTCAAGTTACATCTCAATCACAATCCCCTCCCTACTCCCATTAGTGCTATTTTTAAATAAATAATTTACTTAAATTTCTAATGTGAAAATACAAACACAGACAACTCCCAGAAGTTCTCTGGAATCCCAGGGTAAAAAAGGGTATTGAGGCAGAAAAATTCATCAGGGCTGTGGACACCCTTAAAGTCACCAGATGGAGATTCAAATATGGACAGTATCAAGTTTCCAACCAAAGTTGTTTGTAACAGACTCAGTGGTCGCTGTAGTTCACCCTGCCCCAAGAGCCTTGGAACATTCGTATTTGAGAGGGCCCAGTGGTCAGCTCTCTCTTTAAAAGTTTGGCATTGTTAGAGGGCTCTGTATCAAAGGGTCTTCTTAGAAAATTTCCCCTTTTAACATGGTATTCAAGCCTAACAGATGGTTCCTTAAGTTTTATCCCAAGTGGGCCAACACTGCAGTACCAAATTCACACAATGTTGCTTGGTGATCCAGAAGAAGGATTTAAGGTTAAGACATTGGAGTTCTTGTTTTAAAGCCCAAACTAATTCCCATCCCAGGTTTTCAGTCTCCACTGTCAACCAAGAATAATCACCTGTTTAAACATTATATGTGGTTTTTCAGAAGTTCAAAACTCATCAAGTTCTTCCAAGTCTTGTCCTCTCATCATAGAGGGCTAACTTTCAGCCTCAAGAAAATACTTTGAGCTATAAGGTCATACTTAAAGGAAAAACAAACAAACAAACAAAGTTTTGTAAAAGTAAGTATTCAATTTTTGAGCACGTCACTGGGACAAATAGATTTTAAGGACACAATCTGACCATAGATTCCCACCGTTACCTTAGTGCAGCATTGACACCTGCCACATAGGCCTTTTGTCTTAGAGACTTTGGGTTTTGTTTAACACACATACATTTATAATTATACATGCATTTATAATACATTTGGTTGGGTTGAGTTGGGCTGGATTGAACTCTTTGGTAATAATTTAGAGCTTGGCTTCTGGGGTGATGGCACAGGTTTGTATGCATTATGCAGAATTTTCTACTAAATGCAATGGGCTTCTTTTAAATGAATTAGTTTATTTCACTACATGCTTGTTTGACATAAATGTCACATTTATGCTGAATAATGCTATCATTCTTCTGTGTTTGCTCCAGTAATGTTGATCTTTGAGATGTTATCCCAGACAGGCTTGAACAATGGAGTGCCAAGTGGCCATCTTGAAACTACAAAACTTTTCTCTAACATCCTGCCACCGAATTTGATATTTAGCAAGATGGAGTTCAATGACCTGAACACTGAACAATTTTCATCAATACTGAGATTTCATGGTATGGGGAAAAAACAAAAACAGAAACAATGCAATCATATTCCATTATTTTTACTGTATTTAATAATTCCAACCAGATGGGATCAGATCAATTTCTGGATAGAACCCAAAGTGCCAAGTAAAAGAAATTTCCCATTTTAACTATTGAAATAATGTGGAAGGAAGACCCAGCCTAAGGGAAATGAGCAGGAGATACATAGGGTAAGGTCAAGATGAAAGGGGTTTTTCTTCCCTTTTCTTGGTGGGTCTGAACAGAACTGACTGTCTCTATCCACAAGTGAGTACAAAACCACTATTCCTCACAGCAGCAGCCTACTACTGTGGGAGCTTCAGCTAGGCCAACACTTCGGCTCTGGAAGGGAGTATTCAAGGAGAAAGATCCTAACCATGATGGGCTTATAGGTTAGACTCCTTCCTCCATGTTCCCCAGGCTGGGGGTTGTTCAGAATGGACTCTCCACCCAATGTGTAGGTACATTTGTTCCTTCTAGATCACAACCTTATTCCAAGACCTAGAAATCCAGACACTATATCCCTACAACTCCCACGGCCCACTACTTCTGGATTCTGGCTTAATTCGACATAGAAAAGTACTAAACTTAGATATTTCATAAGATAAAGGCCCACACATACTGCAACAGCCACCATGGAGAGAATCTTATAAAATCTAGTCAGATTTGGGATCTCCCTTCCAAGCTGTTGAGTCATTTTAGGATCCTAAGATATTTCTTTGTCTGTCTTGTTTAGAGTTTACCTTCATAGGTCCATTTTTCTACTCAGACATTCAGCGTTCAACCAGAAGTTCAATGTCAACCAAATTCCGGTAAATTTAGGAAAAAGGTAAAGTTGTAATCTTAGTTCTAGGCTCCACCTTTGCCTGTTTGGCCAAAAGAACTACAACATGGACTTGAAATAGGGAACTGTCTAAAGAATTTAAAACTGCACGGTATTGGGTTTTGTTTGTAATATATGAAAAAAAAAATCAGTGAGGCTTTTACTATAGAGAGCGCGGGTAAATTTTCAATAGGATGCTCACCCTCAATTCATCCTCCTTAAAGACAGTGAGAGATTGACACTTTACACATTGGAGTAGTTAGAGTCAGCAAATGCAGTGTTCAGCATACATATGTGGAGTGCCCACTTCAGAAAATGAGAGTTCAGCATAAAGAACTCATAGCCTAAGAGGAGACACAAATGCAAACCTAATTTCCTATTGGTGTACAATGGACTCCATACATGCATAGAGTGCTTAATGGATACAGAAGGCAATGATATTTTCCTTAGGATTGCATTGGCAAGCACTTACTGTACACATAATATACATATATGTAATAATATGTGTGTTGTTTGTACATACTCTGTAGAAATAGCCTATAAATCCTGGGAGCTGCCTTGCTATTTTTAAATTCGGTTTCCATGACTGAATGATTAATCTTTAGCAAAGCTACAGTTTAGCACCTGTTGAGCAATATTAGAGGAAATCGTCTGTGTTGCAAGTGGAGAATATGTTAGGGAGGCTGGACTCAAATGGATCCAGGTTTAGCTCTCTTTCTCCTTCTGTTTTAGCAGACAAATAATCTGTTGCAACTTTGCCGCTTCTCTCTCATGGCTTGGCTCTGTTCCCGTGCACCATTTTGTTCTAGGGGATGCCTAAACTGATTCTTTAGTGTTAGCCAAAACAAATGAGGAGCTTGGCTCTCGGTCTGGTCCCAGCAGCTGCTGTGATTGGAGTTCTCGGCACCTAAGACAGTGGGGCAGCTTTCCCCTTGACAGATGAACACATTTCCATTACTAGGGAAACAGGAAGCATGGCATACTGGGCGAGAGAGAGAGGGGCTGTGTAGCAGATTTGGGAAATGGCTTTGTTCTTTCTTGTATCCTTTATGGTTATTGTTCTGCTGAAATAGCCGAGGGGAGATTGGCAAGTCCAAGTGGACTACCCGTGTTTCAAGCTCCTCATCCCTTCAGACTGCAGTTGTGAGCTCGAGCTTCCTCAGGCAAGACATCTTTTGTAGATCTGTTCTAGGAGGCAGTTTCTCTTCATGCATGCAGTGAAGGTCATAGAGATGTCAGGAAGTCTAGTGAAACCATCATACAAAAGAAAGGTAAAGAAACATTTGGTGGTTTCCATATTTTTGGCTATACTATAAAGCTAAACTGGAAAGTGGCTATTTAAGGCCCCCAGAGACATTCATACTCATTTGGGTGCTGCAACTAACTCAACCACAGGGGTTATGGATATGGGTTCTTCAGAGAACAGGATGTATCTCCAGTGTGCCACCTCATGGCAAATTTTTCTTGATGACTCTATATTCATAACAGTCTTTCATCAAAATGGCAGCCTGGAAGGCATCCTTTATGCCCAGGTTCTGAAAGTGCTTAGATAAATGTGGATGCCAGTCGCCATTATGGGGAATTCAAGAGAAGAAACTTGTGGGAGGCAGAAACTGAAGAAAATACATAAACCTAAAGTATAGAGTTGCAAATGACACGATAAAGTTAAAGGTAAGTATTGAGGAGTGTCTTCAAGGATGATGAGGGAAGTCTGGAGTCCTCACTAGTATGTGACTTCTGGACTCTTATTTCAAATTACTACTATGACAAAAAGCCTACTGTCTACCTTGTAAGCTTCTGAAAAAGCAGGATTGCCAGTCAAGGAGGCAAACATATCCTATCATGCATTACTTCTGAGAAATGTGTCTTTACGCATTTTATTGTATATTCAGAGCATTCTTAAAACTAAGATAGCTATGATATCACTAGACCATGTCATCTTATGGGACTACTATCATACATGTTGTCAATTCAAACATAAGCATTGTTTTGCAGTGTATGGCTATACTGACTAACCACCATTTGCCAGATACTATGACAGGGACTTTATATGAGGACATTACTGTAACAGCAAACACAGTGTGCTTAGAGTGTTTGTTATGTACACAAAGAAGCCTAAGATTTAGTCTTTCCATTGTTATGTGGTCCAGAAAAAAGGAAGATTTTTTAATACGATTCTTCGAAACTTCAATGGGCTTTGGAGTTTCAAGGACTGTGCTCTACCTATGCCCCTGACTTTGTATCCTACATCTATTTTAGATAGTAAAGAATCTAGACATCCTCTAGAACAAAATGGTGCATGAGAAAAGAGCCAACCCATGGAAGAGAAGTGGCAAAGTTTAAACAGATTATTTGCTAAGAAAGAGAGCTAACCTGGATCAATTTGAGTCCAACCTCCCTCTTTCCTGCTTGACCTGAACAATGTCTCAGACATCCTCACACAAGATTGCTAACAACTGATGAGAGTTGACACACAGAAGGGACACCGCGCCTTTACCAATGGGTCAAGTAGGAAGGAACAGAGTGAAATCAGCTCTCTTAGGCATTTACTGAAATTGCATGCCGTGCCATGCAGTGGCCATCCTAGTTTATGTCTCCATTGTGTTCCTGGAGGACTTACTGGGACAGTATGTCTTTTGCAACCTATCCTCACAGGCACAATGCTTACTCTTTGGACTCTAGCTTTCTCATTTACAAATCTTTACAGTCCTTCCCATCTAGTAGTTTGTAGTTACACAAGCTTTGGGTGAGGTCTTTTTGTGGTTGTGCTGGTGATAGTAGAAAAATAATGGCATTTGGTCAAGGTTCTGCACTAATCAAAGCCAGTGAAGATGGAACCAGGGAAGTGAAAGCCCAGCTTCTCTATTGCTAACAAACTGTTTCCTCTTATAGACCAGGATTTCAAACCCATTGTGCTTATAAAAAATGTGACATTTGGTATATCTTTCCTCTTAGGATTTTAATAACTTTCCCTATTTTCTTATCTTTAAATTCCATGTTTACCTTGCTCTATGTCAGAGAATTTTTTCCCATGTGCCACCAAGAATATTTTATAAGGAAAGCATTACATGCCAAGTTATTTCCAATAAGCAGTTACTTAATTCCTCATTTCTGATTTTCTCAATAGTGATATGAGATGTTCATCTTAAATACCAGTACTTTAACTTAGAAAATTAATTGCATATACCAAAACATCTAACACATAGTAGGCCTTTAGCAAATATTAGCTCTTGTCATTGTTCATACTGGACATGCCATGTCTATTGTATTGTGAAGAGAAGAAAAAAGAAACATTGGTACCACCTCTTCACTTAAGGATGGAGTCTAATGAACTCCACCTAGTTCATGCTGGAATGTTGAATGGTTTGATCATGGGCAGGTTTTTCTGTGAGTTCATGGGTGTAACAGCCAGGCCATATCCAGAAAACACCGTTTCATAAAACTTCTCATCCTCCAGCCTTTACATTCTTTCCTCCCCTTCTTCCTTGATGTTACCTGAGCCTTGTGAGGTAGAAGTATAAGTGCCCCATTTGGGGCCATAACTTGCTGCTTCTTTCCTTGGCCACATCCAGTCTATGGAGGAGCCCATCAAAGACAGTCTTCACTTTGGTAACAATGTCTGTGATGTTTAACATTTCCCCTGCAACTCTTCTCAGAGTTTCTAGAGATGCTTACGTCCCCCATCTGTTCTATCTGTTCTGTGTTTGGAATCCTCCAGGCCTTGGCACTTATGAATTTCAAGTCAGGAAGTGAAAAGTTATTTTCTATTTCAAGCAGTTGATTCTTGGAATAAAAGGCATAATGTTTAAAGATTATTTTCCTAGTTTCAGATTGACTAAAATCTACATGAGAGTTTCAAAGTGGGGGATTTAACTCTTTGTTTGCTATTAGCTTATGGGAAGGGAAGCATTCTAGTGAATTCTTTATACCATTTCATGTGTGTGGATGTGTGTTGAGGATTGGACTCATGGCCTCCTGTATTCTAACAAAGAGCTATATCTTTAGGTGTAGTAATATCTGTGATGTTGATAAAAATCATTGGAGAATGGGAAAGAGGTCTTACTTCTTTAAGGCATTTATGAAAAACTTATGACATAAATCACTGATCCAGCCAAAAGACATAATAACCCTGCCCAAGGCTTCCCATAAGCCAGTAGCAGTAACTCCATCTCAACTCCAAGCATCAAATACTGATTCACTTACCTTTTAATTTAGCCATTGTTTCACACTTTGCTGGCCTTAAAGTAGATAGAAAGGAACCCAGGTACATGCTACTTCTCTTCAAAAGGCAGAAATTTGTTATTATATTTGGATTTGAAGAAGATAAATTATTTGCTAACACATTAAAAACTCTGAAGAAAAGGTCAAAAGAATACTTCTGAGATAGCACTAAATTTGAAGTAGTGAGTTTAAGGCTTATCACCAAGCCAAATAAAGAAAGGTTTAGGAGGAAAAAATGTCAACATATAGCATGACACTCTAGTATGTATCTAATTCCATTGTCTAAGTTGATAGCACACTATCTACATGATCTATTTTATATGGGACTTTTATCAGCTGTAATGCTTCTGTGGATATTTCAAAAGATTCATATCCAAATTTTGGTAATAGCTTCTGTCAACCCATGCAACACATATGTCATGATATTCTTGGGTAAAAAGACAGAAATAGTGATGTGTTCAAGTTTTATATTATTTGGCTGCTATGTATATGTCTTACTCAGTGTTCAGTTGCTTTTAGTTTATATGCAATCTCAGGGGCTGGCATTTTTGCCTCCTAGGATTTGCCTTGTTCACTAATGACTTTATCTGTCTCTTTTGTATGTGATTTAGTGTTCTCTAGAAGATCCTTGTGCAGCTCCATGGATTTTCTTCTTTTAACATGGCACTCCTCCAGCTTTGGTGACTTTTGGGTATCATAGTTAGCTCTACTTGTTAACTCAACCCACCTTGAAAGAGAGAATCTTCATTGAGGAATAGCCTCCATCAGATTGGCCTGCGGCATGTTGGTGGGGAGTTTTCTTGATTCCTAATAGATGTGAAAGTGCCCAGCCCATTGTAGGTTTAGGCAAGTGGGCCTGGGCTGTAGATGAATGGGATCTGAACGCGGTTAGTAAGCAGCACTCCTCCAAGGTCTCTGCTTCAGTTCCTGCCTCCAAGTTCTTGCCTTGAGTTCCTCCTGCCTCACATTTCCTCGATAATGGATTGTAATCTATAAACCGTACAGTTCTTTCCTTCTCCACATTGCTTTTGGTCCACGTGTTATTCCAGTCACAGAGAAGTCAACTAGGACATCATAGAACTTAGACCTTGCTGTGCTCCTCACCTTCACTGGACTCCTGTACATCCGTCACCCGTCAGCACTGGGGTGGCTTCCTGATCCTACTCACTTTTGACTTCTGGAACTATCCTGCTTTTCCCATGCCATTAACGCATTGTCTTCCATCAAGCAGCCAGGGCACATGTGTTCCTCTGGGTAAAAATCTCCAGTGTGTGCTGCTATTCAGTGCTGAACATCATCTGGAGTCTTTACCACTCCACTATCAACTTTGTTTGAATTATACAAAGAACAGTAGGTGCTGAGAATTGTCATTTATGAAATATCCCCATTTTGTCTCTGTTGTGGAATATAGTCCTCCAGCAATCCAAGGACAGCTGTTGCCCTCTTGAACTGTCCACAGTTGTGAATCTCTACAGGCAAACTGCACACATTGGGCCCACAAAGGTTTCATCAAGGAGTTTGGAAGGGGCTTTGCCCCTTCCTGGGGATTTATTGGTAGTCAGTGGTTGCTATGGTGGGCAACCTCCCCCCCAGGGTATATAAGCAGTTAATTGCTAGCAGAGCCTTTTCTATTGTGGTATATTCACTTGTAAGGTGCCCATCATCCTGTAGGTACCCTCTCCTTTTACCCACACTCCAAGAAGAATTAAATAAACTCATTGTTTCACCAAGCCACACCAGGGTGGAATCATTTCCTAGTTTGTGTTGTTGAAGTCCTATTCTGGGTAAGTAGATGGTTTGTTCATGTCCCTCCAAGATACACAACAGACATTTAAATTCATACTGGAATGGCAAAGACTATGTGAGTATCTTTAACAGATTTTTTTCAATTTAAGTGGAGCTTTCAAAAAATAAAACAGTGAGGTTAAGCAGGACTTCCCCACAATATAATAATACATATACTTGTCCATTCATTTGATAATAAACATTTTTTATGTCACAGAACAGTTATACTCAGTGCCAAGTCCAGTGTCTGTTCCAGAGCTGATATTCAAAGACCTATTAATAAAATAGCAGTCATTTATTACAGAGCTAGAAAAAGTCCTGAAATTAATATGGAAATGTAAAAGACCTCAAAAAGCTTAAAGTCTAAGGACTTTAAGGAAAAGACTAAGCAGAAAGTTCAATGCTGGAGACAATACAATGCCTGACCTCAAATTATACTAAAGAGCCCTAATAACAAAGGCAGTATTGTACTCCTGTAAACAAAGACATAGACCAATGGAATAGAATAGACAGCCCAGAAATAAACTCATACAGCTATAGCCCTCAGATATGATGTTATAAACTGTCTTCTACCAATTACCCTTTATTCTCACCCTTGTTTGTTTTCCTTAAGTGTTTCTGATTTGTGCTGTCTCTATGGCTATCTCTTTCTCACATTCCTCTGTTTTATCTGCATTTTGTTTCCCTAAGGAAACACTGTTCTCCTCATTTAAGGTGAAAGATCATCATTTAAGAATTTTTTTTTAAAAGTGCTCCAATCAAAGACATTAATCCAAAACAATGGTAAACATTCTATCTGGCTGCAGCTGCTCAGAATTTTCTTCTCTGGTCATTTCAGATTCCCTAATGCCAAGACTACACAGTGGACATCTAAAGTGTGGAATCCAGACTAGAATCCATACTACATGTGAGGGAAGACCTGGCTTACTCTGAGCATGAAATACTTATAGCTTCCAGTGGGAGGGGTGCCTTAGACTTTAAAGGTTCTCCTGATTAAGCTTCATCTGAAAAGAACACTATTTTCAGCCTTGGAGGATTAGCAGACTTACAGCTTCTCCCACAGAAGACTAAACTTCTTCCCTTAAGAACAGCAGTCTACAGTAGAATTAAGAATCAAGTCACCAGTGGTTATCCATCATGATAGCCTGTGAAACATGAGAGGTGTGGTATATGATGGGAGTATTTATGCTGTAATCTCCTTTCAGTCCATTTCTTACAGTAGTACTGGGTGTTGTATTCTGAGCCTCATGAATGCAAGGCAAGTGTTTCTATCACCCATCCCACACCATAACCCTTGATAGCTACATTTAAAGAACAGATTGGTGAGAGGAATAAACTTCAGTTGGCTCAAGACCTGCTCTGTGCCCTCACCACCTCCCTCAATTTTCAAAACTTTCCTCTACATTCACAATAGTGGGGTTTCTTCATGAATGAGGGAACCAGGTACAGACAAAGAGAGGCAGCACATGTTTTTAATTACCGGCAGAGCAAGGATTGATACTGAGCCCATCTAGCCCAAAGCCCACAGCTTTTCTATCACAACATATTTCCCAGAAGGTTGCCTGTGGGAACTGAAAACCATATTCTAGATATAGCATTTGCAAACACATTTGTATATACAAAGATAAACAGAATAAAAAAGGAATGTGCTACAGTGGAAACAATTCATGATTCTTCATTGATTCAAAGATTTGAAGTGGAGCGTTTTGTAACTTGCCATATTATTGCTAACCAGGTATTAATGAGTTATTTTGTGTAAATGCTGTCTTGTGGTCCTTGTCTGCTTGCTCCACATTGTGTATCTTTTACAAATTCTGTGTGTGAACACACAGGTTTGCATCATGAGTACCTGTAAACCATTAGCCATTCTTCTCACCATCCTTTTTGTCATAGAAATTCTTCCTTCTTGTAACGGAGCAATGGATTTTTTTTCTTTTCAGTGTTGAAAGACTGTTGGTGGCATGGCAGTACAGACCTTTTAAAGCCAGCAGAAAGACTAGATGGAAATCATTCTATAAATCTATAAGAAATCATAGATATTAGAACTAGCAGGATTCATTATGGTTATTTACCCAAGCATTCTGTTCTCTCATTCTCTCTCCTCTTCCATCCTCTCCCGATCCCTTCCTCCCTCCAGCCATCAATCCTTCCATCTCTCTCTCTCTCTCTCTCTCTTTCTCTCTCTCTCTTTCTCCTTACTATGTAGTCTAGGTTAGCCTGGAACTTGTGATGATTCTCCTGCCTCAGCTTCCTGAGTGCTAGAATTATAAAAATGAACCACCACACTGGAATAATCAGCCCTTTTTTAAAAAATCAGTGAGGAAATAAAGATTCATGTAAACCTATAAACAAAATGTTACAGTCATGCCTTCTCTGTGTGGAATGACTTTGTCACTGGTTTTCCAAATCAAGATAAGATACTTTTGAAAGTTGAAGGAAACATCAACAGGATATGGCAGTGGTGACATTAGGGCTGTCCCCGAATACCGGAGCATGCAGTTGTTTTAGTCTCTCTGACCTTTAATAGCTGTACCACTTTTTTCAAAGTTATGCTTTTATTGCTGCAAATAAAACACCATGACCAAAGTAAGTGAAAAGAAAGTACCTAATGGAACTTGGGATTCTAGAGGGTTAAAGTTCATGATGGTGGAACAAAGTCACAGTTACAGTAGCAGCTGAGAAGTCACATCTCAAACTGTAAGCAGGAGATGGAACACACGGGGAATGGCACACATCTTTTGAAACCTCAAAGACCAATGCCACTGACACATTTTCTCCAACAAGGTCACACCTCCTAATCCTTCCCAAACAGTTCCACTAACTAGGAGCCATGTATTTAAACATTTATGATCCTGTTGGACCATTTCATCCATACTACCACAATAACAATAGAAGGAAACAGCGTTAGGAAAAGTGCCTGGTATGTAGACCCAAGTACATGCCTAATACTTTTTCACTAATTTGATCTCAAAACCTAGTTTCCCAGAGCACTCATGGAAGAGATGTGGTTGTGCTCAGATTTTCCTAGTTTTGAAGGTTAGTACCATTAGCACCAAGTGTCACAAATAAAAACACAAAATAACAAGTCATTATCCCTTATCCATTTGTTTAATTATTTTATTTTGCTTTGTCTCTATAATTGCAAAATCTATCATCAGTCAAATTTTTATAGCTTAACCAAACTTTCCAGTTTCTTGTAGATTGACTAAATTAACTTATTAAGATAGAAATATATCAGAAGGTGACTGTGCAGACTGATAATTCCTTCAGGAAGGAAAGAAGTACCAAAAAGCAGCAAGGAAGAGAAAGGATGAAGGAATGGGATGCTTAGGGAAATTATGTCCTAGATGACACATTTTATATGAACTAACAAGGAAACTAGATTAAGTATAGATCTGTACCCAAAAATGATGGGCTTTAAGTCATCTAGTTCTTTTGTCATTTTAATTGTGTAAAATTGGTGTCCACATCCCTGTTTTGATTAAATCCTTATGTAGCTGTCAGTTTTCAAGGCCCTTGAGTTCAGTATTTCTCCATTTCCCCCCATAAGAGTGCTACAGTTTGTTCTTTCCTTAGTACACAACACAAGGAAAGATGTAGTGCTCCAGTGTTGAGTTATGAGCAACCAGGAGCAATTAGAAGGAAAGACACATAGTAAACATTGCTGGGTAGTGTCACTGAGAAGCACCAAGTTCTACAAAGTTTGATTCTATCCACATATGAAGAGAAAGAGGCAGTCCCTTCTGAACTTCCAAATTCAAGGTGTTTGCTCCCTGTAAGGTACTTCTGGCACAGCTCTGTCCCTAGAAAGACAGCACTTGGACCAATTCTGCTTTGCTGTTTGCCTGACAGCAGTGACATGTCCAGTGTTATCCAGCCTGTGAAATCTGGACTCCTGTCTGCTTCTGTTTTGACCTCTCACTACTTCCTGCTCTGGCTGACTGGCCACTGGCCAGCCCCTTGGGAAGGTTGGTTGTGCTCTAAGAACTGGAAGAAAGAACTCACCAGTTAACCAGGATGCCAATATAGAAAAGGTCAGGACAAGCCCGTTTTCACTACAGTGGTGTGCCAAGCCATCCCTAGTGTGTGGGGGAAACTTACAAGGAGCACCTCTGTAGGGATGCCCTGCTCTGGGTTTACTGTGACAGCAGAATAAGGAAATGGAGCAACAGGACTACACTTCAGGCAAGCTACCTCCTGCTATACAGGTCAGTTATGTAGTCCATGGAAAGCTAGGGCCATAAGTAGCATACTCTGCTCTGAACTTCCTTGTTTGGTTTTGCTTTTAATTTTACCCGTGCATATAATGCATTATTATAAAATCCAGCCCCTATTCCCTCCAACTCCTTCCCTATCCCCTCTACCACTTTCCCCTAGGATTGCATGAGCCTCCCTCCCCATCCTGTAAATTTCTGCCTGCCTTGATCTTGCACAGGTCTTGTGCCTGCAATCACTATAGTAAAACTAGTTTTTATTTTTCTAAATGAAAACATTTGAGTCAGATTTTTCTTCAAGTGACCGATTTTTGCCTGTGTTAAGCTTGAGGATTTTGCTCCTAACTTCGGTTCTGTTTCTCTTCTGTCTTTGAAATACAGCTTCATCTTTGAGTTGATACATTCAATTAGAGAAAGACTACCATGGGTCCAGGAAGATGTCTCTGTGGCTAAAGCATCCTCAGAATCCATGTAAAAAGTTGAGTAGGCAGACCAGTCCACCTGGAACCCAATTCCAGACAAGTCAGTGACAGGAGGTTTCTGGGGCAAGCTGGCTAGCTACCATAGTTGAGTCTGTGGGCTCCAGGCTCAGGAAGTCACCGTGCCTCCATAAATAAAGTGACAATTAAAAAAGCTGTCTACCCAGCATCAAACTCTGGCTCCATATGCACACCCCTCCCCTGCCCCACATAAAATCAGTAAATAAATTAAAAAATGAAGACTGCTAAATACTGAAGTGTCAAAATGCAAATACCTCAAGCTTCAGTGAAGCTATTGAATTTATGGAACATAAAATTTTAGTAAAGAAAGTTTATCCATGTTAACAAATTAATCCTCTGATCTTCATGCTTAACAGAACTTTTGCATGGATCCTGAACTCCAGTCCTCAGACATGCACAGGACATGTTTAGGCCAGTGAGATCTCTCCCTGGACCCTTAGTTGTCTTCGTAATTGCATGTATCAGCACAAAGATGAAGCCATATTTCAAAAAGAAAAGAAAGAAAAAAGGAACCAAGTTAGACATAAAATCCTCATGCTTAATAAAAGGCAAAACTCAGCCATTTGAAGAAAATCTGATCTGGTGTTTCATCATATGGCATTTCTCATATGGGCTATCCTTATCTGGATTCTACATTAACTCACAAATCATGGTCTATGGAGACTCCTTCATCCTAAACACATGCTGTGTCCACCTTAAAAAGACATTTACTCTCTGTTGGTGCTAGGTTAGAAACACATCACTTCTGCTCCCTGTATTCTGGTCTGAATTTGTCACATGTTCCCACCCAAGTTAGAAGGATGAGTGATCACTTGGATGTGCCTCTAGCAACAGATGTCTCTGCCCACCTTATGCATAATAGCCTTGGCATATTTGTGATCTTGCTAATAACTGCATAGCAGCCATTTGTCACTTCCCAGCTCTGTACCAGGAATGGACTCTTGAGACTTGTGTTGTTCATCTGAAAACTGAAGCTCCTGGAGGACAGTATGTCACTTATACTCATTCCAGAAGCAGCTGCCATGCTGCAGTAAGAGCTAGAAGAGATTAATTGGGGGCGGCCCCCCCTGAGAGGTTCAGGGGAGCAAGTAAAGAAAAACACAGATGGACTCTACCCAACCATGCCACACTGAAAAGACAGGGGAAAGGAAGAGCCAACCTGGGACTGTTGAGCAGCTAAGAAAAGACATCAGCCCAGCAGAGCACAAAGGAAAGATGAATACGAGACAAGTCCCACATTTAGAAATGGCTATTCACTGGTGCTCATGCACTGGTACCAACACATTGGCACCCATGCGCTGGTTCTCATACATGGCTTCCTATGTACTAGTGCCCAGGTATAGTTCCATTACTGGCTCTGATGCCATGTACTTGGCTCTCACATTGACAAAGATTCCCTAAGATGCTGTCTGTGGGTGCTGGCCGATTGAGTTCATCCCATCAGGCTTTGTCATGCAGCACTGTCACAGAGAAAGTGCGGGGTGAGAATGCAGATGCCCCCCCAACATCTGATGGTTTGACTCTTGAGTTCTAAGCTTTATTTTGGATGGTGTGAAAGTGAGGAGCATTCAGTGGAATCTGGACTTGACATTTTTAAACTCAGACCCTTCCCAGGGCCAGCAGCATCTTTTGGGATGCTGGCCAGCCACAGCTCCCATCAGCCATCCAGTCACAAGGATAAGCACTAGTGCTCTGTGGTGTACTTTGTTGCTAGGCTATGACAGTCAGTAAGCTTGGGTACCAAATGCACTTTTGACTTACAACATTTTCAACATACAGTGGATTTATCAGGCTACATCCCCACCAACCTGATAAACATCGTGTAGATTCCGATGTTCCGCTGCTAAGATCGTCTGTTCCCCAGGCTGCATGTTGGCTGCAGCAAAATGTTTAATGTAGCTAAACTGAGTAAAGAATGACTTTTTAAATATCTTAAAAATGCAACATGATGAAAAAATGGATTAAAAGTTCATACAGTCGGGGATGCAGAGTTGCAAACTTGGTTCTGCTTTTGATGAGCTCTATGACCTTCACGGAGTCACTTTAATATTAGCTCTCTCTACTGTAAAATTAGATGGCTGTTGGATTGGCTCAGTCATTCTAAACTTTGTCACACTGCTTAGAAGCTTGGAAAGGTGAGGATTTCTGTCTTTACAGAACCCAGTTTCTGGCTCAGAAGCTCTTGGGTGGGCTGATTCTACAGCAACATCCTTCAACTTGGAACTTTCCATCCTGTAAAACCAGGAAGTAAATAAAATTTACAGGATCCAGAAAGCAAATACCTTAGAAGTCTCAAGAAGATTACAGGGTTCACAAACCCTACACCCATACCCCCACTTCCCACTCCCCAAGTGAAAACAATAAACTGTTGTTTCCCCTCTAAAAAAAAAAAAAACAAAAAAAAAACAAAAAACAATAGCTGGGGAGAAGAGACTCTCTGACAGGCCCAGCTGCCGATAAGTCAAGCAGGGAGTTCCTGGAGTGGGGTGCAGCCTTTGTGAATTGCCAGTTATACCAGGCGGACATTTGAGTGATGCAAGGGTCTTTGTTTCATCCATGCTCCTGTAAGTAACCCTAATAAACTCAGTGTGTCTCTCAACTAGATTAGGGTGGACATATTCCGCTGGTCTGTTGTCAGCACCCTCTCTATGGTCCATAGATATTCATTCACCTTTCTCTACAACAAGTCCCAGAGTATCTCCAGTTTTTGGGTGCTGCTACCAGCAGGCCACATATACTTCAAGAGCTACTGGACTAGACATTTTTCAGGTTTGCTTCGCACTCATAAGACTTTGTATTTGTGATTTAGCTACACTGCTTTACAGTGACTTTTTACAATTATTTGTGTGTACTTCATTATCGCCTGTTAGAGACTCTTGTTATCTATATCATACTTTTTCAGACACACCATAAGTCAGTACAAATACTTATTGATGTATTACCATATGACATATATTGTGCCAAGTACAAAGGCAGAGATCGTTGTCATCATTAGTACCATTTTCATCATCACCATCAATAGTTGGTACAAAGGAACAGTGTCTCAGGCTCTGCCTGCCCTTCGGATTCATTATTTCACTGATTTAGGAGTTCAAGGGTATGACCCAGTGACACATGATGAGCAGTGGAAGAAGGAGCTCAGTCTTATAGCACAAATGGAAAAAAAAATGGGCTTGAGAGCAGATAGACAAAGTCAAGAACAATCCAAGGAGAAGGATGTCATGAGCAGTAACCATGTGCAAATTTCTTTTATGTTTGGGGAGAGAGATTGGCAGAGTCTTAGTGTAGTCTGTCAGTGTGATTGAGGGAAGGAGTGGTGCTTGTATGGTTGGGAGAGAGGGGAAAAATGGGTTCAGACATCCGGTTTAATTCCATGGGTCCAGCATCTTTGCTAGTTGTAGATTTTACATTGCAGTGCTTAGTGGGTAATTAAACATAAGCTGATGGTCTTACAAGAAGTAGAAGAAACAAGGAAGAGGAGACACTTAACTTTGTACAGAGTCAGCTGTATGATATAGAACAAGCCCTTAACTTAAGATCACTCAGCATCCTGTTCTCTGTGCAATGAACACAGCATCCACTATTCTCATGATAAAGGAGTGAGAGTATGTAGGGTGGTTCTCTGCTGGCCGTGAAGCTCTGTCAGTACAACATCATGAAGAAAATTCATACTTGCATTACATTTTCGTAATCTTTTTATTTAAAAACTTTCCAAGATATCCTGTTTAGTAGTAGATTTTAGTCCTTCCTCCAAAGGCCAGCTCTCTCCATAGAGACTTCTCTAGCATTTACTCAGGTGCCTCAGGGATGTCCTGTACTCCTGGCAGGACTATGAATATGGAAAGGGAACCTTTTCCTCATCATGTGACATCATAGGACTTTTTCCATGTGTTCGGATAGGTTGTCCTCTCCCCACTGCTTACAAATATTTGGAAACTCAAAAAAAGTGGGTCCATGAGCTATTCTGTGGTAGAGAAAAATAAAGAGGTGAACATAGAGGAAAACCAAGACATGCGTAGTCAAAATATGTGTAATTAAAATATTCTAAGAGCCCTTTTGGCTTCTGATTGAAGCCTAAAGGAATGGAAGAGGAGAGGGAAAACTCCAATCCAATTAAAGAAAATGAAGCTCAGGCTGAGGTCAAAGCGTACTCTAGGGATATTTCATTAACCACTTGAGGGTGGATTTGGAAAGGGTTAATAAAAGCTTGACCCCTGACATTGGGAACATGTTGCCAAGGAAAAATTAGATTCTTAGCCCAGAGAAAATGTAAAAAACTTTGTCTACAATTTGATTAATAAATGTATATAGGATCCGTATTGGGAAATGGAGTTTATATTTGAGAAGAGTACTGTGGAAGCTGGCTAAATAGAGACATGTTGGTGTATGGATCATATTTTTCTTTAAGCACATAGCTAAATTGAACTTCAAGGCATTTAAACAGTGGGCTACAGGAAATAATTCAAATTTCAGATGGGAATATTTTTGAAGACTAGACAACAAATAATTTATATCTAGCTTCAGGGTATTATCCTAACCCATCTCTGCAGAGAATTTGCCTGAGCTTTAGTGATTTGTCCAAATAGTAGTAAAATGGACCAATGTTCTCTGGACTTCAACAAATAAACTAAGGTTTCAGTAGGTGGGGGTTGGTTTTGGAAGTACAAAGTGTGAGGTGACTAACAGACCTCTAAGTGTCAGTCTAGAAAACTCAATGAGCTCCCCCGTAACTCTATAGTCCTAACCATTAAATGTTTAAATATTCCCAAATCTCCTGAAAAGTCTGACATAACAATAAACATGGCCATGTATCTGGAACATAGTGAGTCTTCAGAACTAACTAGTACAGCTCACAGATAGCTAGGATTCTCCCCATCCCTCTTTGTCCATGTTCTGCCAATCATAATCCTCGCTACCCTGAGTCCTCCTCCCTTTTCATTTAATCTATTATTCTGGTTGACTAGTCCAACATCCTCACAGTTCCGCAGTGTCGAGAAACTATGCATCTTCATTACAGAATCTCCTGCATTCATTTTGTATTCCTTTCACAGTTGTGTTTCAAAACCAGTCTTGTACATGGCTTCTTTCAATTCAGAACTGTTCAACTAGTCATTAATGGTGGAGACTATTGGATGATTCCTAGAGTTCATTAACCCACCTATTCTTCACTAGAAAAACAATCATGAGCAATCTGTTTAGCTAAGAAAACCTTTTTACCCGGGTTCCTTTCCAGCTACGTACAATTTTGTGATCAAACTCTGACCAACGAGATCCAAGCAGAAGTTGCCCTGTGAATGGCTTGTTCAAAAGTAACAAGGAACTGCTTCATTCGCTTCCTCTTACTCAGCCCTGAAATGTGTGGGAGCTGCCATAAGAGCCTTGAATCACTGAGGGTGGAAGTGCTGAGGATGATAAAACAGGAAGATAGGAGAATGTATTCCTGTGATTCCACTGATCCGCCACACTAACCCTGGAAGTGAATTAAACAGTGTCCAATTAGATGCTGTTTATATTTACATAGAAGAATAAACATTTGTATGGTCAAACCATTATCCTGAAGGCATATTAGTTCAGACAATGGCAAGTCTGGTCTGTTGCCAGCCATGCTCATTTCCACAGGAGGCTGCCTGAAGGTCTCAACTTGATGTTTACAATAGAAATTCCATCTGCTTCTAAGACTATTGTTACAGCTTTTCCTTGTCCAGAAACATTTCTTTAATCAAGTTAATACATTCCAAATGTGCTAAGTATCCTCCTATTTCCAAAGTTTACCACAGTATCCCAGGTGCTGTGATTTTCAGTTATCCCCGAGCATCTACCAAATTACTTGAACTGGGACTTGAATGAATAATAAAGTAATGGACTTTTCAAGATGGAAGTAAATTAAAATTTTGCTAATCTAAAATTCTATTCAATGTAACAAAACACTCTCTGTGCTTGCTACTTGGATTATGTACTTAACCTATTGCTGTAGGGGGAAATACCCCAACAAAAGCAAATTGAGGGAGAAAAGGTTTGCTTTGGCTCACAGTTCAAGATCACAGTCCCCATAGCAGGGAAGTCATAGCAGCAGGAGCTTGGGACAGATGATCACATCGCAGTCACAATCAAGAAGAAGGAAGTGTTGCTGCTAGTTCAGACCCCACTTTTTGCATTTATGGAGTTTAGGATCCCAGCCTGGGGAATGGTGCCCCCCCACGGACTGCAGATCTCCCTGTCTTAGTTCACCTAATGGAGAAAATCCCTCACAGTCATGCACAGTGGCTAGCTTAAAGTGGTCCCTCACAGGGATGCCTACAGGGTTGTCTCCTAGGTGATTCTGGATATTGTCAAAATGATAATCAATGTTAACCATCCCAATACTCAAACATGCTTGACAACCAACAGCATTTTGCAAGATCCCAGGTGGTTCAACGCATTTTAAATTTGAGGGGTACTCTAATCAAATGCTTGTCAGTAGTTGTGTGGTTGCTCACAAGCACACAAAGCAACCTGAATAGTTCCCGTAGAAGAGTGAACAATCAGCAAGTTATTCTGTGTAATAAGATTAAAAAATGCTTTCCTTTTTACCAAGGACTTCTCTGTCTCTTGTCTGTAGAATAATTACAAATAATGCCGACTGACAGAATTTTGATTGAGAGTGTCCTCTGTCAAAGCTTGGTCCACAGTGCAGCAATAGTTGTAGGTTATTGTGTCACAAAATTTTTCTCTCTATATATGATTAACCTATTGGTGGATTCATGATTCAATGATTCAATGAACTAAGGGGAGGTGTTGTAAATTGTATGGTGTGAGCCCTTGACAGAGGAAGTAAGTCCTGGGGATATACCAATAAGGGCCCATTTTGTTTCCAGCTCCACCACCATTCCTTCCTCAGTGATACAAAATGAGCAGCTTTCCTCTTGCCCTGCACGCCCTTAGCCACAGGTGCTGCCTAACTATAGATCCAGAAGCAAAGGAGTCTAATGATTGAACACTCTGAGCCACAGGTCCAAATGATTCTTTTGTCTTTTAAGTGTTTTGTTCAAGATTTTTGTCATAGCAGTGAAAAGCTGACTATAACACCCGATTATCTGAAGGTGTCTAGCATGGCTCTCAGCCTTCTCTTTCCAAAGAGGAATGACTCACTTAATTGGCATTCTTCATGTATCCTGATTTTTCAGAGATTTCATCTTCTATTAATGTTTACTAAATTATTAGTATGCTGAGTAGAATACAAATTGAGAATTTAATATTATATTTACTGAGTAAACAAGACTAGAACACAGCAAGTGCTAACTTCTTTCATATACAGCATATTATGTTTAAATGTTGATTCATCACTGTAGTTTTGATGTCATGTTCATTATTAACACACATTTTAAAACCATGCACGGTAGGTTAAAAAGAAAATATTTAATAAAAGAAACCACAACCTGTTTGTTTATGTATCTGTTTTTCATTTTATTTGAGAAATTGAGGCTTCAGTATGTTAACCAAGCTGACGTCAAATATCCTGAGCTCAAGAGATGGTTCAATCTGAGCTTCCCGAGGGGATTGGTTATAGCACATTCCATTGCCTCCAGTTTCCTGTACTTCAAAAAAAAAAAAAAGCCTTTTAGTACTTTTCTTACATGAATATTTTATTTACATAATTTCCTCCTCTCCTTCTCCCCCTCAACTCCTCCTCTGTCCCCACTCTTTTTCAAATTCATAATCTCTTCTTTAATCATTATTCTTTCACACACAAAAGCACACACAACCTACTGAGTCCATTTAATGTTACCAACACATTTACCTGTATGAATGACTATTTTGGATTAGATAACTTTCAGAGGGCTTGTTCCTGAAGAATGACTCTCCTTCCTCCCTCTCTAAGCAGTCACTAACTGCCTGTAGCTCTTCATCTGGGGTGGATCCTTGTGAAATTTCTTCCTTTCATGTTGGCATGCTAGCTGATGTTCTCACTGTGCATGTCTTGGTTAGGTGCCCATACTGTTGAGATTTCATGAGGGCAGCTTCCCTGTCACATATAGAAGACACTATTTTGCAGCAAACATCCTGGTCCTCTAGTTCTTGCAGTCTTTCTGCCCCTGTTTTCCACAGTGTTCCCCGAGACTCAACTGTAGGAGTTGTGTCGTGGATGTAGCAACTGTGGTTGAGTGCTCCATAATCAGTTGTTACATGCATTTCACCAGCTGTGTACTTCTGTAATTCCATCTGCTGTAAAAAGAAGCCTCTTCTCTGATGATTAAGGATGCTGAGCATTTCTTCAGGTGTCTCTCAGCCATTAGGGATTCCTCCTTTGTGAATTCTCTGTTTAGCGCTGTTCCCCATTTTTTTGATTGGATTATTTGATTTCTTGGCATTTAATTTCTTGAGTTCTTTGCAAATTTTGGATATTAGCCCTCTGTCAGATGTGGGGTTGGTGAAGATTTTTTTCCCCAATCTGTAGGCTGCCGTTTTGTTCGAATGACAGTGTCTTTTGCCTTACAGAAGCTTTTCAGTTTCATGAGGTCCCATTTATTGATTGTTGATCTCAGGTCCTGAGCTGTTGGTGTTCTGTTCAGGAAGTTGTCACCTGTACCAATGAGTTCAAGGGTTTTCCCCATTTTCTCTTCTAATAGATTTAGTGTGTCCGGCCTTATGTTAAGGTCTTTGATCCACTTGGACTTAAGTTTTGTACAAGGTGATAAGTATGGGTCTAATTTCATTTTTTTACATGTCGACATCCAGTTGGACCAGCATCATTAAAATGCCACTCAAGATGACTCTGAGATTCCATCTCACACCTGCCAGAATGGCTAAGATCCAAAGCTCAAATGACAGCACATGCTGGCAAGGGTGTGGAGAAAGGGGAACCCTCCTCCATTGCTGGTGGGAGTGCAGGCTTGTGCAACCACTATGGAGGTCACTCTGGTGATATCTTAGAAAACTTGGAATAGCTTTGCCTCAGGACCCAGCCATACCACTTTTGGGTATACATCCAAATGATTCCTCATCAAATCACAAGGAATTTTCCTCATCTATGTTCATAGCAGCCTTATTTGTAATAGCTAGAAACTGGAAACAACCCAGATGTCCCTTAACCAAAGAAGGGATTAAAAAACTGTGGTACAGCTATGCAATGGAATATTACTCAGCCATCAGAAACAACAAAATCACGCAATTTGCAACCAAATGGATGGAACTAGAGAAGCTCATCCTGACTGAGCTAACCTAGACTCAAAAGGGTGCACATGGCATCTATTCACTTATAGTTGGATTTTAGTCATATAGTACAGGATAACTATACTACAACCAATGCACCAAAGGAAACAGGAACATAGACTTTTTTTTTCCTGTCAATGAGACACTTTGCCCTAGTGGTGCTGCCTTGTAGGCCCCCACTATATGAGGTGGCTCTTGGTCCTCATATGACTTGGGGAACTGTTATGTAGGGACACTGCACTCCAGAGGAGTGGGATGGAAGGGATAAGGGATAGAGGGTGGGAGGGCAGGACTGAGAGAGGTGGAAAGAGGACACTGTGATGGAAATGTAACCTGAAGTAATAAATAAATATTTTTTTAAAAGAAGCTTCTTTGCTGAGGTGTGAGAGCTGCACTTATATAAGGATATAACAATAAGTATTTATAAATGCAGTTAAAAATTGTGCTGGTTTAGGAAAGTGACAGTAGTAGGTTCACCTCTAGGGTTCATGACCTCACCAGCCATGGGATTGTAAAAACCATAGGAAACATTTTATGTTTACTTAATAATTCATGTATAATATATATTAGTGTACATAGAGTTTAGATGACACTATGCTACTTGGGTTGATAATACATCCTCCAAGAGCCATGAGCTATTTAACAGAAATCCCAGTGCCATGCATTGAAAACATCCCTTTGAGTTTTCGATCAGAGAAATCTAAGAGACTCCAAAAATAATATAGGCTATTTTCAATGCCCTTGTTTCCAGAACTTGAAAGTAAGGCCCTATTACTGAAGGCACTATAACCTTCAGACACAGTACTAGTAGATGTTCATGTAGAATTGACCTGGAAACCTCCTCCCTGAACACTAGCTGATATATTAGCCAAAGCAGCCAAGGTAGGAGAGCAGTCAATAGCTGGCTGTAGAACCTAAGAACAACGAAGACCAGCAGAGCAAGATGTCCACAACTGGCAACAGTGGGGCCTCCATCTTGGGAATAACCATCAGCTCTCTAACTGAATGTAAGGCTGGCCTCAAAGGGAAGGACTTCATGAACACTATTGTAAAACTAGGAAACTGTCTATGTTTTGTGCACTTGCTTTAATCATGAACAACTATGTCTGAGCTATGTTTCAACTTTTCCAGAAAGATCATTGCTATCATTGAAAACTAAAAATGCTCTAGCTGGTGCCCTGAGTTTGCTCTATTGTAAGTCTCAAATTCCACTTGCCTGTAGGAAGCTTTCTTCTGGCTCAAATGACAGCATCTCAAATCTCTACACCCACTGTCTTTCTGTTTGTTCGCGGCATGTGTGCAGGTGCTTCTCTTCCTTTGTCTTTTTCTGGCAGCAGGGATCCATATTTCCACAACACCTAGCACAATGAAGAATTTGCACTTTGGCACTAAACAAATATTATTACATAAATAAATCAGAAATTATTTCTTTAGACAGAGGACAGTACTAGATTGGATTTGATCAGAATGTGTCTGGTTATTTAAGCCAGGAAAGTACCCATGCTCTTCTTGCTATCTTTAGGTGAAATATAGAGCTCCCACTGGGATTGTCCCAACAAAGGAGTTGACCTAGTTTAATAGAGTATAAATATAGTGTGTCCCCAAAGGTCTCCAAACACAGGATTCACCAAAGTATATCTTCAGTACTTCAAGTGGTGTGACTAACACAGATTGACCCACTTAATGTGAGCCTTCTCACACAAAGTGGATTTGAAACCAGTACCATTCTGCAGAGTTCTTGCTGTCTACTGTCTGGTGAGATTCCTCTCTTTTTCTATGAATGGCCTTTGAAGAGTTTGTGCTTAACAAAAACTCCACCTCAAAAGACTCTCAACAACAACAACAAATGTACTAAAATTGTGTACTTTCAAAGGAAGCTGGGGTAAATGCAGAAATAGAGACCATCTCATGTTAGCCTTTCCCATCATTTCATAGTTTCGGTTTTTATAGCTCTCATTTAGAACACTGTGTCTTCTAACTATTTCATCTGAGGGTAGCTAGCTGCCAGTGGAAGGGCATTATCACAATGTATGGTGTCTATAAACATTGGTACCTCAGCAAAATTATCACCCAGATCATATAGTTTTAGCAGAAGAGATAAGTCTGTTAAAACAGACAAGGGCAAATCAGCAGTATGTTGCCCCAAACAGGAGTGAGATGAAAACAACAGCTATTCATGGTGATTCCTGTATCTAGGAAAAGTTCACACAGTACCTGCACCCTTTCTAGGAGTGTTACCCAGCTGAGACAAGTTCTGCTTTAGTGACTAACAGAAACACTGTGCTTTTACATTGCTTGCTCTTCTGTGCATCCCAGGGGTTGTGCTGGTGTCCCACAGCTGCCTAAGGCCATCTCCCAGTGGGGAGGGTCCCAGTGTTGACAGGTCCAGAGGGTGGTCCGGCATAAGAAGGACTGGAATAAATATATAGTGTGAGTGCTCTGTGCTGGGCTCAGAAACAAGGTTCATGTTTTTGTTTCTGCTGTGAGGCTATAAAAGTGAGCAAAATGAAAACTTAGACTCAACTGTGGAAGAGCTGGGTTGCTTCCAGTCCTTTGGTGATGGTGACAATGCTGTGATAGCGATTCATGGATATTGTTTTGCATGTGTCCTAATATTACTCCAGGACACATTTCTAGAAGTAGATAGACCAGCTGGGGTGAAGGTTGTGTGCATTTGTAATTTTAATACATATTGCCAAATTGGCTTCCTTGGGGACTATAACAATTTATATCTCCACCAGCGATGGATAAAAGTGACTGTTCAGAAAAGAGAGTCACCATCAGATTATAATAGTCTGAGATTCTAGAGGTATCATTATACTGTTTGAATGCTTTTATTGGCATGTATTAGTTCTATGTAATAATGGGTTTCATTATGGTATTTTCATGCATGTAATTCAATCGTATTCACTCCCTGGCCCCTCTCTTGATTCCTTGTTCTCCCAATGTAGGTGATCTCCTGTCTTTCCTCTTTTCCCAATGTTGGTAATCTCATTCCTCTCCTCTCCCCAGCTGCCCTCCCCTTCAACTCCCAGGGTGACTCAAGGAGTTTCCTTAGAGTTGTTTACTGTAATGTCAGCGAAAATTTGTTTAAGTGGGAATGCACACCTTGTCAATGACTACACCAAAAAAAGTGTCCTTCCTTCCTTCTTTCTTCAACTACTGTCTGCACCTGCATTTTTAACATGTAGAGCTTGAATTCCACATATTCAAAATTTCTTGGGGGATGTTTTCCAATATTCTTTGCCTATTTTCACGTTGAGAAAGAATTTTAAAGCCTCCTCTTCCTTTTCTTCCTCCTTCTCCTTCATTTAGGGAAATAAGCCCCTTTTCTGAATGCTTGTTGTAAGAATTCAAATTGAATTTAATATTCATTGTTTTCTTTGTTGACTAGTATGTCCTCATGTTCAGGATTTTCTTTTTGTTTCATGTACTCAAGTGTAACAATTTTAAATGTTTTAAAATTTGAATTTATATTTAGAAATGCTTTTTTTCCCCATCCAAGCTTGTAATGGAATCTTTCCATATTTTCTTTTAGTGTTTCTGTGGTTTTATGTTTTATTTTTAAGCTTTGATCCATTTGGAATTTATCTTGGTTTGAGGCCTGGGGAGAAGATCGGTTAGATCTAATCAGTGTTATTTAATAACTTATCTTCCCCCTCTGGTTTGAGATTGTGCTGTTGATATATCTATTTCAATTTCTTTCTGAACATTCTTTTCTATTTCTAGGAATTCAATGATCTCTTCATGCATAGGGTCATAGTCTTTCACTGTTAAGATTTTGAAATCAAATGCTCCACTTCCCTTACTTGTTCTTTACTTTAGAATTTTGCTAAATGTGTTAATTCATATATTGATCTTAAAAATCATCTTTTCAGGGCTGGAGAGTTGGCAATCACCAGCTGCACTTGGAGAAGATTTGGTCCCCAGCACCCACATGGTAGCTTACAGCTGTCTGTAAGTCCAGTGTCAGTCAGAGGATCCAATGTCGTGCACGTTCTGACCTCTGCAGGCACCAAATGGTGCACATACATTCATGAAAGTAAACACTTATATGCATAATATACCTCTTCAATTTTTTAAAAATCCTGCCTAGCTTAAAAATATAGGTCTCTCTCTCTCTCTTTCTCTCTCTCTCTCTCTCTCTCTCTCTCTCTCTCTGTGTGTGTGTATCGCTTTGCACCTTTTTCAAGACATGCTCATGTGGACAGAGCATAAGTTAGGCTAGATGGCTTGGGACATTCTAGGGCATCTTTATCTCTGGGTTCTGCTTTGTCAAAAGCTCCAGGTCCACTTGTGTGATAAAGAGATCTCCTCTCACTTGTATAAAAAAGAGATCTCTCAACATCTCTACAGGAATTCTGAGATTACATACGTGTGGACAATGAGTATGCTGGGAATCCAAACTCCCGTCTTCTTGCTTGTGTGAAAAAATGCTTCAAAATTGAGCCATTTCCCCAGCTTTTGTCTAGGTTTTTGGAAAATGTTTATAATTCTACTGCATTGATCTTAGAAATCAGGTTAGAGCTATTGCCATGTAAGTTTCCCTGGTCTAAAATATGTTTTCTTTCTAATTGTAAAACTTTTGCTACCTTTAGTAAATTTTACCAAGGTTTCTTAACGTATCTCTGATTTCACACATCAATTTTTTGTAGCTGTGTTATGTTCTGTGGGCCTGTTATAAACGGGATATTCTAACCATGTCTTTACATTGATTATTATTTTGTATGGTACTGCTGGTTTAACTTTACTAATCACATCCTCCTAGCAACTGGCTTTATGCATAGTTTTATTCAGATAATTGAATTGGGCTTTCTGGATTATGATCCATTCTTACAAATATGGATTCTCTCTCTCTCCTTCTCTCTGTTTATCTCTCTCCTTTTCTCTCTCCTGCTCTCCTTTTCTCCCTCTCTCTCTTATTCTGAGATATCTGATCCTTCTCATTTTGTTTTAATAATGATAACTGTGGACAAAGTTTTTCTTTTTAGTGAGACTTTTCCTATGGTCTTACAATGAAGAATGATGCTCTACATGGGGCTAAGACAGAAATATCTTAGGTTATTAAGAAATCATCTACCATTATCACCTTATTTTTCATACTTAAAAAATCAAAATAGTATTTATTGTTTTAATTCAGGTTTATGGAATTAAAATTTCTATACATTCAAAATTTTCAGCATAGAGAGCTGAGAGCATATTTTAGGTAACAAAAATATCCAAAATACGAATACATTAGAGCATTTAACCTTATGATTATTTTCAATAACCTAATGAAGTCAAACTTAAAAACACTAAAGTACACATATTATAACCATCAGTTTGATGAGGTTTGGCATTAACCTATATAAACACCAACATAAAAAAATACTATCACTCTCCTAAAATTTTTTCTCTAACCTCATTATAAGGCCCTGTTTTGGTTAAGGTCACCATCACTGTGACGAAACACCATGACCAAAAGCAATCTGGAGAAGTTTATTCAGCTCACATTTCCATAGTGCTGTTCATCATCAAAGGAAGCCAGGACAGGAACTCAAGCAGGGCAGGAACCTGAAGGCAGGAGCTGATGCAGAGGCCATGGAGGAGTTCTGCTCACTGACTTGCTTCCCCTGGCTTGCTCAGCTGCTTTCTTATAGAACCCAGGGCCGCCAAGCCCAAGGACAGTCCCATCCACAATGGGCTGGGCTCTCCCACTTTGATCACTGATTAATTAAGAAAATGCCCTATAAGCTTGTCTCATCTATGAAGGGGTCTTCTTGATTGAGGTTTCCTTCTCTCAGATGACTTTACATCAACTTGATATAAAGCTAGCCAGCACAGGCCCTGCCTCCCAGGCTTGCCCCTAGGGAACCAGTGATTAAGCTGCATTTTCTGAACTGTATAAATTGAGTTTACACATCAAACATCACACAAGACCTGGTTTTATGTTTTTTTCTGTGTGATCCTCAATGTATGACAGGAACAAGATTCCTCTAGCTGTAGGTTTCTACTACTTTCTGGGTTAGGTGGTTGGACTGTCTCTCAGTTCTATCTTTATATTTCAGCCATCTGTGGATGTGCCATAGAGGAAATCTTCCAAACCCTTGTCCAGTGGAAACATGATTGACTGGGGTTCTTCGGTTCTGGTTATACCTATTGGAGTATCCACACTCATGCTAACACAATTCTGCTTTCCCTAAAGGTATGAATATGATTAAATATACCACAGACCGTCCTAACATGGAGCACATTTTATTCATTTACTAAACCCACCCTGGTCATTTCGTGTTATTTTCATTATTTATGTCAGCATCCACTTGCAAATATTTTGCTCAGGGATTATGTGATTTTAACACCATTTTTCAGCACAGTTGTCTTAAGAGAAACTTGATAGTAAATACCGAGCTTCATAAGCTAATTTGAAAGATCTACTTATTATTTATTTCATACTGGTCTTTGGAATAGTTTACATAATATTGGAATTACATGTCCTTCAAAGTTTTGATAATATTTGCCCATAATGGGATTTAGTACTTTTTCATAGGTGTGTCTTTTCATAGAAAAGTGATTCATTTAGATTTTGACTTTAATTTTTGGATGAGTATTGATAAATCATACAGCTTTACGGGAATTTCTTTTTCACCAGACATATCAAGGTTGTATAAAATTATAGAGATCCTTCTCATCAGAGTATTTTGTATTACTGTTTAAGCAACTGGGACTCAGTTTTTGTTTCAATGTTTTTTTCATTCTCCCACCTTCACTGACTAAATTGAATTACAGTTAATCAGTTGTATTGATCTTGTTTTCAGTGTGCTATTTTTTTTTTTTATGTATTAGCTTGTTTTCTGTGATGGTGTTTCCTAAATCATTAACTCTGCTTAAAACCCACTTTTCTCTCAATTTTTTTTTTCTTTTCTGCTTGCCTGAATTTGTTTGTGGCATTTGAATTATCTGCTTGGATTCATGTTTTATTTTCATGTTTACTTATCTATTCTATACGTTCTATTTAAATTATAGTAGTGGTATTTTTCATTGTGCTTCTTAGATTTTAAATTTTGATTCCTGCGGAGACATCCCACCCCCTCCTCACCACTTACTCTGATGTGAAGCCTTTGTACTCATTCTGTTGCATTCATGCTTCTTTGTTTGGTTCTTGTATTTCTGGATTATGGTGGGGAGAAGGTGTCACAGTAGTTCTTTAAAGGAAATTTTTGTTGGGTGCTGGTAATACACACCTTTAATCCCAGTACTCAGGAGGCAGAGGCAGGTGAATCTCTGAGTATGAGGGCAGCTGGATCTATAGAATGAGTTCCAGGACAGCTAGGGTTACAAAGAGAAATCCTTTATCAAAACCCACAATAATAAAAATAATAATAATTTTCTGTCTTTTGAGATCATAATATAACTACATCATTTTCTCTTTCCCTTTCAAACCACTAAACCTCCCATTTACCTTCCCTATCCTACCCTACCCCACCCAACTCTTTTTCAAATTCAGGTCCTCTTTTTCTTTAATTGCTGATACATATGCAACATGTGTATATAATTTTTCATATATATATATATATATACATATATATATATATTGTTGTGTGTATACATTTTCAGAGCTGATTGTTTGGTATTGAATGACCAGTTGGTGTGATATTCCTTGGGGACGACTATTTCTCCTGCTCTCAACATTCCTTAGTTTCCCATAGTTCTTTGTCTACGGCAGAAGCTTCATGAGCTCTGCTGCTTTCCACGATGTCTATTATATATATTTTAGAATTTGTTTAGGTAGTCATGTTGATGAGACTTCATGTATGTAACTTCTCTGATAGGCGACACAATCTTAGAGCATCTTCTTGTTCTTCTGGATCTTACAATCTTTCACCCCCCGCCCCCCTTTCTGAAATGATTCCTGAAACTTAGGTGTGGGAATGTTTTGTAGATGTGTCAGGTAGTACCATGCTCCACAACTGTGTGTTTTGATCCACTGTGGTTTTCTGTAATGTCCTCCATCTGTTGCAAAGAGAAGTTTCCTTGCTGAGGACTGAGGACTATACTGACCTGTGAGTACGAAGGTAAATATTTAGAATGTGGTTGGGGATTACACTGATTTAGTAAAGTGGCCTTTGTAGGTTCTCCTCCAAGATCTATGACTTCACTAGCCATGTGCAGTTGATGAGGTTTCCAATACCAGGTACAACTTCCCTCTTGTTGAACAAGCACAATAGATCTTTTTAATTGGTGTATTGTTTTGAATTCATGGACACATTCTTTCTTTAAAAATTATTATTGATATTTGTGTGTATATGTGTTATGATATGTGTGTGTGAATGAATATGGGCCTGTGTCCCATGGTATACATGTAAAATATCAAAGGACAACTTTTTTATTTCCAATTTATTTATTTTTTCAAGTTATATCTAAATAGCAGCCCCCTTCCTCCTCCCCTCCTAGACCCACCATGCTACTCTCTCCCCCCCTCCCTCCTTTCCTTCTTCTCAGATGAGGGGAACCCCTACATACCAACTCCCCTCAGTTCATCAGTCACATGAGGGCTAAGGGCTTCTTCTTGCACTGGGGCCTGACACAGCAGCCTCAGCTAAGGTAAAGGGTTCCATTAATAGGCAGCAGGGTCCATGACTTGCTGCTGGGTGGACTTTGAATCACTTCTTTCCTTCCACTAGGAGCTCTGGGGCCTATATTCGGGTTGACAGGTTTGTGTGGCAAGTGCTTTTAATTTCTAAGGCATCCTGCTGGTCCAAAGACCAGCATTTTTCACCTGCTCTGTTTCTGCTTCTTCCATTATTCTTGTCTGTACATAAGTTGTATTTCTGTTGTGGTTTAGATACATGATCTCTCTCAAATTAATTTTTAATATAGCACAAAGTAAAGGTCCAATTTCTTTCTTGATTACTTTTCTTCAGCAAAGATTTTTTTTTCCCTACAAAACAGCACCATTTGCTAACCATTTGCTTTCTTTACCTCCACCGAAATGCCTTAGAACCACTGTCAATAACTGTCAGCATCTATGGGTCTCTTTCTGTACTTTCCCACTGTCTTCTGTAGCTCCCATAGTACCTTGATGACAGGGTTTTTAGTAAGGCTTAACCAAACAGTACCATGCCCAAACATTTTTCCTTATTTTGAGATGTGGATGGCTCTTTGTGGTTCCTTGTATTTACTTATTAATTTTAGAATCTGATTTTCACATTAAAAATATTAATTGGGTTTTTAATCAGCCTATGCTCAATCTACAAAGCAGTCTAGGGAGCTGAACGCATTGGAGTTTTCCAGTGCTCTAGCATGGCCTGCATCTCCATTCATAAGAAGGTTTGTGATTCCTGATGGTAAGGTACAATGCTTTCCCCCCCATTTTTATCAAAGCATAATTCTTTCAATGCTTTTGCTGTTATTCACTTCTTTTAAAAATGTCTTTAAAATATTTATTGCATGGGAACCTGTGTAAAGTTGCCTATGGAGGTCAGAAGAGGACATCAGGTGGGCTGGGATTAGAGTTGCAGATGCCTGTGAGTCACTATGTCCCTGCTTAGAAACCATGTGGTGCAAGTGCTCTTAACTGCTGAGCCCTCTCTCCCGCCCCTACTTTATTTTATTTTACTTTTTTTTTTTTTTGGAGGAAAGAAGAGTTTATTTAGGCTTACAGTTTTGGAGGATACAGCCCATCTTGGTAGGGGGTGCCTCGTGTCTGGTCACATTGGACCCACTGAAAGGTAACACAAGGGTATTTGTTTTTATACGCTTTTGAATAAATCTACTTCTCCTGGGCCTGTTGTGGCTTTTTTCCCCCCTACAACTCCTAGACTTCTGATCTTTTACTAGCACTCATTGGCTTCTTCCCTATAGCTCTGATGCATTGTTAGATATAATCTTCATTTATTTTAGTAAGAAAAAAAATTTGTGCTAGATAAGGCTAGGAACTTTGTTAGTAATGAAACCAGGACTACCACCCAGGTCTACTCAGGGCAATGTGTCTCAGTTATTGAAAGGAGCAAATATTAGGATAATTATTAGGAATCTCTAACTCCTTCATATATATATATATATATATATATATATATATATAGATATAGATACATACACACATACTATAGCGTAATATATATGTAATCTATAATGTAATATAATATTGTAATATATAATATATGTAATATACTGTAATGTAATATTCAATTCTTTGCTAGCATTGTTTTATGGTAGCCTCAATTATGTTGGTTTTTGAAGTCTTTTGAAACAAGAAGTTAAAGACAGAACACATTAACACTCACCCAACAAACTACATCATTGTTAACTCCAGAAGAAACACTGTTTTCTATTGGGAAAGACCCAGTTCAGAGAGTGCTTTCTGCCTTGCTGTTTTTCTTTCTTTCTTTTCTCTTTCCCTGATCTCCTGCCACTTTTCTGATGTATTCAGGTCACACTGAGACCCTGAACAATGAATGCTTACAAAAAGTAGTTAGTAGTCTTGAGACTGAGGATATAAGACAAGGCAAGACACACTGAGTAAGAACAGGGCAGGAGTAAGGCAGACTCGGGGCGGGGGGTTGTGAGGGGGGTCTTAGGTGCTTCCAGTTAAAAGAAACTCTTATCCACAAACAAGACAATGGCAAAGTCTATGGAAGCCCTAGGCTAGGAAGGAAATCAAGAATCTAGCCTGGTAGCTACAGTTCCAACTCCAGTGCTCTGAGGGTGAGTGCTTGGGACAGAGGTGGTTCTGAATTTCAAAGAAAATCTGAGTTGGTATGCGTGAATGCAAGGCCAGTATTTGCCACAACTCTTAGGAACACAAATCTTAGGAATATATTGATTGATTCATTCACTGGTTCATTCATTCATCCTATTATGAAAACTAGGTTAGTAATATGAGTAAGCTGATCTGGGTCTTTAAAATGTTACAGGTGAAAGACAGAGTAGAGATTTTCCTAGTGCCTCTTGCTATATGGAACATGCTTGGTGAACAGTGTTGAAACATATGCTGCTAAATTTTGCCCTCCTGGGGCCGTGTCATATTAGTGATCAACAAGGCTGTGAGCTGACAGGCTTAACTTTCCCATGGAGATGTTGTTGTAAAGGGGGTGATCTGGGAAATGAGTGTGCTCCGTGGTCCCCATCAGTGTTCAACGGGCTACCCTGGAGCCAGGGCACCAGTCGTAGTAATTGCAGCAGTTGTTCAGGGCAGTGCATTCCCAGGGAGCAGAGCCTCATTTCAGTACCATGCCTCTAATTTGATGTTTTTAAATGCAGCTCCAAGACTGTCGTCAGCCATTTGTCCCCCTCTTTCCTTTAACACTGACCACCTTGTTCCCCTTTCTCCCGTGAACAGAGGCAAGCAGTGTGCATTGAAAGCCAACAGCCTTTGTGTTGCTTGAGAAATCTGAGGCTGACATCTCCAGGCCCTTTTTGTCGCTCTTGCCTCTCCCCGCCTGTGACCTGCCAACTGCGTTTGGCTCTCCCAGGCTTTCGTCATGTAGCATATCGATTGCTCTCCCTTCCTTTATTTGTAAAATGCTAAAGGACAGACCCTGCTGCACAGTGACAGTGGCTTTGGGCTGTGAGTAGGTCAGCCAATGTCGCCTGTTGCGTAGGTCCGGTGACACTTTACCAGGCTTAGCTGGTGTGGCATCAGCAGCTCCTAAAAGGATCAACTGATTTCCAGATTGCTATCCTAAACTCTCAGGTTCTTTTTTTGTTGGATTTTACTTTGCCTTTTTGAATGTTCTTTTTCCCCCTGCTTCTTCCTTTCTTTCTTAGACCTTGTGATCCTTAGGTACTGGGTTTACTAATTACCCCCAATGCTGGCACCTGACAGCAGGTGGCCACCATTCTGTTAATTATGTCCTGGGGCTTAGAGAGTCTCTTCTAATGACATCTAATCATCTACCTCTGACTCTTGGGCGGAAAGCAGGTTGCAGGCACAATCTCTTTCCCTGAGCTCTTCAGATCTATTCCTCTGGTCGCACCATGGCTGCAAGGTAGATGACAGAATTGCCCAGCACCAGATTCCTGCTATAGTGGCTAGGGAGGGATAGCTCAAATGCAGGGAGCTGAGGTCAGTCCAGTGTTAATTTATTAGTCAAACAAACCAACTTGAGAAACAGTAAGCTTCAATAAAGACTCTTTGCTTCTCTCCCTCAGTCCCCAGGCTCTCATTGTATACTGTCCTTGAGCACAGAGACTGAGGCTCTCCACAGTTTAGTGTAGAAAGTAGAAGGAGATGTAGTTGATTCTTTCATAGGGGAGTAAGAAAGACTGCAGTATAACATGCGAGAAGCTTGGGCTGCCAGAGACATCGGTGTAAATCCTCGTAGTATTCATTCCATGAGCAAACAGGCCTCTGCCTTTCATCCATAAAACAGGGATAATATCCCTTTTGTGCTTGTTTGAAGTGAAGCCAAGAGAATTAATTGTGCATTATTTCCAGAAGGTTTGGTATTCCATGGAGGCAGGTAGTGTGCGCATATATGTGTGCAGACAGAGGTAGATAGATATAATGATAATCCTTCGCTGGCTGCTTCAAAATACTGACACTGAAAGAAATGAATTATGGGTAAGGAGACCTGTCAGGCAGGGAGTTTTGGTCAATTTGTAGAGGCTTGAAAGCAATCGTGATGGATGTAGGAAGAGAGATTGATGGAGGAACATCAATAAGGATTTCACTGTAAAGATGCCATTGCCACCAGGCTCACTAGTCACCCAAATGACTGTAATTTGAACAATTTAAAAGGGGAAGTACGATCTTCGCATATAACAGTGAAAAATAACACAATCACATACTTACTCTCACAACTGATGAGATCAGTCTTGGAACTCAGAGATAAATAAGATTGTCTTGGGTGAAAGTCAGAGGTATCTTACCTGGTCAGCAATTATGATCATAGCGTTGGTGTGCCCTTGTAATTGACCCTCATAACACTCCTGTATGACAGACAGCCAGGGAAAGTTCTCTTCTCATATGAGAGGCGGTACTCAGGCTCGTGCTGTGTACAGGTGCCTAGAAGTGTGCAGGTGTAATCCTGGCTTATTCTTCCTGAGATAGATTGTGTCTGGCTAGTCCACGATTTCTCTGTAGATTTCGTGGAGAGCTCAGCTGCGTTGCCCTAGACTGTCCTCACCTTTAGTGGAATCCTGTTTTCATTGGTCCTTCCTCAGTGGCTTGATACTTGCATGCCTGTTCTCTGTGAGAAAAGGCATTACCCTTTAGTCAGCATATTCTCCAGGGCTTTCTTGAATGATAACTATCATGTGGCCCTGGCAGGTCTCCAGGCCTTTCCAACTGATGCCACCTAGAGTTTCTTGCCATTGACCCATCAAAAGGAAGCTCACTGACAGAAGGAAGTAGTAATCTGGGAGCTGCCTAAACAAATGTATACTGAAACTCCAGGCAGCTGTGCAGCCCACTCTAACTTAGGGTAATTCTAACTTTCCTGCTGAGCTCACTGACTTCTTGTTGACCATTCAGTCTAGTGTAGATGCAAGAGCTCTCCAGGGGGACTTTTAATTTGTACTTGATTTGTGCTAGATCTTCTTTTTCATCCTCTTCCTACTCTAATTATTGCATTCTTTGCACTTGCTCTCTATCTCAAGTTGTTTGTAAGCTTCTCAATCAATTAACTCCTTGTATCCTGCTTCAGTTTGTCTAGAGGCTTGTCTCTCCCTTGAGTCAGGGTGTAATGTTAAAGCTGCTGGTAAATGTGTGGATGGATGAAAAGTCCACTTTGTGACCACTATCATCCATGTCTTTGTTTAGATTTAGACCACTACTAAAAACAAATAATGCCTTAGGTCCTTTCTCTCTCTGTCACTGCCCCTGTGAGCGGAACAAGGGTAGCGGTGGTAAGGATTCATTACTCTTCCTTGATTTGTGTGAATACATTATGTCATTCCAATGAGATCTAGACTTCAATGACAGACTCTCCATGCTGGCTTGGCTGTGTTCTCTGCTCCACAGACAACAAAAAATGGCAGGTTGTAAATTCCCACATCAGAAGCAACTGGCTTCTGTTGACAACCTTACTTGTCAACTGGCAGCCTTAAGAAACAGGCTGTCTGGGTCATATAAGGATGGGTGGGGGCTGACAAGTTTGAAAGCAGAAGAGGAAACAAGGAAAGGGCTGACTTCAACTCCATAGCCCAACAGTATCCCAGTCATCCCACCCACCACACATACTTTTCTTCTTTTTGTAACTCATGCCCCTATCTCATCACTGCCTACCACTAGGGTGGGTTTATAAGAGACAGATTAAGCATTTCCTAACTATACCCCTAGCAAAGAACCTGGGAATGACTACAGTCACCTAGTCAGTATACAACTCTCTTTCCTCTCCACCTAACCCAGTCAACTTGATGTTGTCCATACGAATAACCAATAAACATGCAGCCTGTTTAATTTAATTTCTTTTGAATACAAGGCTTATTTGAAATACTACCTTCCCTAATCCAATGAGGACTTACATCCTACATAGTGTCTGGTTAGGTTTAGTTAGCCTTCAAGGAAGTGTTTTAGATTTGTAGAAATGTTGCAACAATGATATAGAATCCCCATATACCAGTCACCTAGTTTCCAAGACAGTTCTGCTAGCTGGCTGATTTTGAATAATGCTTTATATAAGGTCAAGCCAAGCTTTTAGAGAAAATTAGAACTGTCTAATGTGGAGTCTCCTCTTCACACTGCTGTTGGGGTAGTGTTAAGCATTCTAAATGTGAATTAATTGGTCCTGCTTGCTGTCTGTTTCTTACATTGACTCTGGTTGGTTAAATAAAATGCCGAGGCCTGAGATTGGACAAAGACAGAGAAAGGTGGGACTTCCTGGGATTAGAACAGAAAGCCTGCACTTTAGAAAGAGGATTAATTCATTCCAGCCAGCAGCAGGAGGAAGAAGACATACGCCATGGGGTAGAAAAAAGAACCTCATTCCACATGGCCAGGAACATCGGCATAGCATGGAGAATGGCAGTCCAAGGGGATGTATATATATATGGGGTCATATTTGGGTAATAGAATTAAGAGCTAGCTTAGATGGGCCAAGATTGCTCAGTTCAGGCCAAGGCTTGTTAAAATCCATGCGGTCTCTGTGTGTGCTCATTTATAATGGCGGAATAAGGATTAAAGGCTGCGAAACAAATTAACAATAATCTAAATACAGGTTAAATAGCTTAATTAGCCATATATTTCTTTTTACACACTGCCTTCCTGCTTCTGGGATTCCTTGACTAGTGTGAGAGGGAATTAAACAGATCTAGTGCCATATTCTGGCTGCCAGTCACAAGTTTTCCCATGGACAGCCCAGCTGGCCTGTGGATTTGGACCATTCCATGTTGAGAATCTACAGGGGGGAAAGTGTCCCCTTTGTACCTCCACCAGGATACATGAGAAGTATGCACGGCCCTCTTGATGGAGGCTGGAATCCAAACCTCTTGTTGGTCCTTTCTAGAGCCTCTCAGAGTTTCTGTCCAGCTCCTTCTGCTTCCCCATGTGGATTTCTGAAGCTGTTTGGGGACCTGGATCATAAGTCTTTCCACCCTAGCTTCTGTCTTCTTTACCTCACCACAGAATTCACTACTTGCTTGAGATAAGGTCTATGGATATCATAATCTCTAGATTTTGTATTTTAGGTCCTGAACTAAACATTTTCATATATGCTTCCCCAAATGAGGTCTAGAGCCATGTCGAAGTCCTTCCAACCTTCTCTACTTTACAATCACTCAGCAAGCTATTCTAGATCTATCATGCATTAAGATAATGATCATCACTTACGTGACCATGTTTGTATAGACATTAAATGATGGCTGCTTCCTGCCTCCATCATGGAGAGACATATAGATGAACAATAAACTCTGCTTTAAAGAACTCATGGTCAGTTGAATAAGCAGTAAGAAAAGTGAGGGTTTATGAGTTTAGAGAATAGGTGCTTTAAGGACAGGAGACTTTGGCAAGGAAAACATTATTCTTCCACCTCTCTAGGAAAGGCTACAGAGGAAACAAAGTAGATTTGAGGACAATCAGCAATGCCAAATTGTAATGTTATATCTGAAGGAACTGCAGGGTACCCAAAGAAAGAAGTGCAGAGAGTGTTGGGACATATGTGCTGAACTTTAGGCCTTAACAAAGTACAGAAGCAAATAGGACCATAAGGCCTCCAGGAGATCATGGGGAAAACCTCTATAGAGGTGGAAGGGTCAACAATGAGTAATTCTAAAAGATGTATCTCCTGCTGGAAGAGTGGGAGGCATGAGAAAGAATATTTTCACTCTCTCCTCCCCTTGTCTCAGCCATCTTCCTTTAGTATAATCTGCTGATGTGAGAACCACTAGGATGCTCTTTGCTAGAGCTAGAAAAATAGCAAGGAAGCCACTTGTGGTCGCCTTTACAATCAAGGCACCTGGACACCTACTCTTCTGCAGGTTGTGCTAGATAATGAACTCAAAGACAAAGCCGAGGGATTTAGGCACATCCATAGTCCCTGAGTGGATCTCACCATCCACTTCTGGGAAAGGGTCATTACCCGGCCTACAGCAGCTGGGGCAGAGCACTCTCCATTCTTCTAAAGGAAGTTCCTGAGAAGAGCACCAGGGTAGGATGAGTGGGTGGCAGCTGGTAAGTGTCCATGCTTCCCAAGAGTGCAGGACACAGTGAGGATCTTCAAGTAGCCTAATTAGTAAAGGATCCACTCCAGAGTCTGTATTTTATAAGGGAACTTGTTTGTTTGAAATTTGAAAAACAAATATGTGTGATCTATATCCAGCAAGGAAACAAAGCATCAAGACAAAAATGTGTAATTGTATGAGAATGCCCAGAAACATAAGAGGCTCAGAAAGGCTTCCAAATTATTCATTGTGTTGAATTAACAGTGATGACTAAGATGACTGATTAATGATGAACGTTGTTTTAAAACTCCAAAATGTGGAAGCACCAGACCAGGATGCTAGCTGAACGGGTGGCAGATACTTCTGAGCTCCTTGCTTTAGAACCTCTTGAGAGTATATTGTTGTCCTGAGAAATCTGAGGAAGGGGTGTGGATTGTATTTCATATCTCATATCTGCAAACATTTATTGGAAAATGCTTGAGTCTCCAGAAACAGGTTAAATGTCTTCATGGGGCTGATTAGCCACTTAAACCAGAGGAAACTCCCATAGAGTTTTGTTTGTTACACAGTCTCCCTATGTAGCTCAGGCTGGCCTCAAACAGTCCTCCTGGCTCTATTTCCAGTGGGCTGGGATTTCAGGCCTGCTCCACCAAGTCTGGCTCCCAGAGAGGTATTTTTTTTTTTTAAAGATTTATTTATTTTGTATACAGTGTTCTGTCTGCAGGTATATCTGCAGGCCAGAAGAGGGCACCAGATTTCATTAAGGATGGTTGTGAGCCACCATGTGGTTGCTGGGAATTGAACTCCTGACCTCTGGAAGAGCAGCCAGTGCTCTTAACCGCTGAGCCATCACTCCAGAGAGGTATTTTTAAGTAACACAGTTGCATTATTGTCTGCAGTTGAGGTATCTAAAGGCTGTAGGCAAAGACTATCCCTGTCTTATTAACAGAGAATCTTGGAGCCTTGATAAGTCACCCTGGAACTGTGTAACTGGATATGACAGAACAAGTTCACCTCAGGAGAACATTCAGGGTGAGAGCAGGCACTGCTGCTGAAGGGGCTTATTCACAGTGCAACTGGCAGGGAGAAGGCTGAAAACCAGGGCGGAGCTAGTCTGGAAAGTGCTCATATCCTATAAAACTTTAACAGTCTCATAACATAATAATAATGAAAGAAGTTGGATCCCGAGAGCCACCTGGGGACGTGAAGACAGGAACATCAGAAGTTCAAGGTCACCTTGAATGGAACAGTATGATGGAGCAGCCTGAGACACTGTCTCAAAAACAACATCAGGAATGATTTACAGGGAAAAACCCATTGTCTCATTTGACCTTTGTTTTTTTTTCCCCACTGAGAAATTATGCTTTCAAGTATTTATAGAATCAATGTGGTGTTATGATCTTAACATAATCTTCAATGATTAAACTGAGCTAATTAATATTTGATCTTTTTAGAATCCATAAAGAACTAATATCAACAGGTCTACTTTTCAAAAGGAAAAGTAGAATATGTACTTGTTATTCAGACAGTCAATATCTGTTGCATACCCGCTAAAGTCTAACACTTACTATGTGATAAATACAAGATAGGATCTTTGTTTATATAGAGCTATTCCATAGGACACTCCCCGGATGCAACTCACTTCTTGTGGGACTTTCTTCTCTAACTCCTGTCTTAGACACATGACTTTCTTTGACCAATCAAGTACAAATAGTAGTTTCTTATAACACTTGTAGGCAAAAGTTGGGAGAAGCAATATGTGACTTTTTTCAGTAATTTCTTTCCTTTTGCCTGGAGAATGAAGTGGCCTGAGTAGGGGTTTTTGTTCTTCCCTGTATCCTACCTGTGTGAAGAAGGCCTCCAGCTCCCTATAGTCAATGCAATAAAATACAGAAAAGAAATAAACCTTTAGTTCTTACAA
The DNA here is from genome assembly GCA_907164525.1 of Lophiomys imhausi. Lineage (NCBI taxonomy): Eukaryota > Metazoa > Chordata > Mammalia > Rodentia > Muridae > Lophiomys > Lophiomys imhausi. The sequence goes on along the minus strand of CAJQZJ010003694.1, from coordinate 2,100,022 downwards.
AACGCCAACTCCTGAAAGCAGCTTAACCTAGTGAGACCCGACTCATATAAGTATGGTTGTGTGTTGTCACGGGGAATAAAAGAGGATTTTTAGAGTCTTCAGGAGTTTGTCTCAGGAGTCAACATTTTTGAAAAACCACGTGAGATCATTGTGTATGCCACATAGTAGGTTTCCCCAAACCTATTTGGACTACTTTTCCATAATTGTTCACAAAAGATTCTGATTCTGAATGAGGAGACAGCTCAGTTGGTAAAGGGCCTGCCTTGCAAGCATGAGGACCCAAGTTCGATTCCCTCCAAGCCCATGTAAAAAGATAAACAGAAAATAGGTATGGTGGCATGTGCTAGAATCTCTTAGTGGGCTCAAACTAGGCAAAAAGACCGGACTGGCTGGCCAGAGAGCCCCTGGGATCCTTGTGACCTCGCTTCCCAGTACAGAGATTCTGTCTTTAAAACAAAAAATGTCCGATGGATGAGACTGGAGGCTTTGTTCTAATTTCCACACACATACAGCACACCTGAACACATAAGAACACACACATACAAAAATGGACACATAAGCCCAAACATACAAAAGATTCCAATTCTGGGAGAACTTCCCAGAACACAACAGAGTTCCATAACTGGATTTCTGCACAGATTTAAGGAAATGCCAAACAATTTCTCAAACATTTACATTTGGATTAAGTCCAAGGCATGATTTGCCCCTAGCTCCTTGTTCCCTAATTTGAAATCTTACAGACCTTCGGGGAAATGGAGCCATGTGTTTTTCATTTAGGCATACTTACCTCATCAAAATATGGTTTGAATGAGTCACTTGATGTTTTAAACTCTTGAAATCATAGTTTCCTTCCCAAGTGAAAAGGCCTGCATCTCAAAGGAAGAAACTGTGTGCTCTTTTAGGGGGATGTGGTACAGCACCCAAGACAAATGTCTTCTCACTCTTGGCTTCAATTAAAAGTCCTCCAAACGTGGCTTCCATTTTCCTCATCAGATTTTGGCTTGCCAAGTGAAACCGCAACACACAGTCATCCATATTTCTTTCAAGAAAACCAGAGATTTGCAGCCAAAGAGTCTAATATTTCCTCAGTCACCTACTCTTGTCACAGACACTTAATCCTTTTCTTTGCCACCAAACAGACTTTGGCACTTAGTGTCTTATTTGTAAGTGATAAGAAGAAGGAATTTTGGAATCTGGTTTTTGAAACATCATGAGCACTCATATAACCAGCCCCTCTTGCTTTCTTATTGTTTTAATCGCTCTCTGAACCCAAACCCTGGAAACTCTGCAAACATGACCTGCTTCTGCTCCTTTCTAAGTGTTGTTCTGCAGCTCTGCAGTGTTTCATCCCGAGCCCATCACCCACTTCTGCTGGAAGTTTCTTCCCTCTGGTTCCTCTCCAGTTGCATTTCCACCAGGCCAGGTGTACACTGTGTGAGTGTTTACCCCCTGACATTACAAAGTTTTGTGAGCAGGGTAAGCTCCAATACACTGGGCAGAGAAGAGGATTTATTGGTTCTTATTTCTGTCTTATCACCAGGTAAGAGGTTTCCAGTCCCTGTTGACTGGCTGAATAAATAGGTAAGCTTTCACACAACTAAATGACGTTGGAGAATCATTACCACATCTCCACATTCTAACCCTATAGTTTTGCTACATCTTCAATGTATCCACATATCTTTTCTACAATATATGAAGAAAATATAAATGGTCCCAGCTCAGGAAGTTGGACTCAAAGTTTTGTGTGTAACAAAAGCAACAGAATTAGTTTTTAAAACAAAAACAGGAAGAGTATTGAGTATATGCAAGGCGGGGGAGGTGGTTAGTTGGTAAAGTCCCCACTGTGCAAACGTGAGGACCTGAATGTGGAACTCTAGAATCTGTGGTTAAAACAAACGACAGGTATGGTGGCCCATGTGTGGATCAGAGTCAGACAGACCCTTGAACACTGGCCAGCTGGCCTAGCTGGATCAAGAAGTTTCAGGTTCAATAAGAGACTTTCTCAAAAAAAAAATTTAAAAAGGTAGAGCTCAGAGTACAGCTCAGTGGCAGAGTGCTTGCCTGGCTTGTATGAGGCCCTAACTTCAGCTCTCAGCACTGTAAATGAATAAACTCAGGTGAAGAGCAGTTAAGGACAGATACCTGACACCAGGTTCTGACCTCTACCAGAGTAGTCACGTGCTTACATGCACACACAGAGACACAGACACATACACACACACACAGTTACACACACTCAGTCACACACACACATACACAGAGACACACAAATGCACACATACACACACACACACACACACACACACACACACACACACACACCATTCAGAAGTGAAGAGGAAAGATCAGCTACCCAGAGGGAGTTCAGAGTTCAGGTGTTATAGAAACAGGGTGAGAAGATGACGGGCAGTTCTCAATAACTCCCTAGTTGCCATTCATGGATGTTTGTAGAACTTTCCCAGTGTTGGCTTTCCTCCTAACTCTTCTTATTTGGGTTAGTTCTTATTGCTAACCCAATTCACATCTCTACAAGCACTGAATTTTACATAACTGAACTACAGGTGTGCTTTGCAAGGGGTGAGTAGACAGTTTCTGCATGATGGCTTTTCTTACATAAATATCATGAATATATACATTCCACAAAGACCAGTAAATATCTGGGATATTTCATATGCAGGTGGACAAAGATAATATGTATGTTGAATCATTTGTATATGTGTATGTACCCATATTCATTTAACTTCAGATGTGAATGCATTTTCAGGTCAATTAAAATCCAACCTCCTAATTACTACGTTGCCCTCCAGAAAAATCCTAGACTCACACTGGGTGGAAGACAAAAAAGAATTTAACCAATTAACCATCCATTATTCCAAAAACAATAACTACTATAACAGCTAAGTGAGTTCTGGCCATTGGGTTATGGGTAGCACAAAGAGGAAATGGTGGTTTTAAGGAAATAAGTGAAGAACTAAACATAATTCAAACAAAGCACATGTGTCTCTTTCTAAAAACAAAGCAAGACTCAGTCATTCCCTTCCCCACCTCGTCTTGCTTCAGAACTTGGAAAGGCTCTTGGACAATGTTTGTTTTTGTTTTCTTAAGATGATGAATTAAGGAACCGTGACAGGACCACTGGGTATGATGATAAGCCTCACTGTAGGTAGGTCAGCATCCAAAAGTCTTGAGTCACATGAAAACCGTGACCACTGAGAAAGAGGAAAGAAATCATGATTCTTATCCCCTAAAGAGTCTTACAGCCCTCAATGCCCAGGGTGAGCTGGTGAACTTGGAGCGGGTGACCTTAATAGATATAACTGTGTGTGGGCTCGTTGTACCATGAAATTAAATTTTAAATCTGAATTGATGAACAAAAAATGCTGCCTTGATACTTTGAACAGAAGTCTAATAGTTTTGTAACTCTTCCTCTTTCATAAGAATGGATATGAATCCGAGACTATGAAAAGGAATGATTTGCTGAAAGTCTACACTTAGCCCAGCCAGGAATGTTTAAACATGAGAAGCTCTGCTGTCTCATCCACAGGCTGTGGTGATCTCCACACTCTCAATACCCTCAACCCTCTCTGGTTTCCTAAAGAGTCTGTCCTCTCCTCCATCTTGGGCAACTGATCTCTTTCTACTTATGGAGACCTTGTGAGACTTTACGAGACCTATGCTTATGAGACCTTGCAGTATTAAGATCTCTAACTCTTTCATGCTCAGTCCCCCCACCCCCACCACATTCCCGTACCCACACTCTGTCTTCCTCAGCTCAGGTATCTCCTCTCTGGTCTATGTAAAAGTCCAAGTCTCATCTTCCATAGGAGATATGGGTTTTTAAAGGTTCTGCCTTGGCTTGCTTCATATTTCCCTTACGTGTACATTCACAATGGCTCTAAGCAACCTAGCATCCTATTGATAGGTCTAAACCCTGGGACAAATGGCTGAGGTGCCTGTTTAACGTATCAAAGAGGATCTGGTAGTTCTCCCTGAAACCCTCAGCCCCTACCTGCTCCCGGGCCCTCCTTGGCATACCCTGCCCCTGCCCTGAACTGTCCAGCCCAGGGAGTTTGGATGCTCTTCCCTAATACCCGCCCCCACACACTCTCTGTGCCTTTGGGCTTCCTAGCTGCTACACCTGCTGATTCTGTTGCCCTTTCCTCCCTTCCCCTCACATGGCCTAGCCCAGTCTGCTGGTCATGTTCATTTGGCTGTGTTCTCCCTTTTACCTATAATAAACTTTCTCCTCCACTGTACTTAGGAGCAGTCCTGTTTCCTTTCCTTTTAATTTTTTTTTCCATTCAGCAATCGCCTAAGTGTCAAATCCAGCTGTTTGCTTCCAGTACTCATCCCATCCCACTCTTCCTAGCATTGCACCTGGCTAACTACCCCATACCTCAAGCATTTTTCCTCAATGGCTCCCAGACCACAAGTTCCAACTATTTCATTGATCACCTTTGCCTACTTTTTATTTTTCTCAAATATTCCCCCAAGTTCCATCCTGAGCTCTGATTTCATCTCTCCTACCAAGCAGTCTCCTGCTTTCTCATTATTCCGACCATCACTGCCTCAGATGACCCCAAATCTGTGTCCTGTACTTTGATCTCTTAATTGAGTCCATGTTCTGCATTCATGCTTACCTTCTTAACCCTTGCTCAAGTATACTCTCCTGTCTTTTCAGAGTCAGTATGAACTTTCCCAGCATACCAGCAACTCATTCTGACTTCCCATTTAGGAAAGAGCAGTATACATAGAAATATAATCCAGAAACTTTCAAGTTCTGAACAAATGAAGAGCTGGAACAGGGAGCTGGAACATTCTCCTGCCTTCCCCACTTCAAAGCATTTTGAGACATCTTTCTGTTCCTGTCTTCATTTATTTCTCATTCATTCACTTTCCCATTTACTTATATTATTCATTCCTTACATCCCTCTTCTGAGCCTAATTCATTCACAAAGCTATCAAGGATACACATAGGAGTAAGATATCACCCACGACTTCAGAAAACAACCCAAGAGGATGCAGAAAATTGCAGTAAGCTCCCCATACAGAAATATCTAAAATTTAGAATAACATTTGTATCATTTGAATTTGAATGCCTCCAAAGGCTCATGTTGTAAGTCATATTCTATAGCTGATGCTTCCTTTTTGATAGGCTGCACAATGTTAAGAAAGCAGACCCCAAGTGGTAAAAGCGAGTCACTATAGATGAGCCTTTTTGTAAGCTATAGTTCAACCACTGCTTTGGGACTCATTCTCTGCTTGCTCTACCATAATGTGAGGAGCCTCTCACATGTTTCCCCCACCATTAGCTCTGCTGCCTTTGCCCTCCATAATGGACTAGAATGCTCTGAAATTGTAGAATTCTCCCTGAAAATTGTTTCTATCATTCATTTTGGTCATACCAATGCAAAAATAATTAGTACACAAAATTGGTTCCAGAGAAGTGGCATAGTTGCTTCAACTGAATCTGACTGCATGATTCTTAGGCTTTTAATACTGGTTTATGGGAGGAATTTGGCAGAGTTTGGAGATGAAGTCTAGAGAAGTCTTAGAATGCTAAGAAACTTAGTGGAAAATTTTGGCAGAATTATGAAAGACTAGAATATGTGATGGGGCGGTGTTAAGCATTCTAAATGTTAATCGGTCCTGTTTGCTGTCTGTTACTTAATTGACTCTGATTAGTTAAATAAATGCTGAGGCCTGAAGATCGGGCAAAGGCAGAGGTAGGCATAACTAAGGTGTGCAAGCTTTTTCAGAGACAGAGAGTATCTTGGGAAGAAGGTTGCCGGAGGAAAGCCAGGAGTAAACAAGTGAGACACGCCATGGGGTAGATTAAAGAAGATCCTTCCACGTGGCCTGGAAAATTGGCTTAGCCTGGAGAATAATAATCCAAAGGGACACTTGTATATATGGGGTTATATTTGGGTAATAGAATTATGAGCTATCATAGATGGGATAGGATTGCATAACCCAGGCCTAGGCTTGTTAAGATCCACGTGGTGTCTGTGTGTATTCATTTATTATAATGGTGGGTTAAGGATTAACACTGCCAAATCAATTAAATATATTATAAATACTGGTTAAATAGTTTAAGTAGCTATTTTTCAACAAATATGAATAATAATGTAGACAATGAAAGTCTGGCTTATGGGATTTCAGGTGGGACTAACTGGTCTACCAGGAACTGAAATAAAAGGCTATTAATTTTAGAATCTGATAACAAAAAAACTGTCTATATTTTATCCATATGCTAAAAAAATTTGAGTGAGGTTGAACTAAAAAGTGAAGAATTTATTTGGTGGAGGAAATTTCAAGACACTCGAGTAATAAGGCATGTTTACTGATGATTAATCTTACCAATAGTAGTGGGATTGATCTTGGTGAGAATCCAGAGCAAAAACCAGAGCAGAAAGACATGGCAAATGTGTAGTCTGGACAAGTAAGAAGCACCGGCAAGTTCAAAGCTGTAGACAAAGAAGTCATAATTGTTTAAAAAAATAATAATTATAACATCATTTTTTCAATGGCAAACAATTGCCATCTGGACAATGAAAAAGGTGAGTTGGGGTATTTCAGGTAACAGTACCACCTCATCCATGCAAATTCCAGTAGCTAAAATTGAAAGCACACTAGGAAGAGAATACGAGGGTTGCCTTGCGTGTTGTACAAGGCCATGTAGTAGAGAGCTATCTACCCATGTTCAGCCACCCAGCCATTCAGAGGTCTTTGAATTCATGGTCCAAGGAAATCATGGAGGAACCTGATGGTATCTATATCATATTGAGTTCTAAGGTAAAATAAATGCAATAGTTGAGAACCATGGGAGCTTGCTCCAAGATTTGTGAGGAAGGTCTGGGAAGCTAAGGGGTGTGTGACAGGGTTGGACTTTCTTTGGAGACATTGGCAGGGAAGTGTGTGAGCTTTTGAGAATGAGGCCTAAGTTATACTTAGGGGTGCCTGAGGATGTTGGAGATGCCAGCGAAGTGGAACATCTGCTGAGCCAATAGGCAGGCAAGGAACTGAGTTGGCATAAAAGAGAGACCCTGTGTGCTACAAATGGCAAGACCATAGGGGCAGGGCTGCCCAAACCAATCCACATTCAACTGATGCTACTTTGTGCCCCAGATACTAGACATAGAACTTCAAGATATCATGTTTGTCTTGCTGGTTTTCTGTCTTGATTATTTTCTAATCTTCTCTTGCTATTTTCTTGTCCTTTCCTTTTGGAATGGGAATATTTACTCTTTGCCATTATATAATGGGAGGATACATCTTTGTTTTTTATTTTGCAGGCACTCACAGTTAAGAGTTTCCCTGAGTCTCAGAACAAACTTTCAACTTTGGACTGCTGAGCAGGGTTGGAACTGTTAAAGAACATGTTAAGACCATGGGGATTTTTGAAGTCAGGTTAAATGCAGGTTCATTTTGTTTTGTTTTTTGCTTTTTTTGTATGAAATGGTCATGAGACTTTGAGAGAAAGGGCAGAATGGTTTGTCTTAAATATGAAATGGTTCCCTTGGGCTTTAAAGGTTTTACAGGCTATTGAAGCTTTGGCCCTCACCCTCTGTTTCTACAGTGACACTAGAAAAGTAATCATTAACCCTCTATAGACACTAAAATACCATAAGAAAAGCTGGAGATGTCTGGGCTTCCTTGAGGCCCATTAACGCAAAGCCACATCCTCAAGGCACAGCTACAGCTACATTCTTCTGGACAAAAGAATGACTCTAAGTTCTACCTCTGGCCCTGCCTGGTGATCAAAATGATTACATTACATATGCCTGTCTCCTTCTTAATGGTTAATCCACCTGGGCCTATCAGTTACCTGGAGAGGAGTCCAAGCCTTGAGGAACCCGGAGCCACCTGAAGACTTGTGTCAAGGGAGGATTAGTTACCTAATGAGGTAATGTGTGTTTCCATGTTGAAGTCCCTGCTGCTTAAAGAATCCAAGAAACTGGAGTCTCAGCAACACAGCCTGCCTAGTCCCATGAGTCCTGCCTGCTCTCATGGTCAGGCCTACTGCTCTTGTCTCATTTTTCCTTTTTAGTGCAAAAGACAATTCCTAAAACTTACTAACTCAAGTAACTGTGTTAGCCTAAGAACTTTCAATAACACAGGAACCTTAGACCCCACTGATTTGATTGCTGAACATTGTTTTCTCCACACTAAACATCTGAGACCCAAAGAACCCATTCCTGACATAACCACCTTATGGTACTGAAGCTACTCGAGGCAGACTGACAAACAAATTTCAGCTTTACAGATCTCCCTAAAGCAGATATTGTTCCCTCAGAAGATCATTGAAGATGGAACCTTTTACCCCATTGATGTGATTGGATAGTGTGTGGAATAGAACCTGTAGAATATAAGCAAGTATGTAGGTATGTATGTATTATGTATGCATGTATGTGTGTGTGTGTGTGTGTGTGTGTGTGTGTGTGTGTGTGTGTGTGTAAAGGGACTTTATTAGAGTGGTTTACAGGCTGTGGTCTTACTAGTCCAGTAATGTCTGTCCACCAACAGGAAATCCAAGAATCTAGTCATTGTTCAGCCCATAAGGCTGGATGTCTCAGTTGGTTTTCAGTATACTCTAGGATCTGAAGAAGTAGGCTCTAATGCCAGTGAAAGGACAAACTTTCTAGCAAGAGTGAAGGCAAGCAAGCAAAGAGAGAAAGCTTCCTGTTTCCATGTCCTTTCTATGGCTGCCAGGAGAGGCTGTGGGCCAGATTAAAGGGGAATCTTCCCACCTCAAAGATCTGAATTAAAGTTGTATCTTGCCAGGTGAAAGTGAGTCTTCCCACTTCAAGTGATAAGCAAACATTACCCACAGGTGTACCCAAATGCTTGGGTTTTAATTATTTCTAGATGTTGTCAAGTTGACAACCAAAAATAGCCATCACAATATGTACTTTCATATAATTGTTTGTATGTCATTCTATGTTGGGATAGCAAGAAATGAAATTCAGCTGTCCCTAGGGTTTCTCAATATAACTGACAAACAAGACTGAGATTACTTAGACTTTTTTTCTTTCATTCATTTATTCTGTGCTTTGACATTATTTTTTAATTTTTAATGTTTGACGTGCCTACTTTAAAAGTATATGTGTGACTGACTGTGTGAGTAGTATTGCTTTGTTAATACATTTTAAAGCCTTATAAGTATGCACTTAGAAAGTGAGATACCCATTAACCTTCTTAAGACCTATGAAAATGACATTTGTGGATCTATTAAATGTTTCATAAAAATCTTAAAATGCTGTTTGTTTATGTAAAACAAGATTCACTTGGGTAATAAGATAAAAGTTGTATTTTAGATTATAAGATTTGACATTGGACACAGAGATTTAGTGATGATTTCTTTCCCAAATAGGTTCTTAAAATTATTACCTTTTAATTTAATTTTTAATTAGTTCATGTGTAGCATTCATGAGTAACAAAAATAATGAGACATAAAGGTGTTTGATGTGAGTTGGGATGCCTGTATGTATCTACTGTAAATCCTTGCTGGACTAATTGCTATGTCTTATTTCTTTTGCAAGAATATTTTTAGCATGCACATGTTAAATATGAGACTTTTAAATAAATAGCTGTAATGCATGTAAAATTATATATGTTATTTCACAAACACACATATATACATATATGTCAAATATCTCTGTTAAGTCTCCAGTTCAGGTTGAGATTATAGTCTATACAATATCAATTAATTGTAACATTCAAAATATAGTATACTTACTCTACATGTAATAATGACTCTTATTAAGTATTGAAGATAATTAAATTATTTAAGTAACTAATATCTTACATTTACAAGATAAATTTAACTTGAGATTGTAATATTAAGAGTTAACAACAATTGGCTTTCCTGAGTTCTTATCTTGTGCAATTTAAAGAGGAAAAATGTCATTTGAGAACCAAGATGCTGGTTCCTGCTCACCCTGCTTAAAGCCTTACCAATAATTAGGTCAGGCTCAGTGACTGTAAGATCAAAAATCTCCTACTTTATATTTAAAAAATCATATCTAAAAATACTGATTTTTAAGTTAAGGATTGTTGATGTTCTTATAATGTGATCTGACCAACAGTCTAATATAAAACTGAAAAGCAATGCAAAATATTTGATCTTTTAAAAGTCTCTTTGTATATGGTCATATATATTAACAGTGTAAAATATATGCCCATATGCCCATATGATATGTATATAGATGTAGTACATAGTATATATACATATATATTATATGTCTATATTTTATATTGCTTCCAGGGTATAAAGAAGTATATACATAAATGTTTGCATTAATTAAAAATGACAAGTTAACCTAAATCCATTATAGTTTGTGGTGTAGCTGAAGGTTTAAAATGACAAGAACAAATAGAAATAGTCACATAAATAGCTTCAGTCATGTGATTAGTCAGCTAATCATTGCCTCAGCTCTGATTCTAGAAGTGGTTTTTAAAAATTGCTATTGCTTGAAAGATAAGTGGCTCTCAGGACTTGATGGCTTCTGCTCCAAGGTGCAACTTCACCCTCATGGACAATTTTCCTCATCTGGGAGATGGTCCTCTAAGCTCCGCTATTCCTGGAATCTAAAGATTTATGTTTTAATGACTTAGGACTGTGGCTTCAGTTTTCTTTCAGAATACATGTTTATGGTTTCTGTTGAGTGTGTCAGGTTTCCAACTAAGAAACTTAAGTCCTGAGTTTTGTTTAAAATCTGTTTCTCTCCAGCTTTATCTAAGTGTACAATAGCTAAATTTTAAAGCATAATTCATTCTTCAATTCTGGTATAACTGGCCTTCTGAGTTTTCCATAAGCATACTTGGAGGCCAAGGCTAACGGGACTATAGGAATCAAAAGGGCCAATACGTTGGCCCTTGCCCTTCATGTCAACAAGCCCAGGAAGATGTAGGACATCTCTCAAGGGTCCTGAGATTCTGAAAAGTCATTTTTGTTCTTTGTCAGTGACACCGCGGAGATGCAGACGATGAGATCCAATCAGTGTGCCTTCTGCAAAGAGGTGACCTAAGATAAACGCCACAGTCAGGAAGGCGTGGCCTCGTCCCCAAGAGATGCCACAACTAGCAGTAAGGAAAAGCTAAAGGACTCAGAGACTCCTCCCGAGCCCAAATGACCCGAGGATCAGACCCTCAACGGGCCTTAACACACACACACACACACACACACACACGCACGCACGCACGCACGCACGCACGCACGCACGCACGCACGCACTCTCTCTTTCTCTCTCTTTCTATCTCTCTTTCTCTCTCTCTCTCACACACACATCTTACATGTTCTTAAACACTAAGTAGGAAAGTATAATCAAAATATTAAAGATTATTGGAAAAATATCTCTTAAAAGACTAAACTAGATTTAAAAAAATAAAAATAAGAGGTGATGGCCCAATCCCTTAAAAGCTTCTCTAAGTATAGACTGCTGACAGGCTAGGTCAAGTGATCACCAGCTGTTATCATGGTAAAGGACTCCCACACTCTCCCTAGATGTAAACAAATGCCACTGGTCTATGCCTTACACTTCTGCTAACACTTCCCTTGCCTTACAAGATTTTTCAAAATCAGACTGAGAACACACCAATACCACTATCCTCTCAGTCAAGAGCTTTAGAATTAGACCTCTGGGTTTCTATGGTTAAAAACGGGTTATATTTATTATAATCTTAACAATGACCCTTTTAATGTTGGACCTTATGTAGTCAACTGCTGATTTAATTTTACTTCCCTTTCCAGTCAGCCAACACTCAGATAATCCTGTAGCACTCTATGGTCATCTACCAAGTTCACACTCAGATAATCCTGTAGCACTCTATGGTCATCTACCAAGTTCACACTCAGATAATCCTGTAGCACTCTATGTTCATCTACCAAGTTCCCATTGATCACTCTTCTGCGACTGAAAGTCTCCAATAGTGGAAACCCTAAGCCCCCTACACTCCCAAATCAGTCAATGTCTAGTTCTCTTTGACAGATCCTGCATGTATCCTTTCCCCTCATGTCTCTATCAGGTGCCATTCAAGGACTCCTCCCTTTTCTGGTCACACCTGGCTGTTCTAAGAATGCACCATCACCAATGCACTTTCAAGGTTTCTCAGATAGGCCCATTGGAGAGTCATCTCAGATGCCACACCTGATGACTGCTAGGAACTAAGGAACCTAGGAACTAAGAATAAGGACAAGGGAGGATTCATTATCCCCTTATACCGGATAATGCCTTAGAGAAACCCCTCCTTCAGTACAGCTATTCACAGAGCTTCTGTTAGATAGGGAGTCCCTGTGCCCTTCTCCAGCATACCTGCTTTTCTGAACCACAGTTCTGAACAACTTAACTTTTCCATCCCTTTTTATTTCAAATATTGATTGTCCTAGCCTTCTAACTCATTTTCTGAATCTCTACCCAAACTCACTTCTGCTGTGTTGCTGTTTGCCAACCTCCATTGCAAAAGGCATAGCTTTCTGTTCTCTTGTCCACATCCCTGAGCCAAAATTTAGTTTGCCTATCCTGCTGTGTTTCTCTCAAACTCTGAAAGAATTTTTTCAAGCTTCTTTCCACATCCATTTCTCTTTTATTTTATTAATAAGACTAAGAACCCACAAATAGGAACCTCAATTTTCCTGTATGGGGTCTATGTTTTGAATGATTTAGAACACGCAATTCCTGCTGAGTGGAATCATCAGTGTGGCATCTGAGATGACTCTCCAATGGGCCTGTCCAAGAAACCTTGGAAGTGCATTGGTGGTGGTTCCTTTTGTAGAACAGCCAGGTGTGACCAGAAAAAGGGGGGGGGGGTCTTTGATTGGCACCTGGAGGAAGGTGTGAGGGGAAAAGATAAACACAGGAGTCATCAAAGAGAAATAGACATTGAGTGATTTGGGAGTGTAGGGGGCTTTGGGTTTATGTTTTGAACCACTCAGCTAGTGGTATTTTAGTGTTATTTTGGTATGTTGTGGCTCCTTTACAAGGTAGGATCAGGTTGACAGAAATTGCCTAATTCTGACCCCACTCTCTGTTTCCTAAACCACCGTGATGCGAAGAGCCTCCAATCATGAACTCCACCAGACCAGGCCAGGCCTACTTGCCTAGAAATGATGTTACATATATTGAGGTGGGCTCCTGTCCTTAATTAACAAAAAGACAATTCCCCACAGATATGCCCACAGACCAATCTGATATAGGAAACTCCTCAATTACAACTTTCCTATCAGACTGTATGAAGTTGACAATTAGACTAAAACGAAAATCATTGCCAATTTGATGGATTTTGTAAGGAGCTAGGAGACATACCTCTGTGGTGTTTCCAAAGAGGTTTGGTAGGCCCATCCTAAATGTTGGCAGTACTGTACCATAGGCTGGACCTATACTGAATGAAAAGAAAGAAAAAAATAAGATATATATGTATATTATATGTATGTATATATATGTGTATATATTTGTACATATTTAAAGATATATATATAGTAAGAAAGATATATAATACAAGTAATCTCTCTCATATATATGTATATATTTGTACATATATAGATATATATATAGAAAGAAATATGTATATATATGCAATCTCTCTCCCATATATATATATATATATATATATATATATATTTCCAGCATTCATTCATCTCTCCTACTTCCTAGTTAAGGGTCCCACAACCATGACTTCTCTCACATGACAGACTTCACTCCCCTGAGCTGTGAGACAAAACAAATGTTTTCCATCAGTTAAGTTGTTTCTTGTCAGATATATGGTCACAGCAATGAAAAAAGGTAACTAATGCACTAACTGCCTGTCTCTGCAAGACGCCCATCCCTAAAAACCCAATTCTACTATATTTCAGATGGATTGTGTCTAGAGCAAAAGATAGTCCCTTTTCTCAGAAGATAAAGACTCACGTGACAGTTTTTTTTTTTTTACCACCATCAACATTTATGAAGCACGGACTACTTGTAGGCACATCTTTAGTATGTTAAACATCTCACAAGGAACCTACAATGTAAGAATTTTATCTCTTGCATGGGCAACTTATTTCCTGCTTCACAATCAGTTAAATGGAAGAGTGTGGTTTCCAAATGACATCAAACCAGCTCCTATGCCTTGCTTAGGTCCTCAAGTTGGTATATGGGACTGAATGGCTTTTCTTTGTATTCAAGAGTCAGTGATGTGGTTTCCCATAAATAAATCCATATTTTTTGGCCCTATCTTCCTTTCGTTCAGTTCCCACCCTAGATACTATCCACTGCTTTCTGATTTAGAGTCAGCCTGTTCTGTTCAGTGTGATTCAGATCCGGCCTCCCCACAGCCTCACCTCACCTGACCTATGCATTTCGTGTCTCTTTCTCTAGTTTGACCTAAAGTAAAAGTGTTGACTGCAGACTCATCTCTGAGGTCAGAAGTTCACCTAGCACCTCTTTCTACATGAATCCTTAATGCCCAGCAAGGCTTCTGGCCTATGACCCACGCAGCACACTCCTCATAAACCAGGAACATTTCTCTTGTCTCACTCACTCATCAGACACCCCTTGCTGGTCCAAACACTAATGACAGGACTGGACGGCAGTGTAAGGAAAATATGGCTGCACATATTTGAGGAAAAGACACTATGACCCACAATTGTCAGCAACACTTTGCCATGGAGATGTTTCCAAGTACTATAGCCATTTTAATTTTGAAAAATTCAAAGTATGTCTTTCCTGGTGTGTGTGTGTGTGTGTGTGTGTGTGTGTGTGTGTGTGTGTGTGTGTACGTGTGCACACGTGCACTTGCATACATGTGTATACTTGCCTGGTTGTTTGTGTATCTATCTGAACACACAAATGGAATCTCACATGCAGAACCGACAGCTCTGCCTTCCTGGGTTCAATGGTAGATACAGTAGCCTCTTTTCCTCCATCATATCAGTGCCCCATACCTGCTCTGGAGCTCAAGCACAAAGATGCTCAAGGAGGATGAAGTAACTACCCAGCTCGTTGCCAGGGGAACAATTAGTGAGAGTCGTAAGACTTTTCTGAAGCAGCAGCAATCAAAATGACTCACATCATCACCATCACAAGCATTGTGCCATAGTCCTCTGCTCTTCAATGTGTGATCACAAAATGCCCCCTTACACTTTGGTTCTTATTTAATCCATCTGGTGATTTAGATTGGACTAAGCTCATCTTATATGTGAGAATTTAGAAGTTCAAAGAGGTCAAACTCTAAGAGCAAGAATCTGTGTCAACTCCCAAACCTCCTGACATCTAGGCCAGACTTGTTCAATTACATCATTTTGTGTGGGGTCAGAGCTCTGTAATCCTGTACACGGGTAAGCAATATGATATAGTGGTTAGGAATAATAATTTTTGAGGAAGACAAAAAATTTACTCAAAAAAAATCTCAAGGTTCACATCTTTTCTGTGTGCTACTTGCTGGACTTGGACAAGTTTTTAATTGAAATCCATTTTTCTCACCTATACATGGATCTCAAAAGTATATCCATGATGCTGAAGATAAAACAGAAAAAAGCAACACCCACGGAACATTCAAGGTCTGTGTGATGCTTGATAAAAAGGATTAATAAATGAGGGTCCTTCTCTTGCAAAGAGGACACAAAGCTTTCTTCAACTACATGAAAAGTTAGCTAGATTCTCATAATTAAATTTTGAGTTGTTCAGGAATCAAGAGAGTGTTATGAATCTAAGAAGATGTTTTAAAAATTGTGTTGCAAGTTAGTATGAAAGTTTAGTTAGATATAGAACTTTAAACTCATGGAGATGGTTAGATAGTAGAATGTTAAAGTCAGGTGCCAAATACATATGGACTGGACATTGGGAATGTACGCTAAGCCATATAACCCTCATAACTGTGGCCTAATTACCTCTGTTGTTTTGTATTGTATTTATTATTATAAGAGAAAGAGCCATGTGTTGGACTGAAGGGGGGAGCTGTTGGGGGAAATAAGATATACCTTAAACTTAAAAAAAGGAAGAGGATGGGGGGTTGAGGGTGGGAGGGTGGGACTGGGGGGAGAATAGGGAGGGGATTGCGATTGAGATGTAACTTGAAGAAATAAAAAATAAAGTAAAAAAAAGAAGAAGTTTTGTTATGGCAGCCATATCTTCTAAGGAATAGAGCTTCCCAGGCTGCAAAGATCTATTCCACAAAGGGTGTGACATTTCTGTGCTAACTTCAGTGGAGCTATTTTACCTATAATTCCATTTCTACTGTACATTACTTGATGATTTCATTCATGTAAAAAAATTCACTACATCATTTCAAAGAATAAAACATGACACAGAAATACAGGAAAAAAAAAAAAAAAAAGAAAAGTTCAGAAGATCAAAGCTTATGGGAAAGCCCAGCCTAAATGAACCTGAAGCTCACTTTGCATTTCTTAACCATTTTTAAAATTCCATGTATGGGACTCAGCATGAATGTTCGTGCATTTTCTTCTAGAGAACAATTACTATTGTTTTGCCTCTCATAGCTCCCACAGGTGAGCTAACATGATGCTCCATGTATGTAACTGGAATGATATACAATGTATGTCATTTACAAAAGGCTAACCAGATTGCTCAGTAGATAGAGAAACCTCTCACCAAGCTTGGCCACCTGAAGTCAATCCCCAGGACCCAAATGGTAGAAGGAGAGAACAGAACCCTGCAAGTTGTCCTCTGAACTCATTACCTGCTCTGGCATGTAAATGTGTATACACACATGCACACACACACACACACACACACACACACACACACACACACACACACTCTAAGTAAGTAAGTAAACAAATAAATGTTAAAAGAAAAAGAAAACAATTCAAAACATTCTGGAACAGAGCTCTCCATGAGGATAGGAGTCAGCGCCCATGTATTCATACACAGATGTTCTAGCATTAGCAAAGGAAAGAACAAATACTTCTTATATTTTTGGTTGTGAGCCTAGCCTTTAATGGCTGAGCCATCTCCCCAGCCCAGCACTAGTACTTCTTAAAGGCCACCTTCTTTAGGTATTCACATCCTTCTACTTGCTGTAGCTGGCTTATTGAGCTGGGCACTGTAGAGTTCTGAAGTCCTGGAGTTGGATTGAGGGAACAGTCTATCAGAGGGCAGCCTATGAGTGCCATGATTGACTTTGATTGTCAACTTGCTAAGATTAAGAAACAACTAGGGCATGAATGAGGCACACTTTGACTAGGTTTGGAGGGCCTTTTCTAGAGAATAGTAATTGAGTGACTAAGACCAGTGTTGAAAATAGGTGTCACCCTACCATGGGCTGGGCTAAAAGGAAGACCATGAGCTGAGAGCATTGCAATCCCCTCTCAATTTCCTGATCTGCTGTGCAGACCTGAGCACATTCCTACCACTGTGGCTGGGATTCACATCTACTACTATGCCTTCCCCACTGTAAAAACTCCATGAGCCAAAATAAACCTTCCTTCCCTTGAGTTGTTTCTTGTCAGATAATGGTCATAAAAACTGAAAAGGCAACTAACTATACACACATAGGATAGTTAAGATCAATTATTTTGGTGAGAAATGAGTTTCACAATCTAGAGAAAGCAGAGGCTGTGGGTTGGATGAGTATCCTTCAAAAGTTTGTGAGTTGAAGGCTTTGTTCTCATGAAGGGTTAGTGAGAAGTAGTGGAACCCATTAAGAAGTAGGGCTGAGCCTTGAAGGAGATTATAGGACCCCAGACATCAGACTCTTAATTGATTGCTCTTGCTACTTGACTATGGTGATTAGCTTTAATTGTCAGCTTTGAAACAGCTTTGGAAGACAGTGGTGATGAGGGACGGTCTACATTGGACTGACTCATGAGCACGTCTTTGGGATATTGTTCAATTAAATTAGTTGATGCAGGGAAGACCAGGACCACTGTGGGCAGCACCATTCCCTGGGCTTAGGGTCATGGACTATATAAAGAATGGAGAAGTCGAGTCAAGTAAAAGTAAGATGTGAGTTACCAGCAGCTGCCTTGAGTTCCTGCAGACTATAACCTGGACCTGAAAGCCAAATCAGTCATTTCTCTCTTAAGTTGCTTTCCCTCAGAGCATTTTATCATGGAAACATAGATGAAACTAGTACACTGGCCATACGGCAGGCAGTTTGGCTTGGCTGCATGCTCACACAATCAAGTGTTTCCTTACCACAGGCCCAAAGCAACAGGGCAGATTTGATTGATTAATCATGAACTGGGGCCACTTCCAATGCCACATGAACCTTTATTATTGTTTTTATAAGTTGATTATCTAGGTATTTGTTCTAATGATGGGGGGTTGACTAGCAGAGCAGAAAATACCCAGAGAGAGGGGGCTTGAGAATCGAGCTTTGCCAGGACAGGCTCCCCAAGAAGTAGGCGCCAAGGCAGAGTCAAACCTTCATGAGACTGGATAAGGAAAATCCTAGGAAATGATCAATGGAAGGAAGAGCTGCAGTAGGCAGAGGAAGTCTTAAAATGCAATACTGGAGAGACACATGTGAAGGGAGAAACTCCAAAGTGAACAGAGGTCTGGTACACCTGTTAGCATAACTCAGAGAAAGTCTGAGGAGTATCATGGGGGGCTGGAGCTCAGACTTCCTAAGAGTCCTGCTCCAGCTAGGAAGAACCCAGCTCCATAGTCTCCTCAGTCTTTCAATGCTGGAGGAACACCCTGTAGAGAGCTTGGTCTCAGCCCCAGATCCAAAGGGACAGGACCTGGGGGCCATCTGCCAAGCCATGCACCTTTCGGAGATTCTCCTGGAGGAAGGCATGAGGCACATAGTTTTATGTCTGCCACAAAGCAATTTTGCAGAGGAGACAATCTGAGCCTGGCACACATGCCTCAGAGTGAGGGCAAGTTAAAACTAGAATGAATGAAAGTGTACAATGAGATTATTTTGGAGACCTCATCGCCACTCTGCCTAGTGGATTTGGGCATGTGCAGGTTTCCTGATGCATTCAGAATGTGTTTTTTAGGTGGACACTTCATCACCACAAGAGAATAGAGAAAAGGAAAATAAACAACAACAACAAAAAAAAAAAACGATGTCACCTGATCTCTGTAGTCATCTAAGACCATCAATCACAGCAAAGCTCCTCTTTGCACTCTTTTATTGAATGTTGCCCATGGAATTATAACAAACCTACAGCTGTATACACACACACACACACACACACACACACACAGAGAGAGAGAGAGAGAGAGAGAGAGAGAGAGAGAGAGAGCGAGAGAGAGAGAGAGAGGATAGAGACAGGGAGACGGAGACAGAGTGACCTTGCAGGCACAGTGTATGGTCTAGCCTTAAGGCTATGAGATGCTTAAACCGAAAGAGGTCTTGTGTTCACTTCTGTGCCTAGGAATCGCTGTTCACTGTTGTACTCTGGTGGTGATGGTTTCCCTGGTGTGCTAGTCCAGTTCAGAACTAAACCCCATCTTCACCCCATCCTTTCTTTGGATTTGCCTTTCATTCTGACTTTAGCAGAATGTTCAATAAAACCACTTTTGGTATCTTGTTCTGAGCTGAAGATTTTGGAATTTGATTTTACCTAGAACAAGGAAACCCTCTGCAGATGGTAGACAATGCTGTGTGAGAGCTGCAGTTCTAAATCAATAACTGTTTCCTCCAAAAATCAATACTAATATACTTAGTTCTGTTGGACTTCATTAAATATGTATTGGCTATTTTTATTCACAGCTTAAAATTATTCTAAGTCTGCTCTTCAAGAAAATGAGTATTAAAGCTGGTGATCTGGGCTGGAGATACAGCTTATTATTAAATATCATGGCTTCCTCATCCGGAGAACCCAGGTTCAATTCCCAGCACCCACCCAGCAGCTTACAACCACCCATAACTCTAGTTCCAGGAGACCTCATGTCCTTTTCTGGCCTCTGTGGACAACACACACATGTGGCACACAGATATACATGAAGGCAAAACACCCACACACATAACATGAAAATAAAGATTAATATACAAAAACTAAAAAGCAAAAGCTGATGAGAAAGGTTACAATTAGGTTGCATGAGCATGTCCCCAAGTGGGAGGTGTTCGACAGTGTTCAGCCTTGTATCTCAGAATGAGGATCCCCTACTGAACCTGCCAAGTAAAGCTCTTGACAAACCTCTCTGGGGAATACTTTCCTGCTGACTTGGGTTTATATGCTTCCCTCATGCCAGGGGAAACTGAGGGTGTGCGCTGAGCCACACTGGCTTAAGCTGAAGGCAGCAGTAGCATTTGGAAAGGGGACGCATGAGTCTAAGGAATGAAATAAAGTATATGCTTCCATAGGCGGCCCCATTTGACTCTCCGCACCTCAGACAGCCTTTCAGGAGGAAAAGCATCACCCAGGTGGCTTGAAGAAGGAATGACTGTCCAGTCACAAAATTAGACCAAGAAATCAATGTATTACTTGTAATCTTAGAGGAAACTCGACAGAAACACTAAGAGATTCAAACACAGCCACTTAAAAATGAGTGTGAAGGCACTGAAAAAAAAAAATTACCAAATCCAAGTTGTTTCAGCTCTACTAATGGGTTTGCAGATGTCTGTGTTCTGCCCCACAGACATTGCCATTTGGGTTTTAATTAGAAGAACATTTCTCTTCTAGAGTATATAACGCCTCTCTTGCCAGGGAATAAAGGAGCCTCAAGGCCCATCAAAGACTGGGAGAGGTTGTTATAGAACATGGGGTTTGGAGTCACCAACCTGGGATGAAATTCTGCCCACCCCAAATTCTCCACCTTTCCCCATCTATCCTAGTCACTTTTCTATTGCTGGGATAAAACATACCATGATCAAAAGTGGCTTATGGTAGACCTTATCTTGGCTTCCTCTTCCAGAAGGCCGTGTCCCTCGTGGTGGTAGTCATGGCAGTAGCAGGTGTGGTAGAAGGAGCAGGAAGCTTAGAGATCACATCTTTGACTTCAAATACAAAGCAGAGAAAGTAAACTGGAAGTAAGGTGAGGCTTTTCATCTCAAAACCCACCCCCAGTGACATACTTCCTCCAGCAAGGCTGCACCACCTATTGGATCTGTGTGGGTAGCATCCTCATGTAGTACCTCAAGTACTGGAGACCAAGTGTTCAAATGTCCTTACCTATGTGGGACATTTATCATTCAAACGATCACCCCATCTTTTAAAATAAAGCAGGCACAATGACTATGAGTCCCTGCATGGATGGCACATGCTCTAATTGTGATAATTGATAGAATTTGCTTGCACAGAGAATACAAGAGGAAAATGGCAGCTTCCTTCCATCTACAAAAATCTGAAACCAAAATGGATTTATTTTCTCTGTCAATTACTTTAATATGATGAAATAGGCTTTGTGGTATCATAGGGGGCATAGGTACCTAAAGTGGGAAAGAATTCTGTTTTATAAATGTGCAGTGACATCCCGTAGAAGACACCTACTCAAGGGCAAAAGTCAACATCACTCTTCTCTAAGGAAGGGTGTATGCAGAAGGAAGAGAAACATACTCCATGTGCATCTGGATGCTGCACTTACACATGATTCCTGGAACAGATAACACAATCTCACATCCTGTAGCCACTAACGAATGCCAGGTCTGATGGGCGTGCAGAGAAATGTTATAGGACAGTTTGCTAAGATACTGTGTGTTTATTAGCTTTATATGCTACCAGAAGAAAGTCCAGAGTCCCACATGATGGCAAAGGAATCAAAGTAAAAGAGAAAATACTTTACCTCACTAATATGTTTTCTCTGAAATAAATTATAAATCCAGAGGATTGAAATAGTAAATGCTTTAACAACTCATGGATTCTATGGTTCTGAAGTCAAGGAGCAGGTTAGTTGTCTCAGGGTCAGTGTGCTCCTGAGATTGAAATCTGGGCTTGTAGTTATCTATAGACTCACCTGGGAGGAAGGCCACTTCCAAACTCAGTCACACACTGGGCTAGAAGACTTCACAACTCTTCTTGTTGACTACCTAGATATCTTCACACCATAGCAACCGGCTGTCATCTCCCCCATGTGGTTCATGGCATGACAGCTGGCTCTTCTCAGTGCAAGTGATTCAAGAAAGAGAGGAAAAGAATGCTCCCCACACAGATCCAATGGTCATTTTATAACATGCATTGCAACATATTGTAAACAAGTTTATATAAAACAGCATCCCATCATTCTCTCTCTGCTCTCCTCACCAGAAATGAATCATTAAAGGGAGCCCTTAAAGTCAAGAGATGAATTAGCTGTCACCTCATGAGAGAAAGAGGAGAAGCTAAGAAAATACTGATGATGAACTGAGGAGAAGAATCCAGTTGTAGAGACAGGGGTCTATTAGTGGTGGCTGTAGGGAAGCTCATAGATGAAAAAGACATACTACCATCTGAACAGACTGTTATCTACTCAGAGTAAGAAACTAGTGAGATCTGATCTCAAACTGTCTAGGAGACACTGTTGGGTTCACAGACTGTATTATCTTTTGTTTTGGGCCCTGAGCTATTTTTCCTAACCTCCTTTATAGGGAATCTTGAGAATCAATTATGGCTAATTAAACGTGGTCAAAAGACACAGCCAACCCTTGATGGTTAGTTTTAACTGTCAAGTTGAGAGAGTCTGGAACTTCCTGGGAAGAGAGTCTCAATGAGGGGTTGTCTAGAGCAGGTTGGCCTGTGGGTATACCTGTGGAGGATTGTGTTGGTTATATTGATTGAGAGATGGGAGCATTGAACCTAAAAGTGAGCAGCACCATTTTGGGTCATGGGTTGAGTAAGAATAGAGGATGTGAACTGAGCAGCTGCCACCACACATCTTTGTCTCCAGTCTTGACTGTGGATGTAACTATGTGCTTCATGTGACAGTGGACTGTAACTTGTAATTGTATGCTAAATAAACCCTTTCTCCCCAAAATGCTTCCCCCCCACCAGGAAATTTTATCACAGTAATAGAAATGAAACTAAGACAAAACCTTACTAGACAAGCCCCCAAATGTCTTTCATTACACTCCCAGTACTCAGGAACTAGAGGTAAATTCACCAAGAATTCAAGGTTTGCCTTGGCCTACTCAATGAGTTTGAGACCCTGTCTCAGCATCCAAAACAGAATGACAAAAAAAATTTCTGTATCCTTATTTTTTTTCTGATGAATGATAACACTGATTGAGGAAGACTCCAAGGCACAGTGAAGGTGGCACCATAAAGAAAAGGAGTCTCAGTCAATGAATAACTGGAAATTTGCAAGAGCAGCATCAGCTGATGTGAATTAACACAAGCAAAATGTTTAAATCACTAGGGATCAGGGCATGTTTGTTACAGGAACTACTCTGATTTATTCCAACCAATTCACCATTTTTTATGGGAATTGATGTTAGCACCTCACTACTATAATGAAATACTTGGAAGAGTTAACTTATAAAGAAGAAAAGTTTATTTTAGTTTATGGGTTTTGATATTCTAGTACATAATTGATTGGCCATATTGCTTTGGTCCTAAGGCAAGACAGCAAGTCATTGTGGGAGCACAGGGGAGAGAAAATCCATAGGAAGAGGAAGAGCAAGGCTCTGGGGTTCCAAAACCACCTTCTAGGACACTCCCAATGGCCTGAAGACCTCCCTTAAGAACTTTCCTCCTAAACACTTCACCTCCTTCCAATATGCCATCATGGGGACCAAGCTTCTAACACGTGAGCCTTTAGGAGACTTTCAACACGTAACTTAGAAGAAAATGTTGTAGATTAAATAATGCTAAGCCTGTAGGTTATCCTAAACATGAATGAATGAGCTTTTATTCATCTGAAGACTTCTAAAGAAATTCAAGAAATGAATGTGGAAAGCTTATTATTATAATAATATTCTATTATAATAGTATTCTACTATTTGGAAGCTTTGCCATATGAGTGCTGAGTTCCTAGTGTTACTCAGGTTCATAGACTGTTCTCTAGTGAGTAAGGCTTCATGTTAATTATGATATCGAATCCATTTCAGCATAAGATTATTAATCAATGAAACCCACAATCTGCTTACTTCTGGGGAAAACCAGTCAGTAAACACCATCGAAAATGGTGTGACCTTTGTGTTAGACAGACTTGTGATTCTTTCACACTTACAGCTTGCATCACTTTATGTCTCTCATTCAACTTCTTTGAGATGCAGTTTTGTAACTTACGAAGCCGATAAGATGATAGTAATAATGACATCACATAGTGTTTTAAGTATTGTTTCACTGTTGTAACACTTATTAATACGGAGAGAAATTCTCATTCTTTGAGTCTTCAAATTTCTTCTTCATTTATTTATTATTATTACTATCATTATTATTTGTATGTGTGTGTGACTGTGTGTGTGTGTGTGTGTGTGTGTGTGTGTGTGCTCCTGTGTATGAGTATGGGTACACATTTACTGTTTGTGTGTAGGTCACAGGACAACTTTTAGGAATCCATTTCCACCATGTGGTTTCCAGGGATCGAACTTGCGTCATCAGGCTTAGGGGAAAGTATTATTGTCTGCTGAACCATCTTACTGGTCCATGAAGGCCTTTCACTATGGTTCATTTCAACAGTCTCACATGGATCTCACGGAAAGAGTTTGCTGGGGTAGGGAAACTTTAGAGGGAAACACAGGAAACAACCCCCGAAAGCATATGTGCTAGAATGCGAAACCCTGACTTCCAGAATCAACTAAGGAGAGAAGAGTCGCTTTGACTGACACTCTTGTCACTTAGCTTGTCTTCTGGAGATGGCTGCTTTCCTGAAGTGTGAAGCACCAGTAATGTATATAAATAGTGGAAGGTAATGGCCAGAAGCTTAGGACTGCTGGCCTGATGGTCCCAGCTGGGGCCCCAAAGAATAGTTGGTCAGAATAACATATTCATAGTCATGGGTGGTGGGGAGCTCCAGCCGCAGCATGCAGATGCCATCCTGCCCAGACAAAGCTCTCTGTTCTAACACTGGCACAGGAACAAGTCAGGGGAGTCTCAGTTGTCTTGGACCTTTCATCCACTCAATTGGTCAGTTTAATAGACCAGGGGCTGATAAGCAAACTGTTAAGATCTAGAGACCAGATATGGCTTGAGGAAGAACCAACTCTGAGATGAGATTAGATGAGAAAGCAACAGAGGATAGTTCTATTGTCTGAGACATCTGAGAAGGTTGGAGTGAGGAAGTAGGGAAGAGACATTGAGAGATGCTCTACTGTAGGAAGAGCCAAGTTAACAAAGGGCCTTGGGTTTACAGAAAGGAAACGTCAATAATGGAGATGGATACAACAGGCTGAGAAAGATGGATACAGGGGAAGTGGCCAAGGATTGTTTTAAAAAGCTTTAAAATAAGTCAAACAGGGCACATCAAAATGATGCAGCTCCTAGTGCAGAGCACTGGTGACCCTGGGTACCAAACACCTTCTTTTCAAATTCATGAAGCAAAACCTTCAGAAATCAGAAGAATACCATCAATAGGAGGTTGGATCAAGAGAATCAAGAGAAGGTATTGTAGAGAACATTCTCAGATCAGCACACAGTAAAGCTAAAACTAAATTCAAAACTAAATCATCGTAAAGAGAAGTAGAAACTTTTACATAATCCTTAAGGCCAAAGATGCCTATGTAGGAAATAATAATAATAATAATAATAATAATAATAATAATAACAGATTCTATGTACTAACACAAAAGCAAACTTTAGTGGAAAATCCAGGGTCCTAAAGAAATCTGTTCTAACAAACAGAAAGACTAAAAGTCATCAAATGAGTGTGAAATGCAAGAAATTACGAATAAAATGTTACCCAAAGGAAAAGAGAATAAAGGTAAAACCAGAAATTATTTTTGAAAAAAAGGATAAAATCAAAGAATGTTCTTAAGAAATGGTCTTTTTATGATTTTTTTAAATAATTTATTTTTTATTTCTTCAAGTTACATCTCAATCACAATCCCCTCCCTACTCCCCCCTCCGGTCCCACCCTTCCACCTTTCTCCCCCTCAACCCCCCCATCCTCTTCCCTTCTTTTTTTTTTTTAGTTTAAGGTATTTCTTTTTTCCCCCAACAGCTCTCCCTTTCAGTCCAAAAAATGGTTCTTTTTCTTATAACTATAAATACAATACAAAACAACAGAAATAAATAGGCCACAATTATAAGAGTTATATGGCTTAGCATACATTCCCAATGTCCAGTCCATATGTATTTGGCACCTGACTTTAACATTCTACTATCTAACCATCTCCATGAGTTTAAAGTTCTATATCTAACTCAGCTTTCATACTAACTTGCCTCATAATTTTAAAAATATCTTCTTAGAACCAGAACACCCTCTTGATTCCTAAACAACTCTAAATTTAACTATGAGACTCTAGCTATGTATTCTTCAACCACCTCAGAGACCTGAGAAGGATAAATATATCTGATTATATAGGAAGTGCAGGGCCTGCAGCTTCCAAAACTAAGAAATGACATACCAGTGGCTGCCTGGACAGTTCCCATTTTCTCTCCATACATTACAACATCAATCTTCAGCCATTTGGCCCCATTTCTCTGACAGACATTGGTTGTAGAGCAGGAATTATGAAGGACTTACCTACCCTGTCTTGGCAGAGCTAGGCTGTCGAATTATCTGCTTCCAAGTTTTGGAAGAAATTGAAAGCTCAAAGAGGCAGGCCAAGATGGCGGCGACCTACACTGACGCATTTTGAACACGGGGGAAAAAAGAGCCATAAAAAACACAGAGTTATTGGGCACTGTGTAAAAACCAGAGGGGCTAGACCCCCCCCCCCACGGGAACACTCACAGCTCCCAAGGGACTGTTAAAAGTCCCAGGGCAAGGCTCTCCCCATCTCTCACAGCCACTAAACCCCGGATTCGGGAACTCCCATTTGGAGAGGCGCCTGGTAAGATCGATCCCAACTTACAGCAGGCAGAATCAGGGTCCACTTGGCCATAGATCGCTGGCCTATTGGGCTCCCCACACATCAGGTTGAACTTATACCCACTTAAAAAACTTTGCGAGATAGTGGAAGCCTTAGCAAGGAACAAAC
The DNA here is from genome assembly GCA_907164525.1 of Lophiomys imhausi. Taxonomy (NCBI): domain Eukaryota; kingdom Metazoa; phylum Chordata; class Mammalia; order Rodentia; family Muridae; genus Lophiomys; species Lophiomys imhausi. The sequence goes on along the minus strand of CAJQZJ010003694.1, from coordinate 2,073,070 downwards.
AGGGGGCTCAGCGGGTGATCCACAGCCGCTCGTGAAGCAGAGGGCGGGAGGTTCCAAGAGAGCGCGGGAAGCTGGGAACACAAAGGCGTGTGGGAGGGGCCGATTCCTGCGCACTTACAGCAGCGCAGCTGGGGAAGGAGCACGGCTGGCAGGACGAAATCCCCGCGAACCCTAGGCAGGTCATCCGGGGAGAGAGACAGGCGTGGGCAGGGCCAGGGATCTGTGCACCCACGGCTGAGCTGCTGGGACGAGAGGTTCACTCAGGCAGCCGGGGGATCCGGGGCTTGGGGTACCCGGCGCAGACAGGAAGGGAATCAGGCACAGAGTCCAGCCCTGTGGCGAGAAGCCTAGAGAGAAACCAGAAATCAGGACCATGGCTGTATCCTGGAAAATCCAGACATATTAGGTGTGGAGCCAGACTCTGTCAGCCTCCGTGACAACAAACAAAGCCCACAGAATCTGTGCCTGGGCAAACAGGCCCATACTATCAGAACCATTACAGGCTGATAACTCAGAGTACAACATAGGGAAGTCTGAATTGGGAGCAGTGAAACAATCATGGTCCATTACTCACAACCTGGGAATAGGCTGCAACAGCTCACAGTGCCTCAGGCGATTAAAACCACAGTGACCTTGAAATCCCCCTGTAAGCAACGACAGATAGCCAAGTAACTCGTCCCCTGCACCAAATCATCCACTGTGGTTCCAAGCACAGAAAACAGACAGCTAAATGCATCCAATGGCCAAAGGTCAAAAAAAAAATAGAAATCAAGGAATTATGACTCCAACAAAGCAGAATCATCCTAGCTCATCCAATTTAGATGACCACACACCAACAGAAACACATGAAAACATTGACAATTCTGCATTATGGAAAGTGATAGAGTCCCTGCAAGAAGAACTTAAATCTATGAAGGAATTCAAAGAAGCCACAATTCTACAAATCAAAACAAGGAACAACACCATTAAAGAGCTCCAAGCCAAGGTGATAGAGCTTGAACAGGAAAAGGAAAAAGCCATGAAAGATTTTCATACAA
>CAJQZJ010003694.1:2047218-2061354 GCA_907164525.1 Lophiomys imhausi | reverse complement strand
GGAAGCACCGTAGAGTTGGTGGTCTTATGTATTCTGGAGTCATGCGGGGTGGTGAGGGTGCATACTCTTGGTCCCACCATTCAAGAAGAATACACCCTCCCAGCTCCCAGCACACTGGAGACAGAAACGGGCAGATCCTGGAGCTCAGGGTCAGCCTGATGCAGGGCAAACTCTAAATAGAGAAAGACTTCGATCCAGGAGTGGTGGAACACATCTTTGATCCCTTCAGAAGGGAAACACAGGTCCCTGATCCCAATAATTAGAGTTCAGAGACACACACATGGGATTTGGAGGGACCTAGGTTTGGAGGCTACTTACAAAAGGCCTTCTTGATGCAGGCACATTGTCCTTTGGGATCTCAAAATATATACATTAGTGCTGGTTTAGCTCCAAGGTGACAGAATGATTTCTTCTTTAACCCGGATTGAAAGATAACGCTTTGTATGTTGTCAGAAGGCTAAATTTGCTTCAGGAGAAGTACTACCTAGCCCCACCATCCCCCCCGCCCAAAAAAAAAGAGGGCAATTGTCCTAGGGTTGGGATTGGGGCAGGGCTCTGTTCTTATCGTTCCAGGAGAATCGAAGCGTCCATTAGGGGAGCCCAGGGACGGCTGGACAGCGGAATCCTCAGCACAGAGCAGAATCAGGCACCAAGGAGGACTAGTGACCCAGTTGATTCTGCCTGGCAGACTTCCTCAATAGCTGTCTCCATCGGGGGCCTGCAACCACCACTGCAATCCAGTGTCGCTGGGACCGTTCAGCTCTACACAATGCCCCAGCCGGAACCTCAGTGAAGCCTGCAAGATCAGCTTCTGCCTACAAACCCCTTAGGTCATCTAAACAGCTGAGAACAGAAGGACTGAACATAAAAGGATTGTACTAACAGTTTTAATCATTTTTCCCATTTGGGTTGGGGCCCCAAACAGGTCTACTACGACCCAAATCAGCAGGAAGTCACTTTAAGAGAGCGACGTCCCATGCCCAGAGGGTGGGGAGGGTGTTTCTCCGCCCTTCTTTTTGGTTATTTGAAGGATAACTGAAAACTCTGTTATGTAGGGGAAGAGACTACAAGCTGATAAATGGTCCTGTCTTAATGGGTTTTGGAGGTTAGCCCCAGGGAATTCCTACTTTTCCTTTTCTGTATCCTTCTTCCTCTCCTATGTAGGAGTGCATGGGCTTGAGAAAAATGAGATATAGACATAGCACAGGAAGGTCCAAGAAGAAGGGACAGATTATTGAATATGCCCTTATACCTTTGTATATTGATACAAAATTAGTAGTTTATTTGGCTAAAGTGGTATTGACCATTGTTTGTTGTGCAAAAATAAGATTGTATTGGATTACATCGGTATTGATCTTTGTATATTGATACAAAATTAAGATTATAGTTGGCCACAATGGTATTGACCCTTGCATATGGACGTAATATTAAGATTATATTGGGCTACATAGGCATTGATCTTGGTATATTGATACATAATTAAGAGTATATTTAACCACAATTGAATAGATCTTTGTATATTGATACAAATTTAAAGGTAACGCTTCCTAATGGTATCATACCTAGAGATACTTAAAAATAAAATGTGAAGCTCTGACCTCTTGATACCAACCATCTAAAACGGTCTAGGATAGTTAAAACAAATTCCTAGTCATGCAAACATGTCACTTTGTTAGCTACTATGACAGTCTATCACAGATATTCTCTAAACTACCCAGTAATCAAGTTGCTAAGAGACAAGCAATATTTGCTTATATAAATACAAGAGATGGATAGGGCATCTTCAAAAACCCCTAGAGATCTGCAGAATATGGCATTCAAAGATGTTATCTTAAATCAAGATTTTTTTTTGATATCGAGACATATCAGCACCTGACAGCACCCCCTATTCTACTCCAAGTAGAAGATAAGCATCGAAGAACCTCCACTGAAAGATGGTTGAATTAGTGGCAAGCCTTTCTCTTGGCATGAAAAAACCCCTTGAACCAACTGCAGACAGACTGCTGTCCAAAAAGGACAAAACTTGGTAGCAGGGAAGTCGACAGCCTAACTCTGCCAAGACAGGGTAGGTAAGTCCTTCATAATCCCTGCTCTACAACAAATGTCTGTCAGAGAAACAGGACCCAAAGACTGAAGATTGATGCTGGAATGTATGGAGAGAAAATGGGAACTGTCCAGGCAGTCATTGGTATGTTCTTTCTTAGTTTTGGAAGCTGCAGGCCCTGCACTTCCTATATAAGCAAATATATTTATCCCTCTCAGGTCTCTGAGGTGGTTGAAGAATAGACAGCTAGAGTCTCATAGTTAAATTTTGAACTGTTTAGGAATCAAGAGGGTGTTATAGATCTAAGAAGATACTCTTAAAAGTGTGTTGCAAGATAGTATGAATGTTGAGTCACATATAGACCTTTAAACTCATGGAGTTGGTTAGATAGTAGAATGTTAAAGTCAGGGGCCAAATATGTATAAACTGGACATTGGGAAGGTATACTGGGCCATTTAACTCTCATAAATGTGGCATATTTATATCTATTGTTTTGTATAATACTTACTGTTATAAGAGAAGGAACCATCTGTTGGACTGAAAGGGGAAACTTCTGGGGGGAAGAGGGTGGAAGGGCGGCATAGGAAGGGGGAATAGGGAGGGGTTTGTTACTGAGATGTAACTTGAAGAAAAAAAAATAAAGTATTAAAAAAAAAAGAAAGCTCAAAGAACAGATAGTCATCAAAGAAATTCAGAAGACCTTAAAAGAACTACACTTACCTTTGTGTTCACAAATGAGTTCAACCAATCAGAAGAAGAGGAGGATGGAGAGAGGAGGAAGAGGAGGAAGAAGAGGGGGAAAGATTTCAATTCATCTTGACTCCAATACTGACAGAGAGATTGGAGACCAGCAGACAGTCATCAGCTAGGAGTTGGTAAGAAGCACAGAGACCTCCTTCAAACCTACTGAAGAAAACCTGTTTCTAACAAGATTCCCAGGAGCCTGTGTGCAAATTAAAGTTTGTGAAAGCTGATTTATTTCAAAGCTCTTCAAACAATACTCCATGGACCAAACCCAGCCCTCCTTTCCTCTTCATTAATAAAATTCTATTAGAGCATAACTAGACCAGTTATTTGTATGTTCTTTGCAGCTGCTGTCTTGCTACGTTAGCTAAGCTGGGTCACCGGAACCATAGTCATTAGTCCATGAAACCTAAAATATTTACTATTTGTCTATGACAAGAAAAATTTCACCTACCCCAATTTATTTTGTTTTGATGCACAGGGAATGAACAAGAAACATTTCGTTGCTGCCGTGGTACGAGTTTAACATTGATGATAAAAGCTATCAAATAACACACCAGACACAGCCTAGATTTAAGAAGCAATAGAACTTACAAACTTCAGAGCAAAAATAGGGCTCAGCTAGAAAGTAATGAAACAGTCAGGTGTGCTCACACACATCTGGAAGCCCAGCGTTCCACTGGCTAAGGAGAAGGAGAATTTTAAGTTTAAGGCAAGAAAAGAAACTAGAAAAATTCCTGTGAAGTAGCCCAAAAGAAACTGAAAAAGCTTCACATGATTATTTTTCAGCTGCTCATGAGAATACAAAAATAAACAGTGAAATAAATAAATAAATAGATAATAAGACTTTCACTCTTACAGTACAGCCAGGTTAATGATCAAATAATAAAGTGATTTTTAGCTCTTTTTTTAAACATTTTTTAATTTAATATTTTTTTTATTTAATGTTCACTAGTGTTTTGTATGTCTGTGAGAGTGTGTCAGAAGCCCTGGAACTGGAGTTACAGACAGACAGGCATGTGAGTGCTGTGAATTGAACCTGCATTCTCCTAGAAGAGCAGTTAGTGCTCTTAACTTCTGAGCCATCTCTCCAGTCCCGATTTTTAGCTCTTGAATACATAGAAAATATGGAAATCCTAAGGAATAAAATCAGTGGCAAAATATGAAAAACAAGAATATAATCCAGTCATATGTATTAACTATTGGTTACTGCTTGACAAGGTATCTCAAAACTTGATATTAATTGATGCTTTAGATTCTTAACCCATGGCTTCTGCTAACTCAACACTTAGTAGTTATTTTAGACTATGTGTGTGTTCCACCTACAATTTGTATGTTGATGTGTAACTCCAATGTGTTTGGAAGTGGGGTAATTAGGTCATCATGATAGGCTTCAAGAACAGAGACAGTATCCCTTTAAAACAACAGTTCTCAATCTGTACATTGTGATGCCTTTAGGGGACCAAATGACCTTTTAACAGAGGTTGCATATCAGATATTTACATTATAATTTATAACAGTAGCAAAATTGCTGTTCTGAAGTAACAGCAAAGTAATTTAGTGGTTGGCTACAGTGTGATACAACCTGTATTAAAAGGTTGCAGCATTAGGAAGGTTGAGAATCACTGCTCTAAGAAGAGGTTCAGGATCTTCCTGGCCCTACTACCATGCGAGGACACAGTTAGAAAATACTGTGTGTGGACCAGAAACTGTGATCTCAGCAGGCCTTAGTCTTGAAATTCCAAGCCTTTAGTCTGTGGGAAACACATTTATCTGTGAGCAGCTTCATTTATGATATTGTATTATAGCAAGTGTAATATACTATGAAGCTTAGAACAGAAAATGTTTATTTTTCCCACACAGGTTTTCTGGGATTCCAAAGCAGACTGGTTGGGTGGATCTTGTTCAGAGAGCCCTTCATGCAGTTGTCTCCCAGCTGTTGACTGAAGTCACTGCCGCCTGAAGGCCGACAGGTGCTCAACAATTTCCATCGGAGACAGCACTCTCGCATGGTTGTAAGCAGGGCGTCTCAACTTCTCTCTTGCTATTGGCCCCAGTTCCTGACCACATGAGACTCTCTCCAGGGCTGTCTGAATGTTCTTGCAGCAAAGCAGCTGGTTTACCCCAGGACAAGTCACACAAAGTGAAGTGCCAACCTGCAGGAAGCTACATCTGCTTTGTGAACTAGTTTACAAAGAAGCATGCCACCATTGTTCCATGAGAAGTGAGACACTTAGACCAATCTACAGTCAAGAGAAGATCTGAGCACTGCTTTAAATAGCAAAGCATGCAACGCCATTATAGGCCCCTATCACACATCTCCTTGAAATACAGTCTACAGCTCATACACAAAACAATACAATAGTATTCCTACTCAAGTTGCATTTAAAATATAAGAAATTTTTAAAAGAAAAGACTTCCAAATAGACAAAAGAGATCAACATGGAATTTAAGGGTTTTTTGTTTGTTTTTAAGATTCATTTATGTCCGTGTGTGGTATGTATGTATGTATGTATGTATGTATGTATGTATGTATGTATGTATGCCATGTGAGTGCAGGTGCCCACACGGCCAGAGGAGGGCATCAGATCTGTACCTGGAGTTAGAAGCAGTTGTGAGCTGCCTGATTTTGGTGCTGAGAATTGAACTCAGGTCTTCTGGGAGAGCAGTACATGACATCTCTGTAACTCCATAATTCATTCATTTAAATAAAAAACAAATCTTGTTAATGGCCACATTAACATCAGTCTGTACCAATGGGTCAAAGGTAGAATGCTTCCCTTGCAGGCATGTAGCCCTGGGCTCAATTCCCAACACTAAAGGGAAAAAAAAGGAAGGAAGGAAGGAAGGAAGGAAGGAAGGATGCTCCTCAAACTCACTCTTTATCAAGTGAATCAAACTGAACAGGATTCTCTTTTGCACTCTCTCAAATTGCATAAAACATGAAAGTTTACAGCTCCAAGTGTAACTCAAGATTAGAAGGCAAAGGACCTCCCAAGCCTAGTTCCTGGGACCCTGCCTCCTTCAAGACAGTATGACATGTGCTGGCATAATGCACAGGGAATTAAACCTTTCAGTTCTGTGCCAGGGAAACTCTCTTATCCAGGATCCCAACAAGGATCTCCTTGTCTATTTGTTTCTAATAAACAAAGACAAAAGGGAAATCCTAATGTCCACTTCCAGAAGGACATGTAGGTAACTGTGAAATAGCCATTGTAATAAACTGAAACAAATGTTAGTATGGACAAAGCTTCACAAGTATATGGAAGGAAAAAACAAGATGCAGAGGAAAACACACAGGACAGCCCCAGTCCCTGTTTAAGAACACATACCCATGTCCTTAAAGTCTTTCGAATGTGCAGCAATGGCCTCCACAGGCGCATGTGTTGAACACTCAATCCCTAGCTGAAGCTGATGTGGGGTGGGGGTCGGGGGGTTACAGGACCTTTGGAGGTGTAGCCAAGCTGGAGGGAGTGGCTCCATAGAGAGTGTGCCTTGGGGTTTATAGTCCTGTCCTACTTTCTGTCCTTTCTCTGATTCCTGCTTAACCAAATGTAGTTTCTATTGCCATGAAGCCTTCTGCCACCATGAAGCTATCTGCCACCATGCTTTCACTGCCATTATGGGACCACATTCCTCAAATTTTGAGCCAAAATAAAACTTTCCTACTTTAAGCTACTTCTTGGTCTGGAGAGATGCTCAGTGGTTAAAAGCATATGCTGCTCTTGCAGAGGACCAAGTTCAGTTCCCAGCATGCACATCAGGTGGCTGACAACAGCCTGGAACTCACACTTCAGGGAACCCAAAACTTTCTTCTGGCCTCCTTGAGCACCTGCACACACACACACACACACACACACACACACACACACACACAAGCACGTATGCACATACATGCATGCACACACAGACTTACACATATATAGATCATAAAATAAATTTAAAAAAATTTTAAGCATTGCTAATTGCCAAATATTTAGTCTCAACAATAAGGAAATCATTAGTACAGAGGAGAGATAGGAATGTAGCAGAAGGAGGCAGGTGGAGGTTGAGCTTTGTCAGTAATGTTTTATTTAAGCTAAGTGATGGGCACATATGCTTTAAAAATTATTTCTTTTATTTTTAAGTGTCATTTCATAATGTATTTCATAATAAAATAGTCTAAAGAAAGTGTAATGAAAAATACATCATTTAAGATTGAAGTATGAGAAGAAGCTGAAATACCTAGGAATTTAAAATAATCTCTCAATGCAAAAGTGACCAATTTAACTATATTTTGGCATGGTAAATTAAATATGAATAAAACATAAAGATGAATGAAAATTGGGGAAACGTTTTTCATAGTCCAAGGGGCTGATGCCTTTAATGCTTGCAAAGTTGATTGTTTTAAGTTATAGGGCCAATAACTCAGAACAATAACAGGGTAACTCATGAACTGAAAACCCACAGAAATATAAATAACACATTAATATATATATATATGTATGTATGAGAAATGCAGTCTGGGGAGATGGTTCAGCAGGAAAAAGTGCTTGTTGCTCAAGTGTGAGGAACTGAGTCTCAGTCCCCAGAATCCACATGAAAGCAAGATTCAAAGATGCAGATCCAATCTCTGTAATGCTGGTACTCCTATGGGGAGACAGGAAGTAGAGACGGAAGATTCCCAGGAAACATGAAGGCCAGCTTCCTTGCCTAACATACACAGTGGGAAACAATAAGGAGGCCTTGTCTAAAGGTGGACAATGAGGAATGACACCCAGGCTGGGCCTCTGATCTCTACATGTGTGTTGTGGTACATTCACATTTTCATCCACACAGGAAAATAAGTGAATGTGCGTGCACACACACACACAGAGATAGAGATAGAGACAGATAGATAGATAGATAGATAGATAGATAGATAGATAGATAGATAGATAGAGATAGAGAGAGAGAGACCATAGACACACAAAAGGAAAGGGGGAGGAAAGAAGAAGGTAGGGCGGCAAGTAGAAACTATAAAACAATATGATTGTCCATTAGCTTCTCCAAAGCATACATCCTGGTGAGGGTGAGGAAGTAGCATGTTCATAGTGTTGTCAAGTTTGAGAGTGCATGCTCCACTATCTGTGGTGGGAATAAATAATGGTCTATGGAAATGTAGAGTGCATATCCTTTGACCTTGAAATTCTGTCTCTAGACCTCTTTCCTGGTGATTTACACACACGTGGAATGATTTATTTATAGTTATTAAAGTTTGAAATGTTAAATATCCTTTGATATGAACTTCCTGTAATCCAATATGAAGCACCCATTGTATTGAATACTGGGCAGTGGTTTTTAAATAAGTCACCTCTGTATGCACAATGAGCAATGGCACCCATGATGTATTACATATACTAGTGTGAGGGATATTGTGTGCACTGATTTTCAAAGAGGTAAGAAGAATAGTATACATACTATTTATTTATATGTAGAAAGCCCTGGAAGGAGAAACTGGAAATGTAGCTGCCCTTAGAAACTGCTTTTGCTAAAGGCATTGATTCTTCATTTGGGCCCTCAGGACATCTAAAGGCAGAATGGAGGCCTGGCACCTCTGCCTTCATTTAGTTTCTGTACTTTGGCTGAAGGTACAGGTATACCACACATACATACACAGACACACACACACACACACACACACACACACACACACACACACACCACATGAGCATAATTAGCAGTGAGATTGGTGACAGTGTCAATTTTCAGCAATTTGACAACTTCCTTCAGGAAAATTAGAGCCTATTGGTTAATGATGGGCAAGACCACACTAGTGCTATTTAATTCTGAAGATCTGTCATCTCACCATCTTTTTAAATCTAGCCCATGCCTGGACCCCAAGAAGGACTTGGGGAGTCTCTGGACCCCTTCATTTGTTTCTTTTCCTGATGTGTCTGCATCAAATATACCCCCCTTTTCTCTCCTTCATCCTGTCTTAGTTAGGGCTTCTATTGCTGCGAAGAGACACCATGATCAAGGCAACTCTTATAAAGGACCGCATTTAATTGGGACTGGCTTATAGTTTCAGAGGTTTAGTCCATTATCATCATGGCAGGAAGCATGGCAGTGTGCAGGCAGACATGGTGCTGGAGGAACCAAGAGTTCTATCTTGATCTGAAGGCAGCCAGGAGGAGACTGCATGTGTTTCACACTGGGCATACTTGAGCATTTAAGACCTCAAAGCCCCGCCTCCACAGTGACACACTTCCTCTAACAAGGCCACACCTCCTCCAATAAGATCACATCTCCTAACAGAGCCACTCCCTATGGCCAAGCATTCAAACACATGTATCTACGGGGACCAAACCTAGTCAAACTACCACACATCCTTAATGACCTCTCTCTCCCTTTATCTCCCTTAAACAGGACATCATGATGCAGCAGCTGTGGTTGGCCTTGAACTCACTCTGAGACCAGTCTGACTTTGAACTCACAGAGATCTGACTGTCTCTGCCTCCTGAGTGATGAAATTAAAGGCATGTACCACCATACCCAACCCTTTGTGGTATCTTTAATATGTATCCCATCATTGGGGATGGTGCCCTGACCAAATCTAAACTAACCTAACCTGTCAGGGCTGCTGGAGGCAGGCAGGGCAAGAAATGTACTTGCTATCAATGCAGCCCCATAAACTCAAAGTGAACTCAAAGTTCATGCTTTGGAGTCCTTTCTAATGAGAAACAATGATGGTAGGGTGCAGTGAGGGTGTCTCAGGGGTATCTCTGGAAGGGCTCCATCCCAGACCAGGTTATGTTTGATTCCTTACACACTGGACTTTTCATTTTTTCTTCCTTGGCACACTTATAACCATTGGGAGAAATCAAGCAACACTGTGAAACTAAGCCAGTCAGCACAAAACAAAACAAAAAAACGGGACTACAGGCCTATTCAGACATCCGGCATTAATGTCCATCCATGAAGGGATACCAGGAACAGATGTCACTGTTCTGGAGGTTGTAAGAGGCTCTGACCTTGGTGGGAGTGAAGGGAGACAAAGTAATCTTTACCAAACAGAGCAAGGGGGATGCAAGGTGCCACACACTGTCTTTAGATTGTGAGGAATGCAGAGTGAGAAAAGGTGGGGGAGGTCTATTAGCAAAGGTTTTGTGTCTGCAGTGGATCTCTACTAGAAACATCCCAGGTGGAACTGTTCAATCGGAAGGGGATATTTTCTGAGCTATGGGCCTGCTATGGGCCTGGCACCATCAGGATCTTGGGAATAGATCAAAGAGTAACATAAAGACTTGGTCTTCATGCTGCCCACATTCTCCAGACAAGTCAGAGAATGGGGGCAGGTGGATATGGAGAAAATCCATGAGTCATGTATAACAGGACAAAAACCTGTGATAGAATTCTGGGTCTCAGACCACTTGCCTGCTGAGTGAAGGGAAAACAGATCAGTGTGTAGACGGTTGCTGTTCTAGATAAGATGTTCAGGGGGTCCTTCCTTATGAGGACCAGCCGACGAGGCAGTGTAAGGGACAGGACTGAGCCTTGGAAGCAAGATTAACTACACAGACAGGGGAAAGAAAAGCGTGTGATAAGAAAGTGGCTAAAATTCGGCCTGGATTTGCAGACCTCCAGGTGTAGAGAAGATGTGGAGCTAAGGTAAAATACAAGAGAACTGTGGTATTGGCCCATGCCTTTGACTTCAGCGGAGACGGGGGGGGGGGGCCACCTTAGAGTTGGTGGTCTTATGTACTCTGGAGTCATACGGAGCGGGGTGGTGAGGGTGCATACTCTTGGTCCCACCATTCAAGAAGAGTACACCCTTGGTCCCAGCTCCCAGCACACTGGAGACAGAAAGAGGCAGATCCCGGAGTTCAGGGTCAGCCTGATGCAGGGTAAACTCTAAATAGAGAAAGACTTCGATCCAGGAGTGGTGGAACACATCTTTGATCCCTTCAGATGAGAAACACAGGTCCCTGTTCCCAATAATTAGAGTTCAGAGACACACACATGGGATTTGGAGGGACCTAGGTTTGGAGGCTACTTACAAAAGGCCTTCTCGATGCAGGCAGATTGTCCTTTGGGATCTCAAAATATATACACTAGAGCTGGTTTAGCTCCAAGGTGACAGAATGATTTCTTCTTTAACCCGGATTGAAAGATAACGCTTTGTATGTTGTCAGAAGGCCAAATTTGCTTCAGGAGAAGTACTACCTAGCCCCCCCCATCCCCCGCCAGAAAAAAAAAAAAAAAAAGAGGGCAATTGTCCTAGGGTTGGGATTGGGGCAGGGCTCTGTTCTTATCGTTCCAGGAGAATCGAAGTGTCCATTAGGGGAGCCCGGGGACGGCGGACAGCGGAATCCTCAGCAGAGAGCAGAATCAGGCACCAAGGAGGACTAGTGACCCAGTTGATTCTGCCTGGCAGACTTCCTCAATAGCTGTCTCCATCGGGGGCCTGCAACCACCACTGCAATCCAGTGTCGCTGGGACCGTTCAGCTCTACACAATGCCCCAGCCGGAACCTCAGTGAAGCCTGCAAGATCAGCTTCTGCCTACAAACCCCTTAGGTCATCTAAACAGCTGAGAACAGAAGGACTGAACATAAAAGGATTGTACTAACAGTTTTAATCATTTTTCCCATTTGGGTTGGGGCCCCAAACAGGTCTACTATGACCCAAATCAGCAGGAAGTCACTTTAAGAGAGCGATGTCCCATGCCCAGAGGGTGGGGAGGGTGTTTCTCCGCCCATCTTTTTGGTTATTTGAAGGATAACTGAAAACTCTATTATGTAGGGGAAGAGACTACAAGCTGATAAATGGTCCTGTCTTAATGGGTTTTGGAGGTTAGCCCCAGGGAATTCCTACTTTTCCTTTTCTGTATCCTTCTTCCTCTCCTATGTAGGAGTGCATGGGCTTGAGAAAAATGAGATATAAACATAGCACAGGAAGGTCCAAGAAGAAGGGGCAGATTATTGAATATGCCCTTATACCTTTGTATATTGATACAAAATTAGTAGTTTATTTGGCTAAAGTGGTATTGACCATTGTTTATTTTGCAAAAATAAGATTGTATTGGATTACATCGGTATTGATCTTTGTATATTGATACAAAATTAAGATTATAGTTGGCCACAATGGTATTGACCCTTGCATATGGACGTAATATTAAGATTATATTGGGCTACATAGGCATTGATCTTGGTATATTGATACATAATTAAGAGTATATTTAACCACAATTGAATAGATCTTTGTATATTGATACAAATTTAAAGGTAATGCTTCCCAATGGTATCATACCTAGAGATACTTAAAAATAAAATGTGAAGCTCTGACCTCTTGATACCAACCATCTAAAATGGTCTAGGATAGTTAAAACAAACTCCTAGTCATGCAAACATGTCTCTTTGTTGGCTACTATGACAGTCTATCACAGATATTCTCTAAACTACCCAGTAATCAAGTTGCTAAGAGACAAGCAATATTTGCTTATCTAAATACAAGAGATGGATAGGGCATCTTCAAAAACCCCTTGAGATCTGCAGAATATGGCATTCAAAGATGTTATCTTAAATCAAGATTTTTTTTTTATATCGAGACATATCAGCGCCTGACGGCAACCATATTCTACTCCAAGTAGAGGATAAGCATCGAAGAACCTCCACTGTAAGATGGTTGAATTGGTGGCAAGCCTTTCTCTTGGCATGAAAAAACCCCTTGCACCAACTGCAGACAGACTGCTGTCCAAAAAGGACAAAACTTGGTAGCGGGGAAGTCGACAGCCTAACTCTGCCAAGACAGGGTAGGAAAAACCCCTTGCTTCAACTGTAGACAGACTGCTGTCCAAAAAGGACAAAACTTGGAAGCAGGTAAGTCGACAGCCTAGCTCTGCCAAGACAGGGTAGGCGAGTCCTTCATAACCCCTGCTCTACAATCAATGTCTGTCAGAGAAATGGGGCCAAATGACTGAAGATTGATGCTGTAATGTATGGAGAGAAAATGGGAGCTGTCCAGGCAGCCACTGGTATGTCATTTCTTAGTTTGGGAAGCTGCAGCCCTGCACTTCCTATATAATCAGATATATTTGTCCCTCTCAGGTCTCTGAGGTGGTTGAAGAATAGATAGCTAGAGTCTCATAGTTAAATTTTGAGTTGTTTGGGAATCAAGAGGGTGTTCTAAGAAGATGCTTTTTAAATTGTGATGAAAGTTGAGTTGGATATAGAACTTTAAACTCATGGAGATAGGTCGACAGTAGAATGTTGAAGTCAGGTGCCAAATACATATAGACTGGACATTGGGATTGTATGCCAAGCCATATAACTCTCATAATTTTGGCCTAATTACCTCTGTTGTTTTGTATTGTATTTATTATTATAAGAGTAAGAGCCATTTGTTGGACTGAAAGGGGGAGCTGTTGGGGGGAAAAGATATATCTTAAACTTAAAAAAAAAGGAAGGGGATGGGTGGGTTGAGGCGGAAGAGGGTGGGAGGGTGGGACTGGAGGCGGGGTAGGGAGGGGATTTCAATTGAGATGTAACTTGAAGAAATAAAAAATAAAGTAAAAAAAAAAAAAGAAAGTGGCTAAAGCAGAAAACTTGGCTCTTGGCTGTTGTGCCAGCCACTCACCACTATAGCTCCATGGGATCTAACACCCTCTCTGCATGGAGATTTTGATCACAGAAGATACTGAGACCCAGAAATCCTGGCAGCACTCCCTGAAGGTATAGTTTTCTCAGGGGTAGTATTCTTTTTTTTTTTTTTTTTGGTTTTTCTTTTTCTTTTTCTTTTTAAATTTTTTTAAATAATTTATTTTTTATTTCTTCAAGTTACATCTCAATCACAATCCCCTCCCTACTCCCCCCTCCCGTCCCCCCCTTCCTCCCCTCCCCCCCCCCCCACCCCCCCCTCCCTTTCCCCTCATTGTTTCTCCTTTTTTTTTAGTTTAAGGTATTTCTTTTTCCCCCCAACAGCTCTCCCTTTCAGTCCAAAAAATGGTTCTTTTTCTTATAACTATAAATACAATACAAAACAACAGAAATAAATAGGCCACAATTATAAGAGTTATATGGCTTAGCATACATTCCCAATGTCCAGTCCATATGTATTTGGCACCTGACTTTAACATTCTACTATCTAACCAATCTAACCATCTCCATGAGTTTAGAGTTCTATATCTAACTCAGCTTTCATACTAACTTGCCTCATAATTTTAAAAATATCTTCTTAGATCCAGAAATCCATCTTGATTCCTAAACAACTCAAATTTTAACTATGAGACTCTAGCTATCTATTCTTCAACCACCTCAGAGACCTGAGAGGGATAAATATATCTGATTATATAGGAAGTGCAGGGCCTGCAGCTTCCAAAACTAAAAAATG
>CAJQZJ010003694.1:1992115-2042218 GCA_907164525.1 Lophiomys imhausi | reverse complement strand
CTGCTTCCAAGTTTTGTCCTTTTTGGACAGAAGTCTGTCTACAGTTGAAGCAAGGGGTTTTTCTTGCCAAGCGAACGGCTTACCACCAATTCAATCATCTCCCACTGGAGATTCTTCAATGCTCATCATCTACTTGGAGTAATATAGGGGGTGCTGTCAGGAGCTGACATGTCTCGATATCAAAAAATCTTAAGTTAAGAAAACATCTTTGAATGCCATATTCTGCAGATCTCTTGAGGTTTTTGAAGATGCCCTATCTATCTCTTATATTTAGATAAGCAAATATTGCTTGTCTCTTAGCAACTTGATTCTTGAGTCCACTGTGTCAGATGAGACAGGCATGGCATATGCAGCAACCAAACAGCACCCTGTGACTAAGTAGAGGAATACTGAGATGCTTTTGGAAATGTTTTGTTCATTATTTTTGAAAGCTGAAATGGGAGGGGATGCTGGAGGGAGTGCTCTGGTAGAGGACCTAACTTCAGTTCCCAGTGCTCATTACAGACAGCTCACTACTGTTTGCCACTGTAGCTCCTGAGGATCTAACACCCTCTTCTGGCCTTTGAGGGTACCTACACACAAGTTTGCATACGCACGGGCGTGCACACACATACACAAACCAAAACAAAACAGAACAAAATTTTAAAAATGAAATGACTGCTTTTAAAATTTAAGTTTGTAACAACATATTTTTGCATTCTGGTCAAAGAAGTGGGGTTCCCAAGAAGTATATAACTTTAGTTCAAGACAGAACTGGGTCAGAAAATGCAAAGCTCAACTGTATTGATAAGCTAGCATCTGCTATGCATCTGTCTGTGCAGGGTAACCCTTACATCAGCTCAGCAAGGGAGATAGTGTTATGCCCATATGCTCACTGAGGACAATGCAGTTCATAGAAATCGAGTTTCTATCCACAAACACAGACCAGTAGATGACAGGGCTCCTGTTTCCATCACCCATTAAACTCGAATTCAGACCTACTCCAGGCTTTCCATCAAGTCCAGCAATGTGTGGTTTTTGTGTATTACTTCCCTGTTTCTAAAGTTCAGTGGAATTTCATTTTTCCATGCTATCCCACGGTGGCACCTGGCTGAAGATGTCTCTTTTACTGTCTCATCTCTGGTCTTAGTGTCAAAAGAACTAGATCCAAAGCCAGGCCCGCCTGTGTATGCCTGTAAGCTTAGCACTCAGAGAATGAGCCAAGAGGATTCCAAATTCAAGGAAAGGAAACTAGGTCCAAAATTGTCATTTTCCCTTAGCAGTCCTGTGACTCTTGACATTTAACTTAAACACAGTCTCATGTTTGTCTTTTTAAACTGGAGATAGGCATAAATACCGGCCAGGGTTCTCCATTGGAACAGAACTCATAGGTTCTTTAGTTGTCTCATACCTGACAGGCTGAGCACCTTGGTCCTTGGGGCTCTCAGTGCCTCAACAGTCAGAGAAGTCCCACAGCAGCTTTCTTACTGGAGAGACCAAAATCTTGGTAGTTGCTTAGTTCATAAGAGCGTGTGCCTCAAGAATCCTAATATAGTGCCCAAAACCTCAAGGGTTCCTGGATAGCCACTGGTCATCAGCCTGTTATGGAAACAGAGGAATTTGAGTCCTCACCAGCATGGGGAAAGAAGGAAGACCAAGTAAGCAAACAGCCAAGAATCTTCCTTGGCTGGATCTCCCCAAGTCAATCAAGGCCACCAGGACAGTTTTCCAGTTGAAGCTTCCTATTCAAGAAATTCTACTCTGTGGCAAGTTGACATTAAAACCAACCACCATGGGCCTGGAGAGATGGCTCAGTTATTAAGAGTATTGGATTCTCTTCCAGAGGACCTGAGTTCAATTTCCAGTACTCCCATGGCAGTTCACAAACATTAATGCAGGTCTCAAGGGATTAACCCCAGTTCCAGGAGATCTGATGCCCTCTTTGGGCCTTCTCAGGCAAAAGACACACACATGGTGCACAGATATATATGCAGGCAAAATATCTGTGCACATTAAATAAACTGATTTTAACAACTGTCACACTGTGTATTGGAATTATAGAGAATAGTCAACTAGATCAGGCCTTGAAAGTCTTTTGATCCTTCTCTGATATAGGGCAGATACTCAGTAAATACTATGTGAACATATTTGTAGCTGATTTATGTCTTAGTCTGGCTAATGGTCATAGAACTGCTGAATGCATCCTGAATTAGTTAGTTATGGCTCCTAGAGAGAGCCTCACCTATCCGCTGACCTCCCTGCTTCCTGGAAAGGTAGCCGATTTGTTCAAAAGTCCTTAAGTATGACTAAGGGTAAGAGTAAACCGAACATGTGGGTAATCATCAGAACTTTTTTTTTTAACTAAATACTTTATTTTTTTTCTTCAAGTTACATCTCAGTCACAAACCCTTCCCTTTTCCCCCTTCCTGTCCCACCCTTCCACCCTCTTCCCCCCAACAGCTTCCCCTTTCAGTCCAACAAATGGTTCCTTCTCTTATAACAGTAAATACTATACAAAACACAGAAATAAATATGCCACATTTATGAGAGTTAAATGGCCCCCTATACATTCCCAATGTCCAGTTCATACATATTTGGCCCCTGACTTTAACATTCTACCATCTAACCATCTCCATGAGTTTAAAGTCCTATAACTGACTTAGCTTTCATACTAACTTGCATCACTATTATAAACATCTTCTTAGATCTAGAACGCCCTCTTGATTCCTAAACAACTGAAAATTTAACTGTGAGACTCTAACTGTCTATTCTTCAACCACCTCAGAGACCCGAGAGGAATAAATATATCTGATTATATAGGAAGTGCAGGGCCTGCAGCTTCCAAAACTAAGAAATGACATACCAGTGACTGCCTGGACAGTTCCCATTTTCTCTCCATACATTCCAGCATCAGTCTTCAGCCTTTTGGTCCTGTTTCTCTGACAGACATTTATTGTAGAGCAGGGATTATGAAGGACTTACCTACCTACCCTGTCTTGGCAGAGCTAGGCTGTCGACTTCCCTGCTACCAAGTTTTGTCCTTTTTGGACAGCAGTCTGTCTGCATTTGAAGCAAGGAGTTTTTTCATGCCAAGAGATAGTCTTGCCACTAATTCAACCATCTCACACTGGAGATTCTTTGATGCTTATCTTCTACTTGGAGTAGAATAGGGGTGCTGTCAGGAGCTGATATGTCTCGATATCAAAAAGAAATCTTAATTTAAGACAACATCTTTGAATGCCATATTCTGCAGATCTCTTGGAGTTTTTGAAGATGCCCTATCCATCTCTTGTATTTAGATAAGCAAATGTTGCTTGTCTCTTAACAACTTGATTACTGAGTAGCTTAGAGAATACCTGTGAAAGACTGCCATAGTAGCTAACAAAGTGACATGCTTGCATGACTATCCTAAACAGTTTAAGATGGTTGGTGTCAAGAGGCCAGAGCTTCACATTTCATTTTTAAGTATCTCTAGGTACGATACCATTAGGAAGCGTTACCTTTAATTTTGTATCAATATATAAAGATCTATTCAAATGTGGCTAAATATACTCTTAATTTTGTATCAATATACAAAGATCAATGCCTATGTAGCCCAATACAATCTTAATAGTATGTCAATATACAAGGGTAAATACCATTGTGGCCAACTATAATCTTAATTTTGTATCAATATACAAAGATCAATACCGATGTAGTCCAATACAATCTTATTTTTGCACAATAAACAATGGTCAATACCACTTTAGCCAAATATACTACTAATTTTGTATCAATATACAAAGGTGTAAGGGCATATTCAATAATCTGTCCCTTCTTCTTGGTCCTTCCTGTGCTATGTCTATGTCTCATTTTTCTCAAGTCCGTGCACTCCTACATAGGAGAGAAAGAAGGATACAGAAAAGGGAAAGAAGGAAGTCCCTGGGTCTAACTTCCAAAACCCATTAAACAGGACCATTTAACAGCTTGTAATCTCTTCCCCTAAATAACAGAGTTTTCAGTTATCCTTCAAATAACCAAAAGGGGAGGCGGAGAAATACCCTCCCCACCCTCTGGGCATGGGACGTCGCTCTCTTAAAATGACTTCCTGCTGATTTGGGTCATAGTAAACCTGTTTGGGGCCCGAACCAAAATGGAAAAATGGTTAAAAATGTTAGTACAATCCTTTTATGTTCAGTCCTTCTGTTCTCAGCTGTTTAGATATCCTAAGGAGTTTGTAGGCAGAAGCTGATCTTCCAGGCTTTACTGAGGTTCTGGCTGGGGCATTGTGTAGAGCTGAATGGTCTTAGCGATATTGAGTTGTTGTGGTTGTAGACTTTTGATGGAGACAGCTATTGAGGGAGTCTGTCAGGCTGAATCATCTGGGTCACTCGTCTTCTTTGGTGTCTGATTCTGTTTTCTGCTGAGGTTTCCGTTGTCCAGTTGTCCCTGGGTTCCTTGAATGGATGCTTTGATTCTCCTGGAAAGATAAGAACAGAGCCCTGCCCTAATCCTAACTCTGGGACAATTACCCTCTTTTATTTTGAGGGGAGGGGTTAGGTAATATTTCGCCTGAAGCAAATTTGGTTTTTTGACAATATATAAAGTGTTATCTTTCAATCTGGGTTAAAGAAGAAATTATTTTGTTATTTTGGAGCTAAACCAGCTTTAGTGTATATATTTTGAGATCTCAAAGGACAATTTGTTTGTATTGAGTAGGCCTTTTTGTAAGTAGCTTTTAAACTTAGGTCCTTCCAAATCCTATGTGTGTGTCTCTGCATTCTAATTATTGGGATCAGAGACCTGTGGTTCCCATCTGAAGGGATTAAAGATGTGTTCCACCACTCCTGGATCGAAGTTTTTATCTATTTAGAGTTTGTTTTGTATCAGGCTGACCTTGAGCTCTGAGATCTGCCTGTTTCTGTCTCTAGTGTGTTGGGATTAAGGGTGTACTCTTCTTGACTGATGGGATTAAGGGTGTGCACCCTCACCACCCTGTTCCGTGTAACTCTAGAATTTATAAGACCACTAACTCTATGGTGCTCCTCCCATCTCTGCTGAAGTTAAAGGCATGGGTTAACACCACATTTCTCCTGTATTTTACCTTAGCTCTACGTTTTTTTGACACTTGGAAGTTTATAAAACCAGGTTGAACGGCTGTATCCTTTATTTTATTTACAGTGTTTTAACATTGTTACCTGCTTTTTTTAATTAATAAATTTATTTGTTTGTTGCTTCAGGTTACATCCTTATCATATTGTCCTCTTTTCCCACTTCCCAGCCCAACCTCCCATGCTCTATCCCCTGACCCTTCCGTCTTGTTCCTCTGGGGTGAAGTGTCCCTGCATAACAGTCTCTCACCACAGATCAGGAGACATATGAGGGCCAAGAGCCTCTTCATACACCGGGGGCTACGAGGCAGTACTTCCAGTGAATGGTGTCTCCTTGCTACGGGGGGAAAACTAAAAAAAGACCAACAAACACACAAACCCACAAAAACAAAGAACAACAAAAAGGAAAGGAAAAAGAAGAAGAAAAAAGAAAAAAATCTATGTCCATGTTCCTTTTGTTGTGTTGGTTGTAGTACAGATATCCTGTACGATATAGCTAAAATCCTACTATAAGTGAATAGATGCCATGTGCCTTCTTCTGAGTCTGGGTTAGCTCACTCAGGATGAGCTTCTCCAGTTCCATCCATTTGGTTGCAAATTGCATGATTTCATTGTTTCTGATAGCTGAGTAATATTCCATTGTATAGATGTACCACAATTTTTTAATCCATTCTTCAGTTGAGGGACATCTGGGTTGTTTCCAATTTCTAGCTATTACAAATAAGGCTGCTAGGAACATAGATGAGGAGACTTCCCTATGACTCCGTGAGAGGTCCTTTGGGTGTATACCCAGAAGTGGTATGGCTCGGTCCTGAGGCAAAGTTATTCCAAGATTTCTAAGATATCGCCAGACAGACCTCCATAGTGGTTGCACAAGCCTGCACTCCCACCAGCAGTGGAGTAGGGTTCCCCTTTCTCCACACCTTCGCCAGCATGTGCTGTCATTTGAGCTCTTTATCTTAGCCATTCTGACAGGTGTTAGATGGAATCTCAGGGTCATCTTGAGTTACATTTCTCTGATGATTAAGGATGTTGAACATTTCTTCAGGTGTCTCTCAGCCCTTAGGGATTCCTCCTTTGTGAATTCTCTATTTAGCTCCGTCTCCCATTTTTTGATTGGATTATTTGGTTTCTTGGCATTTAGTTTCTTGAGTTCTTTGTAGATTTTAGATAATAGCCCTCTATCAGATGTGGGGTTGGTGAAGATTTTCTCCCAGTCTGTTGGTTGCCGTTTTGTTCGAATGACAGCGTCTTTTGCCTTACAGAAGCTTTTCAGTTTCATGAAGTCCCATTTATTGATTGTTGATCTCAGGTCCTGAGCTGTTGGTGTTATGTTCAGGAAGTTGTCACCTGTGCCAATGAGTATGAGGTTTTCTCCTACTTTTTCTTCTACTGTCTTTAGTGTGGCCGGCCTTATGTTAAGGTCTTTGATCCACTTGGAATTAAGTTTTGTACAAGGTGATAGGTATGGGTCTAATTTCATTCTTTTGCAAGTGGACATCCAGTTGGACCAGCACCATTTGTTGAAGATGCTGTCCTTCTTCCATTGTGCGTTTTTGGCTTCTTTGTCAAAGATTAGTTGGCCATAGGTGTGTGGGACCGTGTTTGGGTCTTCAATTCGATTCCATTGATCCACTGGTCTGTTTCTATACCAGTACCATGCTGTTTTTATTACTATTGCTCTGTAGTACAGTTTGAAATCTGGGATGGTGATACCTCTAGATGCTTTTTTATTGTACAGGATTGATTTAGCTATTCTGGGCTTTTTGTTGTTCCATATGAAGTTGAAAATAGCTTTTTCCAGGTCTATAAAGAATTGTGTTGGTATTTTGATAGGAATTGCATTGAATCTATATATTGTTTTTGGTAGGATAGCCATTTTTATTATGTTGATCCTACCTATCCATGAGCATGGGAGATCTTTCCATCTTCTAAAGGCCTCTTCCATTTCTTTCTTCAGGGGCTTGAAGTTCTTGTTCTATAGGTCCTTTACTTGCTTGGCTAGAGTTACTCCCAGGTATTTTATATTGTTTGTGGCTATTGTGAAGGGGGTTGTTTCCCTTATTTCTTTCTCGGTATATTTGTTTGTTGTATAAAGAAGGGCTTCTGATTTTTTTTGAGTTAATTTTGTATCCAGCCACCTTGCTGAAGGTGTTTATCAGCTGTAAGAGTTCTTTGGTGGAGTTTTTGGGGTCGCTTATGTATACTAACATATCATCTGCAAATAGGGATAATTTGGCTTCTTCGTTTCCAATATTTATCCCTTTGTTCTCCTTTAGTTATCTTATTGCTCTAGCAAGGACTTTAAGTACTATATTGAAGAGATATGGTGAAAGTGGACATCCTTGTCTTGTCCCTGAGTTTAGAGGAAATGCTTCAAGCTTCTCTCCATTTAATTTGATGTTGGCCACTGGCTTGCTGTATGTTGCCTTTATTATTTCTAGGTATGGTCCTTGTATGCCTGTTCTCTCCAGAACTTTTAGCATGAAGGGGTGTTGGATTTTGTCACATGCTTTTTCTGCATCTAGCGAGATTATCCTGTGATTTTTTTCTTTCATCTTGTTTATATGGTGAATTACATTGATAGACTTTCGTATATTGAACCATCCCTGCATTCCTGGGATGAAGCCTACTTGATCATGATGTATGATACTTTTGATGTGTTCTTGAATTCAGTTTGCTAATATTTTATTAAGTATTTTTGCAGCTATGTTCATGAGGGAGATTGGTCTGAAATTCACTTTCTTTGTTGGGTCTTTGTGTGGTTTAGGAATCAGAATGACAGTGGCCTCATAGAATGAGTTTGGCAGTGTTCTTTCTGTTTCTATGTGGTGGAAGAGTTTGAAGAGTAATGGTGTTACTTCCTCTTTGAAGGTCCGGTAGAATTCTGTGCTAAAGCCATCTGGCCCTGGGCTTTTTTTGGTTGGGAGATTATTAATGACTGTTTCTATTGCCTTAGGGGTTACTGGGCTGTTTAAGCTCTTAATCTGATTTTGATTTAGTTTTGGTAGGTGGAATCTATTGAGGAAATTGTCCATTTCGCTTAGGTTTTCAAATTTAGTGGAATATAGATTTTTAAAGTAGAACCCGAATATTTTCTGGATCTCCTCGATGTCTGTTGTTATTTCTCCCTTTTCATTTCTCATTTTGTTGATTTGGGTTCTTTCCCTTTGCCTTTTAGTTAATTTGGGTAGGGGTCTGTCTATTTTGTTGATTTTCTCGAAGAACCAACTCTTGGTTTCATTGATTCTTTGTATAGTACTTTTTGATTCTAAGTTGTTGCTTTCAGCCCTGAGTTTGATGATTTCCTGCCTTCTGCTCCTCTTGGGAGTGTTTGCTTCTTCTTTTTCCAATTCACCCAGCTTAGCTGTTAATTCACTAATATGAGCTGTCACAATTTTCTTTTTGAAAGCATTTAGTGCTATGAACTTTCCTCGTAGCACAGCTTTCATTGTATCCCATAGGTTTGGTATGTTGTGTCTTCATTGTCATTGGATTTTAAGAAGTCTTTGATTTCCTTCTTTATTTCTTCCCTGACCCAGTGGTCATCCAGTAAGGAGCTGTTCAATTTCCATGTGTGTGTAGGCTTTCTGTTGATTCTTTTGCTGTTGAAGACCAGCTTTATTCCGTGGTGGTCTGATAAGATACAAGGTGTTATTTCAATTTTCTTGTATCTGTTGAGACTATCTTTGTGTCCAACTATGTGGTCGATTTTGGAGAAGGTTCTGTGAGGTGCTGAGAAAAAGGTGTATTCCTTTGTGTTTGGGTGAAACGTTCTGTAGATATCTGTTAGGTCCATTTGTTTCATGATCTCTGTTAGACTCAATATTTCTCTGTTTGGCCTCAGTCTTGATGATCTGTCCATTGTTGTGAGTGGGGTGTTGAAGTCTCCCACTACTAATGTGTTGTGATTGAAGTGCGATTTAAGTTTTAGAAGTTTTTTTTTTTTTTACAAAAGTAAGTGCCTTTGTATTTGGGGCATAGATGTTCAGTATTGAGATTTCCTCTTGATGAATATTTCCTTTAATGAGTATATAATTCCCTTCTTTGTCTTTTTTCATTAACTTCAGTTGGAAGTCTGTTTTGTTTGATATTAGGATGGCTACTCCAGCTTGCTTCCTGGGTCCATTTGCTTGGAAAACCTTTTCCCAGCCCTTTACTCTCAGGTAGTTTCTATCTTTGTTAGTGAGATGTGTTTCTTGTATGCAACAAAAGGACAGGTCTTGCTTGCGGATTCACTGTGTAAACCTGTGTCTTTTTATTGGTGAGTTGAGTCCATTGATGTTGATGGATGTTAGTGACCTGGGGTTGTTATTTCCCACTAGTTTGGTTTGGATGATGGTACTGTGCCTCTTTTGGTTTAGTTGCTGAGGGGTTTTCTATTCCCTTTGTTTTCTTGGGTGAAGTTTTCTTCTCTGGGTTGGAATTTTCCTTCTAGGATTTTCTGTAGGGCTGGGTTTGTGGGTAGATATTTTTTAAATTTGATTTTGTCATGGAATATCTTGTTTTCTTCATCTATTTTGATAGAGAGTTTTTCTGGGTAAAGTAGTCTGGCTGGGCACCTATGTTCTCTCAGGACTTGTAGGATATCTGTCCAGGCCCTTCTAGCTTTTAAAGTTTCTGAGGAGAAGTCAGGTGTAATTCTGATGCGTCTGCCATTGTATGTGACTTGACCTTTTTCTCTTACAGCTTTTAATATTCTTTCTTTGTTCTGTACATTTGGTGTTTCAATTGTTATGTGGCGAGAGGAGTTTCTTTTCTGATCTAATCTGTTCGGTGTTCTGTAAGCCTCTTGAATTTTTATTGGCATCTCTTTTTTCAGGTTTGGGAAGTTTTCTTCTATGATTTTGTTGAAGATATTTCCTGGACCTTGGAGTTGGGAGTCTTCTCTTTCCTCTATGCCTATAATTCTTAGGTTCCGTCTTTTCATTGAGTCCTTGATTTCTTGGATGTTGTGGGTGAGAGACTTTTTAGCCTTCTCATTTTCTTTTGATGTTGTACTGATTTCTTCCATCGAATCTTCCATGCCTGAGATCCTGTCTTCCATCTCTTGCATCCTATTTTTGATACACACCTCCATAGTTCCTGTTCTCTTCCCTTGATTCTCCACTTCCTCTTTTAACTCTGACTGTGTTTTCTTTATTGTTTCTATTTCTATTTTCATGTCTTGTATGGTATTGTTTGCTTTGTACAATTCCTTCTCCAGCTTGCTTGTTTTTGTCTGAAAATTTTTCATTGCTTTGTCCTTTTCCTGTTCAAGCTCTGTCACCTTGGCTTGGAGCTCTTTATTGGTGTTGTTCATTGTTTTGACTTATAAAATTGTGGCTTCTTTGAATTCCTTCATAGATTTAAGTTCTTCTTGAAGGGACTCTATCACTTTTCATAATGCAGAATTGTCATCGTTTTCATGTGTTTCTGTTGGTGTGAGGTCATCTGAATTGGATGAGCTAGGATAATTTTGCGTTGTTGGAGTCATATTTCCTTGATTTCTATTTTTTCTTGGACCTTTGGCCATATGGATGTGTTTAGCTGTCTGTTTCTCATCGTTTTCTGTGCTTGGATCCACAGGGGATGCTTTGGTGTTTTGGTGTAGGAGTTGAATTGCTTGGCTATCTGTCGTTGCTTACAGGGGGTCTCAGGGTCACTGTAGTTTTAATAGCCTGAAGCACTGTGAGCTGGTGCAGCCTATTCCTAGGTAGTGAGTAGTGGTCCGAGATTGTTTCACTGCTCCCAATTCAGACTTCTCTATGTTGCACACTGAGTGATCTGCCTGTAATGGTTCTGATGGTATGGAACTCTTTGCCCAGGCACAGATTCTGTGGGCTTTGTTTGTCGTCACAGAGGCTGACAGGGCCCGGCTCCACACCTAATATGTCTGGGTTCTCCAGAATACAGCTATGGTCCCCTGGCTTCTGGTTTCCCACTAGGCTTCTCCGCCACAGGCCTGGCCCCTCAGCCTTGCCTACCGCCTGTGCCGGCTTCCCTCCCTAGCTGCTCTGCCGTGGTTGCGCGGAGCTTCAGCCCTGCCCGCCTGTACCTGCTTCCCACCCTGACTGCTCTGCCCGCTGGCTTCCTGCTCTCTCGAATCCTCCGCGGCTCGAGCAGCTGCGGACCACCTGGTGTGCACCCTGTTTCTTCCTTGTTAAGACTTCAACTATCCCTCAAAGTTTCCTAAGTAGCTATAAGATCCTCCTGAGGTGTGAGGAGCCCAGTAGGCTAGTGGGTGATCACCATGTGGCCTCTGATTCTGCCTGCTGTGTATTGGGGTCGAACTTACCAGGCGCCTCTCCAAATGGGAGTTCCCGATTCCCGGATTTAGTGGCTTCCATGTCTGAGAGAGATGGGGGGAGAGCCTTGGCCTGGGACTTTTAACAGTCCCTTGGGAGCTGTGAGTGTTCCCGGAGGGTCTAGCCCCTCCGGTTTTTGCACAGTGTCCAATAACTCTGTGCTTTTTATGGCTCTTTTCTCCCACATTCAAAATGTGTCAGTGCTGGTCGCCGCCATCTTGGCCCCTCCTAATCATCAGAACTTTAATAAAACTCCTACTGAGACAGAGTTTGCATGCACAGCCTCCAACTCAAAGTTCTTGAAAGAAAATCTTCAGATTCACCAGAACACTCTGGAAATGACTCAGCCTAATGAGTTATGCTTCTTGAAATATAATTAATGTCTATCATTTCTGAAGAGAACTTCATTTTCCTAAGCATGTTGGTGAAAGACAGGAGCAAGGGATTGGTATGGAGTCTATAAGGCAGATAGGTCCATTTCCTAAGGCTGCCATGGCGGAGTGTCACACACTAGGCAATTTCAAGTAGGAGAGGTTTATTACCTGAATGTTGTGGCCGCTGAAATCTGAAATCAAAATATGAACTGGACCATGATTTCTCAGAAGTTCAGGAGGATCTTGCTTAGCTTCTTTTTCTTTCTTATCTTTTTTTTGTTTGTTTGTTTTTCGAGGAGAGTTTCTCTGTGTATCTATCCTTGGCTGTTTGGCTGTCCACAACTCACTTTGTAGATCAGGCTGGCCTTGAACTCAGGGAGATATGCCGGCCTCTGCCTCCCGAGTGCTGGGATTAAAGGCGTGTACCACCATGCCTGGCAATTAGACAGCTGTGAACTGCCAAGTGGTTGCTGGGATTTGAACCAAGGTCCTTTGGAAGAGTAGCCAGTGCCCTTAACCACTAAGCCATGTCTCTAGCCCTTGATTATCTTCTTGGACGCACACAGTGCATTCTTTTCACAATTGGAGTTCCCAGAGGGATGTGTTCCCTTCTGCAGTTGGCTGGCACCTTTGTCTTTCCTTGGTTGACAGATACCCCACTCCAACCTCTGTCTGTGCCATCAAATGACTATCTTTTCCACAGACATCTCTGTCTTGCATCTCTTTTCAAATAATATCACATTGGATATTATTTCCATCATTTTCTAGTATGAGTTCATATTAACTAATACATCTGTAATCATTTTATTTCTAAATTGATCCAGTGCTAGATACTTGGTGTATCTTCTCTCATTCTCTGTCTCTGTCTCTCTCTCTCTCTCTCTCTCTCTCTCTCTCTGTGTGTGTGTGTGTGTGTGTGTGTGTGTGTGTGTGTGTGTAAAACTCAGTGCATAACAATGGGTAGCAGACCTTCTCTGGGACTTCAGACAGAGGGCTGAGAGCCAGGCAGAGGTTTTAGTAGAAGTCTGTATCTCACGTCCTAGTGCCAATGGGACCACAGGAGGACTAGAAATACCTCCTCCTTGTCCCCTAGAGAGAAGTGTTCCCAGAGCCTGGGGATGTAGCATGCCTACCTAGTCTGCATGAAGCTGTGGATTAAATCTCCAGTACCACATAAAACAAAAGTTGCTCGGGGCTACCAATTCAGTTATCTCAGAACTGTGGAATGTGTAGCTTTTGGAGCCAAGGGAAATAACCCCTCTCTGTTTTTATTTTAATCACAAGATCTTGATTCTAACCCTCATATTGAGTGCACCTCAGGACTAATTATACAACTTCCATTTGGTTAAATCATTCTAATTCTCATTTTTATAACTAGAAATTGGTCATATGTTGGCAATTTCAAGTGATTTAATCCATACATTTCATAAGGTCATCCCAAAGATTCCCACTTAATTATAATTCTTCAAAGTAGTCCAAGGATTTCAAAGTTTCCACTATCCAGTTTCTGCCCTTATATACTACTGAGATGCTTTGGGGACTAGATACACTTTCTCATCCCCAGTAAATACCTCATGTGTGAGGACTGGAAAAGAAAACATAAGAGAGCCTGGATTCAAGTTATTTGATCTATTAGTAAGTCGGAGTTTGAGTAATTAGTCTCCTTTGTATATTAAAATCCTCATTTGTTAATTAGTAACAAAACACAGGATTATTTTAAGGACTAAAGTATGTACTATAGCCATTCTTAAATGTACACATGCACACACACACACAGAGTATGCTACCAGCACAGTAGATGTTCATTGAATGGTATTTCCCTCCAGCACCTTTATTATATCCCCTAATAATTCCAGCAACAGCTGAGGGAGGAGTCCAAATGATTAAACAACTTCTGGGTGTTATGAAGGTAACTAGAACCAAACAATAGTGTAGGAAGAAGAAGAAAAAAAAGAAGAAGAAGAAGAAGAAGAAGAAGAAGAAGAAGAAGAAAGAGAAGAGACACTTTTGCACATAGTTTATTCTTTTATATTCAACAACAGAACCTGTCTCAAGGAGCATAAACCTTAAACTCAGTTACTAGAAAGCTTGTCTTATTATGTTGTCTTTTCTCATTTTAAGATAACTAAGTTCCATTTGAATTCTATATGTGATATGCCCATGTTTACATCAAATGTCACTCTCCAACATAGCAGTTCTTATCCTCTTTTCCAGTGGGAACATACATGACATTAACATAAATTAGCATATATGACACTCTCTCTGGTGGGGGGGGTTATTATGAGATTCCCTAATTCCTCATAGGCCCCCCCTTTCTCTCCCACTCTAGAAAGTCTTGAGAAAAGGGGATGATAAAGGTGCCTTGAT
Organism: Lophiomys imhausi; assembly: GCA_907164525.1. NCBI lineage: Eukaryota > Metazoa > Chordata > Mammalia > Rodentia > Muridae > Lophiomys > Lophiomys imhausi. The sequence continues at coordinate 2,028,121 of CAJQZJ010003694.1, read as the reverse complement.
AGTGATAACTTACCAAATCCTTTCTCAATAACTAGAGTTGTTAACAAACTAGCAAGCCACTGTCACACCTGCACCTCCGAGAAATGTGTGTGTGGTACAATACCTAGATAGAGACTCACTCTTCTAAGGCATGTACTACCATGATCATTTGAAATGACTAGAAACAATGAAGCCATTAGGAAATTTTTATCTAGGACATCATACTTCCCACCATATTAGTCACAGGCTTCTAGAGGCTCTGACCCACAACGAAGTCTGAATCTTTTTTTTTTTCCTGTATATTAATGCTGAACAAGTGAATGCATTTCAACCACAGTGTTTGGCACAATGGTATTCCTGCCTCTGTGTAACAGAGGCAAAGGATTGAGGTTTGGATAAGATCACCCTAGGCTTCCTGTCTTTCAACACCTTCTATAGGTGCGATACTGCTCTCAATATGATCAATTCTGCCTAAACCTAGAAGCATTCTCCTACATCTTTAGACTTTTGAGCATTCTAGTCAGTTGTCAGTTCCTCTCTTCTCCGTGTCAAAGCTATTTCTTATCAGTTGAGAGCGGTATAGCTATGGAGATGCCACCAAAGCTATTAGAAACCTGCCACAGTTCACAGCTCTGGAATAGACATCCACGTCATAAATTAAAACTCTTCAAGCCGAACCCAAATTGTGAATCTTCCTGTAGTGGGATTCAGGACAGGTTTCCTCTGTCCTTGACAAAGACTTCCTAATAAGAGAGCCATATCAGGACCAAGAATAACTTGCAATTTGTTTGTGCTCATGGTTAATGCAAGATTTGGTTCATACTTAACACAAAGAAACTTAGAATGAGGGTGGGATGAAACCAAAAGATGAGGGACAACATAGTGTGATCCTCCTCTCCAGCTGTAAAGGACAACATTTGCCTCTCAGCTCTCAGAGCAAGTTCACACTTAAACACGATGCGTAGCATCTCCAGGATCTGGCCATGCTCCTGTGCCCTCAGGAATAGCACCCTCCTCTCTTCACTCCAATCATGTGTGTGCCTCCTTGATGAGGGATTAGCAAGCACCAGCAACATCAGAAACCCAGAAGGTGAACAACCAGCTCTGAAAAATGAGCAAACTGACTCTGCACTAATGCTGTACACAAACCCAAGAACATAAAGCCAAGGCATAGAGCTTGAGGTCCACAAGTTCCTCATCGTCCTGGTTGGTTTTCATTGTCAACTCATTAAGACCTGAAATCTCCTGGGGAGGGGGAACCTCTGTTGAAGAATTGCCTCATTCAGATTGGCCTGTGGCAGTGTCTGTGAGAGATTGTTTTGATTGATGATTGATACTGGAAAGCCAGACCAATGTGGGTACCATCATCCCTTAGGTGGATGGGTCTATGTTTTATATGAAAGACAGCTGAGTAGGAAACAGTCAGCAAGCCAGTAAACACTGTTCCTCTGTGGATTCTGCTTCAGTTCCTACTTGACTTTCCTCTATTATGGGCTGTGATCTGGAAGCATAAGTTAAAATTAACCCTTTCCTTCCCTAAGTTGCTTTTAGTCATGGTGTTTAGTACAGTAACAGAAAGCAAAGTAGAATACTCAGGAACATGTCTTTTTGTGCCACGATGCACTCTCAGCTCCTTCCTGGAAGTCTGTTTATAAGCTGCAATCATGAAATAATGAGCTTCAGTTTCCCCCTACAGATATACCAGGAACCATGTTTTTTTTTTTTCTATGTACTCTCTTTTTAGGAAATCATAGGCATATTCTAAAATGGCTACATTTTCTCAATAAGCCTTTCTTGGAACTGAGGTCAGGTTCAGTTTACAAAAAGCAAATCTAATTTGTGTATATGCACACTTACTTCTGAAAAAGCATTCTCCCTTTTTGATTGCCCACCAGATTCACAGGACATAGCTTCTGGGCAGCTTTTATGAAATCCCAATGACAAACCCATCTTCCAAGGATGAAAATATGACAGTATTAAAGATGTTTAAGAGACAATACCAAAAGTACTTTTAAGTGTGTGTGTGTGTGTGTGTGTGTGTGTGTGTACAAGTGTCGTTTCACAAGCACCACCACCCTTGTTTTTTGAGACATAGTGTCTTACTGGTCTGAAGCTCCCTTATGAGATGAGGCTGGCTGCCTGACAAGTCCCAGGGATCCACTTGTCTCTGCCTCCCCAGCATGGGAACTGCAATCCTGTGCCATCTTACCTGACTTTTTTATATGGGTTCTGGGCCTTGAACTCATGAATTCAAGCTTACAAGCCATGCATTTTACCAAGAGAGCTGTCTCACAGCTCACCATTCATCACTCTAAGGAGTAGTTCCAAAAATGCCTTGAGTAACTTTTTGGAATCTTGAGAAGTGGTGTAAATCTATTAAGAAGATAGCAATGACAACAATAGCATGCTTTAGAATGCTTCATTGTCACATGGTGCTTAACAGCAATGAGCAGTTACTATGAACACTAAGGAGACCGTTAGACAGACTAACATGAACTGTAGCAGTTGGCCCAGCCTGGGTGCCCCCTATCAGTCAGGAACTATGCTATGGGTTGTTTCACTGAAATCTATATTTTACAAACAGAAAAACAAACCATAAAAAAGCTAAGATTCTTGCCAAGGCCACAGAGATATAAAGAGAAGTGAGATTCATGCTTAATTGCTTGAGTTTATATGCTGTGGTATATAAGCTACAGGCCCTTAACCACTGTGATATGACCTCCTGATTTATTTTATTTTTAGTTATGTGTAGGTTTGTGTGTGTGTGTGTGTGTGTGTGTGTGTATGTGTGTGTGTGTCTACATGATGGTATATGCACATGAGTGCTGTTGTCCTTCTGAGAACAGAGGGTGTTGGATCCTCTGGGTAGGGCTGGAGGTACAGATGGTTGTGAGCTGCCTGTAGTAATTGAACCCAGGTCCTCTGGAAGAGCAAGCAGTTCTTATATTCACTGAATCATCTCTCCAGTCCCCAACTTACTGATTTACATATACGTATATATACATATATGCATGCATATATGTACATATGTAATATGACGTATATTATATATTGGGTCCCAACTCATATTTCCTTTCAATAAGAACATTGTCTAGTTCCAGGCTCAATAACACAACTTCCAAACTATATTGGTAATGTGACCCAATAAGGACAGAGGACAGTGTAAGTAGGAACAATAGGACAAAATTACTCAAGGTAGTTGAGCTCCTCTACCCTCCCTGGTCCCTAAAGCCAGGTTCATAGGTGTGAGCCCAGGCAGGTGCAGAAGAGGCTTTGTAACTTGCTTGCTGTTCCTTTCATTCCAGGTAAGCCCCTGCAGTGGCAAGCCTCAGTCAGGCCATCCTGGTGTCCTGAATGGGCACATTCATCATCTCTCTCCTTCATCCTCAGCCCCTCCATGCATATTTATAAAGATCTCAAGAATCCTAGAATCCCATAAAAATGCAAAGTACAATTATTATTAATGATGATACAGTTAGCAAGGAAGACGTTTGTTATTTCTACTCAATTGCTTTCCCCCAGAGCAGAACCTTTTTTTTTTTTTTTTGGTGGAGGTGTTAATGTGCAGTGTTTGCTACTTTGATCCTCTCAGTCATTCTCCTGGAGAAAGTTGGGCCGCAGACTTGGGCGGTGCCCTTCCCTTCCCTCTGCAGCACTGCACTGGCTGAGCCCTGGTTGCTGGTGTAGATGAAACTGTGGGTCTTTATTTGATTCCTGGCCTCAGGAAACAGTGTATTAGTTAGGATCAAGGCAGTTAGACTAGACTTCCTTTCTCGCCGAGGTAGTCACTAGTCTGTGCAGGCAGCCCGAGCTCATAGATCTAGTTTTATTTCCCCATTTATTCACCTGGAACTAAGTGATATTTTTTCAAGTCGAAGGACGAACACATTTCCTTTTTTAAGCAGTCTTCCTCCTGCTCCTAATCACCATTGTTTCTCAAACAAGCGGCTGCCTGTGGCTGGGAGCCATTTCCATTCTCCATTCGCAGCCTTCCATTGTAATTTCAGAGGAGTTTACAGAAAAATACTGAACCGGGTTGGGATTTCCCCATAACGACTTACTTCCTCTAACACACACTAGAACGGATTCTAATGTGAATTTCCACGAGGGAAAGGCTCCCCGAAAATCTCCATTATCCTATGCCCTTCAGAAAGTACCTTGCCTTTCTTTGGGCTCCCATCCCCCGCTCCCACCCTCCCTCCTGCCCCGCACCCCGCCTTTCCCTTCTTCTTAAGAAGACTTTCCCAGGTCCCTCTTGGCTGTGGTTGAACGACGTTGGCTGCAGTCCATGCCGTAACAAAGCCTTGGCATTCCAGCTGTCTGCGTCTAATCTCCAGTGTCAGCTCTCGTTAATGTGTGAGCGTGAAATCAGAGGGGGCAGAGCTGCACGGAATATTAAAACCATGATCAGAATTCCACTGAGATGCTGAGAGGCTGCGAGCACCATTAGAGGAGGCTGTCAAATCACAGCTCCGCATTAAATAAAAGATTTCTATCGGAGCAAAGTACAATCAGTGAATCGCTGAGCTAAATTAGCATTTTTTCAATTGGAGATCGAAGGTGATTTATTGTTCTACACGACATTAATGTAACTATGTGCTTGACCCGCTAAGGCAGCTAATTTTTCATTTAAATGGTTTCTTTCCTTCCCGGTGCAAAGGCTGCAATCATATTTCAACTTTGCCAAGTGATCAGAAAAGTCCTGGAATGCTGCAGAAATACCTTCCCCTCCCCTCTTCTTCCTTCCCTTTTTGCAGCTCCGGAGTCTCTCTTCCCCTCCCCTTCCCTACTAACCTCATGGCTGGTGGTCAAGGTCACAGAGGAGGAGTACTCTCAAAGCCACCGACTTCAAAGCCTCCATCAAAGAAGCCCCCACGTAGCCATTGAATTAAAAGGGAGAGGGGAGGGTGGGGTCCAGGCCCTGGCCGTTCCTATCAACAAGAAAAGACCCTTTAACTGCCCTGCTGGTAGGGCCCAATGGGGCATCCTGGGTCCAGTCTCTCTGGCAGCCCTCTCACTGGGCCTCCCTCTTACATCCTCCCCAGCCCCCCCCTCCACACACACATCGCTTCAAGATAATATACATTTCCAATTAGCAGAGCACATTCTAGCCATGCTCTCTTTGACTGCCCGAACTATCTTCCTTTTTGCTAAAAAGCAAAGCTGTCATTAATGCAATCCTGCAGCTCCATTAACCCGAGGTACAATGCAGCTTTTCTCTCTCAGGCTCCCCTGAACATAAAAACTACAGTTACTCAAGCACCCCTCTTCTATATAGAGTCCTTGTCAATTGTCTTTCATTACACACCTGATGTAACACAGTAGCCATCCATATGCTCTTGAATACAGAACAGAAGCATTCATTTCCCAGTGTCCTTGCTTTCAAAAGGCAGCTGGTATTTTTGTTGTGTTTTTTTTCAAGCACATTGATTTTAATCTCTGAAAATTAATGGATATATTTTAGGGTTTACTGGGGCCCCAAACATGTGGCCAACTTGTTGGATTTAGAACAAGATGGGCATCCTGGCTGAACCCTGCTAAATTACATTTTCACATCTCTGTGCATCGCTTCTTAGAGGATTAGTTCATTGCATTTCACATTGAGAAGAAAGAGAGGAGCTGGCAAGGGGTAGTGGGTAGTGGAGCTAACCTTTACTATGCCTTACTGATGCAAATGTGAATTCTAAAACTAAACAGACATTGTACCAGTAGCTAGCACACACGCTTCACTTGTTGTCTTCCCACCTCATCGTCTGTTTAGTGAAATTACAGATTGAGCTATGCAGAGGAGGCATTAAATTACTACCTATCTATCCTTAGGATATGGGGCCAAGGATGGACAGTCACTCTACTGGGGCTGACTGTGGACAGAAGAAGGGGGAGTACCCTGCCTCACCCCCCACAGCCTCAAAACAAGACTGAAGAAGTTCCTTCAAGGGTCAGTGAATTGGGGGGAGAACTTCCCTCCTACCCCTATCACAATGGGACCTAATTGGCACCCCCTGGTCAGCCAAAAGGCCATGGAGTGACTGGGTCAGGGTACTGACCTTTGTCCTGACTCAGGGAAAGGGCCTCTCACTAGACCAAAGGTGAGGCTCAGAGTGAGTAGCTGGATGCCAGAAACTCAGACTTGCCCCCATTGTGTCAACATTGCTAATTCCTGTTCATCTCTTTCTAAAATTAGAAAGTAATTCCATCTCTCTCCCATAGTGATCATCACTGAAATTCAACAACTCTGAAGAAGAGACATGGATTTCATTACTCAAAAACAGGGAGAAATTCTTCACCAAAAATACAAAATGCATCCTGGCACTGAACACAGCTCATTCACTTCCCTTCTGGTTGATTTCCACAGGACTCCTGTACCAAAGGCCCTATCTGTCCAGTTCAGTGTTCCTTCTATCCCTTATCACTCATTCATGAGCTAAGAAATGTCACAGCATGCAGCCGTTCCCCTACTTCCACCTGCAGAGCAAGCTCACTCCACACTAAACCCAAGGACCCAGAGTTAAGCTTCAATTCTTTCGTGCCCTCTCTAAGCATAAGTTGCCCTCATATGGCAATGAATTTTGGAGTATAATTCTATTCTTTGAACTCAGGACTTTCAGGATATTTTGGTTACTCCTGGTGCACAGAATAGTACTACAGTACATGGAGAGACAAATCAGACAGATATTCAAACAACCTACAAGGTCTGCCACATGCTGAGACCTCAGCAAGAAACACGAACCTAAAATATTGGCAAAGGCTAGACTTGGGGCTGGGGAGACAAGCTTTAGGACTAGGAAACTCAAGAAGTGGAAACAATTTGGTAGCAGAACAGAGTCAGCAAACGATAACTAGACTGTAAGCTACAGGGGCTGGGAGGTATGATTCAAAAAAATGCTTAGCATCCAACAGCATGGTCCAGTAGACTTTTGGAAAGAGGGGGGAGCAAATGTTGGAGTCGTGAGACCATCCCATTCTGCACAAAAGCTCAACTCACAGGGTCTTCTCCAGAGAAAGGAACGCTGCAATGATTGCCAGAGAATTTCACCAGGCAGGCATTGTGGGAAGACTCGGTGCTCAATCACAGATGTACAGGAGGTTCAAGAAACAGACCGGAAAGAGCGCCCTAGCTTTCCAGGCAGTTCTCATGTCCCTCACCTTAGAAAAAAAAAAAACCCACAAGCATGACATCATCCAGCCACTGTGAAGAGTATATCTAGTTTTAGACGTGTGTGTGTGTGTGTGTGTGTGTGTGTGTGTGTGTGTGTGTGAGCTCATGGATGTGTCATAAATCACACTCAGTGTTCATCATACTGCAAATATGTCATCTAAGTCCCTCTCGTTAGGCACCATGCAGAGGCTCATGGCTGATCCAGCTGTGTCAGGTTTCATGTTCAATGACCTGGAAGGTTTTTTTGTTGTTGCTGCTGTTGTGTTGTGTTGCATTTTAATAAAAGGAATAAAGCATTTGCTAAGACTGATATGCATGGTGCTAGAAACACCATATGTGATTCACTTAATTCCACCCCATAAAACTCAACGAGTTGCTGCAGCAAGATTGTGAGCTAGGGGGGTCTAAGATTATGCTCACCTTAAGTTATGAAGATTGATGGTGGTTCCAAAGTCTAACTCCAAATGACACACTCTTTGAAAACACTTTTGAGTATTTGAACTATCCACCCCCAGAGGTGGCATTTTGTAAAAATGAGGCTTAAAACATTCAGAATATAAAACTGATTAGACAGAACCACAGAGTATACAAAACCACAGTAGATGAGAATGATTTTATTTGGAGAATATTAGCTAATGACTGGACTCTCTTGAGCATGTATCAAGTGTCCTACAGTGTTCCAAACATGAAAGTACATGTATTAGTATATTTTGATCCTCACATTGACCAGATAAAGTATGTTGTATTACATCCATTTTAAAGATGGAGGAACAGGGCACAAAGGTGTTAACTCCCCCCAGGGTATACAGGCAAATGCTACTGGTAAAGACAGGGATTTGAACCCAGCCAGATTTGAACTTCAAATTCCACAGTCTGGCACCATGGTATGTTGCCAGAGAAGAATGCAGCATGACTCTCTGTTACTATCAGAATGCCTTATGGATGTTTCAGGAAGGGAAATTGGAGGCCAGTAGCTATGTTTAACCCAAAAAGCTCTGAATGCAAGAATCTATAAGCTTAATTCACAAGACCAGCCTTTGTAAGGTTTGCCCATCTTTGTACCTTCACCCCAGTACAAGATTTTTCAAGGTGAGAACAGTCAAAGCAGAAGAAATAAGCTGGCTCCGGACACTTGCAACATCTACTAACTGGTCAATTTTGAGTAGAAGTAGTCTTCTACTGGATCACTGGACAAAGAATGAATACGTTTCACTACAGGGAGATATCATGAAAATAAAGAAAGAAATGCTGTCTGCCCTGAAGACGCAAGGATGCTTCTCCATGGACATAAAATAGGGGAAGCAGCCTAGATAGAGTTTTGGGACAGGCAGGGGTGGAAGCAGAGAACACACAACTCCTCATGTATCAAATCACTGAATCCTTTGCGTGCTGCCTTCTAGAAATCCCTGCGTCTTCTGAATCACAGCAGGAACTCAACACACATTGAACAACGTGAATGGATGACGTTCTCGTGAGTACCTTTATGAATGAAGTTGAAATGTGTGTGATCCTGAACAACAGTAGGTAACACAGCAAACACACTAATGTGACCTACAAAAGCGCTGAAGAATTGCTTCAACCAGGAGCAAATCTGGTTCCTGGTGGCCCCCTTCTTCAGTCTCTCGCCATGCCATGGCATTGTCATGACGTGTGAGAATTTGTTTGGAGTGGGGGAAGCATATTTTTGTTTGCATTTGCTTAGCACACTGCTGTCACACATTTTGCTCTGAGATGTAAAGTCATCTGCACGTACCGGTTGTGCAGTTAGAACAGAGTCAAAACAAGCGTCAGGCGAGTTGTCAGCCACATGGCCTAGGCAGATTGTCATACTCCTTTGCCCATGACTGCTTCTGACTCTTGTACTCCTCCCTGACTCTCCTCCTTGCCCCTGAAACATCACACCTACATATATACCTTGACATCCCCAGGGGCTAATTTCAAATTGGCTTAACTTTATAGAAGACAATAGTTACACAGAACACAGCCCCAGTCCACCAGAGTAGTGATGGGTGGTCTTGGTGAACTGTCTTTCCATCAGCCTAACTGCACGCAGTTTGTGTCGAGAACCCACAGGAAGCCACTCACCCTGTATCACATCACTTCCTGAAAAAAAAATTAATTGAACAATGTGCACAGTCCAAATGATATTATTTTTTTTCTTTTAACCATCTACAGACAATTTCATTCATTTAAATCCATCTCCATTCCAAGTTACAAGGAACATCATCATACCTAGGCAGCAACATCAAGATTATTTTATTAGTGTTGTAATGAACAGAAGCTCTTTGCTACCAGTGTGGCAGATTGTACACTCAGAATGAAGCCTACTAGTTCCAAATCATTTGCTCATTTCCCTCTGTGTCGGAGCTGTTTCCACTACTGACACAAGTTCAAATTAATTGCCTAATTTTTCACAATGTATCTGTGAACCATCAATGGGATTACAGTAAAACCCAGTTTCCTCCATTTTTCAATAGATCTTTAGGTAGAGCTCACCTTGTGCCAGAAGCTACACCAGGGTTTAAGATGCAGCACACTGCAAAGTATGCTTGGCTTCCATCCACATAGAACTTAAAGTCTACAGGAAGAGCAGATAAATGTCACGGATGGTAACTGCTGTGGCAGAGAACTGTGGAGTCTTGGGAGAGAGCAGCAAGTTAGAGGGCAGAACATGCCAAGGCTCTGTGGGCCATCAACAGCATGAGCAGTCAGGGGAGTGACAGAAAAGTCAAGGATGGCTTGCGGAACACAGTTGATACACATGAGAAACTTGGCAACTAGAGAAGGACTGTGAAAAATGTGAAAGCACAAATTTTAATGGAAATTGTACCTCTTAAAGAGAGGCACCTCTAACCGATGCTCTAGAATGGTTGCCAAAGAAGATATTTAGACAAAGACAAGCAAGTTCCATTTCTTGTTATATCTCCTGCTACAAGCCACGGAGGCAAAATCCCGCAGGAGTGATGAGCCTGTTCAAATTCTCAGGGCCTTCTGGATCCTCCTTGGCAATATTAAGCTCAACCATATCCAAACTCATAGGTTGAAAGATGTACGTACACATCACCTGTTACCCTTGCCATATCAAGGTCATGCTTCTGAGTGGTTATTTAGGCCCACCTATTTTACTTTTGCTTTGAAATACTGGCCCTGATGAGCATGCATTTACTCACAGATTACATATAAAGATGTATCAAAAGCTATCCACCAGACCAGGGTTACAGCTCAGTGGAAGATAACTTGCCTAGCATGTGCAAGGTTCTAAGTTCAATCCCCAGCATCATTCACACAACAGCAACAACACAAAAACCATTATAAACCTTTAGATATACATTCCACTTTCAGAGCATCAGAGATCTACAGAAAACCTTCTGGCTCTCCCAGGGCTACTCTGCCCAATTCAGGAATCCAATCAGCATATCTCTCACAAATATCCCATGGTTCTACAGGGTGGATCTGAAACATTGCCCAAAGTCCATGTGTTAAAAGCTTGTTTTCCAAGGTAGTTCTGTGGGACATTGTGTAAGAGATGAGTCCAGTAGGAGGTCTTCAGGTCACCGAAGGAATGTCCTCAAAAGGGATATTAGGACCACAGCCTCCTTTCCCCCTTCTTTTTTTTTACTTTCTGGTCATGAGGTGAACAGCCTCTCAGCTTCTGCCATCATGATGTCGAGGACCATTACAGGTCCCAAATCATTGCATCCACTGGGCATGGGCTGAAACTCCCCAAACTTCAAGTTACAGAGAATCTCATGATTTAGAGCTGAGGGTTAAGGGGAGGGTGTTTTAAAATAAGGAAGCTGTCCTTACCCTGTAGCTAACCAGGAGGAGCAGTGATGAGCATGCCTGCCTCTGGAATTCCAGTCTCAACCAATCCTTCATGTTTTATTGCTAAGATCCAAGGCAGAGAACCCACACAGGGTGAGACAGACGAAACCTTTCACCTTCACAGCCTCATGCTTACCGCAGGATCTTTTACTTTCTATATCTCACCATGATCTCTTCCTCAGAACTCTGCTGGTTACCTTCCCACTCAGGACTATATTCTCTGAGCCTAGGTAAGTCTCTAGATCATTCCCTTCATCAAAACCCATCCACTCCAATGTCAGGGGATTCCTTCCAAGAAACAGCTGAGTATTTGCTTAGGAGACTTAGTCAACTCAATGCTTCTGTTCCTGTAATATGAAGGAAGAAGGTTAATATGTGCAAGAGCCCTGGGAGCTCCATAGAGTGAATACAGAGACAATTCCAAGGACTGATCTGGAAGGCTTTCCATCCTAATCCAACAATGGTATATATCTAGTCCATGTCTAAATGACTTCTTGTTGATGACCTGGCTCTGTTCTTTCACTCATTTTCTTAGACATAAAGCTAATGAGATATAAAGTTTCTCCTTCTCCTTACTGAGAAGCAGCAGTTAATATCTAGAGATAGTGTAGGCCAAGTGGTATAGTTTGGTTTACTTTACCATATTGAGAGCAGTTGCTCACAGATCCATAGGAAGTACGACTTCAGTGCTATGGCCAGAATATCCTTCAAGGGAAAGTGCACAGAAAAGAAATTCAGTTTCCCCTCTCTTTATACATGGTTAACCTGTATCAATAAGTGGGATTTATAAACTACTGAAATTAAGCTATGACATGTATATAGATAGTCCCTAGTAGATATAAGTGGATTGAGTAGAGTTGCCTAAGAAAGGCATGATGAAATCATATTATGGAGTATTCCTTCTGCTTAAAAAATGTACAGATGTCTAGTTCAAAAACAAACTCCCATTTATAACATATCATCCTGAATGTACCAAATCTTGTCTGGTCTCAAAGCTGAGCAGGGTCCGGCCTGGTTAGTACTTGGATAGGGAAAAAAATGACCTCCAAGAAGCCCCATGTTGATTCAAATTTAATGGTTTTTATTTAGTTTTGTTTTCAACATGACATCTCATGTATCGCTACCTACCTTCAATTTCATTTACTTATGTAAATGTAGTCAAAAATGACATTGAAACATAGGCATGATCATGTTTACTCCCCATTTCCTCCTCCAACTCCCTTCAAGTATTTTTCAACATGGACCCTTCCGAATGAAATTCGTATCCTTTTATCTCTGATAATTCACTAAGTTAAATTAGCATTATTGATATGTATGGGGGTGGGGCCCTACAGTGGAACATGGGAAATATACCAGTCTTCACACATTAAGAGAGAATGACAAAGAAAGATAGAGAGATAGATAGATAGATACAGAGAGAGAGAGAGAGAGAGAGAGAGAGAGAGAGAGAAAGGATTCTTGGATCCCAGCACTTACCAATTGCCAGTAGCTCCTCAGTAGTGAATGTTATCTGGAGAGAATGTCTTCCACCTATGTTAGGATTTTTGCTCGAAGAATCTTGTGCTATACCTGCTGTGAGTTCATTAGTGCAATAGTTTTGCCAAGGGCAGAAGATCGTATTTCACGGCACTTCTCCCCACCCTCCAGTTTTTACCTTCTTTCCACCGCTTCCTCTACAGTGTTCTCTGACATTGTTGGTGGTAGGTGGGATCAGGAAAGATATATCACTTAGGGCTGAGCACTTAGTTTCTTATTCTCAGCACTTTAAGGGTTCTCCATCCGTCCACTGGCTGCTGCCTACTTCAAGAAGAAGCTTCTCTGTTGTTTTTATCAAAATCTCAAAAGTTCAATTTTACCAGTAAAGGTGCAGGAGCCAGATGCTGAGGTGAAACCCTGCTAGCTCATAGAGGCAGAGAAAACACCCTGCTGACCTTCCTCCTCAGCGGACTTCCCAGAAAGAAAAGGAAGTCCTCCTTCTCCACACTGTCTTAAAAACACTAAAACTGAATGTTTCTCTCTTCTACTTCCTGTGCATCTCTCTATCCATTCTCCTGACTTCCTCTCACTCTCTGTGATTTTTCCTGTGTTCACTCCCTGTCAGCTGGTTGCATGCTCAACCTCTTTACCTAAGGTTGACTTTATTTAATCCTGATGACAATAAGCAGAAAGCTCTTGGATTAAAGGTGTGTGCTAGGACTGAGCCACACCACAACTAGAAACAGGTTTTTCCAGTAAATAACACAGTCTCAGGGTTCACAGTGTGACCAAATACCCCACAACATTCTTCTGACCAAAGCTGAGAGCAACCTGGGTCTACAGATATAAATATAAATTTTTAGAAAGTAATTTAACAACATAACCATTACTGTGATGCTGTTTGGGTGCTGGGAATTGAATCTGAGTCCACTGGAAGACCAGTAAGTGTTCTCAACCCCAGAGCCATCTTTCCAACTCCTCAAACTTCATGTTTTTTAAAAAGACTTATAACCATAAAAATAAGCCTTGATTCCTTATAGATATAGACTATGTGCAAATTATATAGAAACAAAACACAACAAATTGCTATCAGAGTCACCACTATGAATGGGACAAGACATGACATATGACTTGATGCTTGAAAACTGCTGGATCTTGGCTAGTACAGCAGCTGGACTACTTAAAATTGGTCAAAATGTGAGCCTAGGCTGGTGCACTGCTATATACTTGCCTCTGTGCTTTCTCTGCCTCTGCCATCCTATACTCTGAAGTTATTCTGTCCCCTAAGTTCTTTTTCATGTCAGTTCCTGAGAAATTGCCATTTTGTCAGGGTACTTTGATATTCTTCTGTATTCCCTGCAATGCCAATGAATTGTGCTTCCACCCTTTTCTCATTTGGGAGGTGACCTGGTGTCCATTAGCTCTAAAGCAAGTGAGACAGGAACACTGATGTTAGTTATATTGTAATGCTGTTAGAAGTTCATTCATATGCTTTAGAAGAAACCAGAGAGTAGAAACATAATGCTGGAACATTTTCATTAAGAAATGGTGACTTTCCAAGAGTACTTTTCAAATATAACCCCTCTTATTAAGGGTCTGCATATTCCTGCCTGGTGTCTATTCCTCCAACAAGATCCTAGCTAGTACATAGAGTGATGTGGATTAGATCCCATGCCACTGTTCAGGTATGATCAACTATGTTGGCACTGAACTCCTAAAGATGATGAAGAAAAAGATAGCCACTCAGGCCCAAACAACATTTATAATATCCCAGACAGAAATTAGATTTAAAAAATTGCAAACCTACTTCATTTGGAATATTTTGCACTTGACACAAATGGCCAAGAGATAATTATGATCAAACCTTGTAAATGTTGCTTTTATAGATGGTATAAAAGAAACACACAAACACACACACACACACACACACACTGGCTAGCAAGAAAGCAGGATGATACAATGGTCTACTTCATCTGTAATTTTAGCGATTATTAAAAATGATGAATAAAATTCAATTGAAAGCACATTTTCATTATCTTCCCAAATGTAGCATGATCCCAAGGTTGATCCTGAAATAGAAGAGCCTCCTTCGATGTACCAGGAACTGAAACAAAACTGGGGATCTGGACCTTGACCCCAAGCTCTTAAAGAGAATATTGTTCACTACTCCCCCAGGAACAGAATAAATTCTATAGTGAGATCATCTGGCACTAAAGGAGTCATGTAGATGACTCTTAAGAACAAAGGAACCTAGCCCAAACTTCAAGTTCCACTGGGCGCTACTGGGGTACCTGGCTGGCATTACTAAACTATGCACCAAGGACCTCCTGCCTCGAGTACACTACAGAAGGAGTGCAGAGATCCAACTGTTGATGTTCATGACAAGGAAGCAGCAAATCCCATCACTATATTGAGGTCACAGAGTAGAGCCAGACACAAGTCATTCTTATAAAGAATGATTGAACTCATATCAAGTACCTGAAAGTTAGCAAAGAAAGTGCTGTGTGAACCATCTAACTATCTATCAGATTACATATCATCTAGTTAGGGTGATTAGAAGTGAGATTCTTTTCAATAGAACAGAGTCTCTAGGAAGCTCCCTTAATGGCCCAGCATTTGGGAATGCACTGAGCCATCCTTGACTGACATTGTTGCCCTTTAGGAATTTGTACTCAAAATGAAGCTTACTTCTGATATTACCTGATTGAGACAAGAAGGCCTGTTCTAATATCTCCTTCCCATCTTAAGGTGTGATCTGAGTACCCAGATACCATGCCATCGCCTTCAACTGTTGTGCACCACAGGCAGGCTGGCAGATCCAAGGGTCCATTCTCCATAGGAGTGAACAGATGAAAGGAAGGTGTGTAACCTTTCACACCTTTGATGGGAACACAGAGTATCTATTAGAAGACACCTCATCATCTGCAGCTATCGAATCCAAACTGCCCTCTTTTAAGAGCCAATTGGTTTCCTTGACAGATCAATGCTCTTACCTGTAGTCATATGGATCACAGGTTACAGCCAACAATCAGGTAACACACAATTCAACTTCAAAAGGAAAAGAAACATCTTAATTCAAATATTCATTGTACATCTGTGGAAGTACCCTAAGTGAAATTAATTGAGGCTCAGAGAGAGATTAACATAGAAATCACTTTGCCTGGCTAGAACAATATGACAGATGGGCATAACATAGGTTTGGGGACAGACAAAGGCAACTTTGGTCAGGCTTTCAATATTTAACACCCTGGATGCAGCCATTAATATACTGTGATGATGATGGTCCCCAGTCTGTGGAGACCTTAGCTAGCAAAGTAGCTGGAATGTTTTAAGGCTCCAGAGCTCCAGTGTAGCTTCTGAACAGACTAAGGGCACTTTGTTCACTCACACCACCCTCCTGGTTGCTTCAGATGGATAGTGTTTGGTTCCCACAGAGCTGTTTCCAGATGCCTCCCATTAGAGCATCTACCACGAGAGTATGGCCTTAGCATTTTTTTACTTGAATGGATACAAAGAAAGATTTCTACTTTAAGTTATGCCTTTATAATTGGATGAATCTTATCTCAATACTATGCCAGTATAGTTGATAATAAGGCAAAACACTACCAAGAGTGCTTGAAGCAAGTCAAGGTTTTCAGCATAGGAAGTACAAAAATGGGTGTCCACCCCACACCAGAGGAGTAGGATAGGTGAAAGAGGGGGTGGAGGGTGGGAGAGTAGGACTGAGAGGGGTGGAGTGAGGGGGCTGTGATGGAGATGCAACTTGAATTAATAAATATTTAAAAAAGGAAAGCAATTTGTCCCACACTTTGATTCCTAAATATGTGTGTGTCAGAGAATGGCTGGTTGTTCACCAAGTTCGAACTTCTTTTCCCTGCTGATATAACTAGACACTGATGTCCACTTTCTTTCCATTTGACTGTGGACACATGACCAAGCTTTGGCCAGAGGAATTCTAACATAAGCCATAGGCTCACTTCAAACCCCAGAAGAGCATTATCACCCATGTACTATGCTCTGTGGTCCTCCCTCTTCCATTGCCTTCAGGTAGATGAATGATGGCAGTTTTAGAAGCCAGATGCTGAAAGTAGAGAAGAAATCAGGCCCTTGATTCACAACTTGGAAGAAAATGATCCATCATTCAGGAACACCTGTGTCAGACTTTATATAAGATAAAAGAAATCTTCTTTCTTGCTAGGAAAATTAATGCAGTTTGGGGCTTATTTGTTACAGCAGCAAACGTTAATGGAAATAACTCCGTGTGTTCAGTAGCCATAAAGCAGATGAATATTTAATTAATTTTTTCTACAAATAATGGTTTCTCAGGATTCCCATGTACTTTAGAATATTGCTTTGCATTGGCATCCATGTTTGTCTTCACACAAACATGTGGACCAAATCTTTATGAACCCATATATGGTTACTGTTTTGCTTGTGTGATCTGAAATGATCTCTTTTTGTAGGATTTTTTTTTTAAATCTAAAAGTAAAAGCATACAATGAAAACTCTCCTTTTTCTAAGTAAAAGGGAGAAAAATCCAGAGACCAAATTGCTGGAGAAAATAAAATAAGTAAAGAATCCACTAGCATGAAGCCAATATGCTAGTCATATACATGGATTTAATTGGTTGATATGCTTTTGAAATTTTATTTGTAATAAATATATATTTAACTTATAATCTGTAGAATTTATGTACACCACAATAAGTTCAACAGTACCTTCTAATAGAATAGCACATTATGAAGGGAAGGAAGAGAAAAACTTTGACAGATATAACCCTACTTTTTAATGAGAAGAACTATTTCTGGGCATATGCTTGCTCAAATAACAACAAATGAATTTCACATGTACATAGGTATTACAATTTCTAGTGAGTGTATTTACAAACATTTGGTCAATAATTTTCCCTCAGTATTGATTCCAAGGATTGCTAGACTATTAACTCCTGTCTTCCAAACAAACTTCCTTTTATGCATCTATAATTTAAAAATACATCTCTTCCTATTAAAGTAAAAAAAAATGATTTTCGGAATGCACAGCTTTTAATTAACCCCATTATCAAAAGCACTTTTCCATTAAGTGCTTAAAGCATTCTCAAATATACTTCATTTTTTTTCTGTGACCAAGGAAGATATTATGGGAAATGACTGTCATATGTCACCTCAATTGAGTTGAGGCCCACAATGCAGCCTTGCCATGAATGTCCTTGGTTGGCATGGAGCTACAAAGTCACCACAGACTACAATCCCAGATGCCAAAATCCGGTCTTAAAGGCAAAGTGATCCCTTGTAGTTTACTGTTTTAAGTTGGGAGAGTGGTTCTCTTATGACTCACATTTCTTCAATTATGTCAGAGTAACATGAGGTTGCATTGACTAATTCATTCTTATTCTCAGGCAGAAAGGGCAGACGTGGGGTCATTTGCGAAGCCCCTCCTTGAATGTCTTATTATTAAAATTTAGTTTAAATCTCTTAAGCACTAGGTTCTTTTAAAACTTCATGGATAAATGATCTGCCTAAAGATGGCTGTAGAGTTTTAAAAGACTCAGAATTTTTTTAAGTCCTTATTTAATTCATTAAACTTAACTGTGTTCGGAGTTCAAGCATAGTTCTGAGCCTGAGAATGACGGATGAGAACCTGGAGGAATTTGCCCATGTGTTCCATGATTCTTGGCTGGTTCTTACCCAATGCCCATAGAGGAATGAGAATGGCTGTAGCTCCTGAGAGTCTCACCCATCACTGGTACCTGGCCATGTTTCTGGTATGCTACATGTTAGGCACAGGCTTCAGTCATCGTGACAAAATTCCTGATAAAATTAAAGAAGAAAACTGGTTTCGGAGGAGGTTTCAGTTCATGGTCACTTGTCCCTGTTGTATCTGGGTCTGTGGCATGTCAGGACATCAAGGCAAAGGGCAAATGGTCCAGCAGAACTCCACCTTCCGAGAGGGGAATAGGCCCTGAATAAGAAGGTAAACAGTAGAAACTGCAAATTGAGAATAGTCAATAATGCTTTCTGCCTGACTGAGCCTTTTCAAATGTGAGGAAAAAAGAAACATGTAAAAGTGCTTTAGGAATAATTCATCATCCAAGGACAGAGATTTATATCGTTAACTTTCTAGTGTGTTTCATCCCTCTGCCTCACTAAAATTGATCATCACGTGTTCTTTCTCCTGTGTCATTAACCGCTCTGTGCAAACATTATTTGTTCTGATCTTATGCGGACATGTCATAATTTTCCAAACCTCTCATTATTTTTAGACACTTTGATTGCTTCTAAAATTTTGCTACTATGAATAACTGATGATGAATATGCTCACACATAATCTTTTTATGCATTTCTCATTACTTTATGAGGATGGAGGATGTATTTTCACAAGTAGAATTACCAAACCCAATAGTACAAGTCTCCATGGTTCTTGAAAACTACAGTACAATCTCTTTCTAGAAAGCAGTGCCCATTCTAACATTCATCTGTATGGAACTATTTTCCAACATACCTTGCAAAATGAAATATGATGATTTTGAGAACTTTCTCTGGTAAGGAGAAAGTAACATTTTGTTGTTTTTATTTTCCTTGATTTCTAATGAAGTGGAATAAATTATTTATTCTTTGGAAGATGGACTATGTGATTTCAAAATATGTGTGTTTAATTTTCAATATATTTCACACTGACACCTTTTCCATGCTTTAATGCAGGCTTTCACTTTTATTTGTTATATTTATGTTATTTTATATTCTTGTTATATTCTGTTTCATTCTTTGGTAGAGAGCAGTTGGGTGTCATACGTGGGTTGGTAATCCACCACTTGACTTAATGCTAATTCATGGTAAACTTTTTCAGTTCGTCGTGAAGGGATTTGTAGCAGACAATAAAGTATTACGGAAATTATGACTGTTTAGTGTTTGCCTTTCAAATAATTCAGCTTTTTAATTCTGTTTCATTATTATGTCATCATCTTCTCTCCCAAATTGTGCCAACATTATCCAGCTTGGTATTTGACATTGGTTTAAGATACAGATTCTTTTATGTATCAGGAAAGAATATTGTTTGCCCTCTTTCACTGTGATTCTTTTCAATGACAGATGTTAAATTTTGTAGCGTTACTGCCATGTTCATGGAGACTTCCTTGTTTTTATTTTATTTATGTGTGTGCCTTTGTATCCATATGTGTGTGTTAGTGCAAGTATCTCCAGAGGCCAACAGAAGGCGCTGGTCCCTTGGAAGTGCAGCTGTGAGCAACTGTGAACAGCTTCATGTGGGTGCTGAGAACCTAATTCCTCTGCAAGAGCAGCAAGTGCTCTCAACTGCTGAGCAGCGTCCCAGCTCCCACAGTCCTTGTTTCTATTGGTTGAGAGATGCAGTGATTTAATAAGTGTTTACTCTTTTATTCGGGATGTGCTCTTCTGTGTGAAGAGCAGCAAGGGTAATATCTGTTCTCCAGCATATTCTTCGCCTTCCACAATCGTGCTTTATTTAAGTTCTGCAGCTGTAGTCACAGAGGAGGTGGTACCCACAGTCTAATTTTACAAATTATAGGTAAGATTTTATGTTACAGTTACGCTAGCTTCTTACACGAATCAGTACATGCTCAATATTTTCTCTGTACAGGTTACATCCCTTTAGATATTTTGACAGGTTCATCGGTAAAACTTTTCTCCTGAAATTTTTATGTGATGGATAGAGCAATTTCATAATAATTTTTTTCAAGGTTTTTTGTCATATTATTTCATCCACTCAAAATTCCCATTTCTTCTCTTGTAAGCCTTGCTTAATCGCAAACTTCCTAGAGACTCACCATTTTATTATGTATTTCACACCAGCAGAGAGTTTTTTTCCCTGAGAAGATTTTTGTAACATGTATGCATGCTACATTAGCCCTTTTTAATATCAAGTTCACTATCACCTCTCTTGACTTAAACCACAATTTTACACATGTCAAAGGCTTTGCTTTCCTAACTAACCAACTAATTTTATTTTCAAATTTATTTCTGCTCTTGTCTTTACAGTTTTATTGCTATCTATTTCCCTCTTCATTGTTTGACATTATTTTATTAGCTATTTGAGATGAAAGGTTATCTATCTACTTTCTCAAACTACGCCATTTGGGGTGATGAGTTTCCCATAAAGCACAAGTTTGGTTATATCACGCAAGCATTAGTCTTTTATTTTTTATTGTTATCTCTTATTAATAATTTTTGTGATAATAGTTGTGAGTTTTTGTCATGTTTGCTCACTCAAGAATGGTTTGGCTGACTTTGAGAACCACCTTCCCCTAAGTGTATGCAAATCACTCTCACATAAGCTTCTTAGTCTTTACTAACATTATCTAAAAATTTTAAAGACTTTCCAAATTTGTTTCAAAGACAATTTCTCAAATGTACTTTCAGTTTTTACCCAAATTTAGTGCACATGATAATGTTAAACCCTTTCTCTGTCAGCTCTATTTAAACACAAATAATAGTCAATTTATTTTAAAAAACTAGTATTGCCCTTATTACACTTTATAAACTAACTTTGTTGCATAATTTTCATGTCGGCTGTTTGGTGTAGTAAACTACATCATTGGATCTGAAAGTTCAGTCTTCACAGGCAACCAGCTAGAACTGATCTCCTATGCGCATGCTCCTTGCCTGTGGCAATGACTATTTAATTGGCATCACATTTACAAATATAAATCCACCATCGTTAATACAGTTTCCCCTTGATCAGTTAAACTCCATTTTTGTTTGAAAACCAGCTATTGCTTCCTCTTGGGCACCAAGCCACCCTTAATCACCTGTTGTGTTTAACTCCCTCAGGGCTTTTGTGAGCACCATGCATATATCTCACTGTGTGCATTGCTGCGGCTACCTTAACTGTTTAAAAATTTATGTTTGTTCATGTGTACTTTTGGGTCTCTGTGTGTTTACTACATGACTGAAGCAACCCGTGGAGACCTGGAAAAGGTGTCGCGTCTTTTGCAGCTTGAGTTACACGTGGTTGTCAGCTACCCAGCATGGGTGCTGAAAACGGAACTTGTCTTCTCTGGAAGAAAGTAAGCACTCTTAACTACTGAGCCATCCTTCCAGCCCCCTGCACTGCTGATTTGATATGTGAAATATCAAATATGTGAATATATGAAAATATTCTGGGAAGTATTTTGAGGGCAGTGCTGAGCACAATGCTAGACTATTTTATAAACAGCTAGGGTAGGGTTGTTAAATGAGATGCCCTGATGAAATCCTGACTCAGTCAATCATAGTAAATTAGTAATAACTAATATCAATTCAACCTTCCATTCTGATTGGCTCTTCAGTAATAGAGCTGGAAAAAATAGTCCAATGAAAACTCCTAAGAAGTGGAAATGAGATTGTCCTCTGGAGTCATAATGAGATCTTCCTCTGGTTATAGACACACAGTCTGATCTCCAAAGAGTGGTCATCTACTGTATTAGTGGGTGATTACTTCCTATTATAGGGACAATGGTCCCAGAACATTGAACCTGGGGGACAGGGCCTTGTAACTTGTTTCTATTAGATAATTTTGGTTTTCCTTTTTCTCATATATTTGTAAGAACAGTCTCTTAATTCTTCTAATCTAGGCTCATGTCCCAGCCCCTCCAAATGGTTTTTCTTGATCATTGTTAGAGGAGTGATTTCCTGTGTCCTCTGTGTACTATCAGGCTGGTCATTTGGTCGAACACATCCTCCTGCATTTTTGTCATTAAGATAACTTGGTTTTTTTTTAAACATTTATTTATTTCTTCATGTTACATCTCAATCAAAGTCTCACCCTCCTCCCCGTCCCAGTCCCCCCTTCTGCCCTCTTCCCCCCTCACCCTCCTATCTGCTTTTCGTTGTTGTTTAATTTAAGGTGTATGTATCTTTTTTCTCCCCAACAGCTCCCCCTTTTAGTCCAATAACAGGCTCTTTTTCTTATATTTTTGGTTGTGAGCCTAGCCTTTAACGGCTGAGCCATCTCTCCAGCCCAGGCTCTTTTTTTTATAACAGTAAATAAAATAAAAGAACAAGAAGAACAATTAGGGCACAATTATGAAAATTATAGAGTATAACATACATTCCCAATGTCCAGTCCATACGTACTGATAATAATATTCTATTATCTATCTCAATGAGATTAAAGTTCTATACCTAACTCAGTTTCCATCCTAACATGCAGTACCAACTTAAAAACATCTTAGACCCCGAACATCCTTTTAATTCCTAAATAACTTAAAATTTAACTGTGAGACTATAACTATCTAGTCATCAATCACATAAGAGACCTGAGAAGGATAAATATATCTGAATAAACTGGAAGTGCAGAGCCAGCAGTTTCCGAAACTAACAAATAACAAATAACTTGTGCCTAGACAGTCCTCAATTCCTCTCAATACATTGGAGCATCTATCTTCAGCTTTTTGGCCCAGTATCTCTGACAGACATTAGTTGTAAAGCAGGAATTATGAAAGACTTGCCTACCCTGCCTTGGCAGAACTAGGCCATCGACTTACCTGCTTCCAAGTTTTGTCCTTTTCAGACAGTATTCTATCTACAGTTGAAGCAGGGGCTTTCTCTTGCCCAGTGAGAAGTTTGTCACTAATGCAGCCATCTCCAAATGGAGATTCTTCGATGCTTATCATCTACTTGGAATAGAATGGGGAGTGCTGTCAGGAGTTGACATGTCTCAATATCAAAAAAAAAAAAAACCTTAAGAAAATATCTTTGAATGCCATATTCTACAGCTCTTTTGAGGTTTTTGAAGACCACCTATCTATTTCTGTATATTTGGATAAGCAAATGTTGCTTGTCTCTTAGCAACTTGATTTCTGATTAACTTAGAAAACACCTGTGATACACTACACTAGTACCTAACAAAATTACATGTTTGAATGACTATTAGTTTGCATTTCTTAATTATCCTAAACATTTTGTGACAGTTGCTATCAAAAGGCTAAACTTCACCTTGCATATTTAAGCATTACATAGATATAATACCTTAAAAAGAGTTAATCTTAATTTTGTATCAATATGCAAAGATATAAAAGCATATTCAATAATATATCCTATTTTCTTTATCATTCCTATATTATGTCTATATCCTTTTTTTTTTTCAAGTCTTTTCCCCCTACTTAGGAGAAACAGAAGGATAGAGAAAAGAAAAAGAGAGAAATCCGTGGGTCTAACCTACCTCTAAAACCTATTTAACAAGACCATCGAACAACTTGTAACTAATCCCCCTAAATAACAACAAACATCTATAACCCATCAAATGACTAAAGTGGGAAATAAAATAAATAAAATCACCCGCCCCACCTTCTGAGAATGGGACATCGCTCTCTTAAAATTACTTCCTGCTGATTTGGGATATAGGAAACCTGTTTTGGGAGCCCAAATAAGAATGAAAAAAGGTTAAGCAAGTTAATAGTAACATTTGGTGTTCAGTCCTTTAGTACTCAGCTATTTATTCTATTATTTTTTAAAACACTTATTTATTACTTCAATTTACATCTCCAACACCACCCCCTCCAGATCCTACCCTGCCACCCTCTACCCCTCTCCCACCCATCCCACCCCTCCAGTGTGGGGTGCCTCCATTTATCACCCTCCTCAGTTCATTAGTCACATGAGGTCTAAGAGCTTCCTCTTGCCCAGGGAGCATACATGGCAGTTCCACTAGGGTCGAGTGTCCCACTAACAGGTAACCAAATCCATGTTCCTGTTCTTTTGGGCCTATTGATTGTTGGATGGCTATCCTGTACTATATGGCTAAAATCCAGTTATAAGTAAAAAATGCCATGTTTATTTTCTGAGTCTGAGTTAGCTCACTCAGGATGAGCTTTTCTAGTTCTATTTGGTTGCAAATTGCATGATTTCTTTGTTTCTGCAGCTGAGTAGTATTCCATTATGTAAATGTACCACATTATTTTTTTTTTATCCAGTCTTCAGTTGAGGAACATCTGAGTTGTTTCCAGTTTCTAGCTATTATAAATAAAGCTGCAATGAACATAGTTAAGGAAATGTCTTTGTGGTTTGGTGAGGAATCTTTTGGATATATGCCCAGGAGTGTTATGACTAAGTCTTGAGGTAGAGCTATTCCAAGTTTTCTAAGATATCGTCACACTGATTTCCATAGTGGTTGTACAAGTTTGCACTCCCACGAGCAGCGGAGGACTGTTCCCCTTTCTCCACAACCTCTCCAGCATGTGCTGTCTTTTGAGTTTTTGATATTAACCATTCTGAAAGGAGTGAGATGGAGTCTCAGAGTCAGCTTGAGTTGCATTTCTCTGATGATTAAGGATGTTGAACATTTCTCAAGTGTCTCTCCACCATTTGATCATCTCACTAGATGCTGAAAAAGCATTTGAAAAAATCCAACACCCCTTCATGTTAAAAGTCTTGGAGAGAGCTGGCATACAAGGACCATACCTAGAAATAATAAAGGTGATATACAGCAAGCCAGTAGCCAATATCAAATTAAATGGAGAGAAACTTAAGGCATTTCCTATAAAATCAGGGACAAGGCAAGGATATCCACTCTTCCCATATCTCTTCAACAGAGTACTTGAAGTTCTAGCCAGAGAAATAAGACAACAAAGGAGATCAAGGAGATACAAATCAGAAAAGATGAAGTCAAATTATTCCCATTCACAGATTATATGATAGTATACATAAACAGCCCTGAAAATTCCACCAGAGAACTGCTACAACTGATAAACTCTTTCAGCAACATGGCTGGAAACAAAATTAATTCAAAAAAATCAGTAGCCCTTCTTTACACAAAAGATAAATGGGCCAAGAAAAAAATAGGGAAACAACATTTTTCACAATTGCCACAAATAATATAAAATACCTGGGGGTAACTCTAAGAAAGCAAGTGAAAGACCTGTATGACAATAACTTCAAGTCCTTGGAGGAAGAAATTGAAAAGGATATCAGAAGATGGAAAAATCTCCCATGTTCATGGATAGGTAGGATCAACATAATAAAAATGGCCATCCTACAAAAGCAATTTACAGATTCAATGCAATTCCCATCAAAATTCCAACACAGTTCTTTACAGACCTTGAAAGAGCAACTCTCAGCTTAACATGTAAAAACAAAAAACCCAGAATAGATAAATCAATCATGTACAATTAAAAAAAAATCTAGAGGTATCACCATCCCTGATTTCAAGCTATACTACACAACAATAGTAATAAAAACAGCATGGTACTAGTATAGAAACAAACCAGCTGATCAATGGAATGGAATTAAAGACCCAGAAATAAACCAACACACCTATGGTCATTTAATTTTTGACAAGGAAGCCAAAACCATACAATGAAAAAAGGAAAATATTTTCAACAAATGGTGCTGGTCTAACTGGATGTCCACATTCAGAAGAATGAAAATAGACATGTTTATCACCTTGCACAAAACTAAAGTCCAAGTGGATCAAAAACCTTAACATAAAACCAGACACACTAAATTGAATAGAAGACAAAATGGGGAAAGCCTCGAACTCATTGGCACAGGTGACAACTTCCTGAACAGAACACCAATAGCTCAGGACCTAAGACCAACAATCAATAAATGGGACCTTATGAAACTGAAAAGCTTCTGTAAGGCAAAGAACACTGCCATTCGAACAAAACGGAAGCCTAGAGATTGGGAAAAGATCTTCAACTCCACATCTGATAGAGAGCTAATATCCAAAATTTATAAAGAACTCAATAAATTAAATACTAAGAAACCAAATAACCCAATCAAAAAATGGGGTACAGAGCTAAACCAAGAATTCACAAAAGAAGAATCTCAAATGGCCAAGAGATACTTGAAGAAGTGTTCAGCTATTTAAATGACCTAAGAAGTTTGAAGTTAGAAGCTGAACTTCAGGGTTTTACTGAAGTCCTGGCTGGAAAAGTCCATGGGCCTGAACCATTTTAGCCATTTTGAGTTATTCTGGTTGTAAATTTTTGAGGAAACAGCTATTGAGGAAGTCTTCAAGGTTGAATCATCTGGGCTACTTATCTTCTTTGGTGTCTGATCCCTTTACTTCTGAAGTTTCAGTTGTCCAGTTCTCCCTGGACTCCTTAGATGGATGTTTTTAATCTCCTGGAAAGATAAGAACAGAGCCCTGCCTGAATCCTGACTCTGGGACACTATCTTTCTTTTTCTTTTTTTTTGCGGGGGGGCAGGTAATATCTTTCCTAGAACAAATTTGTTGTTGTTGGTTTTTTTTTTACAAGTCAAAAGAAATTTAATTTCCTTGACAATATAAAAAGTATCACTTTTTGATTGAGATTAAAAAATTCTTTTGATATTTTAGAACTAAACATACCTTTAAATGTATATATTTTGAGATCATAAAAGTCATTCACTTTGAATTTCAGCATCCTTTTTGCGAGCAGCTTTTAAACTTAAATCATTGTAAATTCTATGTGTCTGCCTCTGCCTTCCAAGTACTGTGGTCAAAGGCATGTGCCTCCCAATTGTTGGGATTAAAGGTGTGCACCACCAACTCTGGATTAAAAATTTTCTCTATTTGGAGCTTGCTCTGTGTCAGACTGGCCTTGAACTCAGAGATTTGCATGTTTCTGTCTCCAGTGTGTTGGGATTAAAGGTATATGTCTCTCAAGTGATGGGATTAAAGGTGTGCACCATCACCACCCTGTTCATTGTAACTCTAGAATTTAAAAGACAACTAACTCTATAGTGATACTCCTGTCTCTATTGGAGTTAAAGACATGGGCTAACCCCACCTTCTCAAATATTTTATCTTAGCTCCAAATTACTTCAACTCTTATAAGTTTAGGAAACCAGGTTGTCCTGTAGTAACTCTTAATTTACTTACAACATTTTAAACCTCTTAACTGCCTATTTAATACCAAACAATGAAAATATCCTTTATATATAGGAAAAAGACTTTTAAGCTGATATCCAAGAGTGTGTGAGCTATGTGTTATCCTGCAGTCTAACATTCTAACCTGAAATTAAGGCTATTTTTCCTTTCATGCCAGTAAGACAAGTATGCTTTTGGTAAATTATCATTTGAAAATTTTACATTTTATTCTTACTATATTTTTTAAGCTTAGACCCTTTTTTAAATTAATTTTTCTCATTACCTTTCAAACATAGTTTCCTTCCCTCCCTCCCTCCCTCCCTCCCTCCCTCTCTCCCTCTCTACCTCCCTCTCTCCTCTTCTCACTATTATTCTTGTTACTCTATTACTCCTCAGATAAGGAAGGCCCTCACATATCTTACTCTCTCAGTTCATCAGTCATGTGAGGGCCAAGAGCTTCCCTTTATACTGGGGCTTGATATGGCACCCCATCTCGGGTAAGGTGTTCCACTGACCTGCAACAGATTCTATGACTCCCTGCTGGGTGGAGTTTTTCCTAGGATAGTTATGCTAGGTTTCAATCTGTTTGACTCTGTGGGTTGTAGGATGGTTGTCCTGTGCTATATGGTTAATATCTACTTATAAGAGAAGTCTACCTTTCTAGGACTGAGTCAGCTCACTTAGGATGAGTTTTTCTAGATCTGTCCATTTGGTTGCAAATGGCATGATTTCCTTGTTTCTGATAGCTGAGTAATATTCCATTGTGTAGATGTATCACAGTTTGTTTTATTCATTCTTCAGTTGAAGGACATCTGGGTTGTTCCCAGTTTCTGGCTTTTACAAATAAAGCTGTTATGAACATTGTTGAGGCAATGTCCTTGTGGTTTGGTGAAGAATCTTTTGGATATATGCCCAGGAGGGATATGGCTGCATCTTGAGGTCGAACTATTCCCAGTTTTCTAAGATATCTCCATATTGATTTCCAAAGTGGTTGTACCAGTTTCCATTCCCATTAGCAATGGAGGAATGTTCCACATCCCCACCAGCATGTGCTATCATTTGAGTTTTTGATCTTAGCCATTCTGATGGGTGTGAGATGGAATCTCAGAGACATTTTGAATTGCATTTCCCTGATGACCAAAGATGTTGAACATTTCTTCAAGTGTCTCTCAGCCTTGAAAGATTCCTTTTTTGTGAATTCTCAGTTTAGCTCTATAATCCATTTTTTATTGGTTTATTTGATTTGTTCAGTGTTTAATTTCTTGAGTTCTTTATATATTTTGGATATTAGCCCTCTGTTGGATGTCAGGTCGGTGAAGATCTCTCCCCAATCTGTAGGCTGCCATTTTGTTCTAATGACAGTGTCCTTTGCCTCACAGAAGCTTTTCAGTTTCATAAGGTCCCATTTATTGATTGTTTGTCTGAGAGCCTGAGCTATTGGTGTTCTGTTCAGGAAGTTGCTACCCATGCCAATCAGTTCCAGGTTTCTCCCCACTTTATCTTCTATTAATTTTAGTGTGTCTGGATTTATGTTGCGGTCTTTGATCTACTTAGACTTAAGTTTTGTGCAGGGTGATAAGTATAGGTTTATTCACTTTCTTCTACATGTTGACATCCAGTTAGAACAGCACCATTTGTTGAAGATGCTTTCCTTTTTCCATTGTATGGTTTTGGCTTCCTTGTCAAAAGTTAAATGACCATAGGTGTGTGAATTTATTTCTGGGTCTTTGTTTTGATTCCATTGATCAACTAGTCTGTTTCTATACCAGTACCATGCTGTTTTTATTACTATTGCTCTGTAGTATAGCTTGAAATCCAGGATGGTGATTCCTGCAGGTCTTCTGTTATTGTACATGATTGATTTAGCTATATTTTGTTTTTCCATATGAATTGTGAATTGTTCTTTCGAGGTCTGTAAAGAATTGTGTTGGGATTTTCATAAGAATTGCATTGAATCTGTATATTGCTTTTGGTAAGATGGACGTTGTTATTATGTTAATCCTCTCTATGAGCAAGGGAGATCTTTCCATCTTATATCCTCTTCAATTTCTTTCTTCAGGGACTTGAAGTTACTGTCTTTCACTTGCTTGGTTAGAGTTACTCCAGGTATTATATATTGTTTGTGGCTATTGTGAAGGGTGTTGATTCCCTAATTTCTTTATCAGCTCATTTATCTTTTGTGTAAAGAAGGACTACTGATTTTTTTTTAATTAATTTTGTATCCAGCCACCTTGCTGAAGGAGCTGATCAGTTGTAGGAGTTCTCTGGTGGAATTTTTGGGGTTACTTATGTATATTATCATATCATCTGTGAATAGGGATACTTGAACTTCTTCCTTTCTAGTTTGTATCCCCTTGATCTCCTTTAGTTGTCTTTTTGCTCTAGCTAAAAGTACTGTGTTGAAGAGATATGGAGACAGTGGACAGCCTTGCCTTGCCCCTGATTTCAGAGGAAATGGTTTAAATTTCTCTCCATTTAGTTTGATGTTGGCTATTGGCTTGTTGTAAATTACCTTTATTATGTTTAAGTATGGTCATTGTATGCTGAATCTCTCCAAGACTTTTAACATGAAGAGGTGCTGGATTTTGTCAAATGCTTTTTCAGCATCCAATGAGACTGTCATGCATTTTTTTTTTCTTTCAGCTTATTTATGTGGTGGATTACATTGATGGATTTTCATATGTTGAACCACCCCTGCATCCCTGGGATGAAACCTACTAGATCATGGAGTATGATGCTTTTGATGTTATCTTGGATCCAGTTTACAAGTATTTTATTCAGTATTTTTGCATTCATGTTCATAAAGGAAATTGGTCTGGAATTTTCTTTCTCTTGGGCCCCTGTGTGGTTTAGGTATCAGGGTGACTGTGGCCTCATAGAATGAGTTTGGAAGTATTCCCTTTGTTTCTATGTTGTGAAAAAGTTTGAAGAGTATTGGTGTTAGCTCTTCTTTGAAGGTCTGGGAGAATTCTGAGCTGAAACCATCTGACCCTGGGATTTTTTTGTTTGGAAGACTTCTAATGATGTCTTCTATTTCCTTAAGGATTATAGGGTTGTTTAATTTATTTACCCGTTCTTGATTTAACCTTGGGAGGTGGAATCTATCAAGAAAATTGTCCATTTCATTTATGTTTTCCAATTTTGTGGAGTACAAGTTTTTGAAGTAGAAGCTAATGATTCTTTGTATTTCCTCAATTTCTATTGTTATTTCCCCTTTTTCATTTCTGATTTTCCTTAGCCTTTTAGTTAGTTTGGCTAAGCGTTTTCTATTTTGTTGATTTTATCAAAGAATCAACTCTTGGTTTACTTGATTCTTTGTATTGTTCTTTGTGTTTCTCAGTTATTGATTTTCGCCCTGAGTTTGATAATTTCCTTTCGTCTGCTCCTCTTGGGAGTGTTTGTTTCTTTTCATTCTCACTCTTTCAGGTGGGCTTTTAGGTCACTAGTATGGGAACTGTCCAATTTCTTTTTGAAGGAACTTAGAGCTCTAAAATTTCCTCTTAGCACTGTTTTCAATGTGTCCCATAAGTTTGGGTATGTTGTGCCTTCATTTTTCATTGAATTCTAAGAAGACTTTAATTTCTTCCCTGACTCAGAGGTCATTGTGTAGAGAGAGAGTTGTTCAGTTTCCATGAGTTTGTGCTTTCTGTTGTTTTAGATATTGTTGAAATCTAGCTTTATTCTCTGATGGTCTGATAAATTACAAGGGGTAATTTCAATATTCCTGTATCTGTTGAGGCTTGCTTTATGGTCGATTTTGGAGAAGGTTCCATGAGGTGCTGAGAAGAAAGTATATTCTTTTGTTTTGGGGTGAAATGTTCTGTAGATATCACTTAGGTCCATTTGATTCATGGCATCTGTCAGGTTCATTATTTCTCTGTTTGGTTTCTGTGTCTTTGATCTGTCCAGTGGTAAGAGTGGTGTGTTGAAGTCTTGTACTATTAATGTGTGAGGTTCAATGTGGGATTTGAGCTTCAGTAGTGTTTCTTTAATAGACATAGGTGCCCTTACATTTGGGGCACAGATGTTCAGTATTGAGATGTCATCTTGGTGGATTTTTTCCTTTGATGAGTATGAAGTATTCTTCCCCATCTCTTTTGATTAATGTTGTTTGAAAGTCTAATTGGATACTAGAATGACTACTCCAGCTTGCTTCTTGGGTCCATTTGTTTGGTATATCTTATTCCAACTCTTTACTTGGAGATAATGCCTATCTCTTTTGCTGAGGCATGTTTCTTGTAAGCAGCAGAATGCAGGATTCTGTTTTTGCATCAATTCTGCTAGCCTGTTTCTTTTTATTGGGGAATTGAGTCTATTGATGTTGAGTGATATTAATGACCAGTGATTGTTACTTCCTGCCATTTTGATGTTGGTGGAAATAGTGTGTGAGTGAGCTTCTCTTCTTTTGTTTTTGCTGCAGGCATGCTATTTTCTTGCTGTGCTTTCTTGTGTGTAGTTAACCTCTTTGGGTTGAAGTTTTCCTTCCAACATCTTCTGTAGAGCTGAATTTGTGCATAGATATTGTTTGAATTTAGTTTTGTCATGGAATATCTTGTTTTCTCCATCTATGTTGATTGACAATTTTGCTGGAAATAGTCTGGCCTGGCATTTGTGGTTTTCTAGGGTCTGCAAGATATCTGTCCAGGTCCTTCTGGCTTTTAGTATTTCTGATGAAAAGTCAGGTTTGATTCTGATAGGTTTGCCACTCTATGTTACTTAGCCCTCTTCCCTAGCAGCTTTTAATATTCTTTCTTTGTTCTACACATTTATTGTTTTGATTATTATGTGGCAGGAAGATTTTCTTTTCTGGTCTAATCTATTTGGAGTTCTGTAGGCTTCTTGTACAGTTATAGGCATCTCTTTCTTTAGGTTTGGGAAAGTCTCTTCTATGGTTTTGTTGAGGATATTTTCTGGTCCTTGGAGCAGCTAATCTTCTCTTTCTTCTATTCCTATTATTCTGAGATTTCATCTTTTCATAGTGTCCTTGATTTCCTGAAGGTTTTATGTCAGGACTTTTTTGAATTTTACATTTTCTTTGACAGATGTATCGATTTCTTCAGTTTTATCCTCCGTGCCTGAGATTCTTTCTTCCATCTCTTATATTCTGTTGGTGATGCTAGTGTCTGTAGTTCCGATTCTTTTCTTAAGGTTTTCCAGTTCTATGGATGTCTCAGCTTGTATTTTCTTTATTGCTTCAACTTCCCTTTTCAGGTCTTCCATTCCTTTAAGCGCTTTATTCATTTCCATCACCTCCTTTGCAGTATTTTGTTGTTGCTCTCTGAGGTATTTTATTTCCTCCCTTAAGCCTTCTATTATTAATATAAGCATAGGATTAAGGTAATTTTCTTTTGTTTCAGTTGTATTAGGATTTCCAGAGTTTTCTGTAGCATTATAGCTAGGTTCTGGAAATGTCATATTATTTGTTTGTTTTATTGTGTTCTTGCACTGACCTTTCATCATCTGATTGACTCTGGTGTTGTTTGTTTGTTTCTGATGGCAGTTGGCCTTGGTACTCAGGAAAACCCCATACTGGGGGCTGGGTGATCCTGAGATCCTGGTGTCTACCTCCAGATGATGGGTAGTTTCCTGTAATAGACTGGTTCTTGGAGAGTGACTGCTGCTCTCCTCAACTGGTTGTGACCCAACTGGACCTGTATACAGGGGAATAGAGTAGGGAGGGGGCTATCTTGTGAGGACCTGAGAGCTGGTGGGTCTCCTCAGGAGAGCAGATACAGCTGTGGTTGGGCTTGTATTCTCCCCTTACTGACACAGTAGTTTTGGTTCAGCAGCTAGGCTGACAGTACAGGCAGGCTGTTTCTGACTGTCTCAAAAGCTCAGGTGCTTCGGTGAGTGACCCGCCCCAATGTTTGTGGCAAACACACTACCACTGGCTCTGTTTGCAGTCAATCTCAGCTTCTGATTGCTTTGCTGTGGCTGGATTTCGTCTCTCCCACTCAAGTAAAGCACACTGTGGCATCATGTTGGGAACTCTGGAAAGAAAATCTTACTTACCTTTGCTCTTGTGGTCTGGCTGTTTTTCCCGGCTGGGTGTACAGGTCCTTGTGCAGGCTGGATCTCAGGAAGACAGGTGGGACTGCTGATCTGTGACTGGAGCCATGGGATGGATCCACTCATGGGCTGGATCCACTTGTAGGCTGAGTCAACTCTGGCTGGTACTCCTCCGCAAATAAGTGACAGAGCTGGCTGATCTCAGGATGGTGTTTCCGGGGCCTGTGTGTGCTTTGGTGACCAGTCTTAGTGTTCACTGAGGAAAATCAAACACCATCTGTGTTTCACAGTTGGCTTCAGGACCTAACTTTCACTCCACAGTGACTAATCTCATTCACCCACTACTCAGATACCATGTTCTATGGACGGCACCATCTTCCTTTTCGGTTTTGTTTTAAGAAGAAATTGAAAGTACTTTCTCATCTTCCACATTTGAGCAAATCACCACACAATTTTGAGACCAAATAAGATTAGTAGCACATGTGTACATGTGTGTTAGCACATAACAATTTTGTGTGTGCATATGCAAAATTATGCAACTCACAAATACCTCTTTCAAAACTTGCCTCTTTCAGAAAACAAAAACATAAAACAAAGACAAAAAAAGATAGATGTGGAGAATTTGTGTAGAAAGGGTAAGATAATCCCAACCTAAAAATTTCTCCAAACATCTCAACCTCACTTTTTTCTTCTTCTTCTTCCTCTTCTTTTCCTCTTCTTCTCCTCCTATTCTTCCTTTTTGTCCTAATAGCCAGACAAAAACCTTCCAGAAATTCTACCTTTTTTCCTCTAGAAAAATAATTGCCTTCATCATCAATTGTCTGATGATTTATGTGCCTCCTTGTACTAACACTGGAAATTTTCTAGTCCCCTAAAGCCCTCAGAAATCATCTCATAGTCACACACACACAGACACACATTTATATTCATATACACACAGACCAATATCTGGAGCCATGAGATGCACACATGCCTAACACCAGGCATATGTATGTAACCTTACAGATGCAAACACACACAGATATTCAGTCCTCTCCCATCCTGAGAGTGAGGGTGGAACTTGAGGGCTCTTGAAGCACAGTTGATTTCTAATACCAGCTGCCATGGAACACTGGTCCAGGAAGCAGAGGGACCATGTGGCTGAATTTCAGGGTAATTAAGAATGTAAAAAGGAGCCCTGGGTGCCACTGGGCACTTAGCAGCATGTGCAAAACTCTTCCAGCAGATACCCAGGTGGGCACAAGGCCAACAATATCCCCACCCCCTGTCTGCTTTGGCAAAGGAAGCTGAACCTGCTCTGGGGAACACAAGTGGAAGAGCTGTGTAGTGAGAAGGACTCACATTAGGCAGTGAACACATTCTGCTGTCCATGCTGGAATACTGGTTGCATGCTGTTCTCCCTTAATTTGTCAACTCTCTTTAGCAGCCTAGGGATAGTGCCTTCCATGTTCAGCCAGACTATCTGCATGAACAGTTGGAAGGGAGATAGTGACTGTAGCACTAACCCCTGATTTCTCCTTATCTGTCCCACTTCTGCTGCTGTGGCAGGCAGCTTGAAATTCTAGTGAAAGAATTTCCCACTGGCCCCACATTTACCTTCTATTACTTCTTGCCTTTAATTTCTGGTTGGGTTCCATTGTCACAGGAGTTGCTGCCAGTGTCAGGTAACAGCAAGATTTGAAAACTATCCTTGCCTATTCTTATTGTGCCCTACAAATTAACAAACATATCCCTGGGGGTAGAAGTTCAAGCAAGTTGATAACTGGATAGGGGAACCATTTTGGAAAGAAGATCTTTGGATAGATGCAGGAATATCTACAGAGTTGAGTGAGGATTTTTTTTTCTCTTCCTCCAGCACCCTCCTTAGAACTATCCTGATCCAAGGTTTCCTCTGGAAGAACTATCCAGTGGTGGTAAGGATGCTTCATTGTCTGTGTTTATACAGGTGAAGAGTTGGCAGAGATACTCGCTTTTGTTTTTCTTTGGAAAGAGCATTGTGAGGGAGCGTGAGGGAGTGGAGATCTTTAGCTCGGGAGAGGAGACCTTTTACTTGCAGGCTGCTGTGGTCCTCTCAGTTCAACCCAGGCTACTCAGATTTCACTGTAGCCATGCAAACTCTCAAGAATTCATTAGAAAGGCCAGTCTTTGGTAAAGCCTCTAGGAATTCTGCTGTGATGAATTACCATGAAACATTGCTCTGTCTAATCTCTTCCGCACCTGAGAGCCTCCAAAAATGCTCTGTGCTTGCATTTCTCATAATTCTGGCATTTTGTAATGTAACCAGGACAACTAGATGTACGTAATGATATTTTCAACTTCTCTGAGCAAGATAAGGAATACATTCTAACACTGGGTATGGAAAAATGGTTTCATACAAAGAGAAAGAGACTCAGAGTGGCAGGGACCAGGTAGGCTCACTTAACCTTGCTATCTGCTCTCTTAGTATTGGCTGTGGGGAAAAAAATGGTAGTGGCTTACAGGGTGTAATTTCCTTTTTTTCATTTATATAACATCCCAGCCAGGCCAGGGCTAACATAGAGACTCCCAATTATCCCCTCTTATATAAGGATACCAATTGTGTAGTTTAGGGCTACCTTATTGTCCTCACTTCAACTTAGTTATCTCTTTAGAGACTCTACCTCCAAAGACAGGCATACTGTAAGACTGCTCGATTTAACGTTGTTAGTGAAATAGACTCTGTGTGTGTGTGTGTGTGTGTGTGTGTGTGTGTGTGTGTGTGTGTGTGTGTGTGT
>CAJQZJ010003694.1:1964986-1992105 GCA_907164525.1 Lophiomys imhausi | reverse complement strand
TGTGTGTGTGTGTGTGTGTGTGTGTGTGTGTGTGTGTGTGTGTGTGTTCACTTTGGCACTTTGGCACCACATATACTAAAATTGGAACGAAATACACCATGTAGAAAGGTAAGCTGCAGAGGCACAAAGATCAGGAATTCAGGGTCATCCTCAGTTGTGTAGAGTTCAAGGGCAGTTGGGATTACTATCTGTAAACATTCAAGGACACGAACCTGTTCCAAAAGAAACAACTAAGTGTTCAATCAAGCATGCTCGTGGCAGCTGAGGTTACAGTTTAGGCCAGCCTTGAACCATGTGTAGACCAAGAAGAAGCATAAACACCAAACAGGAACCACAGGGAAGTACAATATGTAAACGACAAGTATAATAAGGAAAATAAACAAGAGAGTCTGGGAGGAAGGGAAGGAGAGAATAATATCAGAAGACTAAAACAAAACTGTTCCAATAAAGAAACCATATCCAATCAAAAAGCAGAATAACACAATCTAAAGGAGACCATAACCCTGCCCTACAAAAGAGAAGCTGTGAAGTAATGGAGCTGGTAACTTGACTGCAGCAAGCCTGAGACTCTGGGGATGATGGCAAGGGGTGGGGATGGTCGCAGGTTGTAGAGAATTGCTAGACAGTTGATTATAAAGAGAGGAAGGAGCTGAGGAGAGTTGAGGGGGGAAGATACGGGCTGCTGGCCCCGCATAGCTTCCAGAGTGGAAGAGTGGATTATCTGTCCTACAACTTGGGAGAGGATGCACGCTGTGCAGAACCACTGATATTTGCTGTGCAGCTCTCCTTTCTGTCCCCGTGGACTTTGGTGATGGGATTTATGTATGTGGTTCCTGTCACACTCCAATCTTTCTATATTATAGCATAATAAGCCCCTTGCATCTTCTATTCTTTACACCCCTTCCTTATATATCTATAGGACATATATGTCAATGTAACACAAACCCAAGTATTTGGTTAAACATTATTCTTAGTCTCTGAGTAAGAATGGCATTTTGATGGACACAGGGAGTCCACCACTGCCCTTCCTAATATGATTAGGTCCTGTCAGTTATTCACAAGGCTAGCACTCTGTATTAATTAGCTTTTTTGTCCCTGGAATCAAACACCTGGCAGAAGCAACTTTGGGGAGAAAGGATTTATTTCAGCTCACAGTTTTAGAGAACACAGTCCATTGTGGTGAGGGAGGAATGACAACAGCCTGCTCCCTGTCAGCAGGAATGTGCAGCTTGCTCACCTCTCCTTTGATCAGGAAGCAGAGATGGGGGTGCTGGCTCTCAGCCATCTTTCTCCTTTTTCTCTTTATTCAATCTGAACCTCTAGCCTCTGAAGTTGTATCCTCTCATTTGGAGCAGGTCTTGCTCCCTCAGTTCCCAAACATGCTCTTCACTGATACTCCAAGTGTTTCAGAATCTAACCAAGTTGAGAATTAAAATCAACACACATACCATCTTGTGAATAAGATGGACCTCTTCCTTCTGACTCTTTTGTGGTAGGACATCAGTTTCTCTGGACTCCATGTTCAAGCTGTAGTTCCAGGGTTTCTTGGATACCAAGTCTGCCGGGCTCTGCCATGGGACTTACCCTGTCAGCTCTCAGGATTCATGTCTCAGAGTCAGATATGAATGAACTCTACCCACCCTTCTGATTTTCTGGCTTGTTGCTAACAGATCTTAGGACTTGCCAACTTATTTAATCTCCTGAGATGATTCCTTATAGCAAATCTCTTTCAGTCTTTACATCCTATTCTCAAGAGAACACTGACTGATGGAAGTATTTTTAAAAACCTGATGTCTATGAAAGTATATACTGAGACTAGTTTAAAGTCTTTATTTCACAAAAGAAGGAAGGCAATAGCCAGGAACAGTTACATTTGATCTGCTAAATTGCATTTGATTCACCTTATACTGTGCAAAACAGAACATGTGACCATCCCTTTGCTCCTGAACTGCTGTGCTACATAGGGCTGTCAGTTTTTCTGTTTCCTAAATCAAGTCCTCACAAGCCATCATCTGAAATGCTTTTCACCATCAAGTTCTAGAGTATAAAATTAGTCTTTATTGCTGTGACTATTACTGATTTCAAAGGTCAATGGATGATCGTGTAGAAAGGCAGCAGAGCCTGGGCTAGAATGGCTTTTGAGATGAAATTAAATTTTGCTGATGGCTTTCAGTTGAGCATTAACATGAAGGGATTGCAGGGCTCTGGAGTGTCTCCTTAGCCTGGGAAAACTAAGCATAAGAATGCCATCCATGTGGTTATTTTTGATAGTTACTGAATTCTGTTATTTTTCTTCTTGATAGTAGAGATTGAACCCGCAGTCTTATGCACCCAAGGCAAGTACTCTACCTCTGAGCTACATCACTGTCTCTTCACACATTTGGTCCTGCCTTCATAACTACTTCCCAAGGGATGGAAAATGGCATGAACTTTGAGTTCATGCATGGGAAGTCATACAACCACCCGGCCTCTGCACTAAGCAATAATCAAGATGAAGACCAAGCTGCCTTCTGAAAGCCTCACAAGTAACAAACTTTATTAGTCACTCAAATAGGAAATAAAATCATCTGGAAACTTCTCCTTCAAATGGTACCTGTTTTCTATATGAAGAAACTTGATTGATTAATTCTTAAAATAAAACAGGGCTGTTATAGTTCATCTTACTTAGGGTTTTTATTGCTGTAATAAAACACAATGACCAAAAGCAACTTGGGGGAAAGGGGTTATTTCATCTTACAGCTTGTAGTCCATCATCCAGGGAAGCCAGGGCAGGAACTCAAGGCAGGAACCTGGAGGCAGGAACTGATATGGAGGCCATAGAGGAATGCTGCTTACTGGCTTGCTCTTCATGACTTGCTCAGACTTTTTTTTCCCTTACACAATCCAGGATCATCAGCTCAGGGATAGGTTGACACAGGACTGGACCTTACAACACCATTCATTAATCATAAAATTACCCCACAGGCTTGCCCACTGACTAGTCTGGTGGGGAAATTTTCTCAATGAAGGTTATTTCTTCCCAAGTGATTTTAGCCTGTGTCAAGCTGACATAAAACTAACCAGGACATAGTTTGAGATGGAGAAGGGTCAGACCATACCACAGAGTCCCTTCTTTGAGAGTCACTCCCTTTGTCATGCTTCACTGACCACTGTTTTCTGTACTATCAGGCCTTAGAAGAGCATCTATACAAATTGTCACGTTGGGTTTTCTGAGTCTGGAGGTGTATTGGAAGCATAAGAGCTCATGATGGAGTTGGCATGCATATTTTTTTCAGAAGTTTTATTTGTAAACCAACCATCCTGTCTGACACTTCTAATGTGTTGTTTAACTGAAGGCCTACAATATGTTCTTAACTTTCTTTCTGTGAATATCATCAACTTTTCTGATAAGGAAACCAAACATAGGAAGGAAGTTTATGGGTTTAATTATGTTTTCCCCAATTCATCCCTGAGATATGTTGGGGCCCTAGCCCTTGGTGCACTTGGATGCGACCTTTAGAAACAGGGTCTTTGCAGGTAGAGTCGGTTCAGGTGAGGTCATTAGGGTGGGTCTTATCTCAGTCTGGTATGTCTCCTCTAGCCAACAGAGAAGTGAATTTGAAGACAGAGAACAGCACAGAGAAATAAGGAGATAACCAACTATGTCATAGTGAGCACAGACATCACAGAGGCGCATCTACAAGGCGAAGGAGGGTCAGGACTGTAGATGGACACAATATCCAGGTCCTCTAAGAAAAACAGAACATCCTGACACATTGCTTTCACAGTCTAGCCTCCAGACCTGTGAGATAAGTTCCTACTTTTAAAATCATCCCTATGTAATGTGTTTTAGCACATCATTTCTGGGAAAATAATATAATTCCCTTGCCCCAAACTACAGAATTAACAGACTTATACACTAAGATGTGAACACATGCCTACCTGAATGCAAAAGCCATACTGATTGTTCATAGATCTTACTGCCCACAGTCTAGTACAAGCAATGAGTTCTACTGAAATGGTTAAAAATAGTGGTTCTTGAGTTCAACAGAGACTTTGTAGCCTCAGGTGTATTTTAACTCAAGATCTGGGATGCTGAAAGCTCACACCCACATGAAGTTCTCACTGAGTCTGTGGTTCTGGATTCTTGTTTAGTATATTAGAAGAATGAAGTTCACGGACCACAGGAGAGTGACTTTTCAGAAACATTTTGTTATAGAATTTTAGGTGGGAGCTTAAGAGAGAGTAAGGGCAAACTCCTGTCCAGAGGAAGCAGGTCCTAGGAAATTGGATAAAACTGTGGGCCCCTGGCTAGGGTTAATAACACACAGGGTCAGTTCAATCCACCTATCCACGGGCAGTTCAAGTGCCTCTCATGTCCTCAATTATAGCTTGCAGGCAGGGATAGTCACTTACGTTGTGTAAAGAGGAAGGAAGGGGCCAGCAAGATGGTAGAGACATTTGCTGCACATGCCGGAGGACCTGAGTTCAATCCCAGGAACTTTTGTAGAGGCAGAAGGAGAAAGCCAACTCCACAAAGTTGTCCCTTGGTCTCCGCAGACAATATTAAGTCTCAAAAGTCTTAAAAAAAATCAGAGGGATGAAATATAACAAGAAACCAGGTCAGGAAACAGAGCTTCCTCCGAGCATTCTTGGACTCTGTGTAAGACAGAACCAAGGACACTTGCTGCTCCTGGCCAAGGACACAAATTATAACTGCTTTTAGGGTCACTGACCTAAAACTACCTCACCAGTTTCTATCTTCTCTTCTCATCACCACTTCAGAAAATACTACAGGAGAGGTGGCATCGAAGTCCACTGTGTAGGAGGAGGGGGACAGTGCAGGCAAGGAAGGAGGAGAGCAGAGAAAGTCAGACATAAAGAATAGGACAAGCAGGGAAGATGAGACATGTGCTGTGCTTCAGAGAAAAAGCATTGCTCATGCACAAGGTGGAGGGAGGGACACATGATAAGGATTTTGTTGTGCCGTCCTGGAAATACCTACATTTCCCAGGAATGTGTCTGGATGCATACCATCAGGTGCCTTTCTGTAGCAGAGGACCATTGAAAATGGAAAGATGTTTACAGGCTATGCCTGCATTACAGAAGATCCTGCTCCACGATTCACTGTGGGAGATTCTGTACTATATTCAAGCCTCTTAGGCAGAGTGAGCTGGAAGATTCCATTCACAAAGAGACCCACACATTTTCCTTGCTTGTTGTTAAATGCTTTCTCTTAATTAAGTCATTGACTTATTCTTAACCAGAAAAGCATACCCAGAAGTCCCTTTCTAGGAAAAGGCTTATTTCTCTTCTCAGTAACTACACCCCACCCCATCCTTCCAATCCCCCAGTTATTGGTAGGCTAGTGCTTAGGGGTAAATAAGCCAAGGGGCTATGATGTCAGTCCCTTTGATCTTAATGTGGGAAAACGTAACATGGGAGGCACTGGAGCCTGAGCTCAAGGGTGATGTCGAGATGGAGCTCCATGCGACATTATGAGATTCTAGCAGCAGATCCTTTGATGTCACCCAAGAGGGGATGTCCTGAGCTAGTTATTACAGGGCATCACTAGCATGTCTCTAGATTCCGGTCTCTGCCTTAGTCCTACCAGTGAAGACTCTTACTGGCCACTCTACAAGTTGATACAACTCAGGTAAAGTTGAAACAAAAGAGGCTATGCAAGCAGTAGCTGTTGCCACTAGAATATCTTTCCATGAACAAGGGAGCAGTGCCATGCCTTTGTCTACCTACCCCCTTCTCCCCATTTCCAGGACACAGTTGTTAAGGACACACTCACACCCATGCCTCAGGCAGCCACTGCTTCCCCCTCTACAAACTGATCCCTCTGCCTTTCCTCCCACCCTGTGCTGACAGAATTTCAGTCGCACTTTCAGTGCAGATAACATAAGAACCACCACTCCAAACCATGTTTACTTGTTTAGCCTTCCTTGTGGCTACCTAAGAAGCTCCTCAAAATCTCAGTTTCTTGAAACAGTACTTGCCATTATTGATAGGTGTCATGGCTGACTGTGGAGCCTAACTGAACAGGTCTACTTCCCACCCACGGCTACTATCAGACCACCACGACCAGGAGGCTAGGATTAGCATGTCTATACCTCCAAGCTGAGATAACTTAAACACCTGAGACTCCTTTGCATCTCTCCTTTATAATGCCTCTCTTCATGGTCACTCCCTCTTGGTAGTTTCAGCATGGACCATGTTTTGTATGGCCATTTGAGGCTCCAAGCCACTATCACAGGAGATGCTGAAATAGGGTAAGTACTGTGTTGTCTTTAATCTTAACCCCAGCCACACAGTGCCCCATCTGTCATAGATGCCCTCAGAGTTGATAGGGAGGGAACATGACTGCTCTCTCAACCTCATAGAAGAGGCTTAGCGTCACAGTGCAAGAAGAGCATGTGGGATGGGATTGTATTCATGAGGTCGTGCTCAGAAAATACAACCTGCCACAGTTACAAATCCAGTGTCTGGCAAAATGCCTGGTGTTTAATGGTCTCTCTATAAATATAAGTGGTTGAATGAACGAATGACCCTCCTCTCCCTCTACAGACTGTATTATCTTATGCCCTGCCATAGAAGCAGCTTCTATTCTTGTCTCTTTTTCCTGCGGCCCATCCTACGTCTAATTTATCACTTACACCATTTTCTAAAACCCCTCCTCTTCCCATGTCTCCTTTTCAAAATCTTCATGGTCCCTAGTTGCTTACAGCAGAGTGAGGGTGCTGCCCCACTCTGGTGTTGTGAAGTTCCTATCACACAGGTCTGCGTTTCCACAGAGATTCCTTCTTTTACTGCAGACAAAAAGAAGTACATGTCTATATTGTAGGGACTATTACTTTTCACATGGGCAGCATTTGTTTATAAAAATCCCCCCCAAGTTCTAGCTCAAAATAATAGATTAAAATCTCTTGCCTTTTCTCTAATAAAGCAGCAAAAAAAGGAAAGTACACAAATTCTCAACATACTGCGAGTGGAAATACAGCTTCATTGGTAGAGGGTTTGCCTAGCATGCATCTAGGTTCAATTCTCATTATTGAAGGAGCTGGGTATGATCACACAAGCCACTAATCTCAGCACTTGAGAAGTAGACAGAGAAGGAATAGAACTTCAAGATCATTCTTGGTTACATAGCCTGAGCTACATAGAAACAAAACAGAAAACAAACAGAAAAACAAGCAAGTGAACAACAGTGACAAAAAAAATCCAAACAAACAAAAAGTGAGATTGAGCAAATAATGCCTCAAATATCAGAAACTGGAGAGACAATGGAAGTTGAATTAATAATTGAATTAGAATACTTACAAAGTTACAAAGTCACTGTCGAAGAGCCTTGGGTTTTAAGAACTAGAGAGAGCACAAAAAAGACAAAAGACCTTTAAAAAAAAGCTGGAGTGAGAAGGAAGAACTGTCCTGACCCTGTCTGCTCTGAAAGGTTGTAGAGGAGGACTCTACAGTGGACCGGTGACAAGGGGAGCTGCTGGTGGGGACGTTATTGAAAACAGAGGAAATTAAATAAAAACTCACACATGAGGCAATGAGCATCTCATTAGAACTTTTTCTATTAGGCTCATGCAGTGCTCCAAGATAAGTTGTGCCCTGTACTGCCCTACCCTGCACCAGCTAAGGGCTTCATGAGTCCTCTCTGAGGAGGACAAATTCATATTATTAGCTCTTGAATAATAGATTTAGAGAATCTTGCATTAACCCTCAAGGAAACTCACCAGGGGACAAGTACCTCCCATGACTGAAAGAAGTGGCCATGACGGTTCTTTGCCTAGGAGGAGATTGTCAAAGGGAATATATTAGGAATATATTAGGGAATATGCTAGACCTGCATGAGGATATGTGAACCCTCTGCACGCCACTGTCTTTTAACAGAGCTCTGTGCCAACCCTGGGTTGATTAGGGTGAACCCAACACTTTGTGCTTCACAGCTCTGCCTGTGTACTCGGGATTGTTCTCCTTGCCCCTCTTCTCCAATTTTGGTTATCCAAACCATTCTATTCTTGGCGCTCTGTAAAACTCTTCATGGCCACCTCCCTTTCCAGAGGCTTTTCCCCTTTTCCAAATTCTCATGGCAGTCACTGTCTGCACCCAGTTAGTCTTGGGCTTTTTGCATTTCAGCTTTCCAGGTGCTGTGTACAATGCCTCAGTATGTGTCTCGGGGACAGATTCCCCCACTGTGGCTCTTGTGGTACCATGGAGCTGTCTACATGGTAAGAACATTAACATTTTTTTAGCAAATTAGCTAATTAATAATTAAGCTACTTCATTTGATGTCTCTCTCATGTTGGGCTTTTGTAGTTACTTCCAGTGAACAACAGGGGTTGGTTGTGACTTTTGACTGATCTCCTGTGCCTGCGGTTCTGAGACTGTGACTACGGATTCTGACGTTTCTTGGACACCCTGCATGCTCCATGTTCACAGCATGGTGCCCAGGGAGAGGAGATGACTTGGACACAGATGGAGTGTCCCTGTTACAATAGCTTATTGGTTGCAACTTTGTTTTGGAAGAGCTGTTCCTAACAAAGCCTAGTAGTCAAATCAATTCCCAACTCCTCAAGGAAGAGAAAACACAATAGACCCCCCCAATCTTAAAAGTACTGAAAGTTCACCCCCCTCTTCTCACCCTTTCCCCTGCCAAAAAAAGGAGGGGTTCTGAAGATGACAACATAAAAGTCACATAGCTTGTGGTCATTTAAATGAGAAATGATCCCCATAGGCTCAAGTATTTGAACATTTAGTCCCCAGTTAATGGTGTTATTTGGGGAGGCTGTAGGAGGTGGCACTGCAATCACTGGGCGGGGTTGCTTTCAGAGTTTATAGCCTTGCTCG
The DNA here is from genome assembly GCA_907164525.1 of Lophiomys imhausi. Lineage (NCBI taxonomy): Eukaryota > Metazoa > Chordata > Mammalia > Rodentia > Muridae > Lophiomys > Lophiomys imhausi. The sequence goes on along the minus strand of CAJQZJ010003694.1, from coordinate 1,983,267 downwards.
AGTTCTATTTCATTCTCTACTTTGTGTTTGACCTTTTCAGGTGTAATCTCTCAACTCTCTGCTCCAGCTGCCTGCTTCCACTGTTATGGACTCTCCCTCTGGAACTGTAGTCAGAATGAACTCTTTCTTTTATAAGTCTCTTTTGGTCATGGTGTTTTATTACAGCAGCAGCAACAAGAACAACAACAGCAGCAATAACTAATACGGAGCCTTTCCCAACAGGGATGGAACACAGGCAATCTCCAGCAAAGAAATGTCACAAAAGTATCAGCTGAATTTTCAAAAAAAAAAAAAACAATTTTGGGCATCCCATCTACCCACCCTGACCCAGATCCCAGCGAGGGTACTGTAGCACCTACAACGCATGTCCTGTTCTACCTGTCAGATTTCTAAAACCACGAAAGCAATGAGAATGACATTTCCTTTGAAAGGAAAATTGGGAGGGAATGCCTATCACATGGTCAGTCCATGACTCCCCTTTTAGCATCATGGTTTACTGAATTCTAGAGACTTGCAATTGGAAGAGTATCAAGAGACTATTTAGGCCTGGAGAGAATTATTTTAGATCTGCCCTGTACTTCTGCTTCTGCTAACAAGTCCTCCCCATCCTCAACTTACTTGGTGTCCATAGATACAGCTTAGTCTTAGATGATAGATGAAGAGGAAGGACTGCACTTGCCAAACCAACGAACATCAAGAGGCCTCTGTGGCTTGCAGTCTCAGCCCTGTTTGGTAAGGGTGTAGTTGAATAGAGTTGACCTTTGAAGCAATAGCTGTTTATGTTTTATAATCACAACCTCTTCTCACCCTACCAAGAGAAAATTCAAAAAAAAAAAAAAAGCTTTAGACACTCTCCAGAAATAAGCATCTGAACACATGCAGTTTGAGCTTCCTGCATCCTAAAGAAAAATCGAAGATGTTCCAGAATCCAAAAGATTTGGAGCACAGGCATGGAGTTATCAGTAGAAAATTCTGGGAAACTTTATTTTGTGTCCAAAATCATGGAACGTTTCATATCAAACTATCTCTACACCATATTTATAAGGTGTACATAATACACAAATGACTGGATATCTAGACATAATTGCTATCCCAAACATATCTATATATATCCCCCAATTTGTTTTAAATCTGAAATCTAAAGCACTTCTAGTTCCATTCATTGTTAAAAACAGATTCTTGACCTCTAGTTTGATCCTGCATTTCATGAACTCAAAGGCTCCTGAAACCCTCCAAAGCTCACTCCAAGAATCCCTGCTTCAATGTTCTTGGGAAGAAACCAGCAAATGATACCATTCCATGAACTGAAACTACAAGTAAGCAATCCTGACCTTCAAGTAAATAAAGAATGAATCTTAGAAACTGAGACTTTTGGCTTAAGTTGAAGTATCAGTACATTGTTCTTAACACCAACGCAGACCAAGTGTGTCTCCAGGATGGTAAGAAGGTTAAAATACTTGAGAGAGTAAGTTGAGTGATTGTGTGGGGTTGAAAATTTCTTCCAGTGTGGGGTTGAAAATTTCTTCCACATGCTCACCATGTTGTTTGTAGAAAGCCACACTCATTTACCATTGTGTTGGCAACTTCCATGATTCTGAAGGTTAATGATCTTGTGGATCCAGGCCTCACATATACTGAACCTTTCAAAAGCTCCATTTAATTTTCATTTGGAGAATTTCCCAGTGACTTTTAATTACACGTTCTCTGCTGGCCGGAGTAAGACAATGGAGTATAAGGCTTTGTATATCCTTACTCACACAGCCAATACAGTGTATTTGCTGCTGATGAACAGATGGGATGCTGGGATGGAGTCGCAAAGAAAAAGTCACAGTGAGTGCTGCTTGCTTACAGTGGCAGACCTGGGAAGGCAGTTCAGGTAACATTTTTTCTGGTATATGCCATGGTCTGCTGGGGAGCACTGCTTCCTGAGTGAACTTGAGGTTACACAGTCAGCACATTAAATGCCGTTGATAAAGAACTGAAGCGGATGCTTGGAGAAGGGAGGGAAGACGTGTGGAGTGGTTATCAGAGCAGGTGTGCTCATACTGCTTCTCAGGAGCACTGAAGAGCTCTCTATTATGGAAGGTGAGAGGAAATATGAAGCAGACCCTGTTTCTCAATGCTGAGGACTCCTTGCTCTCAAAGGAATGAATCCATCTTCCTGCCTCTCTGCAGCAGCACACACCACTCATGTAGATTGATTGGGAGAGCTTCCCCCCCCCCACTTCATTTTTTGCTATTCCCAAAGAAAAGCATTCCAGCCTTTCTTAACCTTACATTCCAGAGTCTCTTGGTGCCTATACTCAGGAAATACTTCCTCAGGTTTAACTAAATCCCTCTCTGCAATGTGAGACCATTGCTATCCTCCAAGGACTCACAGAACAGCTGCCTGGCACCTCGCCAGTCACACCATTCCACGTTTCCATTGTTCAAGGGAGGAGCAGCTCTAGGCTCTTGCTGATTGGCTCTCACCACTCACCAGGAACTCGGGCCAGAACACCGGGCTGCACCGAAGCTGCTTTGCTGGTACATGAAGTACTATTCTCCCAGGATTCTGGAGTCCGCACATGTGACATATCACTTTCTGAGAATAAAATGCTCTGTAAGGAACTTTGAAAGGTGGCTGGGAATGTCTTTATAGGGCTTCATCTAGCAAGTTCCATAGGTATTATATCTATCGTGTTTTTAAAAAGCCATCTCAGGTAGCCCAGGTTGGTCTCAAAATTGCTTTGTAGCCAAGGATGGTCTTGAACACCTGCTCCTCCAGCCTCTGCCTCCAAAATGTTGGAATTCTCAGGCATGTGTCATTCTCAGGCACCTGGCTTTAGAGCTCTCATTTTTCAAAGATTAAAAAAAAGGTTGGCTCAATCAAAGGCCACACAGGTAAGAAAAGAAGCCACAGGTTGGCCCACAGATTATGAGAGTATAGGTTTGGTGTCCCTTACATAATCTCATATACAAGAGTGCTTCCCAGGGATCACTAACTATGTGTGCTCTGTCTTTGCTGGCCTTACTGTAGCAAACAGTAAAGGCCAGTGCATAAGAAAGGAGCACAGAAGCTCATTGAAAACTACTGACAAGATCAAGTCTTCAGTCACTGTAAACTGTGAAACTAGTTAGAGCATTTGGTTAGGAAGACGAGAAGAAGTCTGAGTAGGCTGGGAGGTGGCCATGGGAGGTTCTGGAGACAAAGTTCTGCTGCTCAGCCCTAGCTGGAACTCAGCACTGCTCAACCCTGGGCAGGCTCACTCCCACTGAGCTTCGGTTTTTATCAATTAAGAAGCAGAAGAATAATACATTCAAATGATTATTGATTGCTCCAAGTAAACGAGATTACTAATAATGAGTGAGCAGTCAGATAGGAGAAGCTAAATAAAGGTTTAAAGGATTCATGTTCTGGAGTGAACAGAACAAACTGAATGTGGTGAAGTTGGGAAAGGTTTTTTGGAAGAAGAGAAAGAAAGACAGAAGCTTGGGGAAGAAGACAAGGGAAGCTGCCATTCTTAGTCCCCCAACTCCCACAGAGATACCACATTGGCCTTTAATGTGAGAACCCACACTGTCTGTCTCTGGTAAGCCATGGTGTGTCATATTCCTCTAACAGCCAGTCACAGGAGAAAGACCATGGGTGATGGCTTACATGTTACCTAAGGAGATGCATTAGAACAGAAAACATGCCAGAGTGAAGAGTCACTTTGATATAATGTCATTAAAACTTGAGTGTGCTGTGATGGTGAACAATTATTAGTGTGGATAACTTCTGGAAATGTTAATCTAATGACTTGGCCTACTTGCCATGGACCTGCTGCTTCTAATTTAGATGGGAGAAATGACCTTTCCAAGACTTCACAAATTATTGGAAATGGGGCTGTTGTAATTCTTGGACCCTTTCTATTGATTGATTAAGTCAATCATCTACTAAATGGAAATCCAATCTGGAAAGCACACATTTAAATGGATTAATAAGTGAATGGATAAGGTAAAATGGCAGAAGCAACAAGAAAAAACAATCAAGAATTGGTGGGAAACTTTTAAACAGTCAGAAGCCAGAGAAGGAAACCACTGGGTGCTCATGTGGACTGTGTCAAAAGAGCTTTTGACCCTTACCCAACTCAGTGTGGATCTGTGGAACACAGACCATGAGGCCACAGATCTTTCCAAAGGCATGCAGCACTTCTTGTGGCTGTATGATAAGCTGGTTAAGGCACCCCAACTAAAGGATTGTGGGAAATTCAGCTTGTGCTTCTGTATGCCAAGTCATGATGTGGCTTTCTATGGTGGGTGAAATGAAACCAGGGGTTTCACAGGCTTCACCACCCTGAATGTTGTCCCTGCATGGATCACTAGCAACACATAGAGGCGCTGGTCTGGGAATCCAGTCCAGAGCCAGCTGGGAAAGGATGCTTGCCAAACGCAGGTGAGAAAACAGAAAAGGAGAAAGATAATCATACTTATTGAAAGCCCACTTTGCACCAGGTACAATGCACATTGTTTTAGTCCCCACTTTGCACCAGGTACAATGCACATTGTTTTAGTCTACCCTAGAAGCAATTTGTAAGATAGAGCTTCTAGACTCATTTACAGGAGTTTAATGTAGAGTCATGATTTTAAACCAGGTCTGACTGATTCTGAAGTATATTAAGACTAATGGTTTTCCATCTCACAAATTTACCTCTGCAAAACAAGGTACAATCTAAGTTCTCTGAGCTGTCAGTGTGTATATGCTGGTAGGTTTTTATAGGCTTGGACTTCAAAGTTGCATCCACATTGTACTTGGGTTCAGAAAAACATGGAATCACTGAGTAATTGGGTTAAGATATTTGAAGCTTATTACAATGGGCAGTAGAAATCCAAGAAGGTTTTAGAAAGAAGTTTATTTTGGGGTTATCTGAGTTTGCTTTCTATTGATGTGATAAACACCATGTCCAAAAACAACTTGGGAAGGAAAGGGTGTACTTGGCTTACACTTCCATATCACAGTCCACTATTGAGAGAATTAAGGACAGGAATGCAAGACAGGAATCCAGAGGCAGAAACTGAAGCAGAGAACTTGGAGGAATGGAGGAAAGCTGCCTATTGACTTGTCTTGTTTGGACCATTGCTTGCTTGGACCACATTCTTATACTATCTACAACCACCTGCCATGGGTGGCACTAATCCCTCCCCCGGTGGGCTGGGCCCTTCCATATCAATCATTCATGAAGAAAATGCCCCATAGACATGCCTACAGGGGATCTGAATGGAGACATTTTCTCAACTGAGGTTCTTCTTCCCAGATGACTCCAGCTTGTAACAAATTAAAGAAAGAAAGGAAAGGAGAGAGGGAGGGAGGGAGGGAGGGAGGGAGAAAAGAAGAAAGGAAGAAATGCCAGGACAGGGGTGTGTTCATAAGTTTTTCACACTTTTAGATTGGAATTCACTATTCCAGGGTGTAAGAAGAGACCAACCAGAAAAGCAAATAAGGAGGAGGAAACAAGACCTAGCTATGACAAGGTAACAATAAAACTCTAAGTTAGGTGACAATCAGAGGGGCTAAATCAGAGAGAGGTCTACCAGATTACATGCCCATCAGGATGGCCACAAAACCATTCCCATGTACCATCCTCCAGAAGCATGTGGTTCCCCATAAAGAGTTGGAGCCTATGTCTTCTCCACCTGGGCAAGCCTTTGTGACCAAAGGATACTATGTGACTTTCAAGGACAGGTCAGAGACAACAGCAATACAAGCTATATCTGGTTCTCTTTGTCTCAAGATATGGCCATTGGAAGCTAGCTGTTACATTATGAGAAAAATTAGCAAGCTGCATAGAAAGGACCACATGGAAAGGATGGTCCCCACCTGAGCTTCCTGTCAGTATACTCTGTAATGTTACTAGTATCTGAGGAAGACATCCTGGAGCTGGTCCTTCACAATTAGTTGGGGGACACAGAACAGAGTTGAGGCTTCCAGCCTAAGTCCTACCCAAATTACAAATTTGTAAACAAGTTTGGTTACATTACTAAGATTGCTGGTGATTTTTAAGGTAGTGGTAACCAGATACCAAAACTGACAACCAGCACAAAAGGAGCCAACAGGAAAAGGATTCTCTGGATCATCTGCCAATAGATTCACACACACACACTTGGCAAGTGGCAGCAAAGGCTGGACTTACTTATTCAGCCATGCCCCTGTTGCTCTAAGAAGGAAAATGTTTGAAGCTTGGGTGTACTGTGCATTTGTTGATAATGTAGTTCCAAGTGTGTTATTTCTAAAATGACATTTAGGGGGGGGCATAGGCAAATGATCTGATAAAGACAAGATATTTACTATGTCTTAGGAAAGATGTTAGACCTTTCATATACCTTTTCTCATCAAATACCAATTTAAAACCCTCTAGAGTCTTATATCCATCTAGAAGATTAATATGTGACTACTGTGTGCCAGGGTCATGATTCAAACTCAAGCCTGGCTCCACCACCTGGTCTCTTACCACTATGTCATGTTCCATGTTCGCCCCCAGATTATTTTAGCTTGGTTTTGACACATGTGCAGTGTTGGCTTTAATTTTTCAGTACTGGGGGTTGATCCTAAATCCTGTGCCTGGCCAAGCAAGCATCCAGCTACAGAGCTACATCCCCAGGCCTGTTTTTGACTTGTTTGCGGTACATTCATTTTCCTTCAGGAGCAAGCTATTTATTTACCTTTCTTGGCTACTGTTCTTAAAGGAAAAGTTTGCATTCCTGAAGTGTACACTCTGCAGCCCCATGATATTGGAAGCAGATGGCCCACAGTATGTTATGAGACATGGGAATCAAAATTACAAAAAAAAAAAAAAAATCTGTCACGGTTTTGGAATGCAGTGCTTCTATGATGAGAACAATGGATGCAGGTCTTCAAAATAAAGGTTTTTTTTTTCCTTTATTATGTTGGCCATTGCCTTTGTTTAAAGGGCTCTTGAGGTCAGAGCAAAAACATCTTATCTTTCTTCAGTGTATGAGTGTCTTACAAATTGAACTGCATAGAGTTAGCCATGCAGAACATCTAGCCATGCACCCTTTTCAGGCTACCCAGGAAGCTAGAGACCTGTCACAGGCTTCTGAGTACATGAATGGGAAGAGGCTCCTTTCTAGTTTCTTGGAATAAAAAGCTCTAAGTCCAGCAAGAGGTGATTCCTCTCTGAGCGTTGGGTGCCCATGACTGCTGCAAGTAGTTGCAAAATTCTACCATGTTTTCCTGGCACAGCCTCTGAACACTATGACTTTACTCAAGTCATTGGCCATTCAGCTTTACTCATGAGTCCCTAGGGCACAGCTGTGCTGTGCCAGCCCCCATGGATTTCAGGTCACTTCTGAAAAATAAGCATTTACAACTTGTCCAACTCCAAATGTCCTCTTAACAACCCACTGTATTCCCTTCCTTCCCCGAAACAGCCACTTGTTTCTTTCTTAACGTGCCATTTTCCAAACCTTTGGCATGGCAACCACACCTCATCACTGCCTCCTCTACAGGAGCATGCCAGTTTGTCAGTGTTAATCTGTCTAAAATCCTGCATCTGCCAGCATAACCCTTTGGAGTTCTTATATGTTGATACAAAGATTTCACACATTGATTTTTGTGGAGTTCTGATTTCATGCAAGCTAAGCAAACAGTGACAGGTTGGTACTTGGGGTAATGAATGCTCCATCAGATTAATAGAAATCAATGGCATTGGCAGGTTCTGGAGGAGACGAAGGGGCTGGGATCTGGACAGCACGCACTGCCAGAACAAGACAGATGGTCAGAAGCTAACACGCTTACCTCTTTAACTTGATGGGCTCATTAGCAGATTTCTCTCCTGTGGGTCTCATTTGAGTTTCTTGATTTTAAATGGCACCCCATAGATTGCCTGCTAGTCTGGAAAACTACTGACACAGGCTTCCCATGACCTGGCACAGAGAAGATTCTGATACCCAAGGCTTATTTAGTAGGACTTCTGCAGATGGGTGCTGGGGATGCTGCTTATCCTCTGCACCACTGGGTTCCAGAGAATTGATGCTTCCTTGTTAAGAACCATCTTCTCTCCAAACAACTATTCAGGAAGGCTCAAACCCTGCATTGGACAAATGATCCATATGGTGACCATAGAAGGTGGATAATATTGTCATCACCATTGTATTTACTTTCATTACCTTGTAGGTGAGGGTTGAGAATTTTGTCCAAAAGGAAAGAGCTACAGAACGGAAAAGACAGAATTTTCCTCTGGGTCTATGTGGCTGTGAAGCTCTGTGGTCACACACTGTGGTAACCCCTCAATTTATCACTTGTTTCAGTTATGAAAGCAAATGGCTAAGCCTGTGAGCAGTGTTTGGGGCACTAAATGACCTCCTACTCATGACTTCTCCCTTCTTCTTGTAGACCTCCAGGATTCTCTTCTTCCTCCTCTTTCTATTTATTTATTTTTGAGACATGTTTCCATCCTCAGAGTTCTTTCTTCTGCCCTACTCTTGTTCCAAACGAGTATCACCAAAGGAAAAAGACAGGATGGGAAGAAAGCTTCAAATTAGTCAGGGCTCTTATAGTCAAGACTCAACTAGTGAAACCCTGACTTTCTCTTTTAAATGTTTCTTTGTCGTTTACACTGATTTCCTTTCTAGGTGATGTCTTCAAGTTTTCTCTTGATTTGGATTGGCTCCTTCCATGGTAACTTGATTGAGCAGCTTAGATTATGAAGCAGGTTATGAATCAGTTTTATACTCTTTATCCAAGTTTGAGTTCTTTGTACATTTCTTCACTCCTTTAATTCACCTGGCTTCTCAAAAGGAGAACACTCCCATCAAAAACCTCAGAAGCTCATCCCCATGCTTCAAGTGGCACTCTGCAGATGCTTCCCCACCCTGAAAGCCATCTCCTTGGGCCTGCTGTTCTCTCTGTATCCTGGTAACTTGCCAATAGAAAAGTTCTCCAGCCAGACTGCACTGCTGTCCTTGACTATCTGAGTAACACCCTTTCCCATACACTCAGCTTGTGAGCATCACCACCACCATGTGGCTTTGGTCATTTTACTCAGTTCTTTGAAAAACAGTGCTAGTCTTGCTTTCCCTAACTTTGTGTTTCTCCTGTATCTTACTTTTCTATCCCTTCCTCGAGTGTCAATCCCACTGTTTAGCCTTGTCTTTTATTTTTTCAGACTTGTCTTAAATTGTCTTGAAGGTGAATACAGCTCATGGCTCCAATACCATCCAATGATGACTCACAAATTTCCACACCTTATCTTAACTCCAAAATAGCACCCAGTGGGAAATGTCAAGGTAGAGTTCACTATTATCTTTAACATCCTGTGCCTTGACTATCTGTTTATGACCTTCCCATCTTGCCAGGCTGCTATGTGAGCACGTAAAATTTATTCAATTGTTTATTCCTAAATCCATTCATTTAATCATTAATTTGTCCAATAAACATTTACTAAGTGTATGTTCTGAGTGAAGGTCTGACACTGAAGGTTTTCCACCCATCATTCTCACCCTCACACAAACTCTTCTCCCATGGTTCTGAACATTTCTAAGAGCTATAGTCTAACTAGATTTCATCATTCACACTAATGAGTTCTTTCCTACCTCCATGCCTTTGGTATCTTGTTCTTCCTGTCTGGAATAGCTTCTTCTCATTTTTTCTGCCATCTCAAAACTTGATATTTACCACAAGTCACATATATTTCAAAAGTACTAGTGTAATTCCATTTCTATTTTCTGAATCCCTATAGGACACTGTGATTCAGTGGTCCCTTCTTTCACTGTGATCGTAGGAAATAGAAAGGCAAGGAAGAGAGTTTTTTTGGTGACAGATTTGTCTTTGAGTCCATTAGTGAGGCTGTTATAGCAAGGGCAAACTTCCTGAACAAGGACAAGGTGATATACTCTTCCATCCATTACTGAGCTCTTTGCAAAACTATATGGGTTTCCAGAGGCCGTGAGGCCTGGGTTTGGATAGCTATACATCTAGCTGGCTCTGTGAGCCCTGGCTGGGATGGCCCTGCTCCTCTGCAGCCTAGCAGTACTTGCTGGCAGGTTCATGCCTGCATATAGGAGAAGCTAATGTAGAATGTGGAGCCCTGAACTACAGTGAACAAACTGTAACACGTAAGTATTATTCTGATGCCTGTGGGACCACATGATGGGCCTCTTCTAGAAGGACTAGCTTAAGTGGATGTCCAATAAACGCAATATTCTATGGGAAATACAATCTGGTGTTTTAAGGAGAAGGAGCACAGGAACCCAAACCAAAAGTTGCACCCTTTCTTCAACATCCTCTCGGTGACTGATCATGAAAGGTTTTTAGAGTTGGACTCCACTCTTCAGACTGTGCCATCTACACAAAACTTGACCCATGACAAATATGGCATTATACTGATAGACATCCTTAAGGTCACAAATATATGCTAGAATCACGGTGTAGTGTGGGAGCCTACTTTCATTAAGAAAATTTCCAGTGACCTTTAAAAACTCTTTCAAATGGTGAGTGACTAGACCTTATAAAACAACACAGCTTTCTAAGACAGACCTCAAAGGCATCAAGTAATAAGTACTGTATTATTTGATCTAGTGGAAGGGGAGGACAGTGGCAAATGGAATTCCTTGTTGATCGTCTACCAAACAACAAGAACAAGGTTTTGGGGAATAGATCTTGCCCCTATTCGCCATGCTCTACTCACTCTCAGAACTAAGGCACTGGTTCCAGGCATAACTGTCTCAGACTTCACTACTCCAAGCAGTAGCCTAAAATTGCAACCCACAGCATTAAGCATTTGTGCACAAGGATATCTGGTCTGGGGTCTATTGTGTCAGCTCCGATGACTTTACCCTGTTAGGTGTCAGTCAACATCAAAGACTCCTCGGGTTAGACTTGCATACACAACTTCACTCACATGGGCTATAGAGCAAGAAAAAAAAAAATAAGGATACGGCAAAGAATAATCTCCATGAATGATCCTAAAGCCTGGGGTTCTCATCCTGTTACAGTGTTCAACTCTCATGAATTTCAAAAGTCAATGATTCTTTCTAGACTCCCACAAGCCCACCTATAAAACAGGTTTACTTTTACAGAATCAGATATTTAAGGATCCAGAGAAAGAACTGCAAAAGCACAGAACCTGAGGAAAGCTGACTCCTATGTATGGTGGGCTTCTTGTTGTTTTGTTTTACAGTATTTACTGTCTATTGTAGCCTCAAGACTTGCCAGCATGCATATTACAGAGCAAGCGTATACATTATGTGTAAAAAAAATGAATGGACTGGGGCTTTGGCAGTCATTCATCCTTTCAAAGGCAATCAACAAAAATTAAAAAGCTTGTGGAGTATCTGCGTACTGCATAATATTCATCCATAGTATTAGTATTGCAGAGTACTCACTCCACAGGCATGGTTGGCTATGATGTAGGAATTATGTATAATTGGCTTGGGTACCAGTCATTCAGGGAGAGCATGAATGCAGGCTCTTATTACCACTAAATTATGTAGTTGAGCTTCCTGTATTTAAGGACATAAAAGGGGTCGACCTACCTGGAATGTGATAGATGAATCTCATACTAGGATACTATACTTGTGGACATAGTATCTCCCCTACCAGGTAATCATATGTCATTCCTACCATGTTTAAGGTGTGGATCAGTGTAGAATAAGAGAAAAGAAAGAAAAGAAAAGAAAAAGAATGAGCAGAAGTTAGAATTAGAGGTCTAGATGGAGCTAATATCTTCTAAGGCCCCAAGTTATGTCCAGACTCCCACCTTGGCTGACTTTTTCTCTGGAAATGTGGACCAAGAAGTCTGGGAATAATACAGCAGAGAGAAAGTGGCAGAGTAGATGGAAGAGATGTGGAGATAGTACCAGATCCACTCCTCAAACTACCTAGTTATGGACCTCCCTATGCCTTTACTGTCCACAAGAACAGAGAAGGCTTGAACTGTACCTGTTCAGGTCCAAGTGGCAAGGCCCCTATCCTTCCATGGGGCTCAGACTGTGAAGGAGAAGACCATTCTGATAGCTACAACTTCTCTTAACATTGCTTGACTGTGAGAGCCCCGCTCCATGGGGAAACTACTATTAAAGACTTGGTCTCTAGTTGGTGGAAATAATTTGAGAAGTGGTAAAAACTCTAGAAGTGAGTGGAAAACTATAGAAAGTAGGTTCTGTAAAGCATGTTCTGTGGAGTTGTAACTGGCCTCTGGCATCTTAATGCTTTTCCTCTTCTGGGTCATCATGAAGTGAAAAGCTTCCTCACACACTCCCATCTCCATAATATTTTGCCTTGTATCATGCCCAGTGTGACAGAGCTGGCTTGCCATGAACTAAAACCTCTGAGAGTATGCCAGAGTAAATCTTTCTTCCTATAAACTGTCTTTCTTAAATATTGTCACAATGTCAAGAAACTAACACAGAAAATTGATCCTTCAGGAGTGAGATCACTGCCGTGACCGACCATTCCTTACGTGAGGTTCAGGAGTCTTTAGAAACAATTTGTGGGAGAAATTTGGAAAGGCAAGCTGTAGAAACACTGGAATGATCAGGGCCTTATCTGAAGTTTTGATGGGGGTTTAACATATCAGAACAGTAACGGAAACACAGACAGTAGAGACACAACTCATAGTTCCAGATGGGAATAGGACTCTATTGGGAAATGAAGTAGAGAACACAAGTCTGTTCTCAGACTTGGTGGAAAGATGAGTTTAAGTATGACAAACTAGCTAATATGGCAGAAGGAATGTCAAGGAAGCCTGCCATTCAGTATGATTATTGCTGCTGCTGTTAGCCAAGTTTATAATGAGAACTGGAAACAGAAAGCAAAGAAGAGAGATTTGAAAACAATTTGGCCAGATGATAAACTCATTAGTGAATTTATCATTTCTCATCAGAGAAGGGACTTTTTTCAGTAGATGATAATAGCACAAAGATATACAATGGGCCAGGATGCAGAGAAAAAGAAATTGAGGGATGCTCAGTCCTTAGTAAAATATCTGTATCATTCCTACTTCTTCAAAATCCCAAGAATCATCATGAAAGAGGAGGCAGAAAGACATCAAGAGCAAGAGGTAGTGGATGACTAAGAGGAATCTTAGTTTTTCAGACACACCAGGGGAATAGCACATATGATGAACTCACAGTGGCTGTGACAACATGCATGAGATCTGCACAGGAAGAGTTAGGCATGAAGTCCCACCCAATAGCATAGGACCTATTGACAAGTATAGTTACTGGGAGAGGAAGAGTCATTTCTTTTTAAGGGTATGGTCCCTGGTAGGAAGACCATGCATCTGAGTATGTAGAAAGCAAAATTAGACTTGGTGTGTTTTTGTTATTGATGTTTTAAAAAGGACATAAAATTAGGTAGGTTGGGAAGGCAGGGTAGATCTGAAAGGAGTTGGAAGAAGAGGGTGAATAGGATCAACACATACAAAATTGTCAAAGAAGTATTTTAAAAAGAAGATTGTGAAAATGGAGAGTTGGTTTATTGAAAAGTTTAAGAGTATTAAAAATAAGTTTACATTAAGACAATAGGCAACATGGCACAAGTATGTTGGAAATCGGCCAAGCCATGCTCGATCATTTGTGAGATTCAAATCCATGTAAAAGTACTTGGTTTAAGAAGAAGTGCCAGTGAGTACTCCTTGCATACAGCCATATAGGGAAGGTTTTAGTACATTAAAGTATGTAGACACGCAGGGCATGGTGACACGTGTCTTTAATCCCAGCACTTGGGAGGCAGAGGCAGGCAGATCTCTGTGAGTTCAAAGCCAGTCTGGTCTACAAAGTGATTCCAGTACAGCCAGGGATACACAGAGAAACACTGTTTCAAAAAAACAAACAAACAAAAAAATAAAAGTATGTAGACACTCAACACCAAACACTATGGTCGTGGTTCAAAGGAACCATGTTGTTACTCAGGCAAGTGGCAGATCTTAGCATTATTCATATAATGTTGCATTTGGAGACATTCAGAATGCAAGAATTATGGTATCATGAAGGCATCCAGTTGGACTTCAAGGAAAAGCCTGGCAAAGTATGGTAGAAAAGTGCTCAAATGTAGACAAATAAATGAGATGTCAAACACAAGAGGCACTTACAATCCCAAAATAAATTTGACCAGAGAAAATGTACAATGCAACGAATAACAATCAAGATGACAAAGCTGCAAAATGAAGAAAACCTATTAAAACCGCAAGGCAAAATGCTCAATTCACAAAGACAAAAACATCACCATAACATAAGCAGAAAGCTTAAAAGCCAGGAAAGCACAGAATGATATATTTCAAACCCTAAATGTAAATAACTGCCAATGGAGATTATTATGTTTAAAGCCGAATTTAATTTTTAAAATCCACAGAGAAAGAAAAACATTTCAACACAAGTACAAACAAATGAACTCATGGCTACTGAACCAGCATTGCAGAAGATACTTAAAGAAAACCTAAACACTGAGGTGGAGGTGGAACAAAGATAACCTCAACCATGTGAGTATGGGAAAGAATAAATTTCTTAAGAGTATTAGATGTATGCAATTTCTAGCTATCACAAATAAGGCTGCTATGAACATAGATGAGGAAACTTCCTTGTGATTCGGTGAGGAGTCATTTGGATGTATACCCGGAAGTGGTATGGCTGGGACTTGAGGCAGAGTTATTCCAAGTTCTCTAAGATATCGCCAGACTGACCTCCATAGGGGTTGTACAAGCCTGCACTCCAACCAGCAATGGAGGAGTGTTCCCATTTCTCCACAACCTCGCCAACATGTGCTGTGTCATTTGAGCTTTTGATCTTAGCTATTCTGACAGGTGTGAGATGGAATCTCAGAGTGGTCTTGAGTTGCATTTCTCTGATGATTAAGGATGCTGAGCATTTCTTCAAGTGTCTCTCAGCCATTAGGGATTCCTCCTTTGTGAATTCTCTATTTAGCTCCATCCCCCAATTTTTGATTGGATTATTTGGTTTCTTGGCATTTAATTTCTTGAGCTCTTTGTAAATTTTGGATATTAGCCCTCTCTCAGATGTGGGATAGGTGAAGATTTTTTTCCCAATCTGTAGGTTGCTGTTTTGTTCGAATGACAGTGTCTTTTGCCTTACAGAAGCTTTTCAGTTTCATGAGGTCCCATTTGTTGATTGTTGGTTTTAGATCCTGAGCTGTTGGTGTTCTGTTCAGGAAGTTGTCACCTATGCCAATGAGTTCGAGGGTTTTCCCCACTTTCTCTTCAAATAGATTTAGTTTGTCCAGTTATGTAATAGTTAGAAACTGGAAACAACCCAGATCTCCCTCAACCAAAGAATGGATTAAAAAAACTGTGGTACATCTACATAATAGAATACAACTCAGCTATTAGAAACAATGAAATCTGCAATTTGCACCCAAATGGATGGAACTAGAGAAGTTCATCCTGAGTGAACTAACCCAGACTCAGAAGGATGCACATGGCATCCATTCACTTATAGTCAGATTTTAGCCATATAGTACAGGATAACTATACTACAACAAATGCACCAAAAGGAACATGAACATAGACTTTTTTCCTGTCCATGAGACACTTTGCCCTAGTGGTGCTGCCTTGTAGGCCCCCAATGTATGAGGAGGCTCTTGGCCCTCATATGACTGCTGAACTGGGATGAGGGACTGTTATGTAGGGTCACTCCACTCCAGAGGAGTGGGATGGAAGGGATAGAGGGTAAAGGGTGTGAGGGCTGGACTGGGAGGGGTGGAAAGAGGACACTGTGATAGAAATGTAACCTGAAGTAATGAATAAATATTTTTTAAAAAGAGTATTAGATGAACAAAAGAGATCTGGGAATGAAGCAATCATGTCCAGGATGGCAACCCACCAAACTCCTATAAAGGAATAGGGTAAAAACAAAAGAATAAACAATTGAAATAATTGAACCAGAAAAATAGCCATCAAAGTTAAAAAAATTAGTGACTCTCTCTTCATAATAACTCTAAATGTACATGGTCTTAATTATCCAATTAAAAGATGAAGAATAGCTGTTTGGATTTACAAAAACAAGGGCTAGCTTTTTGTTGTCTATCACTGGCAAAGATCCATGCAGACTGAGAATGACAGGGTGCAAGTAATTTACAAAGCAAATGGATACCCCAAATACTTACACCTGACAAAGTAGACTTCCAACAAAAACTAGTCAGAAGTGATGGAGGTGAGTTCATGTGTTGTTAAATAGCAGTATTCTCTGAGTTTAAATATTCTCTCTAGGAGTTAAACAAAAAATTCACATGGCTGGGAGAGAAGAAACTTGAAAGGTCCTCGAAAGTCCTTCCCAGATGTATAGAAGGAATAAACCACTGGTGGAAGAGACACTGACCAGCTGAGATGCAGAAGAGAGATCTCACAGACCTGCCCAGCTTGCAGAGAGCTACAGGGTTGCAGCTTTCATGAGTTATCATCCATGTTTGGAGCAAGAGTTTTGGTGATACAGCCAACTTAAAGTCATACCTATTCCTGTAAGAAACCTTTTATTCATATTCCTACTAGTTACCCTAATACAAACTCTGGTTTACCAAGCTGGACTTTGTACAATGGTTATTTTGGTCTGTCGTGGGTTTCTGGGATGAACATGTGTGTGTGTTGTATCTCCTGATGAAAAGTCACTCATAGAAAGGTTAGGAAAAGGACTGATACAACAGCATGTTACAATAATTACAAATACATAGACAACAAAAGTTGATGCCTCCAATTTCACAAATAAAAATTATATTAAAATGAATATGAAGAACAAACAACAAAGCTTTTCAAACTCATCAAGAAAACAAGTGACTGAAGTGTTGGTGAGAGTACTTGTGAAATACATGCTTACAGACTGCTGCTGGGGTTGTAAGTTAGCCCACCTACCATGATAACTAGGATGGAGGTACCTCCAAAAGCTAAAAATGGAGCTTCCATATGGCCTGGCTTTACCATTCCTGTTTGTACATCTGGAGAGCTCTAAGTCAGCAAATCACAAGATATTTGTACATCCGTATTTATTAGTCATGCTACTATCCAGCTAACCAAGATGTGGAACTAATCTAGATGCCCACTGATAGATGAATGGACAGAAACTATATGTATATATGTATATATATATATATATACATATAGTTTATACACACAATCAATCCAAGAGGACGGAGGCCATGTACCTATAGTCTACAAGGTCTAATATTTAAGTTCTCCCCAAGCTCATTAGGGCTGACATCACATCACCAAACACTCCCACGCCAGACTTGTAACTACAGGGTTTAATGTCTGTCCTGCTGGGCTTTGTTCTTGCTCTGGTTAGCTCTTTCCTCACTCTTTCTCTATTCTTCCCTTTGGACCTGTAATTTTTATTCTTCACCACTGTGTATTGAATACATGTGATTTATGCTTCATTTGACAAGGGCTCACAGCTAAGAGTTTGCTGCAAGTCTCAGAGGAGATCTTGCTCTTGAGCTTTAGAATTACATAGCAACTAAGTTTGTGGGGCTTCTTGGAGACAGACTAGATGCATTTTGTACCACGAAATAGCCATGTGCCTTTTAGAGATTTTGTGTTGGGAAAGTCGTGGATGGAACATGTAGTATCCTCCTAGGCAGATTACTGAAGCCTTGGTCCCTAGCTGGTTGTTCTATTTTGTGGGATGATGGGCACTCTAAGAGGTGGAGCCTGCCTAGAAGAAGTGGGTCACAAAGATGTATCCTTTGTGTCTGTATCTTGTCCCTTTTTGTCTTTCCTTCTCATTTTTGGCTGATGTGGGGTCAAATGCTCTTCCACACATTCCTATTGCCACAAAGTTTTCCTTGCCACAGTCACAGAGCAACAGTAGCAGCCAATCATGGAATAAAACCCCTGAAACAGTGGGTCAAAAGAAATTCTCCCTTAAACTATTTCTCTAGGGTACTCATCACAGTGACAAGAGGCAGACCAGTGCTCTGCCCAAGTTCTAGGTGACACTGCCAGAGCTTCAACTGAGTCATAGGCAGAGTGTCTGTCTTTAAACTTTCCTTTAAACTGCCTCAGTTACCAGCTGGCAGTGGCAGACAGTGCCTGCTGCTATGGTCCATTGTGGGTACACAGCAACTCAGTCAGCTTTCATCTAAGTAAAGCAAACTTAAGAGATGAGTGACTAGAAAGTCTCAGGACACCAAAATGAAATCAATTCCCTGCAAGTTTACAGAGAGATTTCATCTAAATGTTCATCTGCTGAGTTAACTGATAAAATTCTCACCCATCTGCCTAGCACAGGCAAAGCAATGAAGACCTGTTTGTGTGTGTGTGTGTGTGTGTGTGTGTGTGTGTGTGTGTGTGTGTGTG
>CAJQZJ010003694.1:1918518-1961140 GCA_907164525.1 Lophiomys imhausi | reverse complement strand
ATGTGTGTGTATTTGTGTGTATATATATATGTGTGCATTTGTGTGTGAGTGTGTGTGAGTGTGTGTGGGTATGTGTGTGTATGTATTTGTATGTAAATGTGTGTATGTGTGTGTATTTGTGTGTGAGTGTGTGTGGGTATTTGTGTGTAAATGTGTGTATGTGTGTGTATTTGTATGTGACTGTACGTGTGTGTGTGTGTGTGTGAAGGTAAACTGTCTCAGAGTCACTTGTGCATCCACTCATTGCTTTACTACTTACAATAGCAAGGAAACCAAGCCAGCCTGAATGTCCATCCTCAGATAAATTGATAAAATAAATGTAACGTGTATACACAATTGAATTTTATCTAACTGTTAAAAATGTAAATTTTAGGGAACTATATGGATCTAGAACACATTATATTAAATGTATTGACCCAGACTCAGAAAGACAAAAGTCTCTTATTCGTATTGTTATCAATTCACCGAGCACTTGGATGTCTTAGGAGTCCCAACCTGGCTCTGAAGGCCTGGAGGAATCCTGTAGAGCCACTGGTCACCAGTCCATGCTGGAGGACAGAGGAAGCTGGGAGCTGCAGCAGCAGTAGCAATAGGATAGGAGAACTCACTAGTCAAAGTAAGAGCCAAATGCAGGAGTAAAAAAAAGCAAACAGTTTCCTTTTCCCATGTCTTTACATCTGATCAAGACAAGCTCCTACCGATGAATCCTGACAAAACTCAACCCCTCATGGGCGCTCTCTTCCAGAATGAATCTAGGTTGTATGAAGTTGACAATTAGAATTAACCATCAAAGTCAGCTTTACTTCTGAGTCCATCCAAAGTTATAAAGCCTCTAAGCACTCAGCCCATGAAGAATTGCCCGAAACACTGCATTAGAATATGTGTACCTTCTCAGCTTTCTCACTCCCAACCTTTTTCATACCCTGACACACAACATAATATGAGTGCGCTCTCTCTCTCCCCCAATACCATCTTACTTGTCCACTTCTGCTATCTTGGTGAAACAATTTCTTGTGTTCAGAATTTCCATAACACAAAAGTTCTCTCTTCAGTCCTCCATACTCTTGTATCACTTCTTCTCTTCAGACAATCAAAACCCACCACAGAGCAAGAAGACAATGCAACCACTGAACCATACGAAGACCTAGAGACATATAAAAACTGCCTTTGATTGGAAACAATGATGATCAATGTTCCATCATCTTGACTAGGCTACAATATTAAGTCTAAATGTGTCTATAAGTGTGTTTCTGGATGAGATTATCTCCACATCACTACACTGAGCAAAGAAGACCACCCTCAAGGAGGGCAGGCATCCTCCAGTCCACTCAGAATCCAAATGGAACAGAGAGACAGGGAAAGAGAAAATTCCCCTCTTATTCTTCTTGAGTTAGGGCAGTCATCTTCTTTCTTCTGGCCTCAGATATCAAAGTCCCCATTTCTTAGACTCCAGACTACAGAATGTAAACAGTTTTCCTGTTTCTCAGTTTATATCCAACGTATTGTGGGACTTCTCAGTCTTCTTTGTTATGTTAGCCAAGTTAAAAATAAATGTCTGTCTATCCATCTATCTTTATCTTCTATCCATCATCTTTTTCTCTACCTACCTATTTCTATGTCTGTCTTCCATCATATCTCTCATCCATCTGTCTATCTACCTATCTTCTGTCATCTATCTGTGTCTTCTGCTGATTTTTCTCTGGAAGGTTTGACTAATTCAAAAACATAAGAGGTATTTCTAGGGACATAAGTAAAAATGTTGATCATATAAAACTCATGAAAGAAGTGGGCACATTAGAGTGGTAACTAATTAATTCTGAAGCCATACACATACACACATCTTAATTTCGTGGACAGGAGCCAGATAACATCAAGTTACTTTGGATGTACAACAGCAGTCTCCAAGACTGAGCTAAACACAGTTTTTAGTGAGGAACTAAGATGACTGATTGGGCAGAAAGTATCTCTTTTTTTTGTGGTACATTTACCCCCAAGACAGTGCCCCCCATAGATAACAATTCCATGCATTCTGTCTGTATCCAGAGCGACATACAAAAATATAAGAATTAGAGTTCTCTTTTTACTTTCCTATCATATAATTACTATTTTCCAGAGGCAAAACTGTGATTGTTTGTTTATTATGAGTGCAGATTCAATATACAAAGTCCCCCCCCCAGCTCACTTCTGATTCTGATGAACTGCCACCTACAAACATGTCCTACCTACAAGTCCCACCACTATCTAACACCCAACTTAAGTTTGCTTCCTTCTAAACTGAGTCTAGTGCCAACCTTGAGGACAGAGGCAGACTCTCATCACTTTCTTTTTTCATAGTAGTCCAACCCTTCAGTTAGGAAGATGTCAATTTCACTGCCATTTCCTGCACTCAGTTTACCATCTCGGCTTCTACAGGCATTCTTGGCCATCCCTCAAGCTTTCTTTAAAAGGTACCTAGACTTCAAAACTCAATATATTTCTTTGCAGGGCTTTCTCCAGCAACTTATCCCCAAACTGATCTCCTGGCAACTGAGACAATTACACGGATATAACATGGGAAGATTTCTTCTACCACAAGGTTTGAGAAATTAATGGAAAGTTCACAGATCACATCAGATGCTGGAGGGAAAGGACCAGCAAGGCTGGAGGTTTAGTTTTGCACTGTGAGGCCATCCTACTGGGACAGAGAGTCAGCTACTCCTGTATCATGCGCAGGATAGCGTGAGTAGTGTCTAATACTAAGGAACAATTACTTTGGCTGGAAAGATGGCTGAGCAGGTAAACGCACTTTCTGCCAAGCCTAATGACTTGAGTTTGTTACCTTGACCTTGGTCTTCCTACTTCCAGAACTATGTGAAAATTATTTTCTGTTGTTAAAATCACCCAAGCTGGAGTTCCATACAATCACAAATCTATTTACGAAGGTGCCCTTAATTAGACTAATGAGTAAGAACATCCAACAAGCACAGAGAAACAGGCCCCTATAGAGGGAAGAAAGGAGACTGACATCAGATAGAATGTGGACAACCCTGGGCAGCTCCTGCTTGGATGGGTCAAGGGGATCAGAGACAGCAGGGTCTGTGAGCCCACCCAGCTAACTGGTGGTGTGGTATCAGGGGAAATGAAAGAACACTGGCTTGCTTCCCATCCTCCCCCACCTCTCATTGTCAGTTTCCAGGAACTGGTTCTGATCTGATGCATGGGCTGCACTTAAGCTGTGTAGCCAAAGTAATTAACTCCTGTGACCAGAAGTGCTGTGTCAGAACATCCATTCATTGGGCTGTCTCGGCTCACTTGGTGCCAGCCATGTCTCTGCATCTCTTGACATGTTTTTAAAGACTGTGTAGCCAGCAGTCTTCCTGGGGATGGTGGAGGTCAGGTCTCAAAGAAGCCAAGACTTGCAGAACACAGGTCTTGGAGAGTATCAGTTTCTTTTCGTTGTACCTTTGGTTTTCTAGGTACTGATCTTCATAGGAATGTCTTCCATCAAGGAGGATCCTAGTTGCCATCCAAAGACATGAATTCAAATTCTATCTGTGCAAATGACTTCAAATTGATCTCTTTCTAACTGAAATATAGAAGTTACCAGCCTTTAGAGTTTGTTTTTCCCTTTAAGACAGTGTGAAGGTTTTAGGTAGTGAGACACACAGAGAACACCAAACCGGTTTTAATGTATGTTTGAAACTCTACACGCCTGGAGAGACTTGCTGCTTTGGGTACCCATCCCCCCTTTCAGTGTCTTTGTCTGTACATAACAAGGATAAACTTTATAGTCCATATAGTACCTGTTAATTCTATAATTCCAGTGTGTTACATTTTCAAATTCCTTCCCCTCTCTCTTTCTCTCACATACACATCTGTGTGAGTCAGTGTGTGTGTGTGTGTGTGTGTGTGTGTGTGTGTGTGTAATAACTGGCAATTCAAGTGTTCCCTAAAATACCTTAATCATCCCTGCTTTAATTTGTTTGACTAAAGGCATCACACATTGCCACTGTGCCTCTACCCACACAGGAAATAATGCTAACCAGAAAAAAAATGTGTGATGTTAGGTCAACAGGGAAACCATACATGTGGGATGGAGAAAATCCAACTGAGGGAGGCTGTGTGGAAGGGTGAAAGAGGGAGGCTCTAAACTGCATATGCCAAGAGGAGGAGACAGAGTTGCTCATGTGACCCTCTGGCTACTCTGAAATGCCAAGGCTCAGGACAGTCATCCAGAGCCACACAACGGCTGCATTCACCGCTCCAGAGCCAGCCACTGACCCACATGCTTTGGCACTAAGACGCAATGTGTTTGCCAATGCCCCAAATACAGTCAACTTGAACCAGAGTCTGCTGAAGATTAAATGAAAATTCACCAGGTTAAAAAAAAAATCCAGATATGAGAAACTTCCCAACAATAGGAGGATTTGAACAACTAACTACATTTAGAAAGAAGGACGAGAAAAGGAAAGGGAGAAGGAAAAAGAGGACCTGTCTAAAACAAGGCAGTCATTGAAACTTATCAAGTAGCTCCTTTAATTAAGGACAGTCTCCTTCAATTACATTAATTTCTCCTACCCTTTTCAGAGCAGTCCAGAGTGAATAATAGGTTTTTTTTCTGGCTGAAGAGATGCCAAGTTTAAGGCAGGTTTTGGTTAATAAAACTTCCCTGGACCATCAGAAAGAGATCTTGTCTGCTTCAAGAGACAGAGAAAAGCTAGTTTGACCTTGATCTTCAAGAAAGAAACCTTCTGTTAACCTGTAGCATCCTTTTGTAGTACATTTGGGGCAAGTGACAAGCAGGATTCAATGACATTTGGACCAACTCTTCTGTTCCTGAAGGCCTCTCTTACCTAATTACAAACAATTCACACTAAGATGCAACATGTGTGCCAATGTCCCAAATGCAGTGAACTGCATGGCTCTGACCCATGTTCTGTGTAGTCTGCACACTCTTGCCAAACCAGTCTACAAACTACATTCGTTAATCTCCTCCCCTGCTCAAATACTGGTAATAGCTTCATATTACATATCTACAATAACATGAAAAATCTCACTATTGATCGTGGTATGATTTGAGGGGATTGCTTTCCTGCCCTGTCCACACCTATCACCAACTCCAGCAACTGAACATTAATCAGACACACCTCTTCAGTCTCTCTCCAAGATACAGACCTTCATACTCTGCCTCTGCTATGCTAGTTTCTACTTCATTGGTCCAAATCCCTGCTCATATCTCAACTTCTGGCAGAAAGCCAGGCATCTAGAGGGCACATATTAAGTATATGCTGAACAAAGAAAGAACCAAAAAGGAATAGACCAAAGTTTGAAACCTCGCATGGCTCCCACTACTCTACCCTGAAATTATTCCTGTAACACTTCAAGTACAGGCTGTGTGATGAACTAGCAGCTCTCCTTCTCCCATACCTCTCCTGCCCATCAAGACAATGAGGACCCGTGTGATTGTCATGTTATTTTCTCACCACGCTTGGAACTAGCCTCTGAAGGCAGTCTCTCCATGTAGGAAATTGCTAATTAGAAGATCTGGACACTGAAACAAAATCTCAGTACCACTGCATTGACTGAACCGGATGGCTTTCCCTTTTCTTCTCTTGAGTGGCATGATGTGTCCCCCACCAGCTGTCCCTTTGTTGTCCCTGCAATTTGGTGCTGTGTTCAGGCAGGGCACAGGATGGAGCCTGATTGATTGTCCTGGCTCGTAACTCAGACGCAGCATTCCAAACTGAGACCTGAGGCAAGTCACTTAGCTTCCCTGTGTGCTCAGATTCCTCATCACAGACTCAGTGTGGATGGTAAACAAACTGAACTGCTACTCTGCCAGATACACATGACACCAAATTGTCAGCTATTACCCTACTTTGGCCCCACTGGTCTTTTATTACCTTCTGAACCTGCATTCTTTTCCTTAAGGTCTCATATTAAATGTCTTTTTGTCAAGGAGAACCTTCCTGACCTGTGTGTAGTCTAGGGTCCCATAACTCCCTATTATGTCAATGTGACCTATGTTTAAGGATCATTTCTTCCTCAGTGATTGTTTTCCAGGTTAGACCATAAAACTAAAGGCAAGAAGGAAATGTATCTGTCTCATATATCCTGGGGCACCATCCTACTTCTAATATTGTGATAAACACCATGATCACAAGAAACTCAAGGAGAAAGGGGTTTATTTCATTCACATGTCCTTCCACAGTCTGTCACCAAGGGAGCCAAAGAAGGAACTCAGACAAGGAGGGAATCTGGAGGCAGGAACTGAAACAGAGGCCTTGGAGAAAAGCTGTCTATTGGCTTATTCCCCATCGCTTGCTGAGGCCGCCGAATTATACCACCCAGGAACACCTGACCATGGTGGCTGGACCCTCCTATGTCAATCATTAATCAGGAAGATGCCCACAGACTTGCCTACTGGCCAGTTTCATAAAGACATTTTCTCGATTGAGGTCTCCTTTTACCAGATGACTCTAGCTTGTGCCAAGCTGACATAGAAACAAACAACTAACCAGCACAGGTATGTAACACTTCTCACAGAGATTACAAATAAATATTTATTGAGTAATTAAATTAATGAAGTGTAAAGCAGCAATTGAAGAAATATCCAGGGAATGACATCCCTAGACTTGAAGATAAAGCTCCATCTGGCAATAAAATTGTAAACTGCAAGAAAAGATTAGGTTAACTTCCGGGAAGTCAAGCAGCCAAGGGATTGCCAGGGAGGTGCAGGTCCAGGTGAGATGAGTTTTTTGCGGTGGTCTCCAAAATCAGCTTTGCAAAACAAAGTCTCTGGAAACGGGTTGTGGGGGCATTGGGTGACAAGCATTTTGGCCCTTGTAATAAATCACCATGGCTTTCCTCTCTAAAGGCATTTAGGGATGAAACATGCCTCGGTAATTTTAATAAAGCTCTTTTAAGCTCTGCACCTGAAGAACAATGATCTTCAAGTTTTCTTTTATTTTTTTAAGGGGGAGGCAGGTGGGATGTGGCAGTAAGTACGTAAACTGCAAGGGCCAAAAAAGACTGGAGGTTGAAAATACATGGTCACAAGCAGCAAACGGCCCTTTCCATATCTGGAGTAGGAAACAGTTGGCATTAAACATTTCCTGACGTGAACCCTACAGTCACCCACAGAACAGTTTCTAAAACAACTCACATGTCCCTCAGGTTCCTAATTAGTCGGATGGAGTCGGAACCTAGTGGTGTGGCAGACAGCACTAACAAGCTGGCTTTAAAGGAGTTAAAGAAAGAGTTGATTGGAGCAAATCAGGAGCAGGTACAATAGAGAGAACACATTCGCAAATGACAGAGGCCATTCTGGAAGAGGGGAAAGTTGGGGTATAAACTTGGGACCCTTGGGAGATAAGTGCCTTTCTCTAGAATCACAGCCTCAAATTCATCCATTTAGGCTCATCTTTGGACAGCGCAGATGCCTGGTAGGTATGCCTGCATTTCAGTTTTGGCTCCTGAGACTCTCTGGCAGGTGGACTAAGTGTGGAGGAGCAGAAAGCAGCAGAGAGGAGGAGAGTGGGGGAGAAGGGAGCAGGGGTCACACTGCAGCCTTTAGCGACACACAGGGAGGTGAGGTGATCCATTCACTCAACACAGTGGGGAAGAGGGACAAAGGATGCTCAAGTTCACTCGCCATGACACCTTTGTGAAGAGCCACCACCTTTCATCTTGAAAGAAGTTCATAATTCTTTTGATAGCTTTGAGAAGAGAATGGGTAAAAAGTTAATCTCCCCTTAGTTCTCTTATCAGGAGTAAACACGGTTCAACTTTGCAAGCTCTCTGTTAGCCATCCCCACCTTCCTTGATCCAGAGAGAGGTCAGGTCTCTAATGGAAAGATTCAGTGAACACAAGGAGAACCTGGATGGGGCTGGGAGGAACACCTGCTCCCTGCTCCTCACCAATGGGAAACTGACTCCCTGCTGGCACTCCCATCAGTCTCAGCTCCAGAAACCCTCACATGCAGGTGCTAGGGCCCTAAGTAAATCTGTCCTAGTCCCCAGGACTGCAATGTAAATCTGCTTCCAGGGAACTAAGTCAGCTGGGAAGAAATGAAAGGGAAGATATGAATGCACCTGATCAGTGGCTCTTCTACTATGGTCTCTGGGCTCCCTCTCGGTCACCTTGGCTTACAGTGGGACCTTTACAGACCACAGCATCCCATTTTGTTCAATGTAGTAATAATTCCTTCTTTGTCTCCTACACTGGTTCGACAGCAAGATGCTGGTTCTTCTGCTGTCATGCTGCGGCATCTGCAGAGGTGGGGAGAACTAAGCTTCTAGATGGACAGAGAACATCTGGGACAGCCCACACAGTACAGTGGCAGGCTAGCTAGCACATACTAGCAAAGGCTAGCATTCTGCTCGAGGTTTGTTGTTTAAAAAAAAAATCAAATGTTTGAATCAAATAAGTAACATCAGTGAAAATAACAGTTTCAATAAAAGTTTTTAAATGCTTAAAATTGTACACTGTAGTTGTTACCTATTTCAACATAATTTTTTTTTCTGGTTTTTCAAGACAAGTTTTCTTGGTGTATCTCTGGCTGTTCTGGAACTCACTCTGTAGTGCAGGCTGGCCTGGAACTCACAGATCACCCTGTCTCTGCCTCTCTAGTGCTGGGATTAAAGCTGTGGGACACCACCACCACCCAGCTACCTCAGCATAAGTTTTATGTTTTAAAATTTTTAGCAGTACTTGGGAAACTTTTTTACAAATTTTCAGGGGAAGGGGTTTAATGAGAATTGACCCCAGGACCTCACACATGCTAGGACATCCCTCTGCCACTGAGCTTCATCCTCACTCAATTAGATCTTTATGTACTATTTGACAGGCAAGTGTGTATGTGTGAGGCTTTCTTCAGCTAGACTACTGCCTTATAATTTGTCAGTATTCTCTTACATTTTAATCAATAATCTTTTCCAAGACAGGGCTTTCTATTGCCTCAGATGGTGAAATGCCCTTGCACTTCAACCAAGGGTCTTCACCAAGAGTGATCTCAGAGCATAAGAAATCTCCTTTAGGGACTTATTTATTGACCTTTTGTGAGCATCAGTTCAGAGCAAGTACCCTGCTCCTTGAAAGTTGGGAGACCTAAGAGGTCATCTCATCTGCTTACAGATAAAATGACCAAGGTGCAGAGGGGTTAAAAAAGTTGCCTGAATGTATATAACTAATTGGTGTCAAAATTTAGGTTGAAGATTTAACTTTTCAGAACCTACTAGGATTAATTTTCCAACATCATGTTATTTTTCTATTCAAATTAGGTCAATGAATATTTAGGAGTGCCTAGAAAGGCAAAAGGCAGCCTGCTTAATAAAATAAAGGAAAGAAAATGAGGAAAACACGCTTCCCATCCTCCTGGGGTCCTGGCCCTGGAAGAAACACACCATGTAAGAGAAAATAAAGAAGCTTCAGAATCTCCAATTCACCAGCAAACAGTGGAAGGAGACCTAACAGAGAGTAATTATGACAGAAGATTTAACACCTTAATAATGAAGGAGGCCTTTGAGCTGAGCCTTGAGGAACTGGACTAGATATCTCAGAGACAAAGGAAAATGTAGAAGCCCAGAGCATGATCGGAAAGTCAGATTGATTTCTGAGTCACCTGATAATGCTACAGGTTTTCTAGGAACATTACCTGCATCTCTAGTGACTGGATACAGTTCCTCATCCTGCACTGGACTTGGACACCCATCCTGTGATCAAAGCCACCTTGACCAAGTGTTTACTGGTTGAATCAAAACCTAGATTTGTTCACTTCCCTTGCTCAGTCTCTATTGTACAACACAGTTAACATCTCTGCCTCAGTCTCCACAGATGAAAACAGTTCCACCAGTTTATTCAGAGAGTTAGGTTAGTTAATACAGGTAAGGCACTCAGGATGACCATCTGGGACATGGCAAGTGCTTGAGACAGTGTTCATTAAAGCAATGCCAACCATAAGCTGTGTGTTTCTTCTAATCAAAGATCCTGTGAAAAGTCAAAGAGTTTGGGAGGGAACTTCCTCTTCTGTCACCTTAGTATTCAGTTCTGAAGTGAGTTCATGGAAAGAGAAACGCTTGGGGTAGAACACCCTGGATCATTTTTTCAGTGCCCTCGCTCATCTCTGTTCTCACTCATTCAGGGTGGAGCCCGGCCTCCTCCTCGCCCTGAGACGATGGGTTTGGCTCAGCCCAAACTGCAGTCTGTTCTGGTGATGCTCAGAAGCTTCCAGAAGCTTAGATCTCCACAGCTCAGAATAGATCCTACCCTCACCATAAACTCCCCTCTGCTAATGGTTTCATCTATTCCAGATTGCATTACTACCAGGAATCGATCGCTCAGCTCTTTAAACACAGTCTATTTTGGTCATCTTTCCCTGACTCTTAGATATATTTATTTCCCAGAATATGTAGCAACTCTCAGACAAAATAAAGTCTGATTACAGAAATGGAAGCAATCTGCTGTCCCGTTGTGAGGAAAGCTGGAAGGTTTTCCTTGAGAAATATTTTTGTAGGTCAAAGCCAAGAGAATTCATTTCTCTCACATGGTGGGCCTGAAGAGTAACATGCACCTGAGACTTGAGAAGTGCACTGAATCATTCTTCTAGAGCTCCACAGCTTGTCCTTTGGTAAGGTCTGCTAACCAGGAGCTACTGATGGCAATAAAGCACTTGAATGTAGCTAGAGAGATACATTCTGAACTTCTTGTTTTAATTTCTTTTAATTTAGAGTTTGAGATGCATGAGAGGCAAGTGCTCTACCCCAAGGTTTGCTCTTCAGCCCCTAAAGCATTTTTTCCAGGAACAGAACCACATATAAAAATTTTAATCTAAGCTATTTTATTTTGGCTACCGCAATACAAGCCTGAATCTTTTACTTTTAAAGTTTGGAACATTTGAAGATACAAACCTACTTAATCAACTATAACTGTTATGTCTTTTAAGTGTGTATTAAATATTTCTGATGTGAATTTATTATCTACATTGAAATGTGTAGTAAGCATTATAGATTTCATAAACTTAGTACGAGAAGATACATAATTTATTATTAATACTTGATATTATATCTAGTTAAATAAAAAACATTACAATTAAGTACACTGACATTTTTCTTTTATTTAATTTGGCTCAGACAAATAATAAAGTACTTAGATGGCTTACATTGTATTTCTATTGGACAGTGGTAATAAGAGCAATCTCAAATATAATCTCCTTGTTCTTTACCACAACCCTATGAGTTGGTTAAAATACTATGGTTATCCCTGTTTTAAAGCTATGGAAATACAGGTTCAAACATCTGTGGGGTCTCAGACTTTGGAGTGAAAGCCAGGCACAATGTTAAGGCTTCTGGAAAAGAGAAGAGATGGTAACACTAAGGATATAAAAATCTACTATTTAAAATATATGGTTATATAAAAGTTTAATTGGTGTTACTCTACAAACAAGATAATGCTCAGAAATCATAGGTTGCCAAATAAAAAGCCCGTGCTAAATGTGAGGTATTTCCCCTTGAGTTGGTCATGGATGTCCCAGAGACCCCAAATAATTCAAGCTATTGCCATTGTTTTCTGTTGCCTACTGGCATTTGAAGTTAAGACCCTATCACTGAAAATCCCATATGCTTTGGTCACAGACTATGGAGAAATTGATTTAGTGCTGATCAGAAAACTTCCTGCTGTTATAGTACGGAAAGGTGCTATGCAGGCTGCTGTGGGGGAAAAGTCACCAGCAGTTCTACTCAGCTGTGAACCCTATGAACTGCAAAATTGACTACTGTAGCAAGATACACCTATAGGTGCAACGTTGGCATGCATGTTTGAAAATTTTGTTTTTATTTCCTCAGAGTGGATGAGATGAAAGCTGTACCCCAGCTGTGCGAATACAAGGCTTGGGTTGAGCCCAGAGCATTTCTATCTTACTATCCCTAGGCCTAAGCCTAAAAGCTTCTAGCCTTCATACAATCTAATCTTCTTCAAGCCCAGACCTTAAAGGCTTCAGCTTCCGTCCTCTGTCTGCTAACATAGGACTAGAATGTTTTCTGCCTGTGAGACTTGCTGCAGAATAAGCTCACCCTTTTTAGGTCTTTCTGGACTTTGGCTGGTTGGTTCAACTTAGCTGTTCTGGCTCCAAACTCCTGTCCAGGCTGACTGCCTCAAACTGACTTCTCTCTGCTTTGTACTTAATTGCTGTTCTTGGAAAAACTGCCTCTGAACTCCACAAACTTAACTGCACTGACAGCAAGAACTGACCAGAACTGAAGAACTGCATGAACTCAATTGAACTCAACTGCATTCATCTGAACTGCACCAAATTCAACTCCACCCCTCTCTCTCCCTTCACTGCTCTTAAATAGCCTCTCCCTTCTGTCTGTTCTCATGAGAGCTGGGCGTATTCTATCTCTGATTCATTCTGGCAAATCTTTCTCTGATTTGTCATTTTGTCTGCTCCTCAATTAGACACTGTTTGGGATTAAAGGTGTGTACTAAAGTCATACCTGTATTCCAGTCAAAGGGATTAAAGATGTGTGCCAAGGGTATGTCTGTATTACAGGCAGATCACAAGGACCTAGGTCTTTAGATATGATCCCTTGCCAGAGTAGCCATGTTGCTGGATTAAAGGTGTGTAATGGTGGCACATATGTTATAGGGGGTTAATAAATGAACCACTTTTTGATTGAATTTAAGGTTCATTCCACAGGGGGGGAAAAAACATGCCTAGTACTGTAAATCTGGCCCCAAACCCATGGCTGTGGAGGTCACAGGCCCAGGGCAAACACTTCCATCATTCTGCTAAATGATATACATGTCTATATATAAAACTGCCATCTAAATTCATATCTCTGTACCCTTATCAGAGAAGTCTCTTTGTGCAGTGGGTAGTTGTTAACATAGAAACTCACAATTTATCAAAGTGCAGAGAATAAATGAACTGTAATGGAGGAATGAATGGATTGGAGACCTCAAGAAAAACCACACATCTTTTGAGCTTCTTCCACATCTTTTGCGCTTCTTCCATATTGTGTATGTCAATGCACTTATCCAGTGTTCTGCTGACACACATTTGTGTTGCTTCCAGTTTGACTCTTCTATAAACAAAACCCAAGCACATTCATGGAAAGATCCTGGGTGGAAATACATTTCAAATTATTTGGAAAACATATCTAGAATTTAGGCATGCTAGGTGATATGCCAGTCACATCTGAAGCTTACAGGAAGCTGCCCAACAGTTCTTCTGTAGTTTCTCTGAAGTCAGTCACATTTCCTCCATTTGCTTGAGCTTTTGTGGTCCTAAGAAGCTTTCTTCACTCAAAGGGCACAAAACTAGTCCTGGGGGGGGGGTCTCCATTTATTTTACAGTCTTATCTGTGCATTTAGGTTTCTAATTTTTTTTGTCATTCCCTTTTGTAAATGGCAGAATGCAGCAATGAAACAATTTCTTCTGCATACATGAGCCAGTTTATTTTTAATCATGTTTTATACCCAACCTTTCTCTAGTCATCTCCATGATGTGTTATGAATTTCTAATTTCACATATTAACCTTGATTTAAAAATTCAAAAGTCCCTTACAGATATCTTAATAAATTTTAATTTCTCTGAATATAGATAAAATTGAAAGAGAATCAATATTAACAATATGAATTACTATAAATAATGATAGAGGGCTGGAAGGATGAGTCAGCAGTTAAGAGCCCTAACTGCTGTTGCAGAGGACCTGGGTTCAGTTTTTAACACTCACAGGTACCGGAAATCTGATGCAGTCTTCTGGCCTCTGTGGACACTGAACAAACATAGTGCACATATACACTTTGTGTACATAAAGTCCTAAAATTCCACTAATCTTTAAATACTTCACAGTTTTTGTGTTCCTTTGAGTAGTGTTTTATGGTATGATTTATTATTATTCATCATGTATGTGGAACATTACTATCACTTTATAGAAGTTTCTTATTAGTTCTATGCCTACATTTATAATATTTTCTGTATAGAAAATCTTATCATCTCTTAATAAGAAGAATTTTATTCCTTTTATTTCTGACTTGAAGTATCTAATATATTTTTGTTTCTTATTGTATTGTCCACAGTGTCCATTACTCTGTTAATTTATAACAAAGATAACAATATCCTCATTTTACTCTTGACATTAAAAAAAAAGTTTCACAAAAAGATTATGCCTCATATATTTTTAATGTTACCATGTCAAGCATTTTCCTATAATTCCTTATTATTTGACAGAATTTAGCTATAAGTCAGTTTGTATCTTCCCTATAGAACTTTTGTGAATCTCCTGAGACAATCATGATTTTCCCTTATTTCAGATAAAATTCTCAACCATTATTAGTAAGTTTTAATACATTGTTTATTTCAGTTATCTTACAGTTTCTTTAGATTCCCAGCTCTTATATTTATAAATAAAATATATGTATAATCTTTTCTATTACCATCTTTAACAGGATTTTGAAATCAAAATTATTTCCCTTAAAATATAATTTGGATGGTGGCGAGTGCGCGTGGGCTGTGGAGGCGGCTGCGGAGGCGCGTGTGCATGCGCGGCAGAGGCAGCTGTGGAGGCTGCAGCAGCTGCGGCAGCAGCGCACGGCGGAGGCAAGCAGAGGCTGAGGGTTCCAAAATGCAGAGTCCAGCAGCGAGGGGGCCCACAGCTGTATTCTGGAAAGCCCAGACATATCAGGCATGGATCGGATCCTCTCAGAGTCCACAAAATCTGTGCCTTGGCACACAGGACCATATCACAAGAGCTACTGAAGTCTGAACACTCAGTGTGCAACATAGAGAGGACTGACTTGGGAGCAGTGAAACAATCCCGGGCCATTCCTCATTGCCTGGGAATAGGCTGCACCAGCTCATAGTGCTTCTGGCTATTAGATGCACAGTGACCCTGAGATCCCACTGTAAGCAGCGACAGATCGCCAAGCAATTCGACTGCTACACCAAAGCGCCCCCTTTGGATCCAAGCCCAGAAGACAACAGGAGCAGACAGCTAAGAACATCCAAATGGCCAAAGTTCCAAGAAAAAACAGAAATCAGGGAAATATGACTCCAACAAAACAAAACTATCCTAGTTCATCCAATCCTGACGACCTCACCACAGCAGAAACACATGAAAATGATGACAATTCTACATTATGGGAAGTGATAGAGTCCCTTCAAGAAGAAATTAAATCTATGAAGGAATTCAAAGAAGCCACAACTTCACAAGTGAAAGCAATGGATAATAACATTAGAGAGGTCCAAGCCAAGGTGGCTCAACTTGAACAGGAAAAAGACAGAGCAATGAAAGATTTCCAGGCAAAAACAAGCAAATTGGAGCAGGAAATATACAAAACGGATAAAACCATTCAAGACATGAAAATGGTAATGGAAACAATAAAGAAAACACAGTCAGAGTTAAAACTGGAAATGGAGAATCAAGGGAAGAGAACAGGAACTATGGAAATGAGTATCAAAAATAGGATGCAAGAGGTGGAAGACAGGATCTGAGGCATGGAAGATTCAATGGAAGAAATCAGTACAACATCCAAAGAAAATGAGAAAGCTAAAAAAATCTCTCACCCACAACATCCAAGAAATCACGGACTCAATGAAAAGACAGAACCTAAGAATTATAGGCATAGGGGAAAGAGAAGACTCCCTATTCCAAGGTCCAGGAAATATCTTCAACAAACTCATAGAAGAAAACTTCCCAAACTTGAAGAAATAAATGCCAATAAAAATCCAAGAGGCTTACAGAACACCAAATAGATTAGATCAGAAAAGAAACTCCTCTCACCACATAATAATTGAAACTCCAAATGTACAGAACAAAGAAAAAATATTACATATTAAAAGCTGTAAGAGAAAAAGGTCAGGTCACATACAATGGCAGACCCATCAGAATTACACCTGACTTCTCCTCAGAAAGTTAAAAAGCTAGAAGGGCCTGGACAAATGTCCTACAAGCCCTGAGAGAACATAGGTGCCCAGCCAGACTACTATACCCAGCAAAACTCTCTATCAACATAGAAGGAGAAAACAAGATATTCCATGACAAAATCAAATTCAAACAAAATCTCCTCACAAACCCAGCCCTACAGAAGATCCTAGAAGGAAAATTGCAACCCAGAGAAGATAACTACACCCAAGAAAACAGAGGAAATAGAAAACTCCACAGCAACTAAACCAAAACAGGCACAGGATGACCACCTATACGAAACTAATGGGAAATAACAACCCCAGGTCACTAATATCCATCAACATCAATGGACTCAACTCACCAATAAAAAGACACAGACTTAGAGATTGGATCTGTAAACAAGACCCATCTTTTTGCTTCATACAAGAAACACATCTCACTATCAAAGATAGTCACTATCTCAGAGTAAAGGGCTGGGAAAAGGTTTTCCAAGCAAAAGGACTCAGGAAGCAAGCTGGAGTAGCCATCCTAATATCAAACAAAATAGACTTCCAACTGAAGTTAATAAAAAAAGACAGAGAAGGGCATTACATACTCGTTAAAGGGAACATTCATCAAGAAGACATCTCAATATTGAACATCTATGCCTCAAATACAAAGGCACCTACATTTGTAAAAGAAACGCTTCTAAAACTTAAATCGCACATCAATCCCAACACATTAGTAGTGGGAGACTTCAACACCCCACTTACAACAATGGACAGACCATCAAGACAGAAGCCAAAAAGAGAAATAATGAGTCCAACAGAGATCATGAACCAAATGGACCTAAAGGATATCTACAGAATGTTTCACCCAAACACAAAGAGTACACCTTCTTCTCAGCACCCCAAGAACCTTCTCCAAAATCGACCATATAGTTGGACACAAAGATAGCCTCAACAGACAAGAAAATTGAAATAACCCTTTGTATCTTATCAGACCACCATGGAATAAAGCTGGACTTCAACAGCAAAAGAATCAACAGAAAGCCTACACACACGGAAATTGAACAACTCTTTACTGGATGACTAATGGGTCAGGGAAAAAATAAAAAAGAAAATCAAAGACTTCTTAAAATCCAACGACAATGAAGGCACAACATACCCAAACCTATGGGACACAATGAAAGCTGTGCTATGAGGAAAGTTCATAGCACTAAGTGCCTTCAAAAAGAAAATTGTGACAGCTCATATTAGCAAATTAACAGCTAAACTGGGTGAACTGGAAAAAAAAAGAAGCAAACACTCCCAAGAGGAGCAGAAAGGCAGAAAATCATCAAATTTAGGGCTGAAATCAACAACGTAGAAACAAAAAGAACTATACAAAGAATCATGAAACCAAGAGTTGGTTCTTTGAGAAAATCAACAAAATAGACAGACCCTTAGCCAAATTAACTAAAAGACAGAGGGAAAAAAACCCAAATTAACAAAATCAGAAGGGAGAAAAAACAACAGACATTGAGGAAATCCAGAGAATATTTGGGTCCTACTTTAAAAATCTATACTCCACCAAATTTGAAAACTTAAGCCAAATGGACCATTTTCTTGATAGATTCCACCTACTGAAGCTAGATCAAGATCAGATTAACAGATTAAACAGCCCTATAACCCCTAAGGAAATAGAAATAGTCATTAAAAATCTCCCAACCAAAAAAAGCCCAGGGCCAGATGGCTTTTTCACGGAATTCTACTGGACCTTCAAAGAGGAGCTAACACCAATACTCTTCAAACTCTTTCACCAAATAGAAGCAGAAAGAACACTGCCAAACTCATTCTATGAGGCCACAGTCACCCTTATTCCTAAACCACACAAAGACTCAACAAAGAAAGAGAACTTCAGACCAATCTCCCTCATGAACATAGATGCAAATAAACTACTAGCAAACCAAATTCAAGAACACATCAAAAGTATCATACACCATGATCAAGTAGGCTTCATCTCAAGAATGTAGGGATGGTTCAACATACGAAAGTCTATCAATGTAATTCACCATATAAACAAGATGAAAGAAAAAAAACCAAATGATATTCTTGCTAGATGCAGAAAAAGCATTTGACAAAATCCAACACCCTTTCATGCTAAAAGTTCTGGAGAGAACGGGCATACAAGGACCATACTTAGAAATAATAAAGGCAATATACAGCAAGCCAGTGGCCAACATCAAATTAAATGGAGAGAAACTTGAAGCATCTCCTCTAAATTCAGGGACAAGACAAGGATGCCCACTTTCACCATATCTCTTCAATATAGTACTTGAAGTTCTTGCTAGAGCAATAAGACAACTAAAAGAGATCAAGGGGATACAAACTGGAAACGAAGAAGTCAAATTATCCCTATTTGCAGACAATATGATAGTATACAAAAGCGACCCCAAAAGTTCCACCAGAGAACTCTTACAGGTGATAAACACCTTCAGCAAAGTGGCTGGATACAAAATTAATTCAAAAAAATCAGAAGCCTTTCTCTATACAACAAATGAGATGAGAAAGAAATAAGGGAAACAACCCCCTTCACAATAGCCACAAACAACAAATTACCTGGGGGTAACTCTAACCAAGCAAGTAAAGGACCTGTACAACAAGAACTTCAAGCCCTTGAAGAAAGAAATGGAAGAGGCCTTTAGAAGATGGAAAGATCTCCCATGCTCATGGATAGGTAGGATCAACATAATAAAAATGGCCATCCTACCAAAAGCAATATATAGATTCAATGCAATTCCTATCAAAAAACCTACACAATTCTTTATAGACCTAGAAAGAGCTATTCTTAATTTTATATGGAACAACAAAAAACCTGGAATAGCTAAATCAATCCTGTACAATAAAAAAAATCTGGAGGTATCACCATCTCAGATTTCAAACTGTACTACAGAGCAATAATAGTAAAAACAGCATGGTACTGGTATAGAAACAGACCAGTAGATCAATGGAATTGAATTGAAGACCCAGAAATGGACCTACACACCTATGGGCACCTAATTTTTGACGAAGAAGCCAAAACCGCACAATGGAAAAAGGACAGCATCTTGAACAAATGGTGCTGGTCCAACTGGATGTCCACTTGTAAAAGAATGAAATTAGACCCATACTTATCACCTTGTACAAAACTTAAGTCCAAGTGGATCAAAGACCTTAACATAAACCTGGTCACACTAAATCTACTAGAAGAAAAGGTGGGAAAAACCCTCGAATTCATTGGCACAGGTGACAACTTCCTGAACAGAACACCAACAGCTCAGGACCTGAGACCAACAATCAATAAATGGGAACTCATGAAACTGAAAAGCTTCTGTAAGGCAAAAGACACTGTCATTCGAACAAAACGGCAGCCTACACACTGGGAAAAAATCTTCACCAACCCCACATCTGACAGAGAACTAATATCCAAAATCTACAAAGAACTCTAGAAATTAAATGCCAAGAATCCAAATAATCATATCAAAAAATGGGGGATGGAGATAAATAGAGAATTCACAAAGGAGGAATCCCTAATGGCTGAGAGACACCTGAAGAAATGCTCAACATCCTTAATCATCAGAGAAATGCAACTCAAGATGACTCTGAGATTCCATCTCAAACCTGTCAGAATGGCTAAGATCAAAAGCTCAAATGACAGCACATGCTGGCGAGAGTGTGGAGAAAGGGGAACCAATGGATATATGTTATGTGTTGTGAATTGGATTTGGGGATTTTCTTCTTTCCCTCACTCTATTTTTTGTCTCTTTTATTATTAAAAACTTAAGATTATTTTGTTATGTTGATAGAAATTTAAGATTGTTGTTATAATAGATATTGATAGAAAGTTACGATTATTATGTTTTATATACACTTAAAGATAAATTTTAGTTTCAAATTTTCAAGATTTCTTCTGAAAAATAAAAAAATTGTTTTTCTTCTATTGTCCAAAAGACAATTTGCCCTAGGAAAGATACTACATGCCATCTTTTTATGGCATGAATGGAGACTTACAAATGTCTTTCTTCTGTTCAAAGAACAGGAAATATTCCTTCATTGATTTGTTCATCATGCACATCCAATGCATTTTGGTGATTGCAGAACTATGTGTTACTTGTGAGAAATTGTATATTTTCAGAACAATGGGACCTGAGTCCACGGAAGACAAGACAAGTAACCCAAATGATCCAGCCTCATAGATTGCCTCAAAAGCTGTTTCCTCCAA
Source organism: Lophiomys imhausi (assembly GCA_907164525.1). Taxonomy (NCBI): domain Eukaryota; kingdom Metazoa; phylum Chordata; class Mammalia; order Rodentia; family Muridae; genus Lophiomys; species Lophiomys imhausi. The sequence goes on along the minus strand of CAJQZJ010003694.1, from coordinate 1,941,034 downwards.
AATCTGCATCCAGAACAACTTCAAACAGCTTGCTGAGATGGCCCAGCCTCAAGGACTGTTCCAGACAGGACATCAATAAAGCCCTAAACTTTCCTACCCAAAGTCCAGACTACACACTGCTCAGGACATTCAAATTGCTGAGCACATAGAGACTGGACAACAAATGTTACAATTAACTTGATTATCCATTTTTTCCATTTATTTGGGCCCCCAAATAGGTTTTCTGCGTCCCAATTCAGCAGGAAGAAGTTTAAAGAGAGTGACGTCCTATTCCCAAAAAGTGGTGTGGATGATTCTTTGATCATTTGATGTGTTATAAATGTTGTTTAGGGGTAATGGTTACAAATTGTTATATGGTCTTGTTAAGCAAGATATAGGAATTTATACTTGGAGATCTCTTTTTCTTTCCAAGTCTTTTCCCCCTATATAAGAGAGAAAGAAGGATAGAGAAAAGAAAAAGAGGGGAATATATGTATATAATATAGAAATGATAAGATATAAGGATAGATTATTGAACCTGCTCTGAAACTTAAAATTATTGTTATTCTTTAAATAAGGTTATTTTTTGATACGTTGGTATAGAATTTTGTATATTGATACAAAAATAAGATAAAGTTTGATTCATTAGAATAGAATTTTATATTTTGACACATAATATGTATATTTCAACTCTTGTATAAGGTATTGTGCCTGTACAAATCATTTAAAAGTACAGGTTTACTTCCAATCCTTTTATGGGTTGCTATTGCAATCTATTTAGGAGTCTGGATAATACAGGTTGATTGCTGGCCAGTCAAGCTTCTGGTCATGTCAAATACTAGTCTTAATTTGTCACAAAATAGACTTAATATGTTAAACAGATAGTAAATGGTTAAAAACATACAGTTTGTTTGTTCATAGATAGATAGAGGATAGATGATAGATAGATGTATAAACAAATCGATAGATGTCTTCAAAACCCTCAGAGGCATACAGAAAATGGCATTTAAAGATGTTTTTATTATTATAAGAATTGTTAGACTTAAGACAGTCAGCTGCTGACAGCTCCCATTTGACTTGGAAGAAGACAATGAGCATCAAAAAGAAATTTCCCATCAGGAGATAATTCATATTGGGCAAAAATGCCCCTGTTCTCTCAACAGACTATATGCAGTCCAAAGATGGACCAGAGCTTAAATGCAGGTAAGTCGATGTCCTGATTCTGCAGAGACAGAATGGGAAAATCCTTATTTCCTGCTGCACAATTTAGTCTGAAAAATAATTGGCCAGAAGGCTGAAGATAATGCTCCAACAATATAAACAGATATTTGGGACTGTCTAGGCAGCAAACTGTCATTTTTTGGAAGCTGTTCTTCTGTGCTTCCTACTCACTCAAATAATAACTTGATCCCTTCTTATGTATTTGATGGGGTTGAAGACATAATAGTTACAAGATTTCAATTGAACTTGAGTTGTTTAGAATTTAAAAGGATATTTTCAAGTCTAAATAAAATCTTTAGGTTTATAAATATAGGATATGATAGAAATTACTCAGGTTCAGGACTTTATAGATACAGCAAGATAGATAGATGATTTTTTTTCTTCTTCAAGATTGCCTGATACAAATAGGCTAAACATTATGTGTATAACTTTTATATATGGTTTTCTTGATTGTTTCATATTTGTTCTTACTGTTTTTACTATATGAGTTAAAAAATTCAGCCTTTTTTTCTTTTAGACAAAAGGAGGGAATTGTTGGGGTAGTGTTACGCATTCTAAATGTTAATTGGCCCTGTTTTTTGTCTGTTTCTTACTATGACTCTGATTGGTTAAATAAAATGCCAAGGCCTGAGATTGGGCAAAGACAGAGAAAGGTGGGACTTCCTAACAGGAAGCCTGCGCTTTAGACAGAAAAAAAAAAAACAAAACATTCCAGCCAGCAGCAGGAAGGAGGCACATACCATGGGTTAGAAAAAGGAACCTCGCCGGGTGGTGGTGGCGCACGCCTTTAATCCCAGCACTTGGGAGGCAGAGGCAGGCGGATCTCTGTGAGTTCAAGGCCAGCCTGGTCTACAAAGCGAGTCCAGGACAGCCAGAGATACACAGAGAAACCCTGTCTCAAAAAGAAAAAAAAAAACAAAAAAAAAAAAAAAGAAAGAAAAAGGAACCTCATTCCACATGGCCAGGAACATCGGCATATCGTGGAGAATGGCAGTCCAAGGGGATGTATGTATATATGGGGTCATATTTGGGTAATAGAATTAAGAGCTAGTTTAGTTGGTCTAGGATTGCACAATTCAGGTCTAGGGTTGTTAAAATCTACATGGTCCTGGTGTGTTCATTTATAATGGCGGAATAAGGATAAAAGGCTGTGAACCAATTAGTGATAACATAAATACTGGTTAAATAGTTTAATTAGCCATATTTTTCTTTTTACAGGAACCCTCATACATTGCTGGTGGGAATGCAGGCTTGTGCAACCATTATGGAGTTCAGTATGGTGATATCTTAGAAAACTTGGAGTAGCTTTGCCTCAGGACCCAGCCATTCCACTTCTGGGTATACATCCAAATGACTCCTCACGAAATCATAAGGAAGTTTCCTCATCTATGTTCATAGCAGCCTTATTTGTAATAGTTAGAAACTGGAAACAACCCAGATGTCCCTCAACTGAAGAATGGATTAAAAAACTGTGGTACCTCTACACAATGGAATATTACTCAGCTATCAGAAACAATGAAATTATGCAATTTTCAGCCAAATGGATGGAACTAGAGAAGCTTATCCTGAGTGAGCTAATCCAGACTCAGGAGGATGCACATGACATATCTTCACTTATAGTAGGATTTTAGCTATATAGTACAGGATATCTATACTACAACCAATGCACCAAAGGGAACATGGACATAGACTTTTTATTTTTTATTTATTTATTTTTTGTTTTGTTTTTATTTGTTTGTTAGTATTCTTTTTAGTTTTCCCTCCCTGGCAATGAAACACTTTTCATTGGTGGTGCTGCCTCAAAGGCCCCCAGTGTATGAGGAGGCTCTTGGCCCTCATATGACTTCTGAACTGGGGTGAGGGACATTTATGTAGGGACACTCCACTCCAGAGGAGTGGGATAGAAGGGTTAGGGTGTAGAGGGTGGGAGGGCTGGGCTGGGAAGGGGGGAAAGAGGACACTATGATGGAAATGTAACCTGAAGCAATAAATAAATAAATTTATTTATTAAAAAATTATATCTATAATTTGGAAAATGAAGAAATCAGACCTATTTCCAACAGCTACAAAGCTGTCTAGAAATAAACTGAAGCAAAAATGTAACCAATATCTACAATAAAATTATAAAAGATTGATAAAGGAAATTGAAGACACAGAAACTATGAATAGAATTCATATTCATGAATTGGGAGAATCCATAATGTTAAAATGTCCACAGTACTCCCAAGTAACCTATCAATTTGGTGGATATTCTATCCAAATGTGGTGGTTTGAAGGAAAAAAGCCCCAGGGGTTCATAGGAAGTGGCACTGTTAGGAGGAGGTGTGGCCTTGTTAGAGTAGGTGTGACATTTTGGGAGGAAATGCATCACTGGAGCCAGGCTTTTAGGTTCCAGAAGCTCAATCCAGATCCTATGTATCATTCTCTCTTCCTATTCTCTACCATCAGGATGTAGAACTCTCAGTTGCATCTCCAGCAACATGTCTGCCTGTTGCTTGTCACCATGCTTACCACCATGACAAAAATGCACTAAACCTCTGAAATTGTAAGCCAGCTCTAATTAAATATTTTCCTTTATAAGAGTTGCAGTGGTCATGATGTCTCTTCACAGCAATGCAACCCTAACTAAGACACCAGACACTAGGGACACTCTTCACAAAACTAAAAAAGAATCCTAACATTTGTACAATACAACAGCAACCTGAGTAGCCAAAACCATAATAAGTAAAGACAACAAAGTAGGAAGCATCACTCAGTTTGACTTCAAAATATATGACAAAGCTATAAACATCAAAAGAGCATGGTATGGAACTAAGACAGAAACATGCATAGCTGGAACAGAACAGCAAACTAGAGGTAAACTCACCCACATATATCCATCTGGTTTTCTGTAAAAATGTCAAGGGAATGTGTTGAAGAAAGGATAGCCTTTTTGTTTAAATGGTACTAAGAGAATTATGTATTTATACAAAGAAGAATAAAACTAGAAACCCACCTATCAGGAGTAAAACTTGAGACTTGAAATTACTCAAAGAAAATAAAGGAAATACTACAGGACTTTTGGAATGGGTGAAGGTTTTATGGGCACTAGAAACAAAACAAAAATGAGAAAATGATATTGCATTAAACTGAAAGCTTCTACACTACCAGCAATCATCAGTGTGAGGAGTAAACTTACAGAATGAAAAAAAGACATACAAAGTATTTACCTGATTAATAGTCAGGATCCAGAACATGTAAGGACTCTAATAATTTATAAAAAATGCAAGATAATCAGCTTAAAAATGGATGATGTACCAAAATCGTCCTTTACCAACATATACCAATGGCCACCAAGTATGTAAAAAGGCTCAATATCACTATTCATTATAGAAATACAAATCAGACCACAGTAAAAAAAATAGATATTATTTAAAAACAAAAGCTAGTAGCTGCTAATGAAGATATGGAGAAAGAACATTTGCATACTTGGGAACAATGTAAATTATGGATGATTTGCTGGTTATACTTCTGACTACACAGTCCAAGGAAATGAAATCAGGATGTGAATGAGACAACTTCATACCTATTTTGAAGTTGAAGTTGAAACATTATTGACCATATTTGAGAAATGGGAGCAATACACAAGTCTAAATTACCTGATAATCAGATGATGTGGTAAAAGGTCATAGAAAGAGCAAAATACTGTTATTTGTATAATAGGTAAAACTGAAGTGTGAAATAAACCAGGCATAGAAAGCCAATCTTTCTGACTATATAAACAAACCAAAGTTGGTCATATTTGTGGTGAGAACAGAGTGGTACCTGAGTCGGGGACAGTAGGAACTGACAGGAATGGTTGGAGAATGGTTGATTAATTGCTACTAAGTCACATTTAGATGAGAGTAAGAAGTTGTTCTTGTGTGCTATTGCACAGTAGGGTGACTAGGAGAAATAATTGTGAGTTATCACGATGAAATAGCAAACATAAATATGTTTCAAACATACATGGCATCTCAACGGCATTGTTATATATCATTTTAAAAAGTAAACATTCAAACCTATGATTTTCAAAGCTATCTGCTAGTGCACTTTTTTATGCACAAAGATTACCTCTTCCTTGAACTCATTTGGAAATTACTTGAGCCTATGGTTTATGGGTTGAAGAGGTAGGAAGCTCCTACCTCCACAACAAATAATCTAACCCCTGTATATCAAAGTTATGGAAGGAGAGGTGGGAGAAAGAAGAGCTAAAAAATAAGAACTATGGCTGAAAACATCACATATTTGTCAAATTACACAAACCTGTGACTCAAGAAGTTGAGTGAATTCCAAACAAAATAAATACAAAAAAAAAAACCCTTGTCAAGACATAATGTAATCAAATGTCTGAAAACTAAACACAAAAGAAAAATCTTGGGATTAGAGAGAAACTGTACATTATTAGCAAGAGAAAAACAATTCAAATAACAGTAGATTTCTCATACAATATCATGGCAACCACAAAGAAACAGAACCCCATTTTCAGTGCTCAAGGAGAAGACTTGCCTTTCAGAAATTCCAGTAAAATATTCTTCAGAGATGAAGATGAGAGACCTCCTCAGATGAATGAAAGCAATGAGAAATTTCTTGTCTCTGAGAGAACAGTATGAAGTTCCTCATGTAGAAATGAAGGAAAATGCAGGAATTGGGAATGAAGAAAGGGCACCTCAGGTGGAAAACACACGGGAATGAGACTTCCCACCACTGGACTGTACAGTATCATTTCATATGTAAAAACAAACTAAGAACCTTTCCCATAGTTATCAGTGTACTACTCAAGCTGACTACATCCTAAGAAGGAGATGGGAGTGTAAGCTGAAGATTTAGGCAATTACAATCTGAGGCATATTCTATTTGAAGTAGACAATGCTGACAGCAGTTGATTGGGGGAAAAACAACAGTGGACACATATTATAACACTTAGAGTAGATATCACAAACTATGGAAAAATGCATATAAAGAAAAACCAAAATTGATTCCTAAAGATAGTTTGACTACTTCACATGAAAATGGAAAAGAGGAAAGGAAAGCAGAGGGAGCAAACAAAAATAAAATTAAAAAACCAGTTTCTTTCCTAATATGTGAATAAATTTAGTAGAAGTAAATAAATCACATGGGTCTGGGTATGTAGCTCAGTGGTCGAGCACTTACCTAGCAAGTCCAAGGCTTTGGCTTCCATCTCCAGAAACACACACACACACACACACACACACACACACACACACACACACACACGTAAATTTTATGAAGATACCAATTAACAGAAAAAATAGAAAAATAGGTTTAACTTAGGGGGAAAGAAAAATTCCATAATGCAAGTACATGCTCTTCATAAAAAATAGTAATAAACACCTTTAAGCATAATTGAACTAATAGATTAAAATAAAGGAGCTGAGATGTGGCACTTGAGCAAGCATGAGGAGCTGAGTTTGGATCCCCACACCCCAGTGCTGGGTAAGCATGGGAGCCCTACCATAATTCCAGCCTCCTCAGAAGAAGATCCAGAACAAGCTCACTAGCCAGGCAAGCTCTGGGTTTGACAGAGAGACATTTTCTTATTAAGTTAGAAACCCAATTGAAGACTATCTCCATATCAATCTTAGACCTCCATATACATACACATTCACATGCATGGGTACCACCCCAAACACATGCGTGTTCACGTGCAAACATACATCCACACTACACACACATTAGTAAAATAAAGGAAAATTAAGTAAAATGACAAAAGAAATATCAAGTAAATACTAATCAAAAGAAGGCTACAGTGGCTATCTTAGTATCAGTCAAGATAGACTTCAACACAAAGAAAATCGCCAGAGACAATGAAGGACATTACACATTCATTAAATGGCTAATTTCTAAAAGTGATATAGCAAACTTAATTGTGTCTGCACCATAAAACGAACCTGCAGAAACAGTGGCTGTGTTGAAGTTAACTCAGGCTAAGAATGTGGCTCAATGGTAGAGCATTTGCCTCACATGTATAAAGAAAGTCCTTGGTGTCCACAATACCAGAAAAAAAAGAATTCAAAATGGTTCATACATAAATATGAAAACTTAGTGATGGCATTTTTAAACACTGGAAGTGGGCCATGGTGACTAGCTTCTATAGTCGCAGTACCTGAGAGGCTGAAGCGGTTTGCCATTGGTCTGAAGCCAGCCTGAGCTAAGCAGTGAGCTCTAAGAAAGCCTGGGCTACAGCCTGAGACTCTGCCCCAGAAATCAAGCAAATGCACACTGCAACAACAACGGCAAAACACTGGTGCAGAAGCATTGGGAAGGGCCAAGTCAAAACCAAATTATAAAAAACTCACACAGCTAAATGCAGGAGCATCTAATCTTTCAGATTCTCTGGGCCATGGTGGGTTAAGAATTGTCTTGGCCACAGATGAAATGTCTACTGTAGCAGCATAGGTGCTCCACAGCACGGGCTTTAAGAAGAGCAAATGATACAGATAAAAGAATGGGACAGATGAGGCCGATGCTGCAGAGCCCCTCATAGACATGAGGTGCTGAACAGATGCGCAAAGAAAAGATGTAAAAGTACACAGGGGACAGCTCTGCAGATGTTGTGGTCTGAGATGTGGGTGTCTGAGATGTACTTTCACATAAGTAAAACCTTCTTGTACTTCTGCTATTAGTGATGACACCTATGCGCTCTTCCTGGTGTTCCCTGACAGGTTTCACAATGTCACCTTTGTCCCTCAACTCCATACCTTGTGAAGAAGAAAGCAACTGCTGTTAATTTAGTTAAGTACAGTTCAGCCGTTGTGTTAGATATTATAAAGTTATAATATTACAATGACCACATAGGATGGATACAATGTTATTTTAGGATAAGAAGAATTGAGGTTCAAATGACTGATCTGCCTGAGGTCCTAGAGCTGGTGGACGAGATCACAACCGAGATTCAGCTGAGGACTTCCTGGGGCAGATGCAATGGCTTCTTTCTTAGTAATATGATTCCTACTATGGACTTCATTTCCCAGCTTCCTTTGTAACTGTACATAGCCACGTGATACTTTTTTTTAATCCAATGAAGTATCAGCACTGTACTGCAGAATTCTTCTTGATGGATGTGTCCTGTCTCCCTCCTCCTTGCTGTTGGCTAGATGAGCCTGCACAGACTAGAACAAAAGCATATGTCTCAGATCATTAAGCAGAAGTCAGAAGTTCCAGAAAGACATTAAAGCAGTCCAGATTTGTATTGACTTTTGAAGCTAGCTTACAACTATCTTCGGAGAAAATCCGTGAAATACATATTTTGTTTAAGCTGCTTTTTTATATGTGTCATTCTGGGTCACTCAGCTACCACACTGTCCTAACGTGTGTGGACTTCAAAGCGTGTATTCTGTACTTTTGTTTGTGTGGCCTCTCAAACCCCATAACACTGCATTGGGGCACAGGCCATAGCATGGAGCATGCCTTGTCACTACATTCACCAATTCAGATTTATAACTCTCCCCAAGCCATGCACAGTGTCTGCTAACACAGTAGAAATTCAGCCAGTATTATGAATTCATTAACTCACAAATGTGAGAATCAATATTTCAAATAATCTAGGAGACCAATATGTACCCCACGCTGGCCCCTCCAGGTACTACCCATCACTCCTGTCAGCACACTGGTGTCAGCTCTGAAGAATTGTGTATTGACTTGATATTGACCTCAGGGGGGGAAAAAAAACAGAGAACTAAATTTGCCTCTCCACCCCCCCCCCCCAAAAAAAAAAAGAAAGAAAGAAAAGAAAGTTTGAGCTCCATCTTCTTGGACTGAGAGGCTCGCTTCCATTAGCCCAGCTCCTAAGGGTCCAAAAGAGGGACTTCAACTTCTCCTGCATTGCCGAAGTCCTTGCAGCAACCTTCAAGACATTACTCAAAGCACACAAAAGCTTACTGGCACTTCTTCCAGCATCTGGGGACAAAACAGAGACTTCTGCAACCTTGTCACTCACAGAGAAGCAAATTCCTCTCATTGGCTATGCGCCTATGTAAAAAGTGGGGGAAATACCTGAATAAGCCTGTCCCAGGCCATCCAGAAGAAAGACCACTGACAAAAGCCTTAGCTTTGGGGGCCCCCGGTGAGGCAGTTAGGAAAATGGCTGTGCATGTAGGAGGAAGAGGAGACTTAGTTAGGTCTGGAATACAGGATTGGAGGTCATGGCAGTCCTTCTGAAGTTTCTGTTAAAAATACCAGCTAAAAGAATTTTTTATCCATTAAGGCGTGGGGGCACACAAATGTAGATATGCACCCACATCTGGAAAGAAAAGGCACATGGCTCTGCCAGGAACAGAATTAAGCTGGTATTTGTGTTTGTATCGTGGCAATTGGCTTTGCCTTCTCGTTTTGCATAATCTCCTCTATGGAGAGGAGAGTAATTTCCCTTCAGTTCATAGACTGGCGCTTGGAGAGGACAGAGAGGAAGTCTCTGCATTTTGTGAAAGAGAAAATCACCAGCATCTCTTTTGTTCCCTTAGGCGGGATTTGGATGGATTACTTATACTTAAAAGGGAAGGCTGCTTTTAACCTTAAAAAAAAAAAAGTGAGAGAGAGAAAGAAAAGAAGGTGGGGGGGGGGGAGAAAGCAAACTCACCGCATTAACACAGTGCATTGGCATGTTACTAAATCTAAGGAATTTTGAAGGATAAACTCTTCGACTTTATCCAAAACATGAAACAAATTCTTCAAACATAAGCTGCCAAGCTCATTGACGTGTTCAGATCCCTATAATGTTGGTCTCACCAAACTGCGCGCTTAGCTCTGTGATTGGCTGTTTAACGCTTCCAGGCTGGTGGAAGTGGTGGGCAGGGAGGTCCGGAGGGGACTGTTCAACAAGCCTGGTGAGTTGGCCCCTCTCAGGAGATCAGACTTCTGGAATCGATTTGGGTCCAGAATTGCATTACCGAAGGAATGCCGAGTATGCACAGGCCTTGATAGCTTGTGAACCACACTTCCTGAAGCTGGCCACAAGCCAGCACCGAGACCATCAGCATCTTAAAAATGAATTCTTTATGAGACAAAGAACAAGCCACCCAATTTCTGAAATAACTGAAGTGGAAAGCTTGTCTGTAAGTAACCTAAAACTGGTCGACACTTAGACTCCTTTGTATTTTGAGTATATGGGAGGGATCAAATGTCACTCCCAAAATGCCTTTTCCTTTCCACAGGCAGGCATTGTGAGGCCCTGGGTAGCCTAGAATTATTATCTTGCTGAAACTAAATTGCCCTGGTTAGACATCTGTTATTCAGTCAAAAATATGGCCAAATGACTCCACCAAAATCAGGCAAATAGGATGAAGTGTGTTAAGGAAGGGTAATAGTCCTGTTTCTCTAAGCACTTAAAAGTCTGGACAAGATGAGGTGAATATAGCCAGGAAGGATCCCCACAGCTCCACATAATGTCATTGTTGGAAGGGGTGTCTCACAGGCTTCCGTAGGAGCAGTAAGCTGTACAGCTGTGTCTAGAAACAAAGAGCACAATCCAGCCCCAGACCAGAGAAGAGATGCTGCTCAGAGACAAATGGCAGCCATGTTAGCTGTGGGCGTGCATGGTTCCATTACAGAAATGCAGTCCGGAGAGGATGGTGTGATGAACATGGAGCCAGGGAAGGACAGAAGGAAAGCCATGTGGGGCTTGAGGCTGGAGTTTGATGCTTATGTGAGGCCAGGAATCATCTGATGGCTACAGTTTGATCCCTCAGGCTACATTATTTCTTTTGTCTTGAGTTTGAGTCCTTTCCTCCCAAGTCAAAGTTACAACACCTTAAAACAAACATGTGCTGTTGGCTCGTTAAGGTCACTTCTGAGTCTCAAATTCTACCACTTCATATAGGTCACCAGATAAATAGCTTTCCTTTTTTTTTTTCAAAGAGGAAAGTAAGTCTTCTGAATTAAGTGATGGATGGAGACTCGTGGGTCATATTCTGTCTAAACAACTCAAGCATTGCCCAATCAGAGTTCTGTAGACAGGCCTAAGATTTCATCCTCCCTCCACCAGATGACAGGGCCTTATATATCAGGGCTCTATGAACATTCTACACTCAATAGCCTCTTCCACTGGGTGAAATATTTACATGACTTTGGGTATGTAAGTATATAAAATAGGCCTAAAGATCAAATATGTACTGATAAAGAATTATAAAGAAATTTGTTTTGAAACAATTCTTTGTTATACGCATAATTATAGCATTATTAAAGATGGAAGAAAATTGGTGTACTGATGGTATAAATGTGCCTCTTTATTTTTACATAAACAATTAAATCATGCTTGAATGGCTGGTACTAGGGAATGTTCATGATCTTCAGTGTTTTTCAGAGTTGATTGATATTTGAACTATATGATTATCAATGCTGAAAATCTGCTCACATAAACATAGAGTACAACAGGAAAATAATTTAGGGATCTTCCAGAAACTGCTGGAAAATATCCTAATCCCAAGCCAAAATTCATCTGAAGACAGCAAGGCAGCAACTCAAACTCTTTTAAAAAACTAAACATTCAAACAACACAATCCAAAAATATACAAATTTAATATGTACATGGTGATGAATGATGCTAGGAAAATATTAAAGTCCTTGTTTGCAGTAATTAATTCATCATGTTTCTGTAAGATCAGAAAATGCTGCTTGAGCAGCAAAACCTCTGCAATTTATAGCATACAATAGACTCATATATGGACAAGGTGTTTCAGGTAACCTTTGCTCTATGGTGTGACATCATGTGCAAACTGAATATGCTGTGTGTTTAGGACCAAGTCTGCACTGAAGTCATATGATACAATACAGCAAGCTCTCTAAGAAACACCTCAGATTCATTATGGAATTGGTTTTAAGTTAATTTTGGTGGCTGCATGCCCAGGAACCTTCCACCATTGCCAATTTTTTCACAACCCACACTCAGCTACACCCAAGTTTTAAGAAACTAAGCCCTTAGGGTGATATGGTGGTTTGAATGAGAATGGCATCCATAGGCTCATATTTTTTGAATGCTTAACCATCAAGGAGTGACAGTATTTAAAAGGATTAAGAGGTGTGGCCTTGTTGGAGGAAGTGTGTCACTGGAGGTGAACTTTGAAGTTTTCAAAAGCCCAAGCCAGGTCTAGTCACTCTCTCTTGCTGCATGTGGATTCTTATGTGAAATGCTCAGCAACTTCTCTAGCACCAGATCTACGTGTGTGGGGCCATGCTTCCTGCCATAATGATAATGAACTAATCCTCTGAAACTGTAAGCAATTCCCAATCAAATGTGTGTGTGTGTGTGTGTGTGTGTGTGTGTGTTTCTGCTTGGTTGTGTTGTGTCTTTACAGCAATAGAGCACTGACTAAGACAGAAGGCCACAATAATGAGTTTCACCTTAAATGGAAATTTTCATGTCTATTTCTCATTGAATCCCTTATGAAGGAACCAAAGAAAAATCTACCTGAACAGTGCATGCCTTATTTTCCTTACTGTGAGAATCACACACCTATTAACCCATCTCTCAAGATAACGATACTAAAAAGTTATATTCTCTTTTTTAACAATAGAAGGCACTTAATTTAGTTTTTAAAAAATCTCTCAACATTTCAACTCTGTAGAAATAAAATGCAAAATATGTGCATTTTAAAAATAGTATATACTCACTGTCCAGATCCTAGTATTCTCCGATAGTGAGACACATCTAGGAGGGGCAAGGCCTTGCCAGTCTGTACACACAGGATTTCCTGGTGGAAAGCACACTGGGCTTCCTCAGGCGACCTGTCCTCCATCTTAAGAGAGGCCCTGCAATGCTAGAGTGATGGGAATGGGAAAGTAGAGCTCCCAGGAGTGTGGCAGGCATCACCAGCTCTGAAGCGCAGAAGGAACATCAAGGATGGCTGCCCAGAGAGGCCAGTCTCAGAAACAAAACTGTCCAAATTCAGCTGTACGTACAAGTAATCTATCAGGTAGAGATTAAAGGGGGGGGGGCATGTATACCTGGAAAACCTTAAAATCACTCCAGTAAGTCAGAAGAACACCAGCAAATTCACAGTGGCTCAGAGTTTGGTCAGAGCCAAGCCTGCTCCAGAGCTGAATGCCTCTCTTTGGGAAAACCGCACTTGCATGGAGACATCACATCTGCCTATGGCTGCAGTGTGTTACCAGTACAGGGAAGTGACCGTTGCAAATTCCTGCCCTACTCCTGCTCTGTTCTCCAAAAAGGAGAATCCAGAGGTGGGTAATTTATATCAGGAAGCGTGGAAACTCGGCTGAATACTGGAGAGGCAACTGTGTGATGGGCACACACCATCTCTGCCCACCCTCCTGCAAAATGACTGCGAGCCACTGCTGACAGCCCTGGAAACCAGTGAGGCAGGCTAGATGGGGCTGAAAGGAACCCCACCTGAACTTCCCTCTGAAAAAAGACTCAATGTTGGGGGGTGTGAGATTCATGCTCAGCAGGCACCGAGAACAGAGCTATAGAGGTGAGGGCTGAGGTCCCCACCTTGTCACTGGATCATTGCAAGACCTCAGCACTGTGCTAACCCCCAAGTGCACACTGGAGGTAGGTGAATAATATTTACTTAGGGAAGACAGCAGCTCTCTACCCTCATGGGAAGGAATGGGCTTTGTCAGTACCCTACCAAGAGGCTCTCGGCTCCACCCTAGCAAGTGGAGGAAACACCAGGGAAGGGCATGTGCCCCCCCCCCCACCCGGAAGACTAAAGGACCCAGGGCACCTTTATAAATACCATATCATTAATTTCTTTCACCGTGTTGAAACATACAGCAAGTTGAATACTCATTTAAAAATAAACCTCAAACTCTGTATGTACAATATAGTAAGGGGGTATCCAAACAGGAGGTGATTTCTGTCCTGCTGTGGAGTCCACCTTCCAGTTGCCAAGCAGAGCTCACCAAAACTGCAAGATGGCACTCAGTTAATACTGGACTTGCTCCCCTTTGATATCTGGGGTACAGGGTGGGAGAAGGCAAAGGGTGAGGACATCTGCCTAGGGATCCTTGTATCAGGAAAGCAGGACAGGAGGGGATCCACCAGAGAGGCCCAGTGTGGCAGGAGGACTCATTTCACAAGCCAACAAGCCTCTAGCTCACCATTCCTGGTGGGCATTTGAAGGTAACCCAAAAGTTCCTTCCCGGTCCAAGCTAGTTTTTCAGTGGTTGGGGCAGGTGTGGCAAGAGTCCCAGAGACGGAGACCTCCTTTAAAGGGAACCAGAACCAAAACCCAGACCCAAACCAACTGAGCAGGAAGTGGAGAGGTCAGTGAAAAGACTAAATGGAAGTGCTGTCCTGTCCCTCAGACCACCCAGCAGCCGCTGGGTGGAATGTGAAGTGCTAAGGGAACTCCTATGACAGAGCAGTGACCCTGCCTGCTTCCGTGGCCAAGCTCAGGTTTCTGCTTCTGACGCTGCTCTACCATCTCCTGATGGGATCAAGACAGGTCAGTGGTGTAGCCCTTGAAGTGGAAGATGGGGGCAGGGCCTATCTGTACAGGAGAGGGGGGAGCTGGGTGGATTTGTAGTCCAACTGGTTGTTGGATATGAACTTGTGCAACTCTCTCTTCCTACAGCAGGGGTCATAGTGGTAGGCGCCGAGGCAGGAAACTTTTGAACACTGGGTACAGGTGTTGGTGGCACCTGCTCGGTTACAGAAGCCACAGAAGAAGGTGGCTGTGGTAGAGGGCTTGGGTTTTGAGTGGACAGGTGGCAACCGGTCAACGGCCTGGTTCTGGCCCACATACTTCTCCCGTACAGGTACCCCCGTGGGCCAGGCTGTCGTGAGCAGAGGCCTTGCTAGGAAAAGCACTAGGCTTGGAGGCCAACACTGTCACAGCACTGGCAGATGGAAAAGCTGCAGGACAGGCTGCAGTTCTGGCCCTTGGAGAGGGCTGACTCTTTGGTGGGGGTGGAGAGTGAACGCTTGTGATAGATAAGGTGGGCATCATTTTTGACCACCCATACATCTGCCCGCAGAGCATCCTGCCTCCGGTAGGTGGCCCTGGGTTTCAAATCTGTATACAGGTCCATGTCATCCTGAGTGGAAAAGTACCGTACTGCGAAGCAGGCTGAGGCCAATGGCGGGTGAGGGGAGGAGATATGGAGAGAAGGTCATCAGGGCTACCATGGGGTGAGCTGGTCATGGTCAACAATGAGGAAGATGGGTGGATGATCTCATCCTTCAGGTCATCCCCTACACTCATGGCCAGGGGCTCCTTGCACAGACTCAGTGAGGCCTTTGAGGGAGGCTTCCTACTCTCCCAATAGCTGGTGGTAGGCATCCACCAACCTGGAGGGTTCGGTCACTCCGGGCTTGTAGTAGTCCTTGGCTGCCTGCTCACTAGCTGACTAATGGAGTACCACAGGAGCCATGGAATAGTCAGGTGTTCCCTCCTCTCTGCCGCCGCAGGGCATAGGAACATCCACCGCATTCTCTGTGATGCTCATGCTCTCGGTCACCACATCCAGCTCCGAGTAGCCCTTGTCCTTCACCTGCGAGTGGATCCCCAGCATCTGCTCACACTCAACCTTGGCCAGGATGCGCTCAAAAGAGACCATCTTCACCTGGAGGGACTCCACAAGCTCTCTAAGTTTGTCCGTAGTCCCCAACTCAGACTCGTAGCCCATGAACCTCAAAATGGCTCGGATGTCCTCCTCCAGCAATGTGGACTTGACATAGTAAACAAAAGGGTCAGTGTAGGTCTTGATGCTGGGGAACTCCTTCTTCCAGGGGAACAAGAAAAGGTTGATGACCACTGTCTCTAGCATGCTGAAGGCACAGTGCAGAGCTCTCAGGCTAGAGCTGCTCAGTGACCAGAGGGAGCTCACCACCACCTCATAAAATGGATCAGCCGAAATCGATACAAGGGGTCCACCTTGTGCAGGGTGAGCAGGGTGGCAGCTGCCACTTGCAGATACTCATTGCTGCCGGGCTGCTGCTTGCTGGGGGTAGTGTCCACTTTGCCCTGATGGTACTGCATGCACTTCTGAAATAAGTCATCCTGTAATTCGTGTCCTTGAACTGGGCTTCCCCAATCAAAGCCAAGGGCTACGTCATCTCCTCCATGGCTCTGGAACTGGAGGCTGGAACATCACATGAAGAACTGGCATGGTGCCCATGGACCAATGTATGCTGTGCCACTGCCCTCCACGGAAGCAAGCGCCTCTGGAGCATGGACCCCGCATGGCCCTGCACAGCCCCGCCTATCCCGCCAACTCCTGGGACCCAAAAGTTACACTCTTAAGGTGTAACAGTGGAGATTTATGCAAGGCCCATGTTTCCAAGTGAAGCCTAATGTTAATTCCAGTGATCTGAATCAAAATATTTCCATGGGTACGTGCAACCAGCCTGAGAGACTTACTCCCAAATTAAATAAATCTTTTTATAAGTTCTGGGTTTGTTCATTTCTGTGTTTTTGTTTTTGTTTTTTAATTTGCTTTCTAAAACAATACGATGAACTAAAAGAAAGCTTCAAAGCAATACTGACAAATCCAGACAAAACATGCCCTTTCTAAACAGCATTCAAACAATAAAATTAAATTAGCTTGAGCATAAATTCCTTAAGGCTGTAGATAGTGTCTAGTACAATGGTGAACAAATGAATGAATGAATAAAAACTTTTTTAAGTGAAAGATTTATATGATCTGAAGAGATATCAGACTATGAAAGAGTGTTTCAAAGCTCTTGGTCAGTTCTTGGGGATGATATGATCAATAAGAAAGTTCCAGAAACAGTAACACATGAAGATGATAAACTTACCCAATCTATCCTAAGATGGCATTAACAAGAATGTTGAAGAAAGAAACCAGCCTTTTGGGTCAGAAAATCAGGGTCACCGGAATTGTTATCATAGACTACCACAAACTGATTCAACTAATTTTCCGCTGAGCAATGCATTCCAGAACTTTTGAAAGTCCCCCACACTTCACAGCACGCTTCCCCAGCAGGAAGGACCCCTTAAACATAATTTGATCAAGTCCATGTGTTTAGAAGAAAAAAGCAAAGACCCAAAGCAGTGGTGTAGCATGCCCGAGGTCACACAGTTATGTAGCCGCCCCCTCAATGTTCCTTCCAGGGCACCGTGGTATCATGCTAAGAGTTCATGGAAGGGATGAAGAGCCAGGCCAGTGAAAGTCAGGATGCTAGAGACAAGAGAGTTGCTTAAGAAAGGCTGGACTGGCCCTAAGTATTCAGGGTGAATCAAGAAAACATCAGAGGACATAAACTTTTGGTGTAAAAGAGCCGCAAGACCCTCACACGGCAAGGGGAACACAAGGCTTTGTTGATCAAAACATGGAGAAGGAACAAGGAACATGGCTGTAAATCCAGTCAGTACACTTCCTTTCTAAAAGATCTGTCCCAAATACAGCAATGTCACAGAAATGCAGGCTTCTTTTGCTGTTGGCTGAGAGAAAGAGAAAATGGCTTGAACCATACCCCATAGCGAGCATTTCTGAGTGAGATTCCTTCATTCTCAATGACTCCAGAACCCCCAAACCACCAAGGACCACAGGGAAATGACTGGCTCCACTGATCCAAGCAGAACCAAAGGACTGAGACATTCTAGCGTTCTTTTTGAAGAAAGTGTTTCACCACCCTGCCAAAAAGCAGGATAGCAAAAAGGGCAGAGACAAGGGGGTTAAATACTTTCCACAGCATGAAAAATGTGCTCCTGAAGTAGAATGCAAGGGAAGCTTGTAACTTGGCAGGTCAGGATTCAGATGACAGAGTGTCCAGGCAGAGAGAGGAGGGAAACATGAAGCATTCCAAGGACTGGCATAAGAAGGAAGATAGCCTGAACAAAATGGAAGACTTGCACCCAAAAGTTTAACGGTCTTAAAGCCCAGGTTGCGCCTATAGACACAGTGCTAGAACTTTGCCCAAATGAGAGAAATGAGGCCTAATGGACTCAGTCAACTGGACAGACCCTCTTACTTCCTTCACAGTGTTTGGACTGAGGAAGGTCAAAATAAAGCACAGTCACTCTGGACCACTCCTTACCAGTCCTTTCCCCTTTGCTGTTCTGCCTGTCATGGCCTCCCTAATACTGCTTCAGCCCTTTATGAGTGTTCTGAGAGGAGAAGCTGATGATGATTGGACAACCATTAAAAACTTAGAAAGTGTGTGATGATTTCTTGGGGTATTTAATTATGAGATGATAAACACTTGGGACCTTAGAACAAATGAGTAAAGCATCAAGCCATCCTCAGTCACTATATTCTACATGTACATCAAACAACAGCTAACATGTTAAAAGAGACGATGCTTGTCAGACTGGCCATGGCAATTTGTGTGCACGATCTTACTATACTCTCAATACTTTCAATTTCCCCCATTTTACAGAAGGGGAAACTTAGTTTAGGAAATGTAAAATCTTACTTGAAGTTATGCACCAACCCAGCTTATCAGTGTTGGCATTTGACCATTCCACTGTTTGCCAGGTCTCCCTCAGCCTTTTAAGGAAATGAAATAATCTGTGCTCTGAACTGTGGAAAATCAGCACCACTGAGATGCATCCCACCCCACAGATGGATTCACACGGAGCCAGTGTCATTAAGAGAATACATTTTCCTGACCATGTCACACTGTTGAAAGGACAGTTCCGTGGTGTTCCTGTGGAGGGACCAGTAAGACAGCATTTCTGTGTCTAATTCTCAAGATATTGCACCTTGCTACCTTTGCTCTGCAATTTCATTTTCCATCATTCAGGACCTCAATGTCTCTTCTCCTGACTCTTTATTAACATTTCCCAGGATCACTTTATAACCCAAGTATAATTAAAGAAGCCGATGGCATGGCAAAGTTCATCCATTCTGTATGCCCACCTCCAAGAATTCTCTTTAAGGCACAGTACATTATTGAGTGCTTTAGAAGGTGACTCTGTGATCTTCCTGACAAGCCATACCGTCCTACTAATGTTGGCTGAGCTTTAGGAGATTATTAGGAAGAAAGTGAGGTAGTTTATACAGCTGGTCATGAGTGAGATGGAGAGACAATGTCTTCCTGGTGATTGGCATTGGTGCTCTGTGTTAGTAAAAGCACTCTTTTCTATTTTGCATGTCTTCAGAAAGTATAAGTTTCCAACCCTTGGGGACGGAACAGGACATCCTGAGAGGTGTTAGCCTGGCAGCATCATTTCCATTCTCTCTGGTACTACCAGGTAGTTTCTTGGCAAATTAAAAAAAAAAAAAAGTCATCATTTTCAAATCCCTTCATTAGAGAATACCCTGTGTGGTAGTTTTCATTAGCCACCAACTTGACAGAATCTGGAATTATCTCAGAGATGGGCTTTTGGATATGATTGTGGGAGATTACCTTGGTTACATTAATGGAGCTGGGGAGATTTTCCCACTGAGGGTAGCACCATTCCCTAGGTTGGGATCCTGAACTGAATAGAGAGAATGAATTTAGCTCTGCATTCAAGACCACATGCTTTGAGATTGTGGATGTCATGAGACCTGCTACATCAAGCTCATTCTGCCTCCACTGCCCTCCACGGTAGACTGGACATTACAGAAAAAAATGCATTCCTTCTCCCATAGGTCACCTTTGTCTGGGTATTCTATCAAAGCAACAGGAAAACAAACTACCTAACTTTTTAATGTGCATCACCATGGACAGGTTAGGTGGCCTGACCTTATTGGTTTGGTATGAACAGTAATACTGTCTTTGTAGAGAAATTAAAAGCTTTGAACCCAGTTAAATAATTACACAGAAGGTCAAAAGTGTCAAAGTTTGTCCCAGATATCCTCAAGAGGTATTGAGGGATTTAGCTCTGATATTTTATTTTTGAAATTATTGAGGTATTTTATTTATTGAAAAATAAAAAGAAATTAGAGATGTTAGAAATACAACCTAAAATCAGATCTGAGCCTTAATAGTCAACAACTGATACCTAAGAGGGGTTTATTCACTTTTAAAAAATTGCTTCTGTTAATACTTGTTTTATATTTTTTTATCACGTTTTCTACTTTGTGATGTAAAGTTGGAAATGTTTCGTTCTCAAGGTCATGTGCGCAGGACACGGTGAATAACCATCCATTCTCTCTTAGAGCTGGGTGAGTTCTTCACCACAACTGTCACCTGCCACCCCCAACAGAGCTGGGAAGACTGCAGCCAGAAATCAGCTCACACCAAATGATTCCATAGTTGGATCCATGACTAGAAACCATAAGAAGTGTAAGGAAATTCTATCAGCTGTGTCTGTAAGGGATACCCCAACCACTGGAGGAAGGCAGGCACACTATTGGCCATGACGTCTCCACGACTGCCACCAATCAACCTCCTCCACACAGATAGTCTTAACCTCCATAAAGCACCTTGTCAGCCTCAGCAGCAGCGGGGATACAGCTCACTTCAGTCAGCCAGGTTCTGAGATAAATGTGTTGTGGAAGTCTCTTTTTCCTTTTAGTATCTTGTATCTGCCCATCTGTTAGTTCCTTCTCCAGCACCCTTCAGTGAGGAATACGAGGCATTTTAATAAAGAGAAGGGAAGTAACCCCCACACGCCAGTTATCCACAAGAGATTAGTCACTGGTAGCAAAGTATTACTGTTCTATGCATCCTTGTCGAATTCTTCCCCCTCCACCCCGCTCTCATGTTTCTAGTCATGCTAGTACATGGGTTTGATCTCTGGCCCTAAGGTAGAGAGGCCTAGCGAGGCTGGCTTTGCCCCTCTTCAGAAAGACACATCAGCCTGCATCTGAAAGGATAAAGAGTAGACTTGACACAATAGGACATGATCAGAAAGTTTTTCTATTTTCATATTGTTGAGAAATATCAGAGCTAAATCCTTAGTGATGACCTTGCCCATTGCTCTGGCTTTTTGACGTTGGGCATGAGACAGGCTGCTGATGCAACTTGCTAAAGAGTCAGTCTTATAAATTTTGAAAAGGTCTAAAAAAAAAGGGTGAATGGCCCTGATGACCTATCCAATGACCGTTCCCAAAGAACTTCATTATATATTTATGAGCAGTGACTTCTTCTTCCCCAGGATACCTTGAATTCTGAGATTGTGAGTTTGGTCACTGTGCAGCACTCTGACATAGTAGGCCCACGTGTAAGTGAGCCTTTAAAAATATAGGAGAAAATGCCCAGTGCACAGAAATTTATACTTGTTTATTCTCGGATGGGGTTAATGGTATTCAGTTGAAGTATTCATAGGTCAAATTCTCCAGATTTTATGAATAACCTGAAACCCCCAAATTATGGGTAACTAAAAAAAAACTGTTTAACTCACCAATGCCAATGGTGGGAGGGGCAAAATCAATTCAAAAATCACTATTAACAAAAATCAAGTCTGGCTTTGTTTGGTAGCTAAGACTTGAGATGAAACACAAACAAAAGGACCAAGCAAGCAATCGATACACCAGAGAATTATTAGGGAATTGTTTAGTACCCCCAAGGGTCATGACATAAAGGACTTGTTAAACTCACTTGTGTGCCCCATTCAACCTTGACAATGTGGGAAAAAGAAATGAGTGAAGGAAGTCATTTGAGGGAGAAGTTGTTAATGGAGCTTCTAGAGAGAGCTATTCCTGGACTCATCTTAGGAAACGTCCTTGTTCCATACCTGAGAATTAGTTTGTCTGCCTTGAGGATGTCAGCACAGAGGGGGAAGCTGATCGCATTCCATAACAACAATGCATCGAGTCTAAGAGCTACCATCTCCATAAGACTGACACAGCAAGACCAAATATACAGGGGAAGCAAATACGATGCTTCCTCCTACGTACCAGAGAAAGATACAGCCCAATCTTATAAGATAGCATTCAGGAACTGAAGAAGCTACTCTTGGGAGATGTCTTCATTGGCCAGGCATGTTAAAGAGATTGTTATGAACTTGCATTTTGTCCACAAGGATCAAGAACAAGAATCATGGCTATCTAAAGACAGCACTGTAGCGCTACTGGTCACGGGAGAAAACTTCCCTTTCTTTTCCCTTTTCCCCGTCCTGCTGTCCCAATATCTGAAACAATCTGAAGTTATCCAAGAGCCAAACCTCACTGCACCCATCCTTACTCCAAATGTTAAAGCACAACATTGGTGGAGAGAAAAGAGCCATCTGCATATCAACATAAGGTAGAACCTTTCATACGAAAGCACTGGATCTCAGAAGGTCATATAGGGCCACTTCAGCAACTAAGAGAACTAACTAGACCTTCTAGAACCAAGCCAAGATATCACTGAGAGGCAGGGACAGTGGCAAGGAAAATGCCAACCTGTTCAACTTAGTGTCTCCCAAATATGTAGTTCACTAATGACTGAGCACACACACACACACACACACACACACACACACACACACACACACAC
>CAJQZJ010003694.1:1901733-1916642 GCA_907164525.1 Lophiomys imhausi | reverse complement strand
AAAAAAAAAAAAAAAAAAAAAAAAAAAAGAAAGAAAAACCTATGGTACACCTACACAATGGAATACTACTCAGCTATCAGAAACAATGAAATCATGCAATTTGCAGCCAAATGGATGGAACTAGAAAAGCTCATCCTGAGTGAACTAACTCAGACTCAGAAGGATGCACATGGCATCTATTCACTTATAATCTGATTTTAGCCATATAGTACAGGATAACTATTATACAACCAACACGCCAAAAGGAACAGGAACATAGACTTTGTTGATGAGACACTTTGCCCTAGTGGTGCTGCCATATAGGCCCCCGGTATATGAGGAGGCTCTTGACCCTCAAGTGACTGCTGAACTGGGGTAGGGGACTGATGTGTGGGGACACTCCACTCTGGAGGAGTAGGATGGGAGGGTGGGAGGGTGGGACTGGGAGGGGTGGAGGGGGGCACTGTGATGGAGATGTAGCTTGAAGTAGTGAATAAACATAAAAAAGGAAATAGTCACTAAAAGTGAAGGTGTGCCAATGAAGACTTTCAAAAATTAATATTAATTCTAACTGAAAGCAAACAGAGAGTAAATTTATTTTACCAATCTTATAATAATAAGCTCAGATTTTCTTCCTTTAGTTTGAATCTTCTGACCTGAGCTTTGCCTGGTCTTTACTTCCTGAATAATATAGTTCTAAGCATTATGAACATTCTCCACTCTTTGATCTTCAATGTGAATCCAAACCTTAATGTCATTTATTAAGAAAGCAAAGGATAGCCTTCAAGAGTTTCATATTTTTAATAAAAAGTTTTAGAGTTTGTTATGAAAGCAATAGAAGCTCTTAAAGACAAACTTTGAAAAATCACGCTATCTCTATTAGCTCCTTCCAAAAGACTTCAACTTGTTTTCAAATAAACAGAAAAATATCTTTTCATGTTCACATTCCACTGCTCTATGTAAAGTCAAATTAAAATTTACACTTTTGGATCCAGGTACAGTGGGAATCAGATGGATTGGGAATCAACTCAAATGACTTTTGGTAAGCAAACAGTTTCCTTTTCCTGAGCAGACTTGTATAGGCTGACTAGGAGGTGCTCTAGTAGTCCGAGTCCTAGCTGTGCTGAGGGCGTTAGTCAGCATGTGTCACAAGAAAGTTAAGAATTTCCATTAATCCATCATATATCAGCTAAGAATACCTATGTCACAAGTCTCCTGCCCTACACAATGTTGCCCCTACTAGAGTTTGAATGTGAAATATCCTGTAAGGACTCATGTATCTGAACACTTGGTCTGACTTTTGGCACTATTTGGGAATGTCTTGGAAATTCTAGAAGGCAGACCCTCACTGAAGGAAATGAATCACTAAGGGTAAGGCCTGAGATGTAATAGCCCAATCTAACTTCCTGTTCACTGTCTGCTCCCCAACTGCAAATGCAACATGACTAGCAGTTTCACTTCCTGTACCATGATTTTTTTCTTTTTTTACTGCCGCCATAGTTTTACTGCCATGGTGGATTGTAGCCCCTCAAACTGTGAGCCAAGACAAAACTTTCTTTCTGTAAGTTGCTTCTTGTAAGGTGTTTTGTCAGGGCAGTAAGAAAACCAGGGAATACAATATCCAGTGATGATTCTTTAACACATTTTACAGTTTGCAGCATGCTCTAACATGTTGCTAGACACACACACACACACACACACACACACACACACACACACACACTGCTCTCTGTAAATGCTTTCTTTTAAGTGTTTTTGTTCATGTTCTTCTTTGTGGCTGTAACTGTCTTTTAGAAATTGAAATTTTTTATGTGGGTGTTATTAACATGGGCTACGTATGTGTAAAGTTTATAATTTGATAACTTTTAACATAGGTATATAACTCTGAAATCATTAGCATAATCAAATAATGAACATGTTGACCACCAACAAAGTATTTTTCCCTTAACTTTCTATTGTTTTTCTCAGGCTTCTCCCACCTTGGCAGGAAACCACTGATGTGCTAGTCATGATATGAAATCTGTATAGACTTTTATACAAATGGAATTAAACAGCATCCTTAGGATTTTTTCTTTTTTTTTCTTTTATTCATTACTTTGTTTGCTAATCTGTATACACTGTATGTATATGCCATGGAGGGTCTTCTTTTTCATAGGCCCTTAATTTCCCTTTTTTTACCAATTTTTTTTCTCTAAGTGAAGTTTCTGGGACTATTTCTTCTAGTGTTTGGATGGAGAAATGTGTTATTTCTAAGATGTGTGTGTGTGTACTGATTAGCCTTAACTGACAACTTGATGCAGCCTAGTCACCTGAGAAGGGAATCTCAATTGAGGGATTGCTCAGATCAGAGGTCTGTGGGCATGCCTGTGTGGAATGATCTTGATTGTGAATTAATGTATGAGGAGCCAGCCCTTGGGGAGCCACACCATTCCCTGGGCAGGTGGTCTTTGCCTGTATAAGAAAATTATCTAAGCATAAACCTACTGGGATCCAGGCAGCAGCGTTCATCTGTGGACCCTGCTTCAGGTTCCTGTTGGAGTTCCCTGACTGCCCTCGATGATGGATTGTCAGTTGTAAGCAGAAATAAATCCTTTCTTCCCCTGAGTTTCACTGGGTTTGGTGTTTGTTAAAGCCACAGAAAGGAAACTAGAACTCAGAATTACAATACAAGCCAATCGAATCAGGAACTACTGTCCCTTTTTATAGTTATTTCTCATTTTTTACTTCATTTTGTTTTGTTTTGTTTTGTTTTGTTTTTCTTGATAAGATGAGGCTCTTTATTTAGATGCTGGTGCCTTCCTGGCACCAGCACTGAACCTGAAAGATCTTCCAAGATCCAGAACATAGATGTTCCAGACCAGGTCTTAAAAAGGCAAACAATTGCAGGCAGGCAGGGTCTTATTTTAATGTGTACCTTGCAGTTGCCTTATTTTTGTTTTTGTTTTGTTTTTTTTTCTAGCAGAATAAGCAGATTTGATTACAAAAGCAGAAATACTGGACAGTCTTATGATCTATTATCTTTTTTATTATTTATTTATTTATTGCTTCAGGTTACATCTCCATCACAGTACCCTCTTTCCACCTTCCCAGTTCCTCCCTCCCACCCTCTACCCCCTAATCCTTCCATCCCACTCCTCTGGAGTGGAGTGTCCCTACATAACAGTCCCCCGCCCCAGTTCAGAAGTCATATGAGGGCCAAAAGCCTCCTCATAAACTGGGGCCTACAAGGCAGTACCAACAGTGAAAAGGGTCTCATTGCCAGGGAGAGAAAACTTAAAAAAAACACACAAACAAACAAATAAACAAACAAAGTCTATGTCCATATTCCCTTTGGTGCGTTGGTTGTAGTATAGATATCCTGTACTATATAGCTAAAATCCGACTGTAAGTGAATAGATGCCATGTGCATCCTTCTGAGTCTGGGTTAGCTGACTCAGGATGAGCTTCTCTAGTTCCATCCATTTGGCTGCAAATTGCATAATTTCATTGTTTCTGATAGCTGAGTAATATTACATTGTATAGATGTACCACAGTTTTTTAATCCATTCTTCGGTTGAGGGACATCTGGGTTGTTTCCAGTTTCTAGTTATTTCAAATAAGGCTGCTATGAACATAGATGAGGAAACTTCCTTGTGATTCGGTGAGGAGTCATTTGGGTGTATACCCAGAAGTGGTATGGCTCGGTCCTGAGGCAAAGCTATTCCAAGTTTTCTAAGGTATCGCCAGACTGACCTCCATAGTGGTTGCAAAAGCCTGCATTACCACCAGCAATGGAGGAGTGTTCCCCTTTCTCCACACCCTCGCCAGCATGTGCTGTCATTTGAGCTTTTGATTTTTGCCATTCTGACAGGTGTGAGATGGAATCTCAGAGTAGTCTTGAGTTGCATTTCTCTGATAATCATGAGCATTTCTTCAAGTGTCTCTCAGCCTTTAGGAATTCCTCCTTTGTGAATTCTCTGTTTACTTCTTTCCCCCATTTTTAAATTGGATTATTTGGTTTCTTGGCATTTAATTTCTTGAGTTCTTTGTAAATTTTGGATACTAGCCCTTTGTCAGAAGTGGGGTTGGTGAAGTTTTTTCCCAATCTGTAGGCTGCCATTTTGTTCAAATGACAGTGTCTTTTGCCTTACAGAATCTTTTCAGTTTCATGAGATGCCATTTATTGATTGTTGATCTCAGGTCCTGAGCTGTTGGTGTTCTGTTCAGGAAGTTGTCGCCTGTGCCAATGAGTTCGAGGGTTTTTCCCACTTTCTCTTCTAGTAGATTTAGTGTGACCGGGTTTATGTTAAGGTCTTTGATCCACTTGGACTTAAATTTTGTACAAGGTGATAAGTATGGGTCAAATTTCATTCTTTTACAAGTGGACATCCAGTTGGACCAGCACCATTTGTTGAAGATGCTGTCCTTTTTCCATTGTGCAGTTTTGGCTTCTTTGTCAAAAATTAGGTGGCCATAGGTGTGTGGGTCCATTTCTGGGTCTTCAATTCAATTCCATTGATCCACTGGTCTGTTTCTATACCAGTACCATGCTGTTTTTATTACTATTGCTCTGTAGTACAGCTTGAAATCTGGGATGGTGATACCTCCAGATGTTTTTTGTTTTTGTTTTTTTGTACAGGATTAATTTAGCTATTCTGGGTTTTTATTGTTCCATATGAAATTGAGAATAGTTTTTTCCAGGTCTATAAAGAACTGTGTTAGTATTTTCATAGGAATTTCATTGAATCTATATATTGCTTTTGGTAGGATGGCCATTTTTATTATGTTGATCCTACCTATCCATGAGCATGGGAGATCTTTCCATCTTCCAAAGGCCTCTTAAATTTATTTCTTCAAGGGCTTGAAGTTCTTTTTGTACAGGTCCTTTACTTGCTTGGTTAGAGTTGGATCTCCCCTTTACTTCATTTTGAATGTCTTTATTCCTTTAACCTTTCTCCAAACTATTTCCTACAAATATTCAATTTAACGTTTCTAATAAATTATAAAATAATAAGAATAACTAAAATAGGAAGCTTAATTATTAATTAATTAATGGTGATGACAATTAAGGATATTGTATGGAATCATGTATTCCTGAAATCAGGGAAGGCTTCATGAAAGAAGAACTTTCTACACTAAGCTTCAAAATAACATTCATTTGAGTCAGACTTTTAAACTGGATATGTTTCAGATAACTAGGAGGAACATGAGAGTAGAGGGTATTACAAGAGCAGAGAGGAGAGGAAGTATGGAGTGATGGTTTGGAATCACAAAACTGAGTGAAACTCCAGCACAGAGAGAGAGAGAGAGAGAGAGAGAGAGAGAGAGACTGAAGTCCTGTTCCTGAGAGACAGATGAATAGTACTCTCCAGAAACCACCAACGTGGATTTTATTGGGTTTAGCTTTTCTGAAGCAAACTGAGAGAGATTTATCTTTTCTGGGTCTGGTGGTTTTAAGTTTTTGAAACCATAGCCTCAAAGACAGGAAAAGAAAACCGTCAATTGGAAGAGGCCACCCATGCAAAAACTCGAAGCCTCCAGCCAGGCTATTTATTCTTGGTCATGTCTTTGGGCACAAGGCAACTGTTTAGGATAAGAACTTGGGATTGTATGGCAAGTGTAATCGAATACAGACAAGACAGAGAGGGGAAATTTGTTTTTACGGTCATCAAGCATGCTTGTCGAAAGGTTACCATGACCAAAAGCTATTATTTTGGATTGCTTTTGGCACAGTCTGTCAGTGAACTATTGATATGAAAAGTCTTTCTCTTCATAGAATATTTTAGAATTCAGCTTAATATAAAATACGAAGTCTACAGTTAATACACAGGGTGGCATTTGGTGCCAGAGATGAAATATTTACTGGTTGAATATACAGTGACGAAAAAGATTTTCAAACAGGCAATAAATCATAGGATCTGAACTCTGTCTTAATATTATGTTTACTGGTGGAAAAAAAAAAACTTAGTCCAAAGAAAAAATTAACCCATTGCTGTAGTTCCCTCAGGCAGGGTGCATGAAAAATAATAATCAAATATCCTTTTGCTGAAGCAGGCAAATAGGAGAGAAATTTTATTTACCTTTGAATAAATTCATGACTGCAGTGAAATGAAGAATGCTACTACTCTGTCCTTGGTTCATCCATGGTTGATTACATCATATGCCTTTTCCACCCAGTCCTTTCTTCCCTCCCACCTCCAGTAGGCAGAATCCAATAGCATAACAGTTAAGAGCATCTGTCCTAGAGCCATTGCGATGGTTCAGATTTTGACTGTGGTAGTTACCAGTCATATTTCCACTTAGCTTTGATATTCTGCAAGTTATTCACCTACAGAATAATATGTTAATAGGCTTTTTCCTTGGTTTCTATAAGGATTAGATGGGTTAATGTACATACAGAGCCCACAGGAGCCATGGACTAATCCTCTGTGGTATCCTTCGTCCTCCTCTTCAGTTTTTCAAACATGACCTGTTTTTAAAGCCCAGATTACTTCTTTAATGAACTTTCCTTGTTCTGTATTATCATTGTCTAAGCATGCACAGCCTTTTAAGTATACATCTTTTCTGACATCCAGTTGTGTACTATGAGCAATTCCAAATTGGTTCCTGATTCTGCTAATAGGTAGGTTAGGTCAATCTCCTAAAAAGGAATAGAAACCAACTTTTGAAAATCTCCTCAAGATGGGTATGCCACTAGAAATGGGTGATACCCAGGGCACTCACAATCTCTCTCTGTCTCTCTCTCTCTCTCTCTCTCTCTCTCTCTCTCTCTCTCTCTGTCTCTCTCTGCATATATGTGTGTATATGTCTGTATCTCTCTCTCAGTGTGTGCATGTTATGTCTCAGTGTGTGTCTCTGTCTCAGTGTGTGTGTGTGTCTGTCTGTCTCAGTGTGTGTGTCTCTGTCTCAGAGTGTGTGTGTGCGCGCGCGCGCGTGAGCGCACACGTGCGCGCGCTCAGTGGAAGTCAGAGGACATTTTGCAGGGATCAATTCTTTCCACCCACCATGTGAGTTCAGGGAATTGAACTCAGGTCATCAGCCTTAGTGGCAAGTTTCTTCACCCACTGAGCCATCTCACCAGCTCCTACATTTTTAAAAAGAGTGTGCCATATGCATTCTGCTTAAAACAAAGCACGTATTTCCAGATTTCAGTATGAATGAAAGGGGTAAATTATGCTCCCTATGTATTGGCAAATATATTCTGTGTAGGTCGCTGTTCATGAGCCATTATTATAAATGAGAGGGTGGATGGATCAATGAATGGGTAGATGGATGGATAGGTAGCTGGGTGGGAAGACAGATGGACAGGTGGATAGTCAGTGTGTGGATGGATGGATGAGAGAATATATGGATGTATAGATTGAAAGATAGGGCAGGCAGATGGGTGGGTAGGTAGGATGAGTGGGTCAACATAAGTCTGCAGGGAAAAAAATTCTCCCAGAACAAAAGAAAGGATTTAACTTCTGGAAATAATTTACTACAAGAACTAGAAATAAATTTCAGAAAATATCTGCTTCCCATTATCTCTAAGGCACAGGATAAAAAGAAATATTTAAGAAGAATGAATTGAGATGAAACTCTGACAAGCAAGATGTCAGTCAGGGATACTGAAATACTGAATAAGAACAGTTAGTGTGGTCAGAAAATGGAGAATAATAAGAGGGAAGAAGAGACCTGAAGAGGGGATAAAGGGAAGGAGGTAGGAAGGAAGGTAGAGAGAGAGGGAGAGAGACAGAGAGAGAGAATGAGAACGACCCTGCTCTGTGTTGCTCTATTTCTTTTAAATTTAGTGTTCATGGAGAGCAATAAGTGATTTTCTTCAGTCCGAGATGCATGTTCCTAATTAGACTCATTTATTCTGTAATATGAAGAACATTCAGTGGAGGCAAGAGAAAGAAAGGGACCAGTGGAAGTCAGTGATTTGCTTGGGTTGATGGAAGTGGTAAAGAAGGATGAGTTTTATTCTCTATTTTATTTATCATTGTGAAGACAAAAAAAAAAAAAAAACATGTCTAACAGGATGTTGGGAGCATGGTTTGTAGGGATTACTTAAAATATATAACTTTCCTCAGGAGCCTCCAGAGAGGTAATTCCTAATGACACAATCTGCTTATGAAAATGGAAATATTGTGCCCATTAAATTTCCATTTGAAAACTTGTGTTCTCCAGAAGGGTTTCCATAATGAGGAAGAGCATCATGCAGGCTATGTGGATCTCTAGTGAAACTCAACAAGTTCAACACCATGATAGCTAGAGTTAGCTCCACCCTTTCCTATTACTTCAGTGAGTCTGTTCAGAAGGAGAGAGATGGAGGTGGGGAGAGGGAGGAGAAGAGGAAAGGGAAGGGAAGGGGGAGAGAGAAAGAGAGAGTCTTATCTTCTAAGACAAAAGTGAGACCACTGAGCATTTACCAGGACTTTCTAAGGTACACCCAAGCACTTCTGATATACAACCTTTCTTTTAAAATGATACACTTGAGTGATGAATGCTTAAAGCAAAGTTTCACAATTAATTGTGGAAGTTAAAATGAGGATATAAATTATGCAAATAGGCTAGTCTGCTTCCCCATTCAGCATTTTGTCCTGTGACTCCATCTGATGCTTCCTGCAAATTAACCTTTCAAAGAAGAACTGTCTCCAGTTTTTCTGTAATGTATCTTAAGGCGTTGCTGTAAAACAAATGTCTACTTAGATTTCTCACATTACGAACAGTGGGGCTATTAGTGCCTCAACTAAATGTTCAACCTTCAGACTTGATTTTAGTATTTCCTGGTTCCTCGTATGCAGCCTGTGTAGAAATCAACCTACTTCTGTTTGACCATCTCAGTACACATCCCAACTGGGTTTTCCCCAGAGAGCACAACTTCATGGTCCTATAATGACAGCTGAAGTCCTCACAGCCCAAGGCTAGAAGTGATGACTAAGACAAGGAAGGGTGCTTAGCATTATGTTGGAAATGGTCACACAAAGCAATGGAGTCCTGTGGAGCTCCCAAGCTGCCTTTGTGGCCTGAGTCTCCAAATCTTCCATGAGGTTCCACTTTAAACATACAACAGACCCATACAAAGCCTCAGCAACTGGTGAAGTATATTATTGTAACCAGCAAACCAAATCTGAACGCCTTAGGCAAGAGTTTTCACAAAGCACATTGGGGGAAATGCCAGCTTAGATGTTGATAGAGGCTCTGATTAGGGCTTTACCCACATCTTAAGTAAATAAATCCTGAACCCTCGTTACCACCCAGAATGGTTTTTCTTGAATGGAATTATTACTCAGTGAAAAGATAAACATGAAAATTTGAAACAGAAGTTTCTGTGCATTGATATTACACTACAAGAAACTAACTTAGAAAAGAAAACTAACTAACTTAGATGGAGAGGCAACCCACTGTGGACCTACTTCTCCTGAATACTTGCATCCATAATTGTTTCCCAGCATTTCCCTTGTGCATCTCTCAGCCTGGGATCAACCTCCTACTGTCATGGTGCCTCCTGATCAATGCCTCCTCATCAGCATCCAAGTGTCCACTTTTCTAGCTCCAACACCTAGCCCATGTGTATATCTGACTCTACTAACACTCATCCCATTAGCGAAGCCACTTGTCTTGAACTCAGGACCCTAACTTTTCTTCTCTAGGCTTCTCCTTACCTGAGCAGAAAATTGGACCTCTGGATCTCCTCTGTAAAGTGACCATAATGATAACGGGGTCCTCATAATGCAAGGAAAACAAAAGAGACAGTCGAGTACAGGACCCCATGCCTACTTACTATTCTTTCTTCATACTTACAGACAGGTCTATCTTGTTTGGCCCCTAACATGGTGCCTAGTGCAGTATAAGAACTTTGCAAAGGGTTTTGTTCACTTAGTAAATGAATGGACATGTGCAGTATTTCACCAATTCTCTAAAAGGGACTTTCAGAACATGGTATCACACAGGCTCCTCAGCCTAACTAACTCGGGGAGAAGGCAACCCCAGGTGTACTTCCTTCAGTGCCTTACTTGATCTTCATGTATATCTGAATGGCTGCCAATCACAGGATACTGTTGTTCTAAGTGCAAGGAGGAACATGTGACCAGATGGAGTCAATTAGATTATTTCTGGTAATGTTGCATCTTGAAGAATTAATAAAGGGATAGAATACAGCTGGAGGGATCTGTTAGTCAGTGGTGGCATTGCTGAAAAACTCGAAAACCATGGTATTGAAATGCCAGCAGCTGTCCTAAATCAGCCATTCCCGAGGTCTGCTTGTTGACGGCCTCCTGAGTCTGAGAACATCACTAGATCCTCCCAGCGAGTGTCTTTTGTAAGCTCAAGATCAGTTCCTGTTCCTCAGAAGCAAATAACAAACAAACAAATTCATATTTCTGCCTTATACCTGAGGAAATCCAATCTCCATGCAGGGCTAAGATGATCCACAAAAAAAATCTAAAACATATAGAATTTAGTAATGGAATGCACACAGGTTAATTTTTTTAAGGGATCGAAAAAATAAAAAGATTATGGGTGTTTTGTGCATGGAACAAGAAAACACACAATGATCAAAGAAGTTGATAAAATGTCAACACACACACACAGTCATCAAAGGCACTGGGGAACATTTTCCTGTGAGTGGATGAGTTGAGCAGTCAGTGTTCTGTTAATCACATATGTAAGTACACACGTGTACATATTGCCTGATGGGATATGTCATAATGAAATTATTTGAGGAAAAGGGTTTTTGAGGCAAGGTCTCATTCTGTCTTAGTTACTTTTCTATTACTGTGATAAAACACCATGATCACGGCAACTTCTAAAAGAAAGTGTTTAATTTGGGACTCAGGGATGCAGAGTTAGATTCCAAAACCTGATATCACGGCTGGAAGCACTGGAGCAGGCAGAAGCTGAAACTGTAGCTAAGAGCTTCTCTGTGATCCATAAGCAGGAGGAAGCAGAGAGAACCAGGAATAGTGTGGGTTTTTGAAACCTCAAAGCCTACTCCTAGTGACACACCTCCTAATTCTTCCCAAACAGTTCCCCCATCTGGAGACCAAGTATTCAAATATATGAGCCTATGGGGGTCATTCTTATTCAAACCACTACAATGGTCCAGGCTTGTACATGAGTCCCTAAGCCACCACACCAATCATTGGTTCATTTCTTTTTTTGTTTTGTTTTGTTTTGTTTTCATTGAAATGAAAGAAATCCAAGGCCAAAAGAAGTGAAACAATTTGTAAAGAAAGACAGCCTGCTTGGCAGATACTGCCTAGAATTTATAATCCCAGAATCCTTTCCACTGGCATCATGAGTTGTTGTAGCTGTACGCTGCAGCTTGCACAAACTATGAGTCTGGCAAACGGACCTTTTAAACTGAATTTAGAACAAAAGTTGAGGGTAATTAACAATTCATCCATAGCATTATAATGGTTTAAAGGAGCTTTCTATTTCTTAAAACAGTTGGAGGTTTGAGGAGTGGGGAGTGAAATTCAGAAATCACCTGGTTGAGTAACCAGAAGTTTCCATTGCCCCTTAAAAGCTGGTTTTTGGGCATCTTCATATCCATCATTCATGCCTGAGGCCATGCTGCTGATCCTTGTGGACTCAACACTGTCCATTCCTACAGTCAAGGGCTACATCCCAGCAGCTTTCTCCCTTTACTCACATCCAAGTACCTACCCATGAACAGGGATTCAAACAGGAAGATCAGCCATCAGCCGGGCCTTCTTGTAGTGCAGTCCCTGACCTACATTGTCTAGTGGAGACAGAAACCCAGACTCAGAACAACCACCATAGCCTGAGTTCTCCTAAGCCCCTGACTCATTCCTTCCAACTCCTTCCTGACTTTAGACCTTCCAACTGAACTCCTGGAATTCTTTTAGATACCCAACTCCAAAACTAGAATTCTCATCTGGCAAAAAAGCCACAGTCCAGGATCCTTGGACATATATTGATCAGTCCATCAGATGTGTAGATGAGTTCGTTATGCACTATGCATTAATTCTGCCTCTATCCTCCTGGATTGTGACATCGGGCCTGTATGGTTGCCCAACCCTTGAATGCAAGCTTCCACTGCATTTCCCATGCAGTCAGTGTTCATTGGGAAGTGCTGGGTCCCTGTTGAACCAATGTCTCAGAAAGCTCTCATGCTCTTTTTTTTTTTGATTTTTTTTTTACTTTATTTTTTATTTCTTCAAGTTACATCTCAATTGAAATCCCCTCCCTACCCCGCCTCCAGTCCCACCCTCCCACCCTCTTCCGCCTCAACCCACCCATCCCCTTCCTTTTTTTTAAGTTTAAGATATATCTTTTCCCCCCAACAGCTCCCCCTTTCAGTCCAACAAATGGCTCTTGCTCTTATAATAATAAATACAATACAAAACAACAGAGGTAATTAGGCCAAAATTATGAGAGTTATATGGCTTGGCATACAATCCCAATGTCCAGTCTATATGTATTTGGCACCTGACTTCAACATTCTACTGTCGACCTATCTCCATGAGTTTAAAGTTCTATATCCAACTCAACTTTCATCACAATTTAAAAAGCATCTTCTTAGAACACCCTCTTGATTCCCAAACAACTCAAAATTTAACTATGAGACTCTAGCTATCTATTCTTCAACCACCTCAGAGACCT
This sequence comes from Lophiomys imhausi, assembly GCA_907164525.1. Lineage (NCBI taxonomy): Eukaryota > Metazoa > Chordata > Mammalia > Rodentia > Muridae > Lophiomys > Lophiomys imhausi. The sequence continues at coordinate 1,904,072 of CAJQZJ010003694.1, read as the reverse complement.
GAGAGGGACAAATATATCTGATTATATAGGAAGTTCAGGGCTGCAGCTTCCCAAACTAAGAAATGACATACCAGTGGCTGCCTGGACAGCTCCCATTTTCTCTCCATACATTACAGCATCAATCTTCAGTCATTTGGCCCCATTTCTCTGACAGACATTGATTGTAGAGCAGGGGTTATGAAGGACTCGCCTACCCTGTCTTGGCAGAGCTAGGCTGTCGACTTACCTGCTTCCAAGTTTTGTCCTTTTTGGACAGCAGTCTGTCTACAGTTGAAGCAAGGGGTTTTTCCTACCCTGTCTTGGCAGAGTTAGGCTGTCGACTTCCCCGCTACCAAGTTTTGTCCTTTTTGGACAGCAGTCTGTCTGCAGTTGGTGCAAGGGGCTTTTTCATGCCAAGAGAAAGGCTTGCCACCAATTCAACCATCTTACAGTGGAGGTTCTTCGATGCTTATCCTCTACTTGGAGTAGAATAGGGTTGCCGTCAGGCGCTGATATGTCTCGATATAAAACAAAAATCTTGATTTAAGATAACATCTTTGAATGCCATATTCTGCAGATCTCAAGGGGTTTTTGAAGATGCCCTATCCACCTCTTGTATTTAGATAAGCAAATGTTGCTTGTCTCTTAGCAACCTGATTATGGGTAGTTTAGAGAATATCTGTGATAGACTGTCATAGTAGCCAACAAAGAGACATGTTTGCATGACTAGGAGTTTGTTTTAACTATCCTAGACCGTTTTAGACGGTTGGTATCAAGAGGTCAGAGCTTCACATTTTATTTTTAAGTATCTCTAGGTATGATATCATTGGGAAGCATTACCTTTAAATTTGTATCAATATACAAAGATCTTATAAAGTTCAGATTTACATTATTTACCACTTCCTATCTCCTACTCATGCACTGTTCTTAATACAAGATTCACAGATGTATCCACTGCTCCTAGTGAGACAAGGTTTGCTCCCAGTACCCCAGGCCTCCCTTCAGACTGGTTGAGAATTATGTATTTAATAATATGCTTCCAAATGTCCTGAGTGAGCCCCTTAACACGTTGTTTGATAATTATGTTGCCAACACACGAACATGTGGAGGGCACATTCCAACTAGGGCATCCTCCAGCCCATGGCTCTCGTTCTCGATCTGGATAACAGTTAAACACTCCTGCTAAAAAGCAACAACTTATTTTAAAATCCAATAAAGATGTAGATCCGTGAGAGGTCGTGGTACTTGTCAGTAGGTTGCCTTCCCACAGTACTTAGGTCCTTTTCAGGATGCCCATCTTTTCTTTATGAAAGCATTTGGAAAACGGTGACAGCAACACATCTTGGAAGACCCATATGTGCCCCACAGAGCTAGCTCGCTTGTCTAGGAGGGTGTTGTTGTTCTATTACTTGGCGTATATCTGTTGTAGGTGGACATGGACCTTGACCACTTGCACCCCTACCCTCTCTATCTCCCCATTCCTCTCCCACCAGTTCCTTCCCTTCCCTTCTCTCTGCCTCTCTCTCTCTCTCTCTCTCTCTCTCTCTCTCTCTCTCTCTCTGTGTGTGTGTGTGTGTGTGTGTGTGTGTTTCTAGGATCCACATATGAGAGAAGGTGTGATTTTTGTCTCTCTTAATCTGGCTCATTTAACTGAATATAATGATTGTCAATTCTACTTTCCTAAGAACAAGATAATACTTGTTCTTTATGACCGAATAAAATGCCACTGTATGTGCATACTACATATACATTCAGCTAATGGCACGTTAATTGTAGAACCTGGCTACAGTGAGTACTACCAGTATAAACACATATGTGCTAGTTATCTCTGTATTATGTGGACATAGACTCCTTTGGGCATATTCCCAGGAATGTGTTTGTTTCTTGAGACAGGGTCTCCTGTATAGCCCAAGTTGGCCTTGGACATGAGATCCATCTACCTCAGCCTCCTCAATGTCAGTATAAAAGGTGCACAACACCATACCTTGTAACTTGCAGAACTATTTTCCATAAAAATGACAGAATCTTTCTACTGAACTCCCATCCAAACAAATATTTGGCCCATCATTACCAGCATTGCCCAATAAATTCAACATGGCTAGAGATGACCTCTCCTATGAGAAAACTTGTATTAGGATCCAGCTAGCAGTTTAAAAGATCAGAACAAATAACAGCACCAGGATGTGATCCCAAAAATAGGAAAGACGCCTAGGCCAGCAGGATGGCCCAGCAGATGAAGGAGCTGGCTGTCAAGCCTGATGACCTAAGGTCAATCCCTGGGTCTCACAGATAGGAAAGAGCTTCTCTCTCTCTCTCTCTCTCTCTCTCTCTCTCTCTCTCTCTCTCTCTCTCTCTCTCTC
>CAJQZJ010003694.1:1880915-1899227 GCA_907164525.1 Lophiomys imhausi | reverse complement strand
TGTGTGTGTGTGTGTGTGTGTGTGTGTGTGTGTGTGTGTGTGTGTGTTTGCTTGTGTACTTGTCCTCTTTTGAAGTAGGGTCTCTCAGTGAACCTGGTAGACGCTGCTGTGGCTAGGTTGGGAGGCCAGCAAGCCACAGGGTCCTCCAGTCTGCGCCTCAGAACTAGGATTGCAGGCATACATCAGTGCCCTACCTTTTCCCCATGGGTGCTGAGGATCTGGACTCGGGTCCCCACCCTTAGTTAAGGTTGTCATTTTACCAGTGAAGCCATCTTCCCAGCCACGACTGACTATAATCTCACGACACAACCTTCCATTTGTTGGATGGCGTAAGATATTCCACTTCTCTAATTTGTGGGGAAAAAAAAAACCTTTGAAACAGTTTCCCCTCAGATTCACCTCTACAGAAGGGAGACCCAGGCATGAGGAAAGAGAAAGACAAAAGACCTTCTCCAGCAAAGTCATGGGACTTTGTTGAATCTCTATGGTAAATCTCACCAAAGCACTTTTGGAATCTGGAATTATTTTCCTGCATCCAAAGGAGGTCAAGTCCTGAGTTATTCCTTAGGACTCAGGTTGCCCTTTACTTTCCTTCTCACTATACCCCATCTGGAGAGAGACACAGAAGATATCAAATTAAAAAGGTGGAAGTGGGTGGTGTAGGAAAGGAGACGAACTCCAAGGGAAAACAATAAAACCATGCTGAGTTTGAGGGTCAGGTCCAGACCCCAGAACCATGGTGGTAAATGTTTCCTTGCCTTGCTGACTCCATGTCTTCAAGCATCTCTCCAGCCCTTTCCTGCACAGCTCTGAGTTCTGTTCCCCCTGAAAGAGCCCCAGACTTAGCGAATTCCACCTACATTCCTTCTCTGTCCTGCTTGGGGAAGGAAGGTTCAGGTGGGACCCAGAGGAATGGGACGGAGGGTTGTCTGACACACAGCCCTGATCTGACTGTAGCTAGTTTGCACTGATTTATTTGTGTTCACTGGGAGCTGCAGACTGAAATAATGCCTGAATTCAATTCTGTTTTCCCCAGCAGACTCCTTGGCTTCTCAATCGTTCTAACCCCTTGGCAATATTGGTTTGTATTCTCTTCTTAGACTGTAAACCTTCAGCTTCTCCTTCCATGGTTTGTGTTCCACGTCACTCAAGTGCCTTGTTTCCTGGGCTCAACTCTCTTCCTCCCTGACTCTCCACTCCCTCCCACCCAGTCATTTCTGCTTGCTTGCCTGCCTGCCTTCCTGTCTTCTTTTTCATCTCCTTTTTCTTTTTCCGGTATTGGGAAATGAACCCACGGTTTCACACATATTAGGCAAGTGCTCTACCACTGAGGTACAAGCCAAGCTCTTGTCTTTCTTTCTTTTACTTTCTCAGGAGGTTGTGGGAAAGCCATTTAAGAGTCCCTGGAGCTGGTTCAAGGACGTGCCATCACCAAGATGGAGCTAATGAGGGATAGTGACACATGGTAAGGTACCATGCACAGGTTCTTAGCTCTGTCTCTATTTTTTTAACCACTTCGGCATTTACCTCCCAGAGAGGCTCGTGGGCTTGGCAGGAGTACAGTTAGTGTGATGACTATTACAGTAGAAGACACTTAGAGAACACCCCAGCTGTTTCACAGGGGCTGCCTCTCCCTCAAGACACTGCCTCAATTACTGCAAGTGAAGTAACAAGTGCACTCCTTACGTTTACAAATAATTTTCACGAGAAATCCCAGAATCAGTTTGCTCATTGTCTAGTTCTTTTTATTTGTATTCTTTGGTTCTCTTGACACATGAACTCCTTCTTGACCTCGTGGATCGCTAGAACTTATCAACAAAGAAGTATTTCACGGAGTTTGTCGGCAACTAGCTTTTCACATCTGTCCCTTATGTATACTCTTAGTCATGATAGGATTGCAGTTGAATACTCTCTGTGTATCAGCCACTTAACCAACAGGCCTAACCCACACCATCCGCCTGATAAACCCACAGTGAGGGCTGCATGAGTTAACACTCTACAATAGGGTCTCTATGTTTGCTAGGACCTGGAAAGAAAAAGAATACTGTCTTTCCTACCCTTCTGTCTACTGCATAGCATATATTCCCAGCTCTGCACACAGTGGGCACTTGAATAATAGCAGGGAATGTACTTTCAAATCTAGAGAACCACATAACATTCCTTAGGCAGTGATGACAATTCTTCAAGAAGCCATCTGTGAAGTAAGTCTGTAGTGTTCCATTTCAGTCCTCAGTGCCATGGCTGGATCAACAGCTATTGTTATGAAAGAGAGACCCAAATATTCACCATCCCCTGTCTGGGGCACAAGTCATGTACCTCTGGGTATAAGAAAGGAAGTATGTGTATGAGTGTGGTAGGTACCTAGGCAGAAGCCATCAAGATGAGCAAATGCTAGGTGTTTGTTTTTTTCTAGGCCACAGCCCAGTGGTTCCACGTTAGTAGCTGGGCTTGTATTAGTTTTCTTTCTATTACTATGATAAAATATGCAACTTGGAGAAGAAAGAGTTTGTTTCCTCTCACAATGCCCACACCACAGTCGGTCTCTAAGGGAAGTCAAGTCAGGGGATAAACTCAAATGACAAATGAAGCAGAGACCATGGAGGAATGCTGTTTACTGTTTCTTCCACAATGCTTGCTCATCTTGACTTCTTACACAAGTAAGAACCACCTACTAGGGGTGATACCACTCACACAATGATCTGAGTCCCTCTTTACCAGTAATGAATTAAAAAAAAAAAACGCTCCACTGATAGACATGCCCACAGGTCAATCTTATGGTGATAACTCCTCAATTGAGAAGCCAAAACCGTACAATGAAAAAAGGACAGCATCTTCAGAAAATAGTGCTGGTCTAACTGGATGTCCACACGTAAAAGAATGAAATTAAACCCATACTTATCACCTTTTACAAAACTTAAGTCCAAGTGGATCAAAGACCTTAACATAAGATTGGACACATTAAATCTATTAGAAGAGAAAGTGGTGAAAACCCTCAAACTCATCAGCACAGGTGACAACTTCCTGAACAGAACACCAACAGTTCAGAATCTAAGACCAACAATCAATAAATGGGACCTCATGAAACTGAAAAGCTTCTTTTTTTTTTTTTTTTTTTGGTTTTTCGAGACAGGGTTTCTCTGTGTATCCTTGGCTGTCCTGGACTCATTTTGTAGACCAGGCTGGCCTCGAACTCACAAAGATCCGCCTGCCTCTGCCTCCCAAGTGCTGGGATTAAAGGCGTGCGCCACCACCGCCCGGCTCTGAAAAGCTTCTTTAAGGCAAAAAGACACTGTCATTTGAACAAAACGGCAGTCTACAGATTGGGAAAAAATATTCACCAACCCCACATCTGACAGAGGACTAATATCCAAAATTTACAAAGAGCTCAAGAAATTAAATGCCAAGAAATCAAATAATCCAATCGAAAAATGGGGAACAGAGCTAAACAGAGAATTCACAAAGGAGGAATCCCTAATGGCTGAGAGACACTTGAAGAAGTGCTCAGCATCTTTAATCATTAGAGAAATGTATCTCAGAATAACTCTGGGATTCCATCTCACTCCTGTCAAAATGGCTAAGATCAAAAACTCAAAAGACAGCATATGCTATCCAGGCTGCAGAGAAAGGGGGACACTCTCACATTGCTAGTGGGAGTGCAAACTTGTACAACCACTATGGAAATCAGTCTGGCAATATCTTAGAAAACTTTGAATAGCTCTATCTCAAGACCCAGCCATACCACTTCTGGGTATATATCCAAATGATTCCTCACCAAACCACAAAGACATCTCCTCATCTATGTTTATAGCAGCCTTATTTATAATAGCTAGAAAATGGAAACAACTCAGATGTCCCTCAACTGGGAATGGATTAAAAAACTGTGGTACATCTACACAATGGAATACTACTCAGCTATCAGAAACAACAAAATCATGCAATTTGCAGCCAAGTGGATGGAACTAGAGAAGCTCATCCTGAGTGAGCTAATCTAGACTCAGAAGGATGCACAGCACATGGCATCTATTCACTTATAGTCGGATTTTAGCCTTAGAGTACAGGATAACTATACTACAACCAATGCACAAAAGGGAACAAGAACATAGACTTTGTTTCCTATCAATGAGACACTTTGCCCTAGTGATGCTGCCTTGTAGGCCCCCAGTGTATGAGGAGGCTCTTGGCCCTCATATGACTGCTGAACTGGGGCAGGGGACTGTTATGTAGGGACACTCCACTCCAGAGGAATGGGATGGAATGGATAGGTGGTACAGGGTGGGAGGGCGGGACTGGGAGGGTCAGAGAGAGGATACTGTTATGGAGATGTAACCTGGAGTAGTAAATAAATATAAAAAAAAGAGATGTCCTCTTCCCAGACGATTCTAGTTTTTATTTTTTTTTCTTTTTTTTCCATCCAAATTTACTTCATAATTGGTTGGATACAAATTAATGCACAGAAATTAAACAAGATATATGTAACAATTTAACAGAACCTGATGATCCAATTTCTGTATTTTCCAAATTCATCTTTAAGTCTTTCCATCACGGGGTTCATCGGGAAATTAAGCAAGGTATGAACGCTTCATCTCAATGTCAATCAACTATTTTTTTTTAAATACTTTATTTTTTTTCTTCAAGTTACATCTCAGTAACAAACCCTTCCCTATTCCCCCTTCCTATCCCGCCCTTCCACCCTCTTCCCCCCAGAAGTTTCCCCTTTCAGTCCAACAGATGGTTCCTTCTCTTATAACAGTAAGTATTATACAAAACAATAGATTCTAGTTTTTCAAGTTGATAAAAAAATAACCATAACAATAACCAGCCAATCAACCAAATAAACAAAAAACCCACACAGGGGTAGCCAGACACTCTGAAGTGGGCGCTGCTGGTGCTGCTACTACAGCCGTGGACTCCCTGTGGCACATATTTACTAGTTGGTATTGGGGTATTTCTGAAGGGCGTCTCAGATTTCTGTGTATTTCCAGCTGTGCCTCCGAAGCAGCTCTACACATGACTTTAAGTAGATGAGGGCTCTTCCTGCAATCCAGTGTGGTTAATTGCTTTGGTCTTACAGAACTTTATAGTCCCAAGCTGACTAAGTTTGTTTTCATCCTCTGACAGACTACTGACTGTAAGATCCGACGCTGAGACTGGAAAGAGCAGTGGGCAAGCTAAGGGCATCTCTGAGAACACTCAGGGATTATACCAAGGAAGTCTCCTCTGAGGAAACAATCTATGTGCATAGTGCCCGCCGCTATGCTTTACTGTGTATTCCTTACTTTTCTTGTTGCTCTGTTAAAGGGCCTGACGGAAAGTGACTTAATGGCAAAGGGTTTATTCAAAGTCAGAAGGCATGCAGTCTGCCATGTCAGGAAAGGTATGGAAGTAGGACAGAAGACAGCTGGCTGCACCATACCCACAGTCAGGAAGAAATGGGAGATGAATCCGGGTGCACAGCTTACTTTTTGCTTCTTGTGCAGTTCAGGAACCCAGTTCATGAGATGGTGCTGCCCTCACGTAGGGCGGCTCTTCCCTCTTTTGTTAGATTGTTCTGGAAATACCCTTACAAGCAAACCCAGAGCTGTTTTCATGGAGTTTCCAAATCTAGTCAAGTTGGTGATGAAGATAAAACAGGACATTGCTGCCAGAGCCAGAAGAGACAGCACTGGGGACAAGTCCTAACACATCGGAAGCTTTGAGACAAAGAGGTGAGCACAGCAGAGAAACGTGATGTAGCATCCAAGACTCAAAGAAAGCCTGATTTGAAATAAGTAAATTGCAAACTCAGAGTGTGAGCGGCCTCTATCTACCTAAGATGAAACCAGACTGTGAGCCAACCAACACACAGAGCCAGAGAGGTTGAATGGACAAAAGAGCTGACTTCATCACTTTGGCAGGACTTCCTGGAACTTTTGTGGATAAAGAATCCATGTCAATTCCCAAAAGGAAAGAAAATAAGATATTGTCTGCAAAGACCTATCATTTCACTGTTCCCCCCAAAGCACTCTGGTAATAAGTTTCACCATGTTAAGATGTTGCATGTGGCTGGCTTCACCGACCCTTCCTCAAGAGCCCTTCCCAACACATCTACATGGACTCTCTTTTCCATCCTTCACTTGAACTCCTTTTCTTTCTGGGCCTCTGTACTCCAGAGAAGCAACATTTCAGAGGCAAAGTGCTCTAGACCTACCTGATGCCTTAGTTCCCTTTTATTCCCAAGTAGGAGTCTTAGGCCTGCACCTCAAGTTCTCACTGGTCAGTCCCCTGCTTTACCCAGTCATTGACAGAGGGAGATGAGTAGTTCTTAAAGTGGAATCTCAAGGAACAGATGCAACGGCTGTGAAGAGAAGACCATGTGAATAGGGAATGCAACTGAACCAGGAGTTCTAGTGCAAACCTAACAAATACAGACTAAAAGAATAGGTTAGAAGGCTGGCCAAGTAGAAGCCAGGTTCTCTAAGACAGGGGAGGAGGGCAGAATAAAATTTCCTACATCATATCAACGACTGTGATGGATTTTACTTCACTGAAGCACAAAGAATACTTTTTATTGGTTTTTTATATTTTTATGTCTCTTTATGGTTTTATTTAGGTTTATGTGTATATGTATGTGTGTGTGTGTGTGTGTGTGTGTGTGTGTGTGCGTGTGTGTGCAGGTGACATCAGACACCAGAAGAGGGCGCCAGAGTCCCCAGAGCTAGAATTACAGATAGTCATGAGCCCCTCCGCATGGATGCTGGGAACCAAACTCCAATCCTCTGAAAGAGAAGCAAGTGTTCTTTAATTGCTGACAAGTATGTCAATGTTTCAGTGGGCACTAATACTACTCCTGCCATGTGCTTGCTATTTGTAATTAATTGTCATGCTCCAGGTCACACAGTTCGACAGGGCAAAGTGCTGATCAAAATCCATTATGGCTTGGCCCCACTCGGGGCTCTTAGCATGCTCATCTCTATGTCAGGACCATAAACCACCCAGTCCTTGTGTCTGGCAAATGACTATAGATTAATGTGAAGGTCAGTAATCTTTTGTTTTGTTTTATTTTACATTTTTTTTCTGACACAGGGTAAATGAGAAGCAAATCTTAACAGTGATTAGGAGGGAAAAAGAGGGTTTGGAATATAATATCTAGAGTTCTGGAAGTCATGAAAAGAAAATAAAATCTTTTCTCTGGAGAGGTTCATTCCTGTCACAAACTTTCTTGGCTTGGCACATCACCCATCATTGTCATCTTTTCTTTTCTCTGAGACTGACCAAAACTTAGATCTAAATTTCACTGTCAAGTCATAGCTTACCCTCACCCTTCTTATATTATAAACAAGTCCATTGAAGATGCAGATGATAGCATTTCCTCCCGAAGCTTTATGGATTACTAACAAATACAACACATGAAATAGAGCCTCTTGGTGTCCAGATAATACAGTTTCTTAACTTACAACAAACATACTGAATTCTCTCCTTGTCAAGATGTTCCCTCTATTGTCTGCTTAAGTGCAGCATCACTGGTCAACAAGTGATTTATTTATTGATTTGGAAAATATGGTTAGCAAGATGATTCATCATGTGGATGACAACTACTGGCTTCTCTCTGTGTGTTTGTAATGGCTTTAGAGTGGGGTGATAGCTTAAATCAAAACCTTCCTAATTACCTACCACAATCCTCTTGGTTTGCAGTGGTCCTGAGGTTTGAGGACCTGTTTGCTAATGCTGTGATCCCAAAGCTCACACTGAAGTTGGGTTGTTAAAATGCTCCAGAGGGAGCCTGAGCCATGGCAATTGGAGACCTCCCTCCACTTGCACCAAAATATCCCTTGCCTTTAAGGGCTCTTTTTAAAGTGAGAGAGTTCTCTCTGATCCTCCTTAATAAAGTACCCTGGCAGCGATAGTAACAATGCTCCCCTTCCTTGTTTGAGATCTGTGCAGTCTCATTAAGTATGATGTGTCACAGAGGGCTAGGATACGTGAAAGGCAGGCTGTGGGAGCTGGAGTGGAGGTTTCCAGCTTTACTAAGGAAACGTAATTCATGTTGCCTTTTCAAAATGGACACCTCTCTGGCTTCCTCCTCCATTGATTTCCCCCTCCCCTTTGCAAGTAACAAGTGAAGGGCCAGATCAGCCTGCAGATTTAACCCTTATTAACAGTTGTTTAAATTAGAGCTGCAGTCTGATGGAGACACAGGAGCCCCTCCACAGAAATCAAGATTAAAGCATGGGTAAGTCTGGAGCTGAGCTGGTGAGGCAACATCACGCTCCCCACCCACCTCAGGGGGGGGCTAATGTTGATATTAAATAGTTTATCTAAATAATATGCCCTTGTTTTGCCATGTTAGTAGATATTCATAACCTATTCTCCCCCACCCTCCACCCATCCCTTTGCATAGTCATAAAAAAAAAAAAAGGAAAATTTGTTGGACTGGGCAAGGCAAAGAATCCTAAGACAATAACCAGCCAGTTTGCATGCTTGCTCCTTCTCAGGACTTAACTGAATCTACACTGACTACCCACCTGACTAGGAGCACCTTTCAGAGCTGGCAATGAATTAGTGGGTGCTGTTGAACAGAAGCCACAAACCAGGCCACCTGCTCTGCAAGCACAGTCTGCATACCGAAGGCAAGGTTCACCCTTCAAGTGCTACCATGGATTCTGCAGCGTCATTTCATTTACCAACCACACAAACTAACCTGGAAGCAAAAGGGCAAAGGCAAGGCCAAGACCAGGGTCAAGGGGCATCCACATATGGGGCAGGCATGTCAAATTCACAGCCCAACATCCTAATACATCCCAGAATAGTTATGAATGCTACTCAACAGAAACTATTAAACTGAGAAATTTCTGAAATATTTGAGTGATGTATATATATATATATATAATAACTTATATATAGTGTATAATATATAGTACATATTGTATATATAACATATACATACATACATATATAACCCTCAATTGGGCAGGCATCTACTGTGAGCCTTGTACATAGCAATGTTGTGGTTGGCAATTTCAAAAGTCAGCAAGCCACATGTGCCATTTGCCAATCTTGTATCAGTTTACTATTCACATTGCAGGAACAAACACCTGACAAAGGCAATGGAAGGAAAGGGGGGTTTATTTGGGCTTGTCCCTTGAGCCTTGAATTCAAGGCAGGGAAGGGGCATGAAGCAGCTGCTCACATTATATCTGTGTTCTGGAAGCAGAGAGCCATGGGTGCTGCCTGGTGCTCAACTCACTGTCTTCTGTATTCAGCCAAGCAGGTTTACTTCCCACCTTGTTTATACTAGTCTAAAAGAAAACCTTTCCTGTTCATGCTCAGAGGTTTGTCCCCAAGGCAGTTTTAGGTCCTATCAAGCTGGCACTGAGTTATCAACCATCACGCTATGCAACTTTGACAGTGCTAATATCTAATTCCTGAGGCCTTTAGCTTTGTATGCTGTAGGAGTCAGAGGGTCATCCTCTGAATTCCTCCCTCACATGGGGCATCACACTGGGTTTATCACTAGAGAAAACACCTCGCTTCTTGCTAGGAAAATACAGCTGGCTAAAGAGAGTATTGGTAGAGATGAAGAATTTATTTCAAACTGCAAAGTAAGTTAAAAAGTGTTGTTAAAATGTTGACACCTCCCACTTTCTCTAGCAAGCCTCACCTTACATCTAAACATACAGTGATCTCCAGATTTAAGGCAATAGCCTTTAAAAACTGTCCACTAGAGCACAGGTCCAAGAAGATGATTCCCTCATGCCCATAACTCGACTCTCCTGGCCTGCACTAGCTAATTCAAGGATCTAAAGCAGAAAGAAAATAAGATGGCCCTGGGTTCTAAGCAAGTTGTGTGATAGCAGCTTCAGCATTTATATGTTGAGAGAAGGGTGTTAGCTCATTGGATTCTTATTTCATCTTCAATTTAAGCATTTAACAAAGAAGGCTTTGTTCTTCAGAATCTATAGTCTACTGTAGAACTGAAAGTCCCAACATACTCATTTTACATGGGTTTGTGGAGAGTTTTTAGTGTTGAGTGTGGCTTTTTATTTTGTATGTTTTATTATACACTCTAAATTATTTTACTGTACTTAATACCTCTACCTCCCTTCCAACCCTTATTCCTTCCAACACCCCAACACTAGGTAGGAGAAAAAGAAGGTTAAAGGGAAAATGAATGGAGTTCTCTATGAGTTGCTTCCTGCTGATTAGAGTCCCCAGGTTCTTTTTAGGGGAAATACCAAATTCAGCAGTTACTATATCCAGTAGTCAAACCAGCAAACCAGGAAACAGCAGCAGGATGAACCAGCAGCAATTACGGGGAGCAGCAGCACAGCAGGGAGAGCAGGGACCTCTTCCTTTTTCAGAGTGTCCCTACTTCTTGGGCTCTGGCTTTTTATCCCTCTCTAAGTCCTCCAACTTCACCATGCCCCTGCTAGCTCACAGTTAATAGTTTAAACCTGTGGACTAACTGAAGCAGCCCCACACCTGGGATTAAGCAAAAACATTCTCATATCAACTAGGTTTTGTTTTTGTTTTTGTTTTTAAGAAACAAAACTCTTTCCACATTTTAGGGTTGTTTTTATTATTTTTAATGATGTGTATGCCTGTGTGTTTGTGTGTAATTTTGTTTATGTGAGTGCAGATGCCCCCAGAAGCCAGAAGAGGCCTTCAGATCCCCTGGAGCTGGAGATACATATGGTTCTGAGAACTGAACTCAGATCCTTAACCTCTGAGCCATCTCTCTAGCCCCCTCACCAGAAGTTTTCAAAATAATCCAACTCTCCTGTAGTCCTAAAGTAGAAAATAAAAACAGAAGAAAGCATGGCTCCATCCCTCCATACCTCCTGGGTTCATTTTAATAGGTCTCACCTGAGTTTTTCTGAGAATTTCAAAGCATCTGCAGTGTATTATCTGCTTTCCTCATTTTGTGATAAAATGCCTGACAGGGAAGACTTAGAGCAGGCAGGGATGTTTTAGCTCAGGGTTAAGGAGATTCTGTTTATCATGGGGTGGGAGCAGAGAGGCAGTAGCATGAAGTAGTTGTCACATTGCATCTGCAGGGACAAACCAGAGTGAGAGGCATTCTGGCACTCAGTTGGTTTCCTGTCCCCTCCACCCTCTTTTTGTTCAGTCTGGGACCCTAGCCCATGGGACAGTGTTGTCTGTATTCAGGATAGGTTTTACTTCTTCAAATAAAGCTCTCTGGAGAAGGCTCATAGAAACACCCAGAGATGCCTTCCAAGTGAGCTTAAGCTCACCCTGTCAAGCTGATGGCAAAGTTTAGCTATCATATACAAGGTGTGCTACAAATGGTGTTTTCTTCAAAGTTTTGAAGAATTTACAATGTCAGAGTTACTCCGGGTTTGCCTTCACCATGAAGTGACAAATGTTATAAATACAGGCCTTCTACTTTCTCACTAAGGCGCCACACAAAAGTGAGGAACCAGGAAAATAAACTATACATTTTCAATATACATCCCATCTGGGGCTGAGGAGGAGAGGTATGTACAGCACGAGCTGCCAGGAAGCTCAGGTTCAGAACAAATGTCCAGGCAGAGTGGAGACTTGGCAGGAGTCTCATCCTCCTCTCTTTACACTTAAACACGTACATGTGGAGAAACACAGCCTTGATTTTTCTGAGCAGCCTACACTTTCTAGAACATTCAAGTCTTACTTTCCAAACATGTACAGCATGGAAAAAGACACACAGCATGAAAAGGGAGCTGGTTACATGGAGGCAGCTTTCCTTCCAATCAAGAAACTCATTCCCCCAACAGTTGGAAGGTGTGCTGTTAGATGGAAACATTCACCCTTCTATACCCCATGTGCCACACAGTGAAATAGTTCTGGGACCCCCAAAAAAAATCTGCAGGGTGATACAAACAGAAATAGAGAGTAGTAGAGAAAAACTCGTTTTTGGGGTCTCTGTATGGCCCCAGTAAGATGCTAATGACTTTGTGTATATTGCTCATTCAGTCTTATGAGCAATCTTATAGGATCAATTATTTTCCCCTGCCTCCTCCATTTTATTTTATTTTTCATTTACAGATGAGTTGAAGAACTTCTTCAGGTCCAACTGGACTGAATGGGACTAAGATTATAATGTATATAATTTTGAAGCCACTTTCTCTCCACTCTGCAATACAGTCTTCAATTGCATGCTGGAACCTTAGAAGCCATAGGGCCACACACTACCAAAGTTGCAAACAGAGTGATCTTTCGATCAGAAGAGAAAGACAAATGTGTCCACTTCAAAGAGGTTTCTCTACTCCAAGGACTTTTAAGTACAAAATATATTTCTTTCTTTTTTAAAGATTTATTATATTTCTAACTGCACATGCACAGGCATCCACACATATGTGTGTGTGTGCATATGTGCACATGTGTGTGGGGGGGGTACCCACAGAAGTCAGAAAGAAGGTGAGATTCCCTGAAGCTGGAATTACAGGTGATTATAAATGCTAGAAACCCAACTCTGGTCCTTGGCAAGAGCAGCAAGAACTCTTTAATGCCGAGCCATATTTCCAATCTCCCTATTGATGTTTTCATCTCATATTCTCTTTTTATAGCTCTTAATGTAATGTAATATGGTCAGACACAAATCATACTGTGCAGCAATGGTGAAATAAAGAGGACCAATTGTGCAGACCAATCATTTAAGCACATTGCATATATATGTGTACACACACACACACACACACACACAGAGAGAGAGAGAGAGAGAGAGAGACAGAGACAGAGACAGAGCACATGAGAGAGGAGAGAGAGAGGGAGAGAGAGAAGGAGAGAGAGAGACAGAGAGAGAGAGAGAGAATATACTATCTGTGCAACAAAGTCCTCTGGCTAAAAGCAAATTCCTCTAAACACAGTCAACCCATCCTCTTGTCCTTGCTCACAACTTCCCCTGTCTACCTTATTATATTCAATCATATTATGATTGTAAAAAGCCTTAACCAAAGCAAAAACAGTCATGGCCAGACATCTTTATAACACAGCAGATGTGTGGTTCAAAGTCCTACAGTGAAGTAGGATGTCTAGATCACAGTCTACTTCCACAGCCTGGATCGTACATAACCTTCCTTCAGTCCTGACATTTACACCTCCAGCCTAGGCACAGGCTCACCTACCCCGGCTTCTATACCTTATGTCCCCATTCAGTTGACCCCACTTGCACCCATCTGTCCCTCATACCATCAACTAACCTCTTCTTCAGTGTGCTGTGGAATTCTGCCATGCTTAATGAGTAAACTCCCATGGAGCCACAAGCCCTTACCCCAGCATTCTTTCCACCCACCACCTAAACAGAAACACAGCTTTTCCTTAATTGTACAATGCATCTCAAACTGCTTCTCCCACATCCCCCTCAAATAAGTGGCTTTTTCTTTTCCAGTCCCAATTCATGGACAATTACACTTGCTTTCATCCACCCTTGCAGGGCGTTTGTTCTATAGCTGTGGTACAAGAGGCCATCATCTTCACAGCTCTTATTCACTCCTTGCTGAGTCCTTTGGCCCTTGACACACTGAACACCTGGTCACAGTCTGTGAGGACATTAAGCTTGAGTGGGTTGATAGTTGATGATCTTGGCCTCTCAGGGTCTCCATTAACTCAACGTCAGTGGCATTCCTTTCCCCTCTGCTTCTAATCCTAAAGCCAATGGATCTCAAAACTTGGTCCTTGGGACCAGTGGTATCAGCAACGTCTGGAAACTTGTTAGAAATCCTGATTTTCAACATAATAAAAATGGCCATCCTACCAAAAGCAATGTAGAGATTTAATGTAATTCCCATTAAATGCCACACAATTCTTTACAGACCTCAACGAATAACTCTCCACATCATATGGAAAAAACCAAAACACCCAGAATAGCTAAATCAATCTTGTATAATAAAACAACATCTGGAGGTATCACCACCCCTGATTTCAAGCTATACTACAGAGCAATAGTAATAAAGACATCATGGTACTGGTATAGAAACAGACAAGTTGATCAATGGAATAGAATTGAAGACCTAGAAATACACCCACACACCTATGGTCACTTAATTTTTAACAAAGAAGCCAAAACTATACAATGGAAAAAGCACAGGCTCTTCCACTAATGGTGCCAGTCTAACTGGATGTCAACATGTAAAAGAATGTAAATAGACCCATATTTACCACCTTGCACAAAACTTAAGTCCAAGTGGATCAAAGACCTTAACATAAAACCAGACACAATAAATCTAATAGAAGAGAAAGTAGAGAAAATCCTGGAATTTATTGGCATAGGTGACAACTTCCTGAACAGAACACCAACAGTTGAGGCCTAAGACCAATAATCAATAAATGGGACCTCATGAAACTGAAAAGCTTCTGTAAGGAAAAGGACACTGTCATTAAAACAAAACAGCAGCCTACAGATTGGGAAAAGATCTTCACCAACCCCACGTCTGACAGGCGGCTAATATCCAAAATCTATAAAGAACTCAAGAAATTAAACACCAACAAACCAAATAATCCAATAAAAAAATGGAAAACAGAGCTAAACAGAAAATTCACAAAAGAGAAATCTAAAATGGCCAAGAGACACTTGAAGAAATGCTCAGCATCCTTAATCGTCAGAGAAATGCATCTCAGAATAACTCTGGGATTCCATCTCACTCCTGTCAGAATGGCTAAGACCAAAAACTCAAAAGACAGCATATGCTGGCCAGGCTGCAGAGAAAGGGGGACACTCTCACATTGCTGGTGGGAGTGCAAACTTGTACAACCACTATGGAAATCAGTCTGGCAATATCTTAGAAAACTTGGAATAGCTCTACCTCAAGACCCAACCATACCACTCCTGGGCATATATCCAAAAGTTTCCTCACCAGTCCACAAGAACACCTCCTCAACTATGTCCATGGCAGCTTTATTTGTAATAGCTAGAAACTGGTAACAACCCAGATGTCCTTCAATGAAGAATGGATTAAAAAAAAAAAAACTGTGGGGCATTTACACAATGGAATACTACTCAGCTATCAGAAACAAGGAAATCATGCAATTTACAACCAAATGGCTGGAACTAGAAAAGCTCATCATAAGAAAGATACACATGGCATATATTCACTTATAACTGGATTTTAGCCATTATAGTATACGATAACCATCCTATAATCAATAGACCCAAAAGAGCAGAAACAGGGACTTGGTTACCTGTTAGTGGGACACCCCATCCTAGTGGAACTGCCATGTATGCCCCCCTGTGCAAGAGGAAGCTCTTAGACCTCATGTGACTAACGAACTGAAGGGGGCTGACACATGGAGGCAACCCACACTGGAGGCATGGGAGGGTTGGAGAGGGGGTAGAGGGTGGAAGGGAGGGGCCAGGAGGGGGTGGAGGGTGGAAGGGAGGGTTCGGGAGGGGGTGGAGGGCAGGGGTGGCAATGGAGACATAAGGAAGTAATAAATAATTTAAAAACTCAAATGACAAAAGAGAGAGAGAAAGAGAGAGAGAGAGAGAGAAATTCTGATTTTCAAGTTCTTCCCTAGATCCATTAAGAGTCCCAGTGGGGAGAGGGTACCAATCTATGATTTAGCAGCCTCTGGATGATCTTGAGGATTTTGGAGATATGATGGTTGATAGTTCCAAGGATGTATACACCATGGCTCATGTCATCAGTTCCGTTCTTTCTAAGATTCCTCTGCTTTGATTGTTTTTCATCATTATTTTGGTTCTTTCATACCTGTTGCTCTGAGATTTATCAGGCGTGGCCTGGAAGTAAAGAACTTCTCCGGCCCTCTTTTAGGTTTTTTTTCCCTGTTGCTGTGATAAATGTCCCTCAGAAAAGCAACTTAATATAGGAATGATTCATTCTGTCTCATAGCCCTGTGCTAAGGTCAATTATGGTGGGAGAATCATAGCAGCAGGAGCCTAGGACATCTGGGCACATTGCATCAGTCAATGAGTAGAGAGAGGGAACAAGCTTATGCTCATCCTTTTTTCTGCTTTTGTAATCCAGGATCCCACATAGAGAATGGTGCCACCAACATGGGCAGAACTTTCAACCTCACCTAGTGTAATCAAGATAATCCCCCATAGCATGTCTAGAGGCCTACAACTCAAGCAATTCTAGATTCTGTCAAGTTGAGTGTTGATAGGAGCTGTCATAAGGCCTCAACTTTGTCATGTATGGACCCTGATCAACCATTTCCATACTACCTGTAATCCTGAACCTGCTTTGGCAAAAGCTGTCAGACTGTGATATGTCCTCTTCTGTACTCTTACGCTAGTTTATACCCCTACTATCTCTTTCGTTCACATTTTCTAGTATTCCTAATATGCATCTACTTTCTTCAAGATGTATATTTCCACTTAATCTCTCAAATTCAGAAAAATGACCTTGATTATAAAAAGAAAAATTTCCACCCACTACTCTCCTGTCTTTGTGGGTGCTTGTTGAGGGAAGGTCTAATATCATTGCTTCTAATAGTTTGAATTCAATGCTGAGATCTGGTTATGGCCCCTTCTGAGGAATTCTCTTGATTGGTTAATAAAAGTCACTTATGGCCAATTAGCTGTGCAGAAAGAGTATAGGAAGGCGGGACTTCCTGAGATTAGACAGGAACCCTGAGCACACATAGAGATTCCCTCTCTTTCCATTGGGGGACACAGAAGGAGACAGACATCTTGAGAACGCTGGAAGGTAATCACAGGCCCATGGCAGTTTGGGATTAGGTGATCTGGTTTAACTTATAGTAGCTAATTGAGTCTGCCCAGCTAAGGGCTAAGAGTTAAAACATTAAAAGGTCTTGGTGTATTTAATTATTGGGGGAAAGACTGTGGCATCTTCTAGGCCCTCAGTCCAAGCAGTCCTGGACCGTAGGACTTCCAGACTCCCAGACTCCCCTTGAACCCAGACGAAGCTCCCACCAAGCTGCTGGTAATTCTACTGGCCTAATATAACAACTTATATTAGTTAACAGAGTTTAGGTCACAGGTGGTGTAGACCACCCTTGGTCCCAGGGCTCTTTCCCCAGGGTAAATCAGACAACTGGTTAAGGCACGAGGGCCAGGCCGCCCGCTCCTCTGCCAAGCAGCCAGCTACTCCGCCAGCCTAATGTTACAGTTTATACTTACTAATAACCACAATAATTAATTAAATTGCAGTTTCAGGTGCTCTTCCTGAGCTTGAAATAGGGGTGAGTCTCCTTTCTTGTACCTTTTGAATTCCTCTATGTTCTCACTGTACTCCATAAGTATGCCAGTGAAACATGCAGGGTCTCTGAGAAGTTCAAGAACATATATTGGCAAGGGATGATTGGTGATAATGCCATATGTCAGAAACAGATCCCAGATACTGAGGCCGAAGGAAAGCTGTCCACCGTTTGTAGATAACTGATTTCAATAGAGAAATGAGCACAGAAGGGAGAATGTGAGAGTTTAAGAGTAGGGAAAAGGGAAGAATGTGTACAGCCCACTGCTAAAAGAAATTTAGCCATGCTGCAGAAGATCAGAGGAGGAATGTACCAGAGAGGTTGAGGGCTCTGTAGATAGATGATCTAGCTTCTGAGACCCATGTTGGTTCTATGTGAAAGGAAAACACCATTTGAAAGGGATACAGTGAAGATGCCAGATGGTGGGTGACTGATGAGAAACAGAGCTGTCATGGACAGAAAGCAGAACAGAGAGCACACCAAAACTGTAGTCATCTGTCAATGAACTTAGGCAGAAATGGAAATGTGTTAACTCCCATAACCAGCAAGATTGAAATACACAGGAAGACGGCTACTATGGTCAAAGACTTGATATCCTGGGGACTGGAATCTCATATCAGCTGCTCCCTGCATGTCATCTATACTTTTCAAGAAAAGGTATGTATTAGGCCATCCTATAGGATGTTGATGGGCCTTTCTCTTCCAGACTTTTCTATCAGAAAAAAAAGGAAAGCTTCTCCCTAGCTCCAATCCAATGAAACAGAGACTCTGATTTGCCCAGTCTACTTTGTTCCTGGCCCTAAAGTTGTGGAAAGAGGGACAAGACAGATATTACTATTACTGACAGTCCACATTAGAAACAGACAGATGGTCAGAGCAGATCCTCTCCTGTCAATGGGGGGGTGCTTTGACCAACAGGCGAAGGAGAAATTGTACATAGGGACAGAAAAAAACAGCAGCAAGTGGATGAAGTCAGCCCTGGAAAGGAACAGAGGCTCCTCTCTGACATTGGAATGTGTGTATGTTTTTTATATGTGCACATGTGTACATGTGTGGTTTTATGTAAATATACATATGTGTAAGCTGGTCACATGCATTCATGTGTGTACAGACACACACACACACACACACACACACACACACACACACACACACACA
>CAJQZJ010003694.1:1838415-1858524 GCA_907164525.1 Lophiomys imhausi | reverse complement strand
TGTATGTATGTATGTATGTATGTATGTATGTATGTATGTATGTATGTATGTATGTATAAAATCAAGGTAAAGATGGAAAACATGGTGAGGGAACCAATACTTCTAACAGATGGCAGGGAATTCCTCTCTGGAGGAGCTGAGTGCTCCTTGATGATCCTTGAAGGAGTTAAACAGGTGATCCAGAAAAGGAGCCCTTCCAACAAAAGAAGGTCTTGTCTGAAGGAGAGAATAGCAAGCAAGATGATATAGCAGGATCGACGTGAGGGGGGCTGGGGGAACCAATGAGAAAATAGGAGGTCAGCACAACACAAAATGCCCTGGATGTAGGAACTGTAGACTACAGTTACTGTAAGGTGGATTCCTTTGGAAGAAGGGAAGCTGAACTGTGTTAGGACCTGGCCTATATGTGAACAGCTTCCCACTAGCTGCCATGTTGGAAACAGACTAGGAGGTGATGGCATAGTGGAGGGGAATGCAGCATAGAAATCACTTAAGAGGCTCCTGGGTGGTCCTGAATGCTGGTGTTTAGAACCCAGGTGGTAAATGGCGAAGCAGATAAGAAGTCAATGGACCATGGGAAATCCACAGGCTTTGCTGACGGACTGGATCTAGAATCTGAGAAAGAAGATCCCAAGGTGCTCGGCTTTGGCAACAGAGACAAGAGAGGTCATTTGCTGAGATGGAATAGAATTCTGGAGAAAGTCTGAGGAGAGGAAGATCTGGGAGCTACGTGTTGGAACCATTAAGTTTGGGATAAGTTTAGTCCTGCAAATATAGTTATTGAAAGGGCAATCGGGCCTAGGAGACTAAAGCTCTGGGAAGACGTTCTGACTAGATAGTGAATATATGAGTTGGCAAAAAGAAATATTTTCAGCCAGGAGACTGGACCTTAGGTCAGCAGAGAGGAGAAGAAGAGTGAGGAGAGGGAAGGGGAGTTTTGGAGGATAGAGCCCTGGGGTGACAGGAGAAGATGAGGCAGGGCCAGTGACAGTCACAGAGAAGGATTGGCCTTGATATAGAGGAGGGTGAACCTTGGACCTATAATGTCCTGAGAGCCAAAGGCAGAAAGCATTTTAAGGAAGATAGATGATCACCTGAGCTAAATGGTGACAGATGGAGATGGGCATGCAAATTGACCATGCCTTCAACAACTGGCGGGTCACAGTAACCTTGACAAGAGCAATTTTCTGCCAACTGAAGGGGATAAGATTCCGACTATGGTAGTAGATTCAAGGAAAATGAGACAGAGGGAATTGGAACAACTAATATTAATGACTCTTTCAAGGCTTTGTGCTGTGAAGGAGTGCAGAGCAAGCTGCAAGAGCTTGAAAAGGTGGTTTTATGCTTTAGTTGAAGAATCATGAGTAAAGATCTCCTGCCTTCTATGGGCAGTTTTACTTACAGGGTAGAAAGGAGCTCCAAAGACAAGCTGTCCATTCTGAATTGATATTTCCCTGGTCTAGAACCTGTGGAAACTGTTATGTCACCTACCTACTAGCATCCCAGAAGATCTGTCTTCCCTGGAAGGCCTCAGGTCAGTGTCTCATCATCTATAAACATGATGAAATACCACCAGCACTTTTCCTGCCTTCTTTCCTGGGCCTGCAAGGACAATGGACCAACACAATGACAACTCCCAGAAACGAGAAAGCCTACAAGAAGGACTTCGGAGTCAACTTGATGGGTACAGTGCTTGCTGTACAAGACTTACGTTCAACCCCAGCATCCACATACAAAGCAGGCCATGGTGATAGATGTTTTTAATCCTATCTTTGGGAAGCAGAGATGGGAGGATCCCTGGGAATTTCTAGCCAAGCAGCCTAGCCTAATTGGCAAACTCCAGGTCTCAATGAGAGACCCTGACTCAAAAGACAAAGTGGATAGATTCCAAAGATCAACATCTGCTATTGTCCTCTGGCTTCCACATGTACATACACACCTACACACAGGTGTACATGAACATGTACACACAACACACATGCATAATAGCATGTGCACACACACACATGCAAGCACAAGCACAAAGAAAATCTCTAGGAAGCGTGATATATGAACATGTCAAGAACCTCAAAGTTAAAGGAGTATTATGATGTGAACAAGTCTTCAACTGAAGGTGGAGATAAAGGAAAAGGACTGGGGAAGACACAGAGATACGCAAATGTGTGCTCCTCTCCCTCCATCTCATAATCTTTAGGCTCTGCATCCATTCTCTCTCCTCATGACATAATCTCCAGGCTCTGTGGCAATCTGGAAGAGCTGCCATTGGCCCTCTAAAATCATCACTGGCACCAGATGACACTGTCATAATATATTCTTTGTCAACACTTATCTCCCCCTTGAGGCTGAGTCTGCTTCCCAGCTATGGCACACTTTGTCTGCTTTGCCATTGGGTCTCTTTATCTGGGACACAATGGTGAGCAGGAGGCAGATTTCAGACTGATGTGAAACTTTGCTGTTTAGTTCAGCTTCACCCAGATGCTTTTTACCGTGTGCCCATGAGAGCTGGATATGAAGGTAAACTGGCACAGTGTTACAACTGTAAATAAAGTAGAATCTGTTCTCCCAGAGCTCACATTCTAAGGAAATGGTTTCCAGCCAGGCATCACCTACCCACTCCACCATTTAGCAAACATGTCAAAATTGAGTTTGTTTTTGTTTGTTTGCTACCAAAAGGGAATACGGTATCAGTATCTACTGGGGAGAAATCAGGCATGATGCTAATTCTTTTACAATACAAAATCAACTATCCATTAACAGTGAAATTTGCCCAACTAAAATGCCCAATAGGGCCATGATGGGGGAGCTATAGAGCAAGAAAGCCTGGCACCTGTACAGAAGATTCAAGGGAGGTTGTGAGAAGCAACAGTCTGTATTTCACTTTGGAGGATCCTTCAGTGTTCATAGGACGAGCATCTTAGACTCAGTAGCTAGACCTAAGTAGCAGCAAGTTCAAGACCACTCTGAGAACTATGGGTCAAAGAGAACCAAGCTCCAGCTGCATGGGTGATTGTGTACGTGTATATGGCCTCTTGGAGGTACCAAGGTTCTTGTTTTCAATCTTCAAAGCAACTTTATTTAAGGTCCTCCCTCTATTTGCTTACTTGTGGCTGAAGTGCAGCCCCTCCTATGCTTGCAAGGGCATTGTTTTCTATTGAAGGAAAAGAAGGGACCTCAGGCCAGAAACCAAAAAAGCTGAGTGGACCCTGGCAGTCAGTCATTGATGGCAGACACCCAGACAGATGTGCCTCCCTCCTTCACCACTGACTTAAGAAAGCAGAACCAGGGTACCTCCAGTTTCAATTTGAAACTGACACTCACCCCTAACTTGTATTACCTACACTGATCCCAAGCTTTCTGCTCCTAGATGGGAAATCCTTCCCACTGAGTAAAGCTGACTGTCCACAGAGATAAGAGATTCCAGCACCCTGACAGGACTGGACAATTTACAAGGAGACTTCTAGTATGTGCATTCTTCTCTTCGCCTGGGGAGAGGTAAAATGTATGTCTTAGATTTAGATAGAAAAAGAGAGTCTGTGCTCTTGTGAGTCACATTCCATCTGTATCTGATTGTGCATAAGTCACTGGAGGAAGGACAGTGAAGAGCCATCTTACATCAAAACACAGTCAATCAAAGGCACCACCCTGAAAAGCCTCAGGGAGACTCATTTGAGTGTAGTATGGCTTCAAGTGACCAAGTTAAAACTGAGCCACATGCTGTCACTTAAATATAGATGGCAAGGTTTTGTTTATGCATGCAGAGCTTGCTGCTTATACACAGTGGTACCCCATCCATATAAACCAGCAAAACCATTTAGAACCTAGAGCTCAAGTCTATATAAATGTAAATTAACAACCAAAGAGAACATAAAGTCTAGGTGAAAACAAGGCTGCTGTCTTTCCTCCTCCAGCTCCCACCAGCCGGTGTAGACTCACAGACATCCTTCGATTTGGACAATCTCCACTGTGCAAGTTTTGCTTGGTTTCTGTGTGCCACCTTTCAGCTGGCTGGGAGTGGGGACCTGCATTTCCTCGTTATATGTTTGTCACTATTGTGCCGAGTCTCTGAGATATCCACCCTTCTGACTTATCACCCAATACTACTGCCTCTGTATGGTATGAATGTGCCTGTGTGCTAGTGCAGTGCTAGTGTGTGAGTGTGCCTGTGTGAGTACATGAGTGTGCGTATATTCGTGTGTGTGTGTAAGCATACCAATTCAGCTAAAATGCCAGCTTTGTCTGGGGCAAAAGCTGAGCTCTGGTTAGCAATGAAATGCTTCTGAAAGTTACATTAACTCTTTAGCATTAGGAATGTGCCTCATTGGGGATCTGCAGCAGCCATTTCCTAAGTGTGTCTCCAAAGCATGGGAAAAGCTAAAATAAGTAGCGACAAGCCTGTCTTTCTCAACAATGTGGGGATGTAGCTCACTGTTCAGGCAAAGAATAGGCACAAGAAAGTGTCTGCCAACTGCTGGGAGCTGCACACAGGAAGAAGACAGTGAGGAACAATCTAGCTAAATGAATTTGTTTTCTTTCTTTCTCAACCCCAGTGTATTAATTGGGTACAAATCGGTCCACTTAATGCCAATTGACATTAAGCAATTTCCCATTTGATGGCAATTGAAAAGCCATGCTTGATGCTCCAAACCCTCCTGATTGTTCCAAACAGATTTCCCACCCGAGAGTGGAAATGGATTTAATTTGATCTCTTCAGTCTGTTCGCCATTATGTGTGAAACAGTGATGTTGGTAGCATGCACTTCAAACAGCTACCTGAGCAATGAAGTGTCCAAAGTGAAGGAGTTTCAGCTTCTGGTGAGGATGCAAAGGAAGAGGGCACCATATTGCCCTTGTGATGATCACAGGCCTGGCAGAGCACCATGGTCCATGGCTGCTCTCACTAACTCCTTGCTTTTATTTAGACTTTTGTTTGTCTTTGATGATTTCTTGAATCAGAGGAAAATTCCAGAAAGCCACCAACTTCTGTTCTGCTACTTCAACAAGGAAACCAGGGTCTAAAGAAATTAAACAACTTTCCCCAATAGTTAAAAGCAACTACCTGCTCTTTCTTCCTCCTGTCTGTGTCTTTTCTGAACCCCCACCTCAAGAAGCCCACCTTGCAGATGGCGCCATCTTGTACAAAAAGACCCGAGTTCAATGGGTCATTTAACTTCTCAGGGCTTCTATTCCTTTATCTATGAAAGGGGAACTCAGATACATGCTTCCCAGTTTCTACAAGGACAGAAGGAAGCCATCACACCAAGACACTTTTAAAACTACAAAGGGGTGTGAAACATAAGACATTATTGTCTGACTGAAGCCCGCCCTACATAGATGATGGACTAGATGGGTCAAAGGATGAATGAAAACCAGTCAAGGGACAAACTATAAGCAATTGACCATAAGACCCACGGCATACTGGCACTCCTCACTCATACCTGAAATCAAAGAAAGGTGAAGGATGAGAAGGCTGAAAACATGTGCAAGTGTTTGGCGTGGTTGCAGTCAAATTTTTGATTTTTGGAACACCTAATACCTAACAAAATTTGTTCTTTTTTTAAATTATATTTCAGCATGTGATTTAAAAACTGTCCTGGATTCTAAAGCTCTATTTGGCAGCAATATATGTAACCGTTTAGCTGAGCAAACATAGCCTGATGAGAGGTTTTGTCCCTAAAATGTACATTGAAATGCAAAGACCATGACTCTATACTATACTAGCAGAATTTTGTGGAAATGTTTACAGAAGTGTGTGCTCTTGACACTTCCACATGCACAGACATCAAGATATATCCAGAACAAGATATATCCAGGCCCAGGTCACATTAGAAATAGAAGACACCGAGGCTGCTTCCTGGTAGCTAGGTCACTTGGAGAAGGTGATTTCATCATGAGTTCCCAGGAGATAATCAGGGATATAAACTGGCAATGAAAATCTTGACCCCATGACTAGATGAGACCACTTTATCCAGCCTCACATCTCATCTTGTATCACATATATCTCACCTCATATCCTGCTAAGAGAGGCCATAGTAAGACACTTGGCAGGTCTCCTTTTCAGTATTGAAGTCTTGTTTCTTCATAGCTGGGCCATCATCATATTGCCTGCAGCTCAAGAACACACACACACACACACACACACACACACACACACACACACACATGTATGACAGCCCACAGATTAATACAATACTGACAACGAGAGAGTCTAATTACTCCTGGCCTCCAGCCCTATCCAAGGATTTTCTGCAGGCTCCCCAGCTCTCTTTAGCAGTTCTATGACTCCATAATGACCCAGCATCTCCTTCTGCCTAC
Source organism: Lophiomys imhausi (assembly GCA_907164525.1). Taxonomy (NCBI): domain Eukaryota; kingdom Metazoa; phylum Chordata; class Mammalia; order Rodentia; family Muridae; genus Lophiomys; species Lophiomys imhausi. Next base: position 1,852,213 of record CAJQZJ010003694.1, on the reverse strand, counting down.
TGGGATCTTCTATAATCAGCAAACACCCCGATCCTGAAATGGCTCTGCAAAGAACCTCATTCTGCTCATCATCATCTGCATGAGATGCTCAGTGAATTTGACCAGACTCTTCCGGGCCTCACTGGAAAATAGAGAGTCATTCCTCTTCTGGCCACTCTCTGGCTTAGTGCTTCTGTTACTATCTGAAAGATGCTTATTGTCTGGAGCAAAAGTATGTGCTATAAAAGGCAAGAGTGTGTGTGTGTCTTGCCCATTGTAATAGGTCCTACGTCCTGGCACACAGTAGCACTCAGCTATATTTATTGAATAGAAAGAAAATGTGTTAAGAGCATTCAGTTTGGAAAATACAATGAACTGCACCAATGTTAGTATAAACACACTTAAGAATACAATTCGTGCTTCCTAGAAGGACCATCACAGGCAATGGATACCCAGACTGCAAGACTCATCCCGTGAATCCTACCAACAAGTTAGTTGATGCTGCCTCCCTTGCCACTTCTGTTTGCACACAGACTAACGGCATGTGGATATAACTGTCTCCATTTATCAGTCCTCAATACACCTGAAAGTGTTTTTAAGCATGCAGAAAACAACTTTCAGACAAACAAACATACAGTCATAGCGTATTTATAGGCACCTGTGTTCACCATTTGGGTGAAGGAAGGGTTCATAACTAAGAAAACAGACATGGAGGAAATGAACATATTATCACCTCAATAACAGAGAGTGCTGTCCAAGGCAAGAGTGACTTAAGCTGAGCCATGGAAGGCTCTAACTCAGAAAGAAAGGCTCCAAGTCAAAACATCTGGTCCAATCTCTGCCTCTAATGTACCAGGTGACTTGGGTCAAGCCACTGCCTCTCTGATCCTGAGCATTCCTTCTGTGAACTGAGAGGACACTTTCTGTCATCTCTCTCAGCTCTGGGATATTGTTTCTCTATATTCACTGATTGATCTGTAGAGGGAGACACTGATGTCAAAGAACACAACAGACTCTGGACCACTGCTTTTATATAGGGTGAGGCTAAGGGGCCTTGACCTACAGGTGTGTGTGAGAAGTAGACACTCTTTTATTTCTTCTTGGCTGAGTTCAAAGTCACACTTCAGTTGATTTTTCACAACAGATCAATAGTAGAAAATACAGATAAGCTTTAGGTCAGTAGGGAAGTGTATTCATTACTTTTCTCCTGCAGAGATAAACACCATGACCAAAACCAACTTGAGAAGAAAGGGGTTTGCATACTACAGCTTACAGTCCTTCATGGAGGGACATCAGGGAAGGAATTCAGGGGTGCATCCTAGAGGCAGGAACTGATGCAAAGACCATGGAGGAGTGCTGATTGCTGGTTTGCTCCCAAGGCTTGCTTGTTTGCTTGGCCTGCTTTCTTATGCAATCCAGGTACATCTGCCCAAAGTTGCTACCACGCACAGTGGGTGGGCTTTCTCACATCAACCATGAATTAGGAAAATGCCCCCACAGACCTGCCTACAGGCTGACATGATGGAAGTGTTTTCTCAATCAGCATTCCCTCTTCCTAGATGATTCTCAGTATGTCAAATTGGACAAAAACTTAAAAACCCTAAGCAGCACAGTAAATAAATGCATCCAGCTGTCTTTGGTGTGGAGATGGGGTGTACTTTTCTGGGGCTTGGGGAGTCAGGTTTTGAAGAATGTTTCTTCTTAATGTCTTTTGAGAGATGCAATAATTGTCTTCTCATGCATGTGAACAAAATGAGGAGATACCAGACCTCACCTGTTACCACTTACTGTGAGACGCAGAAAACTGTGAGCTGTTTCCTTTTCTCTTCCTGTCCAGCTTCTCTGTTTTGTCCTCTTCCATCCTCCAAGAGCATCCTTTTCCATCTTCCTTACACACTCATCTCAGACAATCCCCTCATTCACTTACAAAGTTTATGAGCAAATGAGCCTCACAATGCTATCTCTGGTTGAAACATCTTGATTCCTAGATCAAAACTCCTAATTGCCTAATAGTAAGTTCTAACACCAATTTCAACATTTCAAACTCACATCTAGATAGAGCCTAATGTATTCTTTATTAGACTATACCTTAGAATGTTCTAGATCTCCTTTCACCTCATTTAGTTTGCAGCAACACTTATGTTCAAGTCTTGCTTCTAAAATTTAAATAGTCCCTAAATGTCACCCACTTTTCCCTTTTGCTGTCTTTGGCATATCCGTCATTTTTACAGCCCCTACCTAGCATAGATCTTGAGGATCCCTCATTGAATAACCAACAAGATTGATATCGCTATACTAAAAGTTGAAATGTATTGGAGACTAGAAAGTCAATATCACAGCATGAGCTGGGAAGGTCCAGGGTCTCTGCTTCCAGTATGGTACCTTGAATGCTGTGTTCTTGGAGGGGAGAATCCTGTATCTTTGCATGGCAGGAACAGAATGACAAAATAGTCATCTCACTCATCAAGCTATTTTATTGGGATACCTAATTCCATTCATGAGGGTAGATACACCACACAATTATATTTCACTGGACCATTTCAACATGAGTCTGGATGGAATACAGATCTCATATATGTTCCATAGCAACAAAACAGAGTGATAAAGTTTTAGAATTCTTTGTGCCAAAGATAATTGGAGGGAATGTTGATTGCAACATGACAAAGAATATAGCTCTTCAAAAATAAGTATAATGTGGGACAAACTCACCACACCCCATCATTTCAGGACTCTGGAAATCAATTAAAGACAAATGACAAATTGGGTAGTATTTATTCCTAAAAGTCTGTTGGAGTTTTAGGTGTAAAACATTGGGCATATGGTCTTCTTGCCTGAGGTTGCTCTCATCCCAGGCCCAACTTGGTTAGTGGAAATTTCAGTTTTACCACCACTAGGCAAGCAGCAAAACCAGACATTTCAAAGCCAGAAGGATCCCAGTCATCAAAGAGGCTAGAGTGTGGAGTGAGGAACACACTCCAGCTTAAAGCGGTGACTCCTCCAAGAATTAAATGGAAAGAAGTCACTGCAGTTTGCTAGCTCATGGTTGAAACCCCAGGTTTGTGGTGAGTCAGGAGTAAATTTAATGATGGAAATACTGGAAGTAAGAAGGCCATAGAAGATCTGGAATAAGCTTCCTGCATGTTCCTTGGTGAGTGGCAAATGGGCATGTGTAAGGGAGACCCAGGGAAGTCAACGGAGACTGAAGACTGGCTGTTAGTTTCTCATCTCTCACAGGGATGAATCAACAGAGAATGTGTTGTATGGCTTTTCCTGGAGAGGCATGAACAAACATTAAACTCACCAATTACAGCAATGACAACAGACCAAAAAAGAAAATCATTCCACCCAAGTCTAGCTTGGTGAACCAATGAAAATACCGGGGTTCATGATGGCTAAAACTGATTATCAATGTGACAGGATCTAGAATCACTGAAGAGACAAGCCTCTGGCCATGTCTCTAGACATGAGATTATGTAGATTAAGTTCATTGAGATTAAAGACATGCCACAGATATGGGTGGCAACATTCCCTGGTCTGAAGACCGAGACTGCATAAAAAAGAAGCCAGCTGGAGCACCAGTCAAGGTCAGATGCAACGTGGCCAAGGTCCTGTTACCATGATTTTCCCACCATGATGACTTTTGCTCTTCAATTGTGATCCAAAATAAATCCTTCCTGTTGTAAGTTGCCTTTGTCAGGTATTTCATCTCAGTAGCATACAAAGAACCAATATGTGGTCCCTTTAAGGGTCGTGAGTGGAGGGTTACTTAGGAGAGCATGGGTGACTGACTCAGGGGCATCTTCATCGCTGAAGAGTCTGCCTGAAGAGAGGTTGCATTCCCGGAGCATCCCACACACAACTTGTAGGCAGCTTCACCGAAGTGAGTCTCAGTCAGCAATTGCCTGCAACTTGTATAACCTTGGGGTCTTTCTTTGTGAGTTTTGACATTCTTAAGCTTCCTGGTCTTATAAATTTGGCTACTTCAAAGGACTTACAAGCCTCCCCTTTCTCTCTGAAAAGGAACATTGCCATTTAAGAAAATAGCTACACAAAAGAGTGTAAGCCTTGAACAACCTTGAGCTAAACCCTTAGCTGGTAGCTAAACCATTCAGGCAGAGACTCTGCAGCAAGCTGGACTAAAACCTAAAACCGGAACCCTGGACTGATAATATCTTAGGCCTAAGTTTCTTCACACCCTTACCAGAACTGGGTGTTAGTCACCTTTTTTATTACAGTCATTTGATGGGTATTTATCATTATTGTAATTAAGGTCTTGAATTATCTTACTAGTGTAATGGTACTGCACATCTTCCGATGTTCTTCATTTATATCTGTTTTGGTGAACCTTTCAAATCATTTGCCTTTTTAAAAAATGCATATATTCAGAAAAATACATATATTAGTAAAATTTTTACAATAACTAAAAAATAGTTTGGCAGTTTTCTTAAAAAGTAAGCATACTATTTTTATCTTTTCCTGTGGGGGAAACTTTTGTTTTGTGCTGTTTTGCTGCTGCTATTCAAGTTTTTTTTGTGAATTAGTACTGTGATAAGCATCAGATTTCATGCTTTGAGTATTTTACATCAAATTTCATCTTTTCATATATAGTAATGACCTGGTTTTGTACACAACATAAAAGATGACCTCCTGATGAATAAGAAATGTTTGCAGCCATCACACACAGTCTAAAGCTGTGAACAGACTGGCGGGACTCTCTGCCTTTACTCTTTGAAACCCAAACCAACAAAAGCTGGTGGGAACATGTCTGTGTCTGCGTGCTAGTTACTCCATATCAAAGTGGTTATATGAAGCAAATTCATATAAGGAATTTTTTTTGTGAAAGACTTAATTTTTAGAAGGATTGTTTACCAAATGCAATTCTAACCACTTTAGTTGTGTGGGGTTTTTGCAATAAAAACAGCTGCAGAGCATTGGGTAATGCTGGTTCCATGTTAAGGTTGCCTGTCATGCATGTGGTGGACTGGGCTGTTTCCCTGTTTCCCACAATGACTCCTGTGTACTGAGGCTTTGTAATGCATAAATAAATGGCTGCCCAGCCTATTAAAATGCCTGATCATGACTTCTACAGTCTAGGCCTTGTGTGTAAAGAATGGCACATACTGTAAAGCATATCTGTCTGTTGATAAATACACTCTTCCCAACTTTTTCCTCAACCCAATTGATAAGCCTGACTGTGTTCAAGTATGAACTCAAAATACATTATTTCCATTAATTAAAATATTTTCTTGGTGTTAAGAACACACAGTGGTACAAACCTGCATTCTCAGCACTTGGAAGCTAGTATGGTCCACATAGTGAGGTCTAAGTCAGCCAGGGCTGCATAGTGAAACCCTGTCTCAAAGGACGTAAGCATTAGAATTAACATAAAAACTAGAAATTCTACTCTATATATTGACTCAAAGTCAACATAAAAACGTATCAATCTAAAAAGTGTATGAAAAAAATAATCACAGCAAAATTCTTCTGAATGAAATCTGAAAACTACCCAAATGCTCTTCAACTACTAAGTGAGTAAACAGTGCGTGGAACAGCCAGCTACACAGTAGCATAGAGTTCAACAGTCAGAGGGTTTGACCACTGGCATGCGATGCTAACTGAGAGAAGACTGAGTGAAAGATGACATATTGCATGTTCCCAGTCATACGACATTCTCAAGAAAAGACAAAATTAAAAACTAAAAAAAAAAAAAACCAACAAAGCAGCAACAACAAAAAATGGTGTTTAATGAGTTTAGAAGTGGGTAGAAATTGACTGAACTGGAATAGGTTAAAGGGATGAAAATATTCTAATCTTGGATTCTGACAATGGGTGTCCAATTATATAAATTTACTGAGATGTAACAACCTGAGTAAATTTTAGGATGCAAATTCTGTATCAGTGAAGCTATTTTTTTAAAGGTACCATTTAAAAAAATGAAAAGTCACATTTCATGTGGTGAGAAGATATTTACAATTTATACAGTTATATAAAGATTAGAATCTAGAATGAATTTAGTTATGAATACATATGTATACACTATATAAACAACTCAATTGGAAACAGAAAATTCAAATTTGAAAGGGTGAAGGGTGAACTGGCAAGAGATAATGAACAAGTAATTCGCAAAGAAAACCTGAACTGACAATAATTGTGGTAAGAGTTTTGCTTATTTAAAAACCCAGCTATGATATGAGAATGTTTTTGTTTTAATCTCAGGTGTGGGGCGGCTTCAGTTAGTCCACAGGTATAAACTATATGTGCCTCGTGGATTAGCAGAGGCATGGCCTACCCAGCTCCAGAAAGTTAATTCTGAGGACTTGAGAGAGGGGATAAAAAGTCAGAGCCCATAGCAGCAGAGGGTACTCTGAAGAAAGAAGAGGTTGCTGCTCTCCCTGCTGGTGCCCCACCCCCCCACTGTTGCTGGTTTGTCCTGTTGCTGTGATACCTGGTTTTCTGTTTGGCTGTGTATGGTGTTGCTGGATTGTTGGACTTCTGGATATCGTGACTACTGAGATTGGTATTGCCCCCAAAGAGCCCAATGACCCTAATCATCAGAAAGTTGTTCAAGAGACCTATATCCATTTCCCCTCTATCCTTTCTCTCCCATTTAGTGTTTGGGTAGGGAGGGGAATTGGAAGGACGAGGGTTGGAAGGTAAGTAGAGGTGTTAAGTACAGTAAAATAAATTAGAGTGTATAATAAAACAGAAATAATAAAAAGCCACTTTCAACAAAGAATAAACTTTTTAAAGATAGTCTACTCATTAGAGTGAAGCATCCATTTTGCAGCATACAAGAGAAACAATAATATTTTTGATGACACCAAATGTTGGCAAGAACAGGGAGAAACAGTATTCTTCAGATCTCAGAAGAGGAGCATAAGTTAGTGCAGCCATTATAGAAAGTATGCAGACGTATTCTACAGCACTGAAGATGTTCACTGTTCAGGACTCAGCTACTCCATACCTATACACACAAACATGCAGGTGTGCACATGTACTAGAGAATCCCCACACATACCCCACAAGAAAAGAAATATAGGAACATTCATATTTGTAGATGGCTTTAAAGTTCAATACTTGCATTAAATCTTGTGTGAACCATTTGTTCTGAGTGGCTGCAATTAAACTGGGGATAACCAAACCTGTCCACCAGAGGTGCTGTGGAAATCAAAAAAGAAGAATGACCCTGGAGGATGAAATAGGATGTCTAGCGCTTACTAACCCTTCCAAAAAAAGGGGGGGGGGGGGTATTCCCAACCCGTGTTCTAAATAGCCAATGTAATAGAAGGAATCCTTTAATTGTAAGACAAGGGAGTCAACAGGAAAAGCAACTAAGTCTCCATTTCCTCTCATCCTGTGGTTTCCAAAATGCCATTTTCTCCTCCTTTCCTCCAAAGAATTTAAAGCCAAGAGAAAAAAAAAATGTTTCATGGAAAAAGTGAGTAAGGTACACTGGACACCACCAGCTTAGGAAGCCATGGATCACACATTTGCTCCCGTCTGGATCCCAGTAGGAGTTACAGAGAGTTATCCTCAACCTATTTAATACAACATCTGGATTATATTCAAATGGGAGCATGGTAGCCTAGAAGGCTAAATCTGATTTTATATGTCCAGTGTGACACACCAATTCCTGGTCCTTAAAAACTTGAACGATCATCTTAGTCTATTTAGCTACAAAAGAAGCCCAATGTACATTAGTGGGGTCAAAAATAAACATTTTGATCCCTTCATATTTAGTTTCACAGGGATGTCCGTTTGTGGCAAAGGAGGATAAAATGTGGTTGAATTTAAGGGTTTAGTAGAACATGTTCCTATTACAGATGTGTTTAAGGTTGGGAGTTAGATTGGTCTGATGAGCCCTAATTAAAAAGAATTGTTTAAATAGGCTCGATTTGGGGACCACATGGAGCAAGTTAAGCTTTGAACAATAGAGAATGTTCTAGACTGAAGGAAAAGAACTACAGGCTGAGATCACAGCTGGGACGCTAACTGGCTATGTGGCTTGAAGAAGCCCATTCATAGCTGTCCCTGTCATTGTGAACTCAACAAAATGTCATCTTTGGACTCGAGAATTGTAAACTTATTTCCTCTTCCTGAAAGCCATGTTGCAGAAAGGTTTGTGGCTATAGTTCACTTGGCCTAGTGCTTGCTAGCATGTGAGAAGCCCTGAGTTCAACCCTCAACACCGCAAACACTGAGCATGGTGGTGTCCACCTATAACGCCAGCACGCAGAAGTCAGAGGCAGGAAGATCAAGAGTTGAAGATCATTCTTTTTTTTTTAATAATTTATTTTTTTATTTCTTCAAGTTACATCTCAATCACAATCCCCTCCCTACTCCCCCCTCCAGTCCCACCCTTCCACCCTCCTCCCCCTCAACCCCCCCATCCTCTTCCCTTCTTTTTTTTTTTGTTTACGGTATTTCTTTTTCCCCCCAACAGCTCTCCCTTTCAGTCCAAAAAATGGTTCTTTTTCTTATAACTATAAATACAATACAAAACAACAGAAATAAATAGGCCACAATTATGAGAGTTATATGGCTTAGCATACATTCCCAATGTCCAGTCCATATGTATTTGGCACTTGACTTTAACATTCTACTATCTAACCATCTCCATGAGTTTAAAGTTCTATATCTAACTCAGCTTTCATACTAACTTGCCTCATAATTTTTAAAATATCTTCTTAGATCCAGAACACCCTCTTGATTCCTAAACAACTCAAAATTTAACTATGAGACTCTAGCTATCTATTCTTCAACCACCTCAGAGACCTGAGAGGGATAAATATATCTGATTATATAGGAAGTGCAGGGACTGCAGCTTCCAATACTAAGAAATGACATACCAGTGGCTGCTTGGACAGTTCCCATTTTCTCTCCATACATTGCAGCATCAATCTTCAGCTATTTGGACCCGCTTATCTGACAGACATTGATTGTAGAACAGGAATTATGAAGGACTTACCTACCCTGTCTTGGCAGAGCTAGGCTGTTGACTTATCTGCTTCCAAGTTTTGCCCTTTTTGGACAGAAGTCTGTCTACAGTTGAAGCAAGGGGTTTTTCTTGCCAAGAGAATGGCTTACCACCAATTCAATCATCTCCCACTGGAGATTCTTCGATGCTCATCTTCTACTTGGAGTAGAATAGGGGGTGCTGTCAGTAGCTGACATGTCTCGATATCAAAAATTCTTAAGCTAAGAAAACATCTTTGAATGCCATATTCTGCAGATCTCTTGAGGTTTTTGAAGATGCCCTATCTATCTCTTATATTTAGATAAGCAAATATTGCTTGTCTCTTAGCAACTTGATTTCTGAGTAGCTTAGAAAATAACTGTGATAGACTGTCATAGTAACTAACAAAATGACATGTTTTCATGACTATTAGTTTCTGTTTCTTAATTATCCTAAACAGTTTATGTCAGTTGGTAGCAAGAGGTCAAAACTTGACATTTCATTTTTAAGTATTACTATGAACAATACCTTTAAGAAGCGTTACCCTTAATTTTGTATCAATATACAAAGATCAATACCAATGTGGCCAAATATAATCTTAATTTTGTATCAATATACAAAGATCAATACCGATGTAGCCCAATACAATCTTAATTTTGCATTAATATACAAGGGTCAATACCATTGTGGCCAAATATAATCTTAATTTTGTATCAATATACAAAGATCAATACCGATGTAGCCCTATACAATCTTAATTTTGCATTAATATACAATGCCCAAAAAAGGTAATTGTCCCAGAGTTAGGATTAGGGCAGGGCTCTGTTCTTATCTTTCCAGGAGATTTAAAGCATCCATTCAAGGAATCCAGGGACAACTGGACAACGGAAACCTCAGCAGAAAACAGATCAGACACCAAAGAAGACGAGTGGCCCAGATGTTCTTATCTTTCCAGGAGATTTAAAGCATCCATTCAAGGAATCCAGGGACAACTGGACAACGGAAACCTCAGTAGAAAACAGATCAGACACCAAAGAAGACGAGTGGCCCAGATGATCTAGCCTGGCAGACTTCTTCAATAGCATTTTCCTCAAAAGTCTACAACCACAACAACTCAAAATCGCTAAGATTGTTCAGCTCCACAGACTACTCCAGCCAGATCTTCAGTAAAGCTCTGAAGATCAGCTTCTGTCTATGAACTTCTTAGGACATCTAAATAGCTGAGCACAAAAGGACTGAACATCAAATGATTCTATTAACATTTTTAACCATTTTTCCATTCTTATTTGGGCCCCAAACAGGTTTACTACGTCCCAAATCAGCAGGAAGTCATTTTAAGAGAACAACGTCCCATCCCCAGAAGGTGGGGAGGGTGTTCTCCCCCTTTGGTTATTTGAAGATCATTCTTGACTGCGTGCTGAGTTCAAGAAGAACCTCGTTTATATTAAATCCTGTCAAAAAAAACCCACAAAGATAGTATAGAAGTTGTACCCCAGTGAGTCTGTTGACCACTGCCTGAAGACAGACAATGCTGCATTAGGTGGAGGAGAGATAACAGGATAAAAGGGAACAAAAGAGAGAGAATGAAAATGAGAAACCATGAAAAGATCACATTAAAAAAAACATTTGATCAGAGTGGTTTGGGGTATATGTAACAGAAGTAAATACCACCTCCACAGATTCAGGAAGGACACCCAGGGTACAGTGTAAGTTGACACAACCTTTAGTCACTTTCCCCCTTGCTGTGACCAAATGCCTTTCCAGAAGAACCCTAAGTGAAAAAGAGCTTGTTTTGACTTTACAGTTCAAGATGCTGTTTGTTGTGGTAGGGAAGGCCTGGGAGTGAGCTTCTCCATGAAAACAGGAGCTTAAGGCAGGTGGTTATATTTCAGCCAATATCAGAAAGCAGAGAATGGGCAAGCAGGGCTGGTTACACAACCCTAAGAGTGACCCACTTCCTCCATCCTGATGCCACCACCTAAAGGTTCTACAACCTTCCAAAATAACCCCACCAACTGGGGACTAAGTGCTCAAACACGCGGGGTACATTTCTCATGCAATGCCTGATGTTAAATTAGTCCATTCTTTTTGTTTCCATCTGTTTTCTTCTCTATAAAACAAGGAGGTATATGCATGATGGTTTCCTGGCAAACTGCCTTGATTAATCTGACTTTAAAGGCAAACAGCATACAACATATACATAAACCACGGAGGGATTCAGACAGGAGCAGATGTAGGCCTTTCTGTTCTCCAGAGAGTGGGCCCCTCCCTGTTGAACTTCTCAGACTTTTCTGGTGTCGCCAAAGCGCTGCTGGGAATTTCTCTGCATAACCCTGCTCCTAAATCAACTCCCAGGAGACTGGGGGTTGGAGGAGGGTGCCAGTTTAAAGTAGGTCTGATATGATCCAGGACCTGATAGGGTTTCAGCTGCCGGCTTTCTGGCAAATTGCAGAGAAATTAAAGAGATTCTTGCAGAGGTGAACCGGCTCAAGTCCTAGGGAGGGGACGACGCTGCTCAGAGAGAAATACAAAGACCAGATTCATCTGGTTCAAGAATTATAAATAGAACAGTCAGATTAGATTCGGCCGAGGAATGGGGGCACCACGAAGGAGCCAAGTTCTCTCTGAAGAAAGAGGCAAGGCTCCAAAGGCTCCAAAAGTCCGAAACAAACATAACAGGCTTTCCAACGGGAAGAAAGGGAGGTGGGGGACGAAGAAAACTTCGGGTGGCCCTTTTCTTTTACCTCATAACCTCATTCCGGCAAATAGGCCAAATCATGGGTTCCTGAGTGAGAGGTTAAAAGTAAATTGCCACCCCATAAGGAGTCATTCACTGTAGCAGGAATGAGAAGGTTTTTCTGCTCCACGGAAAACTCAAGCCACTTCCAAACTTTAAGTTAAAAACTTGGCCAAGGGAGTTTGGCCTCCCTGTGCGTCTGCCTTGGAGATGTTTATCCAGCGGGTGGATATATTGACATGGGCCTGGTTTTCAGGTTGACTTTTTTTTTTCCCTGATGTTCCACATAAGGTTTGCATCAGATACAGTCTGTATATTGGCACAAGCCAGGAGGCTGTAGGAGGAGAGGCCCTGCTTTAACTTCAGCAAGCTCAAGCAGATTTCAGTTTAGTAAGAACAAAGCCGCAGTACAAAGACCTGTTCAGTCCTGGGAGCTCAGGGAAGCACAGTGGCCCCTGTCTCCCAGTACTGACTTCCCAGGCCGCTCCCAGCCTCAACTGCCATATGGGCTCAGGGCAATCTCTCTGACTCTATGGGCTTCATATTCTCCCATCTGTTGTAATGAGTCTGGCTTCCACCTAAACCCTGAGGTTGTTTGAAGGAAGTAATATAAAATACAGACTCTGTAGAGGTGTCATTAGGACTCTAAGTAAAATGTACTCCCTCCCTGGGGCCCTGAACATGTTCTGCAAAACCAGAGATGACTGAGACTGCTGGGTCATAGAGTACATTTCCTGTTCTCCACGGGGCATCCCTAAATACTTCCAGTCTCCCCTCTAAAATAAACTTCATGAAGGCATCTTCCACAGAGGTTGAGAGTACAGAATCTGTGCTAAGTTGAATGCTCTTAAAATCCTTATTATCTCATTCAATACAGTATAGCTTGGAGATTTTTCTTTTCTTTCCTTTCCTTTTCTTTTCTCTTTTGTTCTCTCTCTCTCTCTCTCACACACACACACACACACACACACACATACATGTATGTGTGTGCACATGTGTGTGCAGATGTACTTGCCCAGACTAGACCAGTGCTTGACACCAGTTATATCTTCCTCTATCACACTATATTTAGACAGGGTTTCTCAATAAATCTAAAATTAGCCATTTCTGATGGGCTAGCTGGCCAAGATGTTCCAAGAATCCACCTGTCTTAAGAGTTACAAAATACATCCCACAGTAAGAAGCTCGCTCACATGGCTACCAGAATCCAAACTCACGTCCTCAATCCTGCACAGCAAGCATTTTACCCACTGAGCCGTCTCCCCATCACCTCTCCCCCAAAAATTTGGCACAACGTCTCTCTGTAGGTCAGACTGGGCTCAAAGTCACTGTTGTATTGACTTGAACTTGCAATCCTGCTGCATCAGGCTCCCGTCACAGACACTTGAGACAATTTTTTATCACACTGTTTCTCGGTATTCGCCACTGAAAAGCGGGACTGATGCTGGCCTGGCAGGCGCAAGGATGGATACAAATTGAGGACATTACAAACCTCACAGCACATGCTCAATGCAGAGTAGTTATCACTTCTAACCACCCAGCACTATCATGGCTACCCACCTTACTGCCCCTGGGTTACATGAAACGAGTGCCTCTTTGTTGAGTCTTATTCCCCTGAATGTAATTAAAGATTGGTTTGGTTTTCTTCAAATGCAATGCATGGATATACTTTGGCTTCCAACAATACAAAACAGGCCTGGTCTTCCCTGTTCTTCCCACTGGGTATAGCTGAAGCTCTGGATGCGGGGCAGATGCAGCTGGAGTGAAGAAGATGAGCCAGCTGGAGAGACTCATGGAACAGCACAGCCTTAAGCTCACTGACGTCCCTCAGGTTTCCTTTGTGCTTCTGGTAGGCCAGATTTGGAGTTGGAGAAACGAGCAACCTGGGCATGCCAAAGGGCCTGGAATAAAAATAGACTTGACAGAAGCTGGTTCTCAAACATCCAAAGGTCTGGAAGAGGGGTAGCCTGGCAGGGCATTCAACTTTTATATGGTAACCACTTTGTGCCACCAAAATAGACACCATGGAGTATCTGTCTATGCTAGCCAACCGGTGAAGGCTAGGGACAAACTAGAATATCTCTCTCTCTCTCTCTCTCTCTCTCTCTCTCTCTCTCTCTCTCTCT
>CAJQZJ010003694.1:1814201-1828903 GCA_907164525.1 Lophiomys imhausi | reverse complement strand
CTGTCTATTCTTCAACCACCTCAGAGACCTGAGAGGGATAAATATATTTGCTTATATAGGAAGTGCAGAGCCTGCAGCTTCCAAAACTAAGAAAGAACATACCAGTAGCTGCCTAGACAGTTCCCATTTTCTCTCCATACATTCCAGCATCAATCTTCAGCCTTTGGGTCCTGTTTCTCTGACAGACATTTGTTGTAGAGCAGGGATTATGAAGGACTTACCTACCCTGTCTTGGCAGAGTTAGGCTGTCGACTTCCCTGCTACCAAGTTTTGTCCTTTTTGGACAGCATTCTGTCTGCAGTTGGTGCAAGGGGTTTAGAAAAAAACAAAACAAAAAAAACTTTAATTTTCAAAAATTCAGTGGGATCATTTTAGAAAATCTGTAAAACGCATACACATAAATAGCATACAGAAAGAGAATAATACACAAATGTCTCTCCACCCTGGGGAGGTAACCACTTTGAAGATGTGGAGTATTTAACCAATTTGGAAAAAAAAAAAGCCTTCCTGACCATGAAAAACTTATTATTCAATGAGCAATAATTTCTATTCAGTGGCAGTGATCCTTGGCACCCCATTATACTGCAAAAATCATTTCAGTTCAGATGCACCTTCTTCACCTTGCACAGCCTCTGTCTCAGAGGTGAATTACCAGTCCTCCTATCTCGGTGCTTTGGCTAATTCCCTATGGCATTAGTCACCTAACTCCTGGAAGGACAAGATTCTACTGGATGTAAGAACCAGTGAAACCAAAACAACAGTGCTCTACACCCTGTGTGTGTTGTATTTCATCCAAATAGCCAGCATCTGGAACAGAGCACAGTGGAGTGGGTAGGTGATAGCACCAAGGTGGCCTGAGGAGAGGGGTGCTGGTCCTATGATGTTTGCAATGAGCTGAAATAGGAAAGTGACCTTGGGCATACATACCTGGGACCTGGTGGCCTGCTCTGTAGTGAACCTCCCAGTCTAGGTGGTGCAGGCCAGTGTGACAGCATTTGGGCAGGCATAGCCTATAAAGAAGCCATTGCTTTCCTTGCTGCCACCCTATACTTCATCTCCTCCACTTATAAAAAAAGGAACATTGTTGGTCTGTCATTGGGTCATGGTGGTATACAGGACGTGCTCAGATCTCGGCAGCACCCCCACACCTTTTGAATGTCACCCCATAAGTAAACAGTTACACTGTAAGAGACTACTTCAAGTTTGTTATTCACCTGGATTCTTAAATGTTTAATAAAAAGTGACTCATGGCTGGCACATGAGGACTCAGAAAAGAATACACAGCAAATGAGTTCTAATGAAAATACAAGGCCCTATTGGCAGATGTTTTGTTGCTTGTACATATCTATGACTCAGCAATTCTGCTCAGTCAGAAGGAATGAAAGCAGACGAAAAAAAACTGTCACAAGTGTATTTATAACAGCCTTATTCATAAAATCTAGAAATAACTCATGTCAAATATCAAGTAAATGGTCGGGCAGACCATGGCATGTTCATATAATGGAGTACTATTTAGTCAGATGGAAAAGGAACAAAACACTAAGACATTCAACCCATAAAGATGACTCCTAAAACACCAGGTGAACACGAGAACGCAGATTCAAAAGAGTGCCAACAGTAAGCTTCCAGCTCTATGAAGTCAGGAGCAGACAAAACTATGCTGTTATGAGAGATCTTAGAACAGAGGCTGCATCTGCCAGGTAGTAGAAACAGGGTCACCACTGGTGGGGAAACAAATACAGTCACATGTGACTTAAGGAGTGGGGATGCTCCAAAGGTAGGTCACGAAGTGATTCTGCCATCGTGCAGCATCATGGCATGTTTTCACACACCTCAGTGTCACAAAGCACTCACAAGACCTCTGGCTATGGTGTGGCGTAAAAGGCCTCCCTACTTGAATCCTTGGTCTGAGCCTATGGTGCTGATTTGGAAGCTTGTGGAACTTTTTGAAAGTGGGGCATAGCTGGAAGGAGTGGTTGGCTGGGAAATAGATCCCTAGAAGTACAGCTCTCCCTATTTTTCATCCCAATCTATGACTTGTTACATGATAGAAGTTATTCATACTTTCGGTACCCTTCTGGGGCCAGAGGCACATATGTGGCTCTCTGCAGCGGCATAGCCATGTAGTGTGTGGTTGTGACTGGAAGGGAGCTTACAGATAGTCTGAGGGGTGATGAAACAATATTTTATTTGAGAAAATGCCTTCACATGCAAGTACAGTTACTGGACCCCTCAAACTGAATGTTTGTGTGTGATTGTATGTAAGTTGAATTCTAACACACAGCTCTCTTCTAATTTGTGGGACCCTCATACATCCAGGGGCAGGGTAACTCTACCCTAGAAAATGCATTTTTAATTCATAGTGGAAATTCTTTTTTGCTAGTTAGCATCCTTCCAGTGCATTTGTGGAAGATACCAATTGAACTCACTACTTGTTTTGTCCAGGAAGGAATGGGGAAAGGAAGGAAGGAAGGGAGTGGATGCCTGACACTCTCCTTGCTGCCCAGCTCCTTTCTCCATCCACTGAGAACTCATAAGGTCTCCTTCTCTCATCCTGGACTTGATGCTCTCCAGGATAGACCTGAATTGGTTGCATCCATGAAGATCAGTGCCTGGAGCAAGTGGGGTAGTCAGACAGAAGGGTACCTGTTCTAAGTCACACTTATCTAGAAAAACTCCCCCTGGGGCAGCTGGGGAGGAGGTTCCACTGAGGGGGTGAGAAGTGGGTACTTTGAAAAACTGGGTAAATTTTGGCTGCAACAGAAGGTACAAAATCAGAAAAGCATAGAGCATCCTGGGCAAATAAAAAAGTATTAGGAACAGTAGGCTGCAGGGATGATTCTTGGGAACAAGCAATGCCCTGCCCTAAGTTACTCCATGTTATAGGAAACAATCATTTTTCAAGCTGAGCATTGCCCTAGGAGACTCCACTTCATAAGCACCTTCTGATTCCATTTTGAAGGAGAAGGATGACCTGCAGTCTGGGAATAGAGAGGAAGTCACCTTCTAACTTCACAGGGGACAAATGGAACTATGGGAGCAACAAGGCAGTTCATGAAGGCTGACCTCTGACGAAAGTGCTGCTCGGAATTTAACACTGTTGTAGTCCCATTTTTTTGTTTGTTTGGGTTTTTTTTTATTTTGTTTTGTTTGTTTTTGATACTGTAGCAGAGTACCTGAGGCTGGGTGACTTACAAAGAATAGAGACTTGCTGAACAGGGAAGTCTTCAGAACATGCTAATAACATCTACTGAGGTTGTCCTAACACTGCAGAAGTAAAAGAAAAAGCTGTTGGTTTCAGAAGAGACTAAACACAAAGCAGCTTCATTTAGAGCAGGCTATTCACCAGTTAAAACCTCCAGTTCTTTAGGCTGTGAATAGTATTTACCAGTGAGAAGCTGACACAGGGACATCGGCCAGCAGAAGGAGGATTCCTCATTCCTACAAAGTTAAACACATGTATATGGACTTTGTGTCAAAAGAACAATAGTTGAATCCCATACAAATCTATAGAATCCAAGTGCAGTGCTTTAAATAAGAATGACTCCCATATGTATTTATGGTCATATATTTAAATGTCTGGTCCCTAGTTGGGGGAACATTTTTGATAAAGTTTAGGAGGTGTGGGCTTGGAGGAGGCATGTCACTGTGGGTGTTTCAAAATCCCAGACCAGAACTAGTGTCTCTCTCTCTCTCTCTCTCTCTTTCTCTCACTCTCTTGTTCTTGTTCTCTCTCTTTCATTCACTCTCTCTCACTCTCTTGTTCTTGTTCTCTCTCTCACTGTCTTGCTCTCTCTTACTCTCTCTTTCTCTCTGCTTCCTTATGGATCGGATGTAAATTCTCAGGTCCCAGCAATTTCTCCAGCACCATGCCTACCTGCCTAAGGCCCTAAGGCCATGCTATCTACCATAATGGTCATGGGCTCACCCTCTGAAGCTATAAACAAACCCCCAATTAAATGCTTTCTTTCATAATTGGCCTTGGGCATGGTTTCTCTTCACAGCAATAAAAATGTGACTAAGACACAAAGTGAACTGTTCTAGGGTTTTCTCTTCATTGCCCCTTTCTCATCAATACCATTTGTGCTGGACAGTTTTGTGTCAGCTTGAGACAAGTTAGAGTCACTTTGAAAGAGGGAATGTCAGTTGGTAAAATGTCTCCACCACATTGTACTGTGGGCAAGCCTGGGGTACATTTTCTTGATTGATGATTGATGTAGGATGGCTCAGCTCACTGTGACTGGTGCTACCCCTGGACTGGTGGTTCTGAATGGTATAAGAAAGCTAGGTGAGCAAGCTATGAGGAGCAAGACAGTAAGCAACATCCCTCCATGGCCTCTGCATCTGATCCTGCCTTGAGTTAGTGTTATGACTTCTCTAGATGATAGACTACAAGCTACAAATTAAAATAAACCTTTCTTTCCTTCTCAAGTTGCTTTTGGGAATGGTGTTTTATCACAGCAATGGAAACTTTAACTAAGACGCCGCTGCAGATCCCCAATGACAAAGGAGAGCCAAGAAGTTAGAAAAGTTCAGACTGTAGACTTAAGGAAGGGATGTATCTCTCTGTGAATTAGTGATTTCTGTGGAAATTTTAAATGCCCCAGTCCTCTAATGTATGTGGCTTTGAAGCCCTAGTCCCAGAGGGGAGAGTTGGGGGTAGGAGGGGGGGCTGATTCAACATGTGGCAATCCGCTGGTACATGTAAAACTTGGCATTTTCCTTGCTTCATTATTTAAAGGGCAATTCATTATGTGCAATGGAAACAAATAAAAACTCTATTTCTGACATTTCTAAATCTGAACCCTGAACTCTCCATAAACCTCTCAGTTTCAAAATAATTATTTAAGCAAAGCCCTGGTGTATTCCTTCTGAACCGTTGAGCAGTGCTCCTAATGGTCGGTGATGCAATCACCGCCAGTGTGCTGACTGGGGTACTGGGCTTTTCCTGAAGCATATTAAATGGTCCCCTATGTTGCAACCATTAAAGGCAATTCTGTCCTCACAGGCCTCAATCAAATTTGCACAGCAATTAGTCCTACCCAGAGTTTGATACATTTCTTAATTATAAAACAACTTTGTACTCCATTGGCCCTTTCAGATGGGTTAAGAGAATGTTAATTACCTCCTCCTGAGACATCAAAGAGTGTTTGGTAGGGATGTGTGTGTATATATGTGTGTGAGTAGGTGTGGGTGTGTGTGTATGTGTGAATGTCCATGTGAGTGTGCATATGTGTATGTGTTTGTGCATGTGTGTACGTGTATGTGTGAATGAATATGTGTGTGTATGAGTGTGTGAGTGTGAGTGTATGTATGAATGTGTGTGTACTTGTGTATGTGTATGAGTGTGTGTGTGTGAGTGAGTGTATGTTTAACTCCACTTTAGGATGAATCAGACAAGAAACAGAGGAACTGACATCTACTGAACACCTACTATCTCTTTGGGTCTGTGCTGGGCCATTTCTACGTAGGCAAATAAGCCTGTGGAAAATGTGTGGATTCTGTTCTACAGATGAGAAGAATTACTTCAGAAAAGTTAGCATACCAGACATTAGTCACATAGAGATAGATCTGCCTGATCACAAATTGAGTTTTCTTCTTAATGTCCTTTGAGTTGATGATGACTTTTTGCTTGTCTTTAATTTTGTGTTTATAATTGTGTGGATTATGTGTGTGCTTACAGTGCACAGGGGGCGGGGTGTCAAAGGTGAATGCCAGGTATCTTCCTTTAGCTCTCTCCACTGTGGTTTTTAAGACAGGGTTTCTCACTGGGCCTGGAGTCCACTGATTCTGCAAGACCAGCTGATAAGCAAGCCCAGGGGTTCCTCCTGTCTTCACATCCCAGGGCTGGGTTCTCAGGCATGCCACCACGCCCCAGCTTTTTAGAAGCAGTGGGATCCTAATTCAGATTTTATGCTTGTGAGGCAAGGGCCCTTTTAGCTGAGCCATCTTGTCAGCCCCACCTGTCTTTTTCAAAATTGTCATTCACAGTGTGCATTTTGAGCAATGTCGGTATGTCAGGCAAGGCTAGGTGCCATAAAGAATGTTGGCTGAGTCCCATCAGTCAGCAGCTAATTCCTCTAAGGGAGTCTCTA
Organism: Lophiomys imhausi; assembly: GCA_907164525.1. Taxonomy (NCBI): domain Eukaryota; kingdom Metazoa; phylum Chordata; class Mammalia; order Rodentia; family Muridae; genus Lophiomys; species Lophiomys imhausi. The sequence goes on along the minus strand of CAJQZJ010003694.1, from coordinate 1,822,808 downwards.
AGCACGGAGAAACTACCTCAGAACTCAGTCTGAGGTGGAGTGTGTGTGGTGGAGTGGGGAGGGGAGGGCGGTCGTGTTTCAGCCTGGTCCTAGGCTAAACTAAGCTTTCTGCACTTTCTGCAGCCATTAGCACTGTTCTCTGTTCTCCTCGGAGAATGCCCAGTGCTTTTTTCTTCCCTGGCCTTGACTCCAAAAACCTGGCCCCACGTCCTTTGCAACATCCCTCCTCCCCCACCTACGTGGTGGGTTTTTGGTTTTCTTCATTATAATCTTCCTAAATTGCACATCTCATAAGACCGTCAGGAAAAAAGTCAGGAAATGAGGTTTCCAGGAAGAGGGAGGCGGAGAGTGGGGGGCGGGGGGGGGGGGGGGGGGGCGAGCAGGAGAGCAGTCTTTCATTATCACGACCTGTTCCACGCACACCCTCTCCCGGTGCCACCCTCGCGCTGGATGCGAGCCATCCTCCGGGCTAATGAGCGAGGCGCGGGAGATAACTAATCCTAATGCAATTACCGCTAGGCGCTGCACTGATAGGTCCACCGCGCTCCCCGCGTGCCAGGCAGCCTGAGCCAGGCAGGAGCAGCTGGGCCTCAGCCTCCTGTCGGAGACGTTTTGACAGCTGTATACAGTCCCGGGCCCCCTCCCACGGCCCGCGTCCCAGGAGAGTGATCTTTTCACAGCGAGTCCCCATGAAGCCTGTCGGAGGTGAAATGAAATCTTAGCAGCTTGGGGGGGAAAGCTGGGTGGTGCGAGCTCCAGTGCTATTTCCAGGGCGGTGATGGGAGCAGCAGAGGCTGGGGCCCCCGGTCCCCCCTTCATCGATACGGGGCGCTCCGAGGCCTGGCGGGGTGTGCGGGCTGCGGTGACAAATGGCAGCTCATGGAAGGCCTGGCCCTCTCCCGGTGCAGCAGGCGCGATCGGGGGAGGGGGATGGTTTGCAACACACTTGTTCCTTTGTTTAGCGGGACCACGTGCTCTGTTTGCACAGCAGCATGTGGTACCCCAGGAGGAAATCAAACCAGCGTTGAAAGTTCAAGGAACAGCCAAGCTCTGCTGGGAAGTGGTGGGGCCGGGATGGAGCAATGGAGCCGGTTGGCTGGCGGACTCCCTCCCTGAGAGAAGGAGGGGGACTCCAGGCCAGAGCTGTTTGGAATAAAATGGAATGCTGGATTTTGGCAACCAATGCACACAGGAGGATTTTCTGTGACCAGCCATCCTATCCGACATGCGAAGTAGACTTTGATTAGTATGGCAATCTTCTGTTTGAAAGATTTTCGAGTTGATAAAGATGCCTCCCAACCCTCACTTCACTTGACACTTGAAAAAACCTGCGATTCTCAGGTGGCTTTCCTTCTAGAGATAGCTTGGGAGAGAGAAAGGAGGGAGCCTCCCAACCTTTGACCAAGTATCTGCCCTGCCTCAAGGCCTGAAGGGACAGCTCCCACCATGCTCATAGTGACACTCAGTGAACAGTCATTTTCCCCCCACAGAAATCCCCCTCCCAACAATGGTTAAACAAATGCAAAAAGTAAACGATGCAAAATGTCTGCCACAAAAAGGATTTTTCCCCCAAATCTAATTTCCAAATACACCCATAGTTCAGTTTTTCAGCCATTGCTTTATTTTCTCATTCCTATCTAAACATATCCATGATATTTATTGATACACAAATCTTCGTATTTAATAGAACTTTATTAGACATACTATTCCTTTTAGTCACATACCAAAAATGTCTCTCCCAAATGGAACACATGGATCTGGACCCGGGTTCTTTTAAATAGCTGTATGGAATGTTTGCATTTCTTGTATGGATGTTATCGAATCACCATCAGATGTTTCCAGTTTTTGCTTACTAAAATAATGCTAAACTTACAGACTTGGATATATATTGCACTCTGGGAAAGTATTATTTTAGAATGAATTCCTAAAATTAACAATTCAAAACAGCGTGGGTCAAAGGGAAGGCACATTTTAAAATTCAATAGACTTGGCTAAGTCTCTGAACAAAAAAAATGTTACACCAATTTGCAATACATTCAAGAAAGCTAACTGTTAGCGTAGGAGGATGTATGAATAACTGGCTACTTCTGCACACAGATTATGAGAATGTTGACCAACCAGGAGAAAAGCTTATGAAATATCTGTCTGTTTGTCTGTTTGGATTTTGTTTATTTGTTTGTTTTGAAACAGGGTCTTGCTATGCAGCCCTGGCTGGCTTGGAACTCATCATCCTACCTCAGCCTCCTAAGTGTTTATGTCCAGGTATATGCTCCCCACACCCTAGAAAACGTCATTCAGTAATAGGTTTAGTGTCTACTTTAAAATGTGCTTAGTGTTAACTTGTTTTTAATTCTGCAATTATTAAGCCTTTCCCCTCACCCCCATGTTTCGGTTGGTTTGTTCATCTAATCTTAGTGATTTGAAGACATTTCTTTTACAATTTGTGAAGGTGTTTTTCTCAGTTCATCTTCTTTTAATTATGAAATGCCTAACATAGTCAAATTTGCCAGGCTTTGTGTTTATAACTTTGATGTTTCATGCCACACTTAGAAAAACATTCTGAAATTCCTAAAAGATTAAAAGAATATGCTATATTTATTTTCTTTTTAACATCTTTGTGATTTTTTAAATTTTATTTTACAGTTCTTTGTCAAATAATAAAAGCTAGATGCCTTTTTTTAGAAGTTGGATATATATTATATATAGTTTTGTTTTAATTCACAAAGCTGATATTCTGAAGAGGGAGAGCTAGTCAAGAAATGAACAAATGAGTAATTACAGCATTCAAAGCAGTGTGCAGAATTAATGGAGACTAACAGAATATCTGCCTAGGGACAGTGGTCATGGTAGGTGAGATTTCGAGGAAGTTCTTAAGGATGAAAAAGATCATTCCAGATTTTAGAACCAAATATACAAAAGCCCAGAAGAGGAAACCCCTGTAGAATGTTAGAGGAACTTATAGAAGGCCAGTGGGACAGAAGCATGATGAGCCAGGAAGTAAGTCAGAAGATAAAGAACCTTGCAGATAAAACTTCAAAGGAACACATCACCAGGCACCTTACAGGCCTGGGGTAAATAATCAACTGTTTATAAGTGCAGAGCAAAGCTGCTGGATTCACTAAGTGAGGGAACCTATGGCTGGATTATTTATTTATTTATTATTTATTCATATTTGATATTGCAGATTGCACCCAGGGTCTCAAGCATGCAGACCATATACCATACTACCGACTACACCCTCAGCCCCCCAATTCCTTATGTTTTTAAAAATCTTCCGACAGTTTCTCTCCATTTAATTTGATGTTGGCTACTGCCTTGCTGTATATCGTCTTTATAGGTAAATCATGCAATTTGCAGCCAAATGGATGGAACTAGAGAAGCTCAACCCAGACTCAGAAGGATGCAATGGCATCAATTCACTTATAGTCAAATTTTAGCCCTATAGTACAGGATATCTATACTACAACCAACGCATCAAAGGGAACATGGACATAGACTTTTTTTCCTGTCAGTGAGACACTTTGCCCTAGTGGTGCTGCTTTGTAGGCCCCCAGTGTATGAGGAAGCTCTTGGCCCTCATATGACTGCTGAACTCAGGCAGCGGACTGTTATGTAGGGACACTCCACTCCAGAGGAGTGGGATGGAAGGGATACAGGGTAGAGAGTGGTAGGGCGGGACTGGGAGGGGTGGAAAGAGGACACTGTGATGAAGATGTAACCTGAAGTAATAAATAAATATTTTTTAAAAAATCCTTTGACAGTTGTATGCATGTTTATAATAAGTCTCAGTCATTTTCACCCCCATTCTTCTTTCTCATTCTTCTTTCTTATTCTCCTCTCTCTCTCACTGAAATATTTTTTTAAACCAGTCTCCAGAAGTAAAAGAATTCACTATGAATTCACAATCAAGTCTAGTGTTCCAAACTACAAGGTTTTCCACAGCATCTGTCATCTGGTCCCACAGCCAACAACTGGTCCTCCCAGAGGGTGAAGAAGCCCTTCCATAGCAACTCAGGCTTCCCACACCCTTTGCTAGACGCTTCCTTCTTCTGCCCACATAACAGGCCCATAAAGTTTCCACTCAGCCCCAGAGAGCCTTTCTAATATTGAACAAAGCCCAGAAGAACCTTCTTGAGTTTATTCTTATTCTGTTCCTCTTCTGTGTTTTCAGATTCTTCAGGCATTTCCTACATAAAGTGGCTTTTGATCTCTTCAGCAGCCTACCACCCTTCCCAAATGCACCCTCCTCCTCCTCCTCCTCCTCTGTCTTAATGTGAGTGTGGCTACTTGAATTATGAAATGTTCCTCCAAAGATTCATATATTGAGAGATTAGTCCTCAGTGCATCAATGCTCAGAGATGGGACCTTGAGACATAGTAGGAGAATGAGGGCTATGATTTAATGTATTCATGGATGAATGGACATTCAGGAGAATGCTAGAAGGATGTATGACAAAGGCAATATGCCTTTAAAGAGGACATCTTGTCTTCAGTCTCTCCCCCTGCCCCCACAATATTCAACCTTGTTTCAGACCCAGAGCAATAGAGTCAGTCATGGACAGAAGCCTCTGGAACTGTGAGCCACAATAAGTCTTTCCTTTATTCATCTCTGGTGTCTTGTCACACTAAGATGGGTGCCTGAAAACTTGCCGCATAGATCAGATTATTAAGATTAACACTCACTGGAGCCGGGCGTGGTGGAGCACGCCTTTAATCCCAGCACTCGGGAGGCAGAGGCAGGCGGATCTCTGTGAGTTCGAGGCCAGCATGGTCTACAAAGTGAGTCCAGGACAGCCAGAGCTGTTACACAGAGAAACCCTGTCTCAAAAAAACCAAAAAAAAAAAAAAAAAGATTAACACTAGATAGTGAAAGCCAGCTGATCCCACCCATGTTCTGATAACTGTTTCTTTCCTCTAGTTAAACACATCATCCATGTCTGCAGTCTCACAAGGTTTGGAAAGTAGGAGGAAGCTGAGGGCCATTTCTTGGACTCTGCCACTGCCACTGGTAAGGAGAACTGTAGAGACTTTGGGATTTTCTACCTCCTTGATATTTCCTCATAGGCTCCTCTCTTGGTGATTAAAGACAGTAGTGAAAACATCAGAAGCAGCTTCCTTATCCTTGTTGAGAAGTTTGTGGTTCCAACAGTGCCTCCTGGTTCCCGTCCATCCCCCAGGCAATTCGATGACATTCTCTCTTTGTAAAGCTTTCATTTTATTTTATTTATTTATTCAATAAGAAAGAGCATCCACAAGTGTGTGCTTGTGTACTTTGACCCGCCTATGGAAGTCAGGGAACAATTTTCAGGAACTGGTTTTCTCCTTCTACTAAGCAGGTCCCAGGGAGTAGACCTAGGTCAGGCTTGGCAGTAGGCACTTCACCCCTGAGCTATCCCATCAGCCCACCATGGTACTTTAACCACTGGTACAAATGTCACACAGGGAAGTCACCCATGCCACTCTGCTAAGGTAAAGGCCCATCCAAGCGAGATTCTGGCTTGCATCAAGGTCAGTCATTTGACAACATCAATCATTTAAAGCTTATGTATTAGAAAGAAAATAGGCTTTTCATAAATGTGTGTTTTACAACTTGAGCTGTTGAAAAATAGAGGTGATGGGTATACAACACTGTGAATGGACTAAATATCACTGTACAGCTTGTCAGACTTTGCCACTGTGGGAACAAAATTAATCGCACACCTATTAATATAATTCATTATTCATTGTGTATCTACTTGGTCACCATTTATTCTATTTTAGACCCAAAAGAAAAACCTAGACTGTATAAACATACTCATATCTGGCGAGGTCAGAACTGATAAGCTTGGAACTTGGCTCTGTGCACTCAGCATCCCAACTGGAATTCTGCGACACCAGAGAACTGCTAGACTGAAAGCCGTGACCTAGTTAAGTCCTTACTTGTCACTAGAGAGCATTGCACTCCATTTGTCCATGACACCAAATTCATCCTAGACACATCACTGACAGCAACCATCCTCCTTACACTTCATAGGAAAAACTTAGACATGGCCAAGTCTGGATATAAAGTCTCGTATGAAAATTCTGTTCAACGCCCCCACCACATCATAATCAACATACTCAACCAATGGTGGACATTTCCACCACCAACTGATGGAAATTCCATTCAAAGAAAAACGAAGGCTTGGGGTGCCCTTAACCTTTAGAATCCAAGGCTGTTATAAAAAGGGAAAGAGGACACCAAGTTTTTTTACTTTCCCTCCAGATACAGGGATGCCCACCACAGAGAGGCCAGAGCTGTGCAACTGGAGGCCATCTGTGATAGTTTGAAGCTTTAGAAACTATGGTGTTGAAAATTCAATGCTAAATTTGTGTTTCTCTCTCTCTTTCTCTCTCTCTCCCTCTCTCTGACAATTGGATCTTGATATAAATGCCTATTTCTCCCATCCACCATGGAGACCCATGCTTTCAGAACACTACTTCACAATTGGGTTACCTCAGAGACCCTCTCAAGTGAGAAGACTCAAATTTCTCATGAGCCTTTTTGGTTTGGATTTCTGATGGCTGACCTCATTTATGTAAGAGTTTTTTGTGGCTTAATGTTGACATACAGTATGGAAACTTCAAAAGTAGCAGGAAAAAGAAACTCCCTTAATGCATCCCTCTAATAGAAACTTCTTGAGGGCACACAAAGTGCAACATTGATATTTTGGTTACCTATTACTGGGTGACAAACCACCTAATTATACATTGGCTTAAACAGCTATTGTGTGTGTTTGTGTGTGTGTGTGTGTGTGTGTGTTTGTGTGTGTGTGTGTGTGTGTGTGTGTGTTTGTGTGTGTGTGTGTGTGTTCCTGTGGGTCAGGAATTTGGAAATGGCCCAGCTGTATCCATTTAACATCTGATGGGCTGGAAGATAAGTCTTTAAAAGGCATCTTTGACCCCCCAGTCTAGAATCACTCCACTACCCCTTCTCTCTCTTTCTGTCTCTCTCTGTGTATCTCTTTTCTTGTCTCTCTTTCCCTCTCCTCTTTCATTCCCCTCTCTCTGTAGGCTACCTCATCATTCACAGTTTCCAGTTGAACTCTTCACAACCTCGTCTTCTCACTTCGGTCCTACTTCTTACATGATCACTGCCTTTCCCAGAAACCGAAGTAGAAGCCTTGGAAGATCATGGGCATCATCACTCCTGCCACATTCCATAGATCAAAGTGTGACATTAAGACCAATCCAGACTCAAGGGAAGGGAGAAGCTAGATTCCACCTTTCCATGCAGTTTAAGGTAAATCAAAGACATGGTGGTGACCGTCTAGAAGAAAAGTCACCTCACCACACAGGACTACAGGACCTATACCTGTCTCTGTTCTAACAGAAAGAACAGTGATGCAGATGAAAGTAATGGGAGAGGGGTTCCATGAGACAGAGTACATTAAGTAAAGCCCAACCTGGAAACGAATGGTCTATATAAAGAGCAGTCAATGAAGGATTTTGAGGGTACAGGATATTCTAAATAACCCTGGAGGAACCTTGAGGTTATGCTGGGAAAGGGAAGAAGACTGTCCTAAAATGGACAACTAAAGTGGGCTAAATGGCCCAGGAAAAGGAGGAAGGAGGAGGACCCGCAGCCCAAACCTGAAATTCCTTCAGTCTCTGTGAGCAGTGAAGTGAATGTGTGAACCCTACAGGGTTGAATGGAAGAAAAAAGAGTAGACTGAAACAAAACACCAACCTTCCATGTAAAGGCAAATGTTCACTTAAAACAATTGTATAAGAGGATTAATGTCCTTCGTGGAATTTTACTATCCATTTTTTATCCCTCTATGTGTTAACATGTTTCTGCCTTATTAAACACACTGCTTAAAATAGCTCTGCCTCAGGACCAGCCACACCACTTCTGGATATACATCCAAATGATTCCTCACCAAATCACAAGGACATTGCCTCGTCTATGTTCACAGCAGCCTTATTTGTAATAGCTAGAAACTGGAAACAACCCAGATGTCCCTCAACCGAAGAATGGATTAAAAAACTGTGGTACATCTACACAATGGAATACAACTCAGCTATCAGAAACAATGAAATTATGCAATTTGCAGCCAAATGGATGGAACTAGAGAAGCTCATCCTGAGTGAGCTAATCCAGACTCAGAAGGATGCACATGGCATCTATTCACTTATAGTCAGATTTTAGCCATATAGTACAGAATAACTATTGTACAACCAACACACCAACAGGAACATGAACATAGACTTTGTCAATGAGACACTTTGCCTTAGTGGCGCTGCCTTGTAGGCCCCCAGTGTATGAGGAAGCTCTTGGCCCTCGTATGACTGCTGAACTGGGGCGGGGGACTGATATTTAGGGACATTCCACTCCAGAAGAGTGAGATGGAAGGGATAGGGAGTAGAGAGTGGGAGGGCGGGACTGGGTGGGGTGGAAAGAGGGCACTGTGATGGAAATGTAACCTGAAGTAATAAATAAACATTTAAAAAAGCATATTAAATAAGCCAGTCCTTTACTGTGAAATATTAAGGTTTTCTGGACTTTCTTTTGTTTTGTTGGTTTGTTTAAGTCTGGTGTGTGTGTGTGTGTGTGTGTGTGTGTGTGTGTGTGTGTGTGTGTGTGTGT
>CAJQZJ010003694.1:1781817-1814191 GCA_907164525.1 Lophiomys imhausi | reverse complement strand
TGTGTGTGTGTGTGTGTGTGTGTGTGTGTGTGTGTGTGTGTGTGTGTTTAAGTGCCTGAGTAAGGCAAGCTTATATCCCCATGCCCATGTGGAAGTCAGAGGATAGCCTAGTGTCTCATTCATCCTTGTTTGAGGCAGGGTCTCTTACTGTTGGCTACTGTGTACATCAGGCTTGCTGGCCTTGAACTCCCAGGGATTCTCCTGCCTCTGCCTCCCATTGTGCCAGAGAGTTTGAGGATTACAGATGCATGCTATCATGCATTCTTTTACCAAGGGTGGGTCCTCAGGGTCTGAACTCAGGTCTTCACACTTGTCTGCCAAATGCTTTCACCCACTAGCCCACTTCTCTACTCCACAATCTTCTTACTCCTAATAAGTTTCAATAAGTTGTTAGTTACAGAGATTCTGTTTCACTGTGTATAAACAATATGTATATATTCTAAACTTTAAATATATAAATAAATATATTTATATTATAATTTAACTATAAATATTATTTATATATATATATATAAATATATAAAGTTAGCCAGAAAATATTTGTTAAGGTAAAGTATCAAATCACCAGAAACTAGAAAAGTATTTATTTTTTAAAAATATTTTCCATCAACAGATAAAATTGTTTCTTCTTTTATTCCTGCCAATTTGTTAAGTTGTATTGAGGTAAATAATTTTTTTGGATGCTAGTATTTCTTTTTTTATTGTTGTTACATTTATTTATTTCTTCAAGTTACATCTCAATCACAGTCCTCTTCTTCCTTCCCCTCCAGGTCCCACCCTCCAACTCAATTCTCCCTCACCCTCCTATCTGCTTTTTTTTTTTAGTATATCTTTTTCCCCCAACAGCTCCCCCTTTTAGTCCTATAAAAGGCTTTTTCTTATAACAATAAATACAATACAAAACAATAATAATTAGGCCATAATTATGTAAATTATAAGGTATAACATACATTTCAAAAGTCCAGTCTAAACATATTTGGCAACTGATATTAATATTCTATTATCTATCTATCTATCTATCTATCTATCTATCTATCTATCTATCTTGATGAGTTTAAAATTATATACCTAACTCAGTTTTCATCCTAACTTGCATTACCAACTTAAAAACATCTTCTTAGACCTAGAACATCCTTTTAATTCCTAAACAACTTAAAATTTAACTGTGAGACTATAACTATCTAGTCTTCAATCACATCAGAGACCTGAGAAGGACAGATATATCTGAGGCTCAGCTGTTAAAGGCTAGGCTCACAACCAAAAATATGAGTTCTTTTTTTTTTAATGTAGACTTTCTAGACATAATAAACATGTCAAAAATGAAAATGAAATGGTAAGGCTTTAAACTTCAAAATGCTACAATACAAGACTCCCCGTAACATTTAATCAGTTAGTAAATCTAACCTGTGGTTGGTTGATACTTCTGTCTGCCATTGTTTACTCTTAGACCTATCTATAAACTGTTTGACCACTGGCTTAGTATAGAAAGGAAAGGAAGGCAAAGGGTTATAACTCTATCGGAGACCCAGACTGAGTTCAATTCCAGTTAAATAGGTGAAGAGGGTGAGTGGGGGCCTTATTTTATTCATGATAACTCATTGGCTCCCTCCTTTAATGTATTTAATGATCCTGGGAGCCTAATGACTACTGCAATTAAAGTCACCCTGTTTAAGCACTGTGAATTACATTACACTTGTTAGTGGCAGCTTTTGATAAAGTATAATAGCAAGGCTTCTCTTTTACATCATAACTCACTCTCAATATTGCTTTTCTGTATCTGTCCTTTCCCACTTGATTGATGACCTTGTACTCCTATGGAGGGCTGTATAACGGAATTTAGGGCTTGTGTTGTTTTTCTAGAGTCCGGATAACCTGGCACCCTGAGGACGTGGTCTAACAGTGGAGGTGGAGATGAGGGTTGTTCATCCAATCTAAGCAAGAATTAAGTTAGGTAAGCTGCACAAAAGAAAAGTATTAGGGTTCTCTCCTGTCTTTCCCTTTCTTTGTCTGGATGGACAATCACAAGGAGGATTACAGGTATTTTCTCAGCCAGGAAAACCAAGGAGGAAGAGATGTGAGGGGCAGGCCAGGGCATATCTGGTTGTGTCACCTTACTAAGAGAGCCTTTACACAGAGGCTGGGCTACAGCTGCAAGCTACTGTCTTCTTCCATTTTTCCTTTGCCAATGGGCCTGTCCTTCAGCTTCGAACTCCCGCCTTATATTACTGCTATTTCTTTCCTTATTTGTTCTGTCACATGTTCCTCACATATGCCAGTTGTCTAATCCTATTGTTCCTTGGGAAATAATAACAACACTAATAGCTCCCTCTTGTCTACAACTTTATAGTTTGTGTTATTTAAAATTAATGCCATATACAAGAGTCTCTAGACCTCTGAATGCAGTCATGTGGTAGTCTCAGAAGCGACTTTTGGCTGGTTAGTTTTTAGCAGTAACATCGAGTGTGAGAGTCCTGATTAATCATGTCTGTTACAGCATGAAGTCCACCAGTGACATTAGATGATCACTTTAGAAGGTAACTCTAAAATTTCATTAAAATGCCCTAAAAACAAATTATAAATATTAAAAGAGTATCATGGATTAAAATTACTTTGATCCAAGAATACTTTCTTTAAAAAAAAAAAGAAAGAAAATGAAGGTCAACAAAACAGTGTTGAGTTATTGTAAAAATATAGAGCTGAAGTCAGTGAAATGAGTTTAATGGAAAAACGTATAATTGATGTAGTCTTTCAAGAACTACATTGAGGAAGAATGTTCACAAGATTTAAAATGTGTCTGCTTTTGATAGCCCTTTTCTATTATCCTAAGAAAAATACCTGAAATGTAAGGGTTTTTAAAATATATAAATAAAGTTCTTCAAGTATACTTCATTTATAATAAGGGAAAATTGAATCCAATATAAATGGCTTGGTAAATTAGTCTGCCTACAAGATGGAACAGTATATAGTCACTAAAAATACATTTTGCTAAGATTTTTAATAACATCAAAAATGCTTTTGATGTTCCACTAAATGAAAATGTCATTAAATTGGGCATTGAAATTGAACCTCAGAAATTACATGGCAGTAAAACTAGGTCAAAGGATCATTGTATCATCCCATGGTTTCTTCTTAAGCTATTTGCAGTTTCCAAATTTTCTCAGTTGCACATCTTCTACTTTTAAAATCTGAACAAGAATATTTATAGGGATTCCTATTATACTCTGCAATGAAAGACTCTTGACATTGTGAGACCAGCAGTGACCAGAATGCTCTCAGGTGGAAATGGATTCGTGGACTTCCTGCTGAGATGGACAAGGCAAGGTTAATCAGGACTCCTGGCTCAATGTTATTGCTGGAAATTGGTTAGACAGCAGTTGCTTCTGAGAACTTGCCATATAAAATGCATTCAGAGGTCTTGTCCAGGCCAGACCAAAAGATCTCACAGGGATTCCAAACGGTGACCATTTGACATCAGGCAGTGGTGATCCTGCATTAAAATCATAGTTCTAAGGGGAGTCAAGATTTAAGGCAATTGCCTCTGAAAAAGGGTGCAACGGATAAGCTAACAGGACCAGTCTTATGGCACACTTGCAGGAGAGACTGGCTTTTCCTGAAGAGCTCATGAAAAGCTCCAGAGAAAGAAGAGAAAAGGAAGGATTACAAAAGGGGACTTAGCTACAACTCCCATTCCAGCCAAGCAGAAGAAGGCAGAAAGAAGTCACGAGCCAAGAAGGAAGAATCCTGGGCAATTCCTGGCCACAGAGAATGAAGGGTGATTGGGGAAGCAGTGGCATGTTTTCTCAAGGGCATCAACTCACTCTCTTAAGTCAGTAAATAACAGTCATAATTGAGTCTTTACTAATTATTGCAAACATTTTCAGGGCCTGACTTACTTGTTGAAACACTAAACACCATGACACACCGCACAAACACTCATCAAAGGCTTGCACATACTGTAGCCCCTCACCATTGGACAATGCCCCTTTCAATTTACAAAGCTTTTTTCTGAGGCTTATCTCATTTGCTCTTCATAGCCACCCTAGGAGACAGGCAGCATTGACACCAATTCAATGATAAGGGAACCTTTTTTTTTTTTTTAATTTAATGAATCATCCCTTGTTACCTCACTAGCAAGAGACAGTTGTGTTTAAGACCTCCAAGGCCCAGAGATGTCTGTCCTTCACCCAGGTTATATCCAAATCCTTTTTTCCTCTTTGCCAGTGTGAATTTAATCACTGCCATCTTACTTTCTTCTTAGATGGTGGGGTGAGGAGGATTCTGTTTACATTGAGTTTGAGCTCATCAAAGAGATTGTCTCCTTTCAAAGGGCTTTCACACTTCATTTATCCTTACAACTTTTCAGGTAATTCAGACAAACTGAAAACTTTAAATGCACTGAAGGCAGAATATGAGCAGAGGGGGTGTGCACAGCTAATTGACTCAACCTTCAGCATCCCTCTGTGGTACAGACTTGAGCAGAAAAGAGGTTCCAACATGCTAAAGACAGTATCATTTTCCTCACCAGGTTGTCAGACTCCTGGAACATAAAATCTCTCTATGAATTGCATTTTTGTTGCACCGTTTTTACAACCAAAAAACCCTTTTCTACCAGAAGAAGAAGAAAAATAAAAACCAGCTCATATGGTTTCTAGTAAGCCTTCCACTTTCAGAATCAAATATGGCTGCCAAGTAATACCATAAGAAACAAATGCATGACATCTGGGAGAGATGAAAGCCCACAGCTTCATTACCCCCACCTGTTATAGGCAGCAGCAAAGGGAGGGGTGACATAGAAGAGCCCTAAAACCTTCTTTGGAGGAACACAAGAAGGAGAGGTTGCTAGACATGACTCCTTATCTGGATTGCCCTGACTCGCCACATGCATTTCAGATGAGTCAGAAGGCCGCATGGTAAGTAGGCACGTGCAATATGTCTTTATAGACATTCATCTCCCCTAAACCACAAATCCTATTGCTCAAATCATCGGGCCGGCTGTGGGATCGAGCTGAGATTTAATGAACAGATAAATCAGTGGGGCTTATTGAGTACCTCTAGTGTTTCCAGAACTGCAGAAAGCATAGCACAATGTAACTTATGGAAATCATTTCAGAGTTCTTACTCTGCGATGCCCCTGCCAACCCCCCCCCACAAGATACCTAAATACTGATAACACTGGCTTTGCCACAGTGACAGAATTGTTGTGAAGGTCCAATAAGGTAACATGTGGGGAGAAGATTTATAAGCAGTAAATGCTAAAGAAATGCCAAGTAGCATGCTTACTAGAAGAAGCTTTGTGCTCTGACCCTCTTATATAAGGAGCTTAAAGCATAAACAAATCAAATTTAAGTACCAGCGCAAGAGTTAAATTATGGGAAAGATAACACTACGAATGATTTGACATGATAATGTGTAATTAGTCTGCAAGAGTAAGGTAGAGGCTTTAAGATTTATGACTTTAAAACAGGTAGCAACCTCAGTGCGCTGGAGTGATGTGCAAGGACCACACTGGCTCTGATTTGGGAAGCCAGCTTGTCCCACGTTCTGTTGCTGTAATGAAACCACACAGATGGGGTAATGTAGAAAACCACAAATGATCTGGCTAGTGGTTCTGGAGGCTAGAAAGTCCAAGAGCATAGTGGCTGGGAATGGCCTTCTCACTGTGTCGTCACATGGTAAAGGGCATCATAAGGCAAGCAAGAGCAAGTGGCTTGGGTTTCTTTCTCTCATTTAAAGAACCAATGATACCATCAGGGCACCTTGTGGGCTCATTTTAGTCTCAATAGCTCACTTTCAAAGACCATTATTACCACGTGACTTTGCTGATTGACTTTCCAGTGCAGAAGTGTTTGAGAGTCCCATTCAGACAACAGTAAGTGGTGAGTAGGAGAAATAGAAAGCAGTGTAGCTGGCCTGGAAAGTGACCCCAGTCCTGACAGAGCCAAGAGAAGGCACGAGGAGATAGGATTCAAAAACCTTGTAGCCGACTCTATAGTCAGAACATGGTGGGGTTGGTGGGAAATGGGGATACTGTCATATCCTGGAGATTCAGTTTGGAATCATTTGGGGTGCTATAACCAAAGACCACCCAGACTCTACAGTTCATCACTACGCTCTTCTCATTGACATTTGGCATGGCTGTTAAACTGTGGAGGGTCTTCTGGAAAGAAAATACAGTTGTCTGGTTGCATTCAGTCCCTGAAGTGACGATAGGAGTACACCAGAGAACTAATCCCCAAGTGAGGTGCATATAAGCAAACATGAGATATGTCTCATTTCAAAGACATTCCTCTAACTGTAGCTGTGCCAAGAAATTCTTTTTATGTGTGAGGATCTACTCTATCAGGTCCCAGGGCAAAGAGAAAGGGCTGAGGCCTATTTGAATTGGTTAGAGCAAGGAAATAAGATGACCATCAATCCCCTGCCCATTCATTCAGAGAAACCCCCTACCCCATTAAAAGAAATCTAATCAAAGAAAGCTATAGAATCCCACCCATTCATTCTGTTGGCTCACAGCATGGGTCACTAGACAACTCTGAGAAAGGTACATGTGGCTCAGTCTGAACACCACTACACAGAGATGCTTGGGAAGCAGGTACCTATTTCTCCTCTCTCTGTAAGTCATCTACTATGGAGAAGACATTAGCTAACTGATTTTCAAACTCCCCAGTCCCCGGGCCCTTTGGCCTTCCATTTCACCTTTCTCCATTTTTCAAGACATAAATCTTAGCTGCTGCTTCCTCTATGAAGCCATTCTGTTGCCCCAACCCTCCTAACATCCCCATCATCTGGATGGCTGACACACTCATGGAGACTTTTATTCAGGTCCCCAGGATCATGCCTTTGAACTTGGCACAGAACTTTGCATAAAATAAAATCTTTTAAAATGCATATTTAAGAAGTTAATTCCAGTTACATAGGATGTGAGTATCTGTGGCTAGAAATAACAGCCTAAAATGTTTCTTTGGGATAATCTACTTGGTGTATAAATATTTTTATCTCCAAAACAGCACAACTAGAGATGTTTCAATAGCAGGAATGGGGCCAACAAGATGGCTCCATGGGTAAAGGAACTTGCCACCAAACTTGAGAACCTGAGTTGAATCCCTGGGACCTACATACAGGTAGAAGGAAAGAACCCATTCCTAAAAATTATCTGTCCTCTGAATTCTACAGGTATGCCATGACATGTGTGTACCCCCCCCCCACATACAAATAAATAAGTAAGTAAACAAATACATGTTAAAAAAATTAGTGATGGGGGCTGGAGAGGTGGCTCAGAGGTTAAGAGCACTGGCTGTTCTTCCCAAGGTCCTCAGTTCAATTCCCAGCAACCACATGGTGGCTCACAGCCATCTACATTGAGATCTGCCCGGGCATATATGTAGAGCAAATACTGTATACATAATAAATAAACAAAAAAATTAAAAAAAAATTACTGATGGGAATGGTAGCAGTAACTGGTGAAGGAAAAGAATAAAAAGGTTAATTTTTGAGTTCTTAATAGTGTTGGGCAGGATGGAAGTTTTTGTTTCTTCCCATGAGGAAAACTGGTCATGGGAATGAAGAATTTGCCTAAAGAATCATCACAGAGCACACAAGCTACATGGGGGCTTTTGACAAATGAAATTAGTCCTCTTTCAACTCAGGCCCGCTTCTCTTTTCCAAAGCCAAGTCAGTCACAGGTTTTGCTTCTTCTTCCTCTAAATCATCTCCCACTTCTAGATCATGCTCCATCTATGTTATGACAAATGTCTCTTGTCTTGTCTCCATGTTTTAAGCCTGTCCTCTTCTTTAATGAATCATGTCTAGGCTGGCAGTGGCTTCATAAGATGCTCACCTGAGCATGTCATCCCTTAGTTTATTGTGACATAAAATCCCTCCACTTCCATCCCATTACCTCAAGGATTAAGTCTGGGCTCAGTGTGACTTTCTGACTTGATCACAAACCACCTCTCCAATTATTTTTCCCTGGTGGTCCCTCACCTCCCACTCTCTAGACATGTCTAACCATAACTGGATAAAAACACAAAACATACAAATATTTTCATGTAGCCTTGTGTTTTCTGTCTGCTCTCCCTGAATTGCTACCTCCCATTCATTCTCCTAAAGACCAGCTTAAATCAGCTGAGAAATTCCTTCTTGGTTGGGGCTAGAGAGATGGCTCAGTAGTTAAGAGCACTGGCTGCTCTTCCAGAGGACCAGGTCCAGTTCTCAGTTCTCATGTGGCAGTTCTCAACTATCTGTAATTCCAGTCCCAAAGAATCCAGCAATGTCACCAGACATACATGCAGCAGCTAAAACGCTGTATTTCTCCATCTGCTCACTTTCCCCCTCCTCTCCTTTCTCTATGCAACCCCATACTAAGCCGACCAACATATTATTAGAATATATTACATTATTAATATTATGTCAAATTCCCTCCCCCAAGTAGGAAGGCTAAATACAAAAGACTCATCCTTTCCATTGTGTGCCGGAGCCCCTCGGTATTGAGAATGGTCTATGTAGAGGAGCCAAAATGCTTTGGAGTTAAATTCACCAAAGTAACATCCACAAGGTTTTAATTTGGGTCTCCGGGCCCCTGCACATGAGATCTATAAAGGAGAAGTGTTACTACAGTCAGTCCCATTGGGAGAGACTGGAGGTAGACTGAGAACAGCTGTAGCACACGGTGATCCAACACAGTCAGCTTCTGAATCAGATATGAGTTATTGGTTCAGCCACAAGGCTGTGGATATGATTTCCCTGCAGGCATTCACATATGGCCTTCACAGAAATGAAAATATTTCCCCTTTCTACTTTGCTGGGTTTGGGTAATAAATATGTGTTGGTTCTGCACATTCTCTTATGCCTCGGCTTCCTTGCTCTTTGTTCTTACTTTCTCCGTGAGGTATAAGAACAGCTACTTAGGCAGATAAAGCTAACATCTCATGTGAATTACTGGAGAACCATGGAAGACAAAGCTGTATGCTGAGAATATGAGAAGATCTTGAGAAAGTCCTAGCACCACTTTTTGTTTATTTATTAAGAGTATCTGTGTGTGCATGTGTTTATATGTGTGTGTGCAGTGCATGTGTGTGTATTTGTGTGTGTGATACAGGTACATGAATATGCACATTTGTGAATGTGCATTCAGATACAGTGACCAGAGGACTAAGGATGAATGTCCTCCTTAATGCTCTCCATTTTTTTGCTCTGAGATAGGGTCTCTCACTGATCTAGAAGCTCAACCATTTCAACTGGGCAGACTGGTGGTCAAATTCTCAACATCTGTCTACTCTATTCCCCCTGCCTCTGCTGAGGTAACAGATATGCACATTCATGTACAACTTTAAACATGGGTGCTGGGGATTTGAACCCAGGTCTTCATGTTTGCACAATAAGCACACTCTTACCTACTGAGCTGCCTTTCCAGCTCTTTAGCAGGAACTTTGTACTCTTAACCAATTGGAGGCCATGGGAATGGGACCAAGACCTCCTCCGGGGGATAGTCCCAGGACTGAGGTGACTCCATTAAAATCATGTTTTAAAGTCGGTGATGTTCAGAACAATGCAGAGGCAACTTGAGTCCAAGACATCAGCTTCTTAAAGGCAGAGTTTGGGGAATGCTCTGGTCCTGAGACAATGTCTGCTAAACCAAACTGGGTAGCCCAAACCTCAGAAAGTATACCCGTTGTGGTTTTGATATAAAATCCCCCACAGATTCATGTGTTTGATCTCCTGGTCCTCATTTGTTACAGATATTTGGGGAGTTTGTGGAACCTTCAGGAAGTGAAATCTAGCCAGTGGAAGTAGAGGTAGTTTGAATTTATACTCAGTCCTTGATTCCCTCATTCATATGATGCCCACTAATACATAAAAGTAATAAGTATATTAATAATTACTAATAAATGAATGAATCTTGTCTTTCCCCAAAACTTCCAGATATGTAAAAAGAAAGCTGGAGGTGATGTAGGTTTGGGTCATGATGTTACGGGATCTTCGCCTTGGCCTTGAACAGTAGGACATTAGAGCAATGGCTCTTTCTGCCCTTTCAGCCATCACCAAGCTAGGTCAGAGCCTGCGGAGCTTTGTCTTTTCCCACTGTTAAGGACTTAGTTCATTCGTGGGTTTCCATGTGACCACCTACAGGTTGTCACTCTACTATTAACTGAACCACATCAGCTCAGACAGGACCATGGCTAGGCAGACAACTTCTCTCCTTTCCTGAAGGATAACCAGACATTGCCACCCTTGCAAATGCCTTGCGCTCCTGTCCGCATCGCTGTGAAAATCTGCACTGCGGCAGGAGGTGAGTGATGCATACAGAGCACCAAGCTTGCTGCTGCCATTGGCCCCTCCTTGCCTTCCAGGATGTCCCTGTGTGGCAAGTGAAGCATGGGTGAGGACATCCTTGGGTTGGTTGGGGAGCTCAGAGCTGTGGCAGCAGAGGGAGGGTGGGGCCGTTCTGGATGAAAGAACCAGAGAAGGCTGCAGAGAACACTTGCATTTGAACATCGGTGTGTCCCACGCGTACCTGCACAGAGCCCTGAAAGTAGGGCTAGCTTTATGGTTCACTTTTAAATTACAGCTCAATCTAGGGGGTACACAGAGAGGAGCCTGACAGAAAGTGGATATACAAAGACAGACAAGAACCAAATTGCCATCACCACCAATGCACCCTGCAGTTTCAACCTGTTCATCTTTGACCAGTGGCTGACAGCATCACCCACAGGGTGCTCAGAAGTGTGAAGTGAGGTCAAAGCCCCCAGTGTCATGGCTGGTTCAAGTCTGTTTGGAAGAAATGGTGACCACGGGGCTAAAGAGATGGCTCAGAAGTCAAGAGCAAGCAGTTACTGCTCTCTTGGAGGACCAGAGTGTCGTTCCCAGAACCCACAACCCAGCTAATAACTCTCTATAACTCCAGTTCTAGAGGATCTGATGCCCTCTACTGGCTTCCTCAGGCATTGCATGCACATACATAAATGCAGGTATAATACCATACATATTAAGGGAGGGGGTGAGAGAGGGAGGAGGAGGAGGAACACAGCTATGTTTTCTCCAAAATGGTCAGGAAAGAGTTGATCTGTGGCTGGGAAATACCCTGTATTTGTCTCATGAAGATGTTGAAATGGGAAACATAAAAAAGGAGCTGAGAAAAACATGTTTTATGTGTGGTTTTCATATCCCCTTGTCACCTCCTAGAGGAGTTTTTCCACTTCCATTTATGTCACTGAGGTCACTGGAGAGAACTCTCTCCCACCCCAGCATCCTTCCCTAGCAAGCTTGGTAAGGAAGCTCTGTTGATTCTCCTGCTCCTTTGGGAGGCTTTCTGTTTGGTCCCCCACCCACCCACCCCTCCACACTAGAATTAAGAAACCTGAAAGTTGCCGGCTTATCTCATTATCTCCTGCCTTGCATTTTAATGTGTTGCCTTTAAAAGGGCCCCTTGCTTGCCATTGTAGTTATGTGTGTGTTTGTTTGTGTCTCCCAGGAAAATGTGCTACCCATCTTCCAACTCAGACACCATCATCCCCCATGGCTCCAACTTGGTTCTCTCATTTGTAGAAGGGAAAACAAAACCACAGAGATGGGTTGAATATTTTGCATCTGTGGGAAGCTGTGAAGAGGCCATTCTGAGAGTCATGCTCCAAAGCGCTGCACAAAAAAAAAAAAAAAAAAAAAACGGCAGGTGAAGAATTGGGAGTCTTCCCAGGGTACCCAGGCTGGGCCAATGAATAATTCAAGTCGAAAAGCTCTTAAAAAGGCACAGTTACCTGCTTTTCCAGACCATTAGAGACCCTGACAAAAAAAAAAAAAAAAAAGATTTTATAACCTAATTTAACCAGATAATGAACCAGATCAGCCAGAAAAGAGCAAGCTCTTTATCCTGCCCAAATTATCCAGACTTTCATCATTATTAGGTAACTGACAACCTTTTCCAGTTCTTACATTGATGTGCTGGACAGGCTGGATCAAGCATGGAGTTACCAGGCAATGAGAGGAGGAGCACAGAGCATCTCTCTCTTCCCACCATTGCTCTTTTTAAACCCTGCACCACCACACACAGCCCAGGGGAGGCTGAAAGAACCATCCTCATGAAACAAAAACTCCTGCCTGGAGGAGAGACTACAAAGGGTGAGTCCCTGATTTGATCGCTGTTTTGCACAGAATGAGTGATTTAAGTAATGGCTGGCTGAAACCATGCCTTTATGTGTCTGATGCCATGGCCGTTATTGTAGTTAATGAGACTCTCTGGATTATCAGTGTCTACTTCCTCAGAACAATTGATTGGCCTCTTGGAGGAACTGGCCTCTGCTGATAGTAATAAAAGGTGCTTAGTGTCCTACAGTTTCAGTCCTTAACAGTTGTTGCTTTAACATGGAAAAGCCTTCTCAAGAAAGGCATTGTTATTCCCATTTTTCTAATGAGAAGACTAAGGTTTTGACTAGCCATGGGGCCAGGAAGGCTAGCAGCAGACCTTAGACTCAGATTAGGGTGAATCCCAAATGGATCTTGTCTGCATGCAGCCTGGACACCCCCAAATAGTCACTCTGCACACATGAATCTCATTCTCAGCATTATCTATATGACTTTTTCAAAAGCATTAATCACGAGAGCTGAAGAGATGGCTCAGTGAGTAAGATGCCTGTCACACAAGCATGAGGACCCAAGTTCAGGTCTCTGGGACCCACATAAAAGCTAGATGTGTCTGTAGTCCCAATGCTTGAGGGGAAGGGTAGTGACAGATCGATTCCCTGAGTTTGTTGGCCAGCAATCCTAGCCAATCAGTGAGCTCTGGGGCCAGTGAGAAACTCTATATCAAAAGCTAAAGTGGAGAATGAGACAGATACCCAGCTCCAACCTCTGGCCTCCACATGTAATTAACACACACACACACACACACACACACACACACACACACACACACACAGACACATCACCCACATATTGCAATTTTATTAAAATTATAAATCAGGACACTAAGAACATTACAGAAGGACAAAACACAAAATTTGTGATTGCTTTTAACTCATCAGGAGTAGAATATCTTGCTGATTGTGAAGCCATGGTCCTTGGAGTCAATCTGAATTAGAGTCTAGACCTGCCACTTTTTAGTGGTGTGACTTTAAGCTAATCCCCGTCTCCAGCCTCAGTGTTCTCCTTTGTAAAGTGAAAGGCCATTGTAAGTACTAAAAGGCTTGAAGCCTGCACACTATCTGGCCGCAATGAGCACTGTAATTTTTGATTACTAAACACGGAGCAGAGTCACCATTATGAGAAGCTAAATGGAAGATGTACACAATTGTTCACCAGTGACCAGTGATCTGAATAATTCAGCCGGGGACAGTTAACATTTATATAGTTGGGCACTATTCAACGTGCTTTGTATATGCTAATGTGCTTAATTAATACTTGTAATAACCTTTTGATATGAGAAACTATTATTGTACCCCATTTGAAGATGAGAAAGCTCCTTCAGTTCTGAAAATAGGCAGAAGCTGAAAAGAAGGTGTCTGAGATCACACTGTAGACACTGTAGTGAGTAGCAAACCGTGACTCGAACTCCAGACTTGTAGCTTCAAAATCTACCATCTCAGCCATGGTCCCCTTCAACTCCCCAGTAGAAGAGGGAGGCCATTGCAATTCCACACTGTTCCATCCCTGCCAGGTCATCTTCAGTTGTATAACCTTGGCCTCGGGTGTCTGGTTTGCCCAGGACTTTAGCATTCCAGCCCTTCAGGGCAATGGCATAGGTCCAGTCCCTGGTGATCTATTTGTAGTTGGAACTGTCTGATTTTTGCTCACTTGTGTTAGTGACCTTAGTCACAAGAGACACAAATATATATTGCTATTTTCTGTGTAACCGCAGACTCTAGTTCTCCTTGTGGTTGAGGGAGGGTAGCAACAAGAAAACCTGCCTTACACTTACAGATCATGGGAGAGAGATAGATGGCCCATTAAAAGTCCTTCTCAGCCTCAGTGCCTGATGATGTGTATGTATAAATATGGAGATGGAACGTACTGCTTGCCCCAAAGAGCTGGACACTTCAAGAGTTTCCTTAAGCACTCCAGGTTGTCTACATTGGTAGAGACTAGTGGAAATGTGAGGCCTTCTGTGTCCCTGCCTCATACACACATTCATGGGTGCATGCATCCATACACACACGCAGACACATCATAAACAAGTGCACACTTCACACACGCCACACATGGGCGCAAGATCCACAAAGACAAACTATATACCACATACTATACATGTGGATAAACATGCACATATACCATATACTCACACCACAATCACATGCACCCACTACATACAAGTAACATCAAAAATTAAGAAAAAAGAAAGAGAGGGGGGAGAGGAGGAGAGGGAAGGAGAGAGGAGAGGAGAGGAGAGGAGAGAAGAGAAGGGGGGAAACACTGCTAAATCATTCAGACAGGTCCAAGAGTGAATCAAAACAAACATCCTATTGCTTGTAGAGGCAACTGTGCTCCTGCTTCCAGGAGCCTGTGTTTTCCGATACTTAAACAAGGCTGGGGTCTTGTTCCACAGAATGGTCCCCTGTCAGAACAAGCTCAGCCAAGACACACCCACCTCTCTGCAGTCTCTGCCCTTCTCTTCCCTTCACAGAGCTCATGGAAAAGAAAATCAAAGGTACAAGTGACTCTCTCGTAAAAGGTTTTTCCAATATTTTGTATAAAGATGGTGTGTATGTGCATGTGTGCGTGCGGGTGTGCGTGTGCGTGTGTGTGTGTGTGTGTGTTTGTGTGTGTGTGTGTGTGTGTGTTATTTTTTATTATTCCTTGGCCTTGGGGGGGGAATTAATTATGTTGCCCTTTTTATGCATGGTGGCAGCAATCTGTCACCCAGACTTACACAGCAGGCCACCCAGGCTCCATGCTTCCTGTTATATTGAGGTAAATCAGTGTTACTCTCAGGGGAGCATGACACACGGCCCTGATGTCCTGGCAGTCCCCTGTTACAATCTACACAGTGCTCATTGCTCCTGTCTTCTCGCCCCCAGAGGGTCCTGAAAGAGAGTTTGTCCAGGAATGCCACAGCCCCACAGCAAACTGGCTTTCTAAAGAGATGAGGTGAAGTAACACTTTTCTTTTTAATACCCCATGGAGTTGAACTGGAATTGCAGCCTGCTATTTTCAGAGGCCTCCTTGGTAAGAGAATGTGTTTTATCTGCAGATACAATGACTGTACCCCGTACCCTGCAGTTCCCATGAAACCCTTGCCAAAGCCCATGAATGCTGGCTTTATGAATTGGTCTTGCAGGTGTTCGGGGGGGGGGGGTATGTAATCACTAATGAATAGTCCAGAAACACACAAACTCCACAGCCTCTGGCACTGAGAGCTGCCGGGCTTTACAATTCTGTGAGAAAACGCACATGCAAGGAAAGTTTTCCCTGAGTTGCAGCATTGCCTGAGGCCAAATATTCAACCTAGTTTGTCTCCTGGCTTGTGGCACTTTCTAGAAAGGAAAGGATCTGTAGTCGCCCTATGGGCTGGGACGTGTTTGTCAATTACACAATTTCCCTACCCTGACGTGGTCCAGGCATTGCTTGGGCTGAGGGTAGCATCTTTATGCACAGGTCATTTCTACAACCCAACAGACTAGGGCAACTTGTGACCTGGGGAGCCAAAAGACCCAGATTCAGGTGGGCTGGCTGCCCTGAGAAAGAAAGCACAGAGAGGTCAAGGCCAAGCAGCCTCAGGAAACCAGCATCTATCCTTGAGTAGGGGACAACTGGAACCAAGGAAAAATGAGAATAAAGACTGAATAATGGGGATGTTGGGAAGGAAAGTGTCCCTATGGTGAGTGAACGCAGGAGAGGAGGTCTACTGAATGACCCTTTCTGAGAAAAGCGAGGTGAAGGTCAAAGGTGGTAGACAGAAGACCCACTGAACACACCCACTGAATGCAACCAGCCCGTTCTTCCCTGCCTCAGCCCAGGGAAAAGCAAGGCTGACATGCCCCTTGAAATGTTAGCCGTTCTCCTCACTTCACATGAGACAATAAGCAAGTCAGCTCTCCAGCCCTTCTGGGAGCTGCACAGCATTGGGGAGCCTTGCTTAGAGAAACGCAACTTCTCTGGCAGGGTGAAGGATGGTGGGATTTCCATCCTCAGCCAAGGCAAACTGAAAACACATCACAGGACATTGGGGGAGGATGGAAGCCTACCACAGGAAAAGCAGGCCACTAGTCCTTCCACAGCTGGGATCTGCCAGGATCACAGATGTGACTGGCCCTCACTGAGTTGCTTAGCTTTGTGATCAGTTACGGCACCAGAAGCATCTTCAGAGAGCATAGACAAATGTGATATCTTATTTTCATTGCTGTCTAACTGAGATGATGTCTTTAATTGTGAATGTATGTGACCAGCTACAGCATGTTACAGTTGGTGCCTGTCTTAATGTTTGAATTACAGCCAGCATCCCTGCGGATCTATGGTGGTCATCAGGCCTGCAGCTAGATGTGGATAGTTATTAAGTTAGTGGAGACACACACTTCTGTACAAAATTGTGTTTTTAATATTTGATGACTACATCTAGTATAATTGATTTTACTTCATGGTCTTATGAAACCTATTTTGTTCATTAAAAAAACAGAGAGAGAGAGAGAGAGAGAGATTTCTGAGAATGTATCTCTGACTTCTAAAAGTGGTTAAGAACCTAGTGTCTAGGGTAGTGGTTCTCAGCCTGTGGGTTACAACCCTAGGGGACCCTTTCACAGGGGTCACCTAAGACCATTGGAAAACACAGATATTTACATTATGATTTATAACAGTAGCAAAATTAGAGTTATAAAGTAACAACAAAAATAATTTTATGGTTGGTGTCACCACAACATAAGAAACTGTGTTAAAGGGCCACAGCATTAGGAAAGTTGAGGATCACTCAGCTAGAATAATCTGTTTTCAATGTGTATCTATCATAGTGTCAAGATATTTCCATAAAAAGATGCAGTAGGGAGTGTGTCATCACAGATCTTACTCAAACAAAAAAATGCACAGCCTTTTCAGAAAATAATATAAGGATAGAAACATATATATGTTTATAATTTACTCTTGGGTGCTTATCTTATATCCATAAAAATATTGACACCAAAACCAAAAGCAAACCAAACCAAAAACAAATAAAACCATCCACAACAAAGAACCAATGTGCAGGCATTATTCATAGTGTACAAAAGAAACACAGAGAATACCTCATGCTAAGAGGCTGGTTGGAAAATGGGGATACTCCACACAGTGGAACACTATACAGTTGTGGAAAAAGGATGGTCCAGGGTTACAGAAAATGTCCTTGTGAGATGTTCAGGTCATTGAATGATAAAAATGGAATGAATGCTATGCAACTGTAGTCTACTTTAATTAAGATCTGCTAAGACAGAATTAGTAAGATTTGATGTGATGGCGTACGGGCATAATGAAGTGAGCACAGGGAAGAGATCTGGCGGGAGGTCCACAGCTGAGATGAAGCTAATGGCGAAGAAAGTGAGAGTGAGAAGGAGCTGCGCAGGACCACTCATCCACAACAAAACGTACATAGGTACCATCTCTTTTCTTTTTGTTGAGATAAACCTGCATTTTGTATTGTAAAAGAAAGATCGTGTGTGTGTGTTTGTGTGTATGTGTGTGTATGTGTGTGTGTGTATGTACATATAAATGCTAAGTGAATCTGCTGTGATACTTACTAGTGCTGTCGACTTGCTGTTAAGCCACTGAGGTGTTTTTTTTTTTCTTTGCTTCAGACTAATACTTAATATTTCTGGCAGCTTGTCCAGGAACTTAGATAAATCATAATGACCAAAGTAGCTTTATTTTAAAAGTGAATATTTTTCATTTTGATACAAGCAACTCACCCACCCATCCATCCATTCTTTCCCACAGGAACATGAATACCTGGGTCTCTGAAGAAAGGAAAAAAAGGTACAGGAAGGGGGAAGTCAAACGAGCTTGCTTGCCTCTAGTTTGTCTGGTTTAGTTAATGTGCATGTGCAGCACCTCACAGACACCCAACAGAGGCTCCCAGAGCCACAAGTGCAGATCCACTTGTCACACCTCGAAAGGTGAGAGGAATGGAGGCTCCGGCCAGGCGCCATCCTGCCCAGTGACCTAGAGGCTGGGGAATCTGATGGGGTCACTTTGCAGTGCTGTCCACTCCGGCGACTGCCCATCAGTGTCTGTTCCAATGGTCAAGAGAGAACAAAAGAAGAGAGCAGTCAGCAGCTTTTGGCTTCCCCTCATCCAGTTCTACCACGACATTTATGTCTTCACCTCTTCACATTTATTCCAGGGCCCAGTAGACAGAGGACACCCTGAGTCTCGCTAAACACTACGTGAGGATGAAGAACAGCTCTGGACATGCTGAATTCCTTTATTCGTCTGTTTCCAGTGTGCGCTCATGCTGGTATCAGCTGAGGCTGATCCTGGGAATCATCCCCTATAGCTGTTCTATCTGATTCATTGAGGCAGGTTCCCAAACAGAACCAGAGCTCTCTTGCTAGCCAGCTTGCTCTGGGAATTGCCTGTCTCCTCCTTCTGAGGCTGAAATGACAGTTGGGCTCCCACACCCACCTGGTATTTATGTGCGTTTCTAAGGACAAGAATGCCAATCTTCACCATTGCACCACAAGCATTTTTAACCAGTGAGTCACCCCCCCCACCCCGACTCAATGTTGCATGACAGGCAATAACACCACAGTTCCCTACCGCCAGTACCACACAGTTCAAAACGCCTCCTTCCACCTGTGAATGTCAAGGAAAGACAACACACTGCCAGAGGTCAGAAGTACAGTGCAGCAAAATCGGCGTTTTAGAGAATATATATTGACAACGATTATTGCTCTGCTAGTCTTTGATGATACGAAAAGCACTCAGAGAAACACACTTTAAGGGAGGAAATGTTTGTTCGGGTTCATGGTTTCAGGGGAGTTCAGGGGGGTTAGTCAGCCAGCTTCATTGCTTCAGGTCTGTTGTGGTGAAGAATGCTATGGCA
Organism: Lophiomys imhausi; assembly: GCA_907164525.1. Taxonomy (NCBI): domain Eukaryota; kingdom Metazoa; phylum Chordata; class Mammalia; order Rodentia; family Muridae; genus Lophiomys; species Lophiomys imhausi. The sequence goes on along the minus strand of CAJQZJ010003694.1, from coordinate 1,795,200 downwards.
GTAGGAATATGTATTGACCAAAGTTGGTCTCCTCCTGGAAGCTAGGAAGCATGGTGTGTGTGCAAGCACAAGGTTTATCCTTTGAGGATATGTTCCCAAATAGGCTTGTGATAGTGTTGTCAACATGACAGAATCCTGAATCACTATAAGGGACCAGGCTTTGGGCACTTCTGCGGGAGATTATCTTTATTACCTTAAGTGGGGTCTGGAGACCTGTCCACTGTGGGTGGCACTATTCCCCGGCTGGAAGAGGTATTCTTAAAGTTTCACAGTCTTGTTTTTTGTTTGCAACATATTTAAATACAACCATTTCATGGAGCCATTCAGATAAAAAAAATTAAATAAGCTATTTTATCTCCTTCAAAACTTGATGGGCATTTCACACATAGCCTCATAGAGGAAATCTGAATCAGGATCAGCGCCATTTCAAGGAGTAGCCACATAAGGCTGGTAGGTACTGTGTAGCGGGGTAGAATAAAGAGAGGCAGAGAGGGAAGAGTAAGACTGTAGCTTGCATTCATAGAGAGATATCTCCTTCAGAAAAGGAAGTGACTGTAAATGTGTCTCAGGAAAGCAACGAAGAACATGAGTGCAAACCCTTGCATTGAATCCCTGAAGTCAGCTCATGAGGTTCTGAAGAACAGAGCGGAGCCTGGAGCTAGCATCCTGTTGTTGGTAACAACAGCAAGGCTGGGGTGGGGCAGGTTACAGAGAGGCTGTGTCTCCACCTTGAGACATGAGCCAATATCTAAGGGGCTTAGAAAGCTCTGCAATTGTTCCCAAGCACAGTGAGCCCCACAGGAAGCTGACCTAGTAAACCAGGCTCATTAAGGCTGCATGCAGCCAGGACAGCAGGCCCCCACTAAATCCCCATTGAAACCTGAAACTTGAGCTATTTGGAAGCTGCTTCTGGAGAAGGTAGTTTTTTGTTTTTGTTTTGTTTTGTTTTTTAATAGGAGGTCCAGAGAGGCCATGGGTGTTCTGGACAGTTGAACCCATAGCAACAGAGTTCTAGGTTACTGTCACATCTGTTCTGGGGTTCTGGGGCAAGTACCTGGAGACAAGCCCTACAGGCAATCAACTCTATCTTGCTGGGTGTCTGATAACTTTGTTTTTTCCTCTCTGGTGACTGTAGATGTGTTTCAGAGAGTGGTCATAAGAATAGCTCCTCTTTGGGAGCCAATTCTAATAAAATGGGTTCAAACATTTGAATAGCCCAGAACTAAAGTCAGGCTGTAAAAGCCTAGGAACTAGGGAAGGGGACCAGTGTGAAAATGGGAGCTGTATCAGGAAACCCCAAGGAGACAGGAAACAGCCTCCATGGCTGGAGTTTTCCCCACCTCTATACCCTTTGCAGACTGGAAGCCTGCTGGGTGCTTGGAAACAACCAACTGGAAATCTGAATGAAGGCAGGGGGAGAAGCAGACTATCAACATGGAGTTCCTGGGCTTATTCAATTATCCCTAGATGGTTCACCCCAGCTCTGAGCTGGTCATGACCTGAAAAGGGGGTAAAAGTGCTTTCTGTTGCCCCGAGAGCTATTGCTGAGCCCTCTACACATTCTGTGTCTGCCATAGGCTCTTAGACCTCACTCAGTGACAAGCCAATGCATCCTACCCAGAACAGTGAGATGCCTCTGTGCATTTTTCTCTTGGCTCCTGCTAAAACTGCCAAGGATCTAAAGACCCATTGACTGAGAAGAGGTAGAAAGGTGGAAGAAAGCTAGGAGAGGCTGAGTCAAAGACTAACGAACCCTAGAGTCTGGGGGAGCTACCACTCTCCTGTTTCCACATGCACCTGGGTCCCAAGCAGCAACATGGGGCTCATTTCAGGCCACCTCTGTGTCCCTAGACCGTGAGGTTTCTCAAAGGCTCCAGGTTTTCTGGCTGGCTTAATAGCCTTCTGACAGGGTTTTAAATCTCAAATTTAAAGTATCAAAGCTGCTTATGGCCTCACTGAGCCACAGTGATTGTGAAGGTGCCAGGTTCCTTTCAACAATGCTGTATGACTGAGCACCGCAGTCACTAGGTTTTTGCAAATTCTCCTTTTTCTGTGAGGCTAAGAAGTTTTGATGTAGTCAGAGAAAGCAACTAAACCTGCAAGAAAACAAAGGCAAAGCCATTTTGGGACCTCATCTCATGCCCTAATTCATATCAGTATAGAAGGTGAAAAGGGAGATTCCCACAGAGAATTGTGCTGACATTTATAACCTATGAGAACCACGTTGGAGAGGCTGACGTCTGCCTTGCTCTCATGTCTTCACTCTAATTCCTTTACAGAAAACCGGACACTGTTCTTCATTATCTGAACCTCAGTTTCCCTAGCTGTACAAATGGGAGCATCCAGCTTTCTACCTAATAACCTATCAGTAGCAGCCTCTGGGTAGATCAATAACGTAATTTTAGAGTGAACAGGGGTAAGCTATCTTCCACCAGAATATAAGCACCGTGCGCATGAAGGCCGGCTTCTGTCAAGCTAATGCCACCTCACACCTACAGTAGAACGATGTCTAGTGCACAGTGGACACTCAAGAATATGTAGTCTAAATTTGTAAAACCTCCATTCTAGTCAAGCTTAGTGTTCATTCTGCTCCTTTCTGCCATCTTTGGTCCCAATACCAGCCCTGCTGCACATGTAAGAACTCTAGTACCCAACCTTCATTTTTCATGTCTCTTCTCCCTCAACAAAACTCACATTCTCAGGTCTTAGCTCCTAAGCTAACTTCATTGCTTCATAAACTGCTCCCTCTGACTCTGCCTGTCCCTCAAGTTACTTTTCTTATTGTGACAAAATACTTCACAGAGGCAACTTGAGAAAGAGAGGTTTCATTTCGACTCATGCTTTTAAGGGGTAGTGGGGTCATTGTGGGAAAGTGAGGGCAGCAGGGGGACGAGGCAGCTGGTCCCAGGTATCCACAGTCAGGAAGCAGCAAATGATAAATGCTGGTGTTCAACTGGCTTTTTTTTGCGCAGTCTAGAGTCCCAGGCAATGGAATGATGCTGCCTGTATTTAGACTGGAGGTTCTGAACTTCAATGAACTCAATCTGGAAACCTTCAGAGACATACCCTGAGCTTTGTTCCCATGGAGATTTTAAATCCTGTCAAGTTGACAACGAAGGCCAGTCGTCACACATACATTCTGCTGGCCACTGCCAAATCCTTCTCAACAATTGCCTTACATTTGGAAGTCCCTTCGGGGCCAGGAGTAGGCCTTATTTGTATGCCTAGTCCTGTGGATGCACTCACCCTATGTATAGCATTCAGTAGGTGCTTAAGGGTTGTGAGAAATGCTTTTCAATTGTTTTTTAACATGTTTAGTTCTTTATAACTCACCAGAGTTTACAAATACCTGAGCTTACTTTAATCCTGTCAAGTCCCAGTTTATAATCCTTTAAGAATTCCCCCCCCCCCCCCCCCCCCAAAAAAAAACCAGATGTTGATGATGAACACCTTTAATCTCAGCACTCAGAAAACAAAGGCAGGCAGATCTCTGAGTTCGAGGCCAGCCTGGTCTACTGAGCGAGGGCTGCACAGTGAAATTCTGTCTTAAAAAAACAAAGACAAAAAAAACAAAAAGAAAAAAGAAAAAAACCTCCCCCACAAAATTCTAGGTACACTCAGATGCAAAGGTATTGACAATTCAGGTATTGACAGTGCAGCATGAAGTGTCGGTGCCTTTTCATCCCTCCTGTTCATGCTCTCCTGCCTCAGAAACACCTCTTATGGATACAACTCAGTGGTAGAGAACTTGTCAAGAATGTTCAAGGCCCTGGGTTCAATGTCTCAGCTCTGCAAAAACAAGAATTTGTCTGTCTCCTACTTAGTTCTATAAATGGCCGTTCTTCATACCCTTGGAACATCTTCCCACATCCATGTATCGAACTTATCCCAGCCTGCCAAGCCCCACTTTTCCTTCGAGGACTCTGTAAATCATAGCATGCAAGGGGGACATGCTCTGCTCTGCCCTCCTGCAGATCTGACTCAGACATCAGTACTACCTGACATTGCTTCACTCAACACATAACATACCAGGTACCTATTATATAATATTAACATTGTCATCCCATAATCTTGCCTTCTCTGCTGAAGTATACTGTAAACTCTTTGGAAGAGAAGGCCAGGAGGTCGATACACATGGCACATGCATGTCAAATGGCTGATCAAAGAGAATGTGGTCTGTCCCATGCCTCTGTGCTGTTGTACACATTGTTCTATTGGCCTAGAATACCCTCTCCGGCTTCTCATTGCTTCCATCTGCCAGGCAAAAGCAGTCTGGCCTGTCTTTCCTTAGACTCTTCTCTATCCTCAACTCTTTGTGTGTGTTCAGCTCTTAATCTCATTTGCTTCTTTCAAGTATTATTTGCTGAATAACTCACCCCTAGGACCCCTGACAGGTACACTCTGCAGCAGATTTAAATTCTTCATGTTCTGCATAACCCTGAATCTTCAGTGTATACTTTCATTCCTGGTACCACAGACATGCAACATGTGCTTCCTTCTTTTCTTCCCTCACAGCACCATGTGAGGTTGCTATGAAATGTCCCCACATTGCAGCTGAAATAACAGGCTGTAGTTCAGCTCTCATATTGCTATAGTCCCACAGTATTTAGTCCACATTCACCCTTCTTTGAGTAACTGGTATTTAGGTTTTTTTTTTTTAAAGAGCTGAGATGTTTGGTGGTAATACAAATTGGGAAAAGTTATGGTGGCCGAGGAAGGAGAGGCTGTGGGAAGCCCAATGGTTAAACTGAAATTTTCTAATCAAAGTGACCTTAGTCACATTTCAGCTCCTTGTCTTTCTGGCTAAGCAGTGTTGGGTACATTATTTTGTATCTACAGTTCTTATTTTCTGCACCTACCAGGTGAAAATAGAGGGTCCTAAGTCACAGGGTCAGTAAGGCTCAAAAAAGGTGATCCAAAAAATAATTGCCATGCTGCAGAGTATCAGTGTTCATTAGACATACGTAAGTCAGTAAATGTCATTAGTAAGTACTGTGTCAAAATACTAGAAATAGACCAATGTGTTCATATAGGTTTTTAAATCGAATCTGAAAAATACTTAATGGTGAACATTATCTTTCCAGGGGCAGAATCCTGAAGAATACCCCTAAATGACCAACTCATGAAGGATAACTGGGTATCCCTTTAGCTTCCCTATCACCAAAACAGAGAGACACCAATCTTGCTTCTTGTTTGGAAAAGATTATTAGACAGGCAGATTGATGTAGTAAGGTCACACATTAATGTATTGAGGTCACACATCTTCAATTTTTATTAGATTTTTTCTTTTACTCTTGATTCCACTATAAAAATGTCGATAAAGAAGAACTTTGCATGTTAAAAGTGAATCAATAATACATATGATATTTTATATTTCTATATTTTGTTATATATGAATATGTGTATAACTGTCTTATCATGGAACACATCAATGACCATAATACCAGGTTTGCCTTCCTATAATACACAAGTTACTGCCAAAATGCTAGACAAAGGAAACACAAATACTGCCATCAATAGAAAACAAGCAGGGCTGAGCTGTGTTGCCAGAGAAAGGAATCACGCATCAAGTGGTTCCTGAAGCAGACTGGTCATTCTGTCTGGAAGCCCGGGGGAAGAGGCTCAAAGACAGCACTGTGGTCCTGATGCACAGGAGGCAGAGACCAGAGCGTGGGCAGGTCCAGGCTGCCAGAAGTGTAGAAAAGAGCAAGACACCTCAAACTCCTCCCACCCGCTGTCTCTTTTTGCCTAAGAAATTTTTGTACAACCCCAAATATATATTATGTTACATAATATATATTATATGTATTATATATAATATATATTATATATAGCTATCATAAAATGGATATACAGATCAAATATTTACTGGTAGCAAATCAGAAAGAAGTTTATTTTTTTAATTCCATGATACACATATAATTTTACTTATTAAATATTAATTTAAATTTGCATACTAATGAAATGATTGTGCTGTTTATTTTTACACGGAGAATTAAATCTTGATGGCATATTTGATGATGTAGGACAGAGAGTCTTTGGTGTTTTTCAGAGTTGATGGATAGTTTGATTTTATTCTTAAATTGTCATGGTTGAGAATGTTGAGTCACATAAATACCTAATACAAGAATGGTTGAAGTTTTGGGCTACTTTCAGGAATTGCAGGGAAATCTGAGTTATATCAAAACTTCAAGGAAGAAATAATACCACTGTCACAAAATATTTTAAAGAAAACTGAGCATTTGCCACTATGTTTTCTAGACTAACATTGCTATGCTACAAAAGCCAAATGACAAAACTTCAAATCAATGCCCCACAAAAGTGTTAAAAGCATATTAGAAAATTAAGTTTAGCAGTGCATAAAAAAAGGTAACAGATCATGATCAAACACAGTTTACAGCAAGAATGCAATGATTAGTTCAGCGCTGGAAGATCAACTATTGGCACTCAACAGTACCAGAAAGCACAGGAGAAAGTTATATGCCTGTCTTAATGTGCATAAGAGTAATGAATTTGGCTTAGCACAGCATGCCAGGTTGATGTGCACACGCAGAACCAATGAAAGTGGACAAACATTAAAAATAACATGACTGCATTAGCCCCTAAATCATCGAGTCACTGGGGGTAAGCTTAGAAATACTTGTGAGACCTGTACACTATCAGCTGCAGTGCTAAGAAGAACTAGAGAAGACTCTATCGCCAGCACGAGCCATGTTCATGGACTGAAAAACTGAATGTTTTCAATATTTCAACTAAAATAAAAAATCTCTCTCAAACTAATCTCTAGTATCAATATAGTTTAATCAAAATATTAATTATTGGTGGGTTAGAAAAGTTAATTGCTTTTTAAAGTTTTTATTTTATGAATGAGTAGTTGCCTGTATGTATATGCACCATGTGTTGCATGGTGTATAAGAAGGGAAGAAGAAGGTATCAGTCAGATCACCTGGAATTGGAATTACAGGCGGTTGTAAGCTGCCTGATGTGGGTGTTGTGAACCGAACAGGAGGTCTCTGCAAAAACAACAAGTGATCTTAAATGTTGAACCATCTCTCCAGCCCCTTGACAATCAAATTTAACTATTCACGTGGAAATACAAAGGATTGGTAGTATAGTTTCATCATTTTGGATAAAGAACAAAGTTGGAGGACTATGCTGTCTGATCTTATGATTACTAGAAAGCTTACTAAACATCGGGGCACAGTGTTGGTGTACAGACAGCGATCCAAATCAGTGGGTAGGAGTAACGTAGGTACCATCCACTGTGGGCACGTTAGAAAGTTAACAAACAGTTGCACTGCTAAGGATGAAAGCAGGGGAAATCATTTCAAACAGTGATGCTGAAAAATCACTGGTCCCAGGTAGAGAGAACTATAAATCTCGACTTTCACTTCACATCATACTTAGAAGGCAATTCAAGATGGGTCATTATTTTCAACCCAAAGTTTATAGCTATAAAACCCCTGAAAGGAAATAGAAGAAGAAAACTTATCCAAAGGATAAAAATTCCTTCCAAATTAAAATCATCTGTTCTGTTCCTTGAAAGATACTGTTAAGAAAATATAAAAAAAAAAAAAAGAAAGTGTAAATCAGGATGAAGGGGACAGTCTTTTTTTTTAATTAATATTGGTATCCAAAGTTTAAAAAAAAAAAAACCTTTTACATCTTGGGGATGAGGGAGAGAGAATAAGGGGAAGGAGGAAGAGGAGCAACAGGAAAAAAAGAAAAACAGCAGCAGCCAACAGACACTGGGTAATGAAGGCATGTGTGCGGCCAGTGTGCACAGGAAAAGATCACTTCATTAGTAACCGTGGAAATAAAAGTTAATTGCACAGTGAGTCACCACTACATACATGCTGAGATGTGTCAAGTATGGAGAACGGCAACAGCAATGCTTTTCGTTCCCATAGGAGGGTAAAAGGGGACTTCCGGAAAGTGTGTGTTGGGTTCTAATACAGTTAGGGACACATCCACCTGCATTAAGATCTAACAATGTCACACTTCCACCTTTACTCCAGAGTGAAATGTACATCTACACAGAGTCTCATGAGCTTATCTCCCAAACTGGAGATAAACCAAACATCTCTCCACAAGCGGATGACCGCACATTGTGGGCAATCTGCAAAAACGAGTACTTCTCAATACTAAAGAGAACAGCTTCAGTATTCATCGTGTAAGTAAATCTCCAAAACTTTATGCTGAGTAGAAATGTTTCCCAAACTAATTGCATGATTCCATTTATCTGAAATTCTACAGCAGCCAGCACCATAGTAACAATTGTAGTCATGGAGCAACAGAAGATAGAGAAAAGGATGCTGGTAGTTTGCAAAGGAGCATGGTAGGTGATAGGAATTACCTTCATTTTGGCAGTGTTTGTAAGAGTGCACACACTTATCAAAGTTCATCAAAATATACATGTAAGTAAGTGCTTGTTTGTGTGCATGTGTATGCAAGTGTGCGTGTATATGTATGCATGTACATGTGAAAGATATAGATCAAACTCCCATGTCTTCTTCAATTATTCTGACTTTTTTTTTCCTCTGAGAGAAGGTTTCTCTACAAAGCCCTGGCTATCCTGGAACTCACTATATAGACCAAGCTGGCCTCAGACTCACAGAGATCTGCCTGTCCCTGACTCCTGAGGACTGAGATTAAAGGCGTCACCTCCACACCCGGCTTCTGCCTTATTTTTTTGAGAGGTCTCTCTCTCCCTGAACCTGGAACTCATCCATTCAACTAGACTGAATGACCAGCAAGCTCCAGGATTCTTGTGTCTCCGCATCCTCTGCCCTAAGAGAGGTGATTTCAGGAAGGTACCACCGTCCTCAGCACTTGTGGAGGTTAGTTTTGAGGAATCAAACTCAGGACCTCATGCTTATGTGTTCAGCACATTACCAAATGAGCCCTCTTCCCAGACTTAAGTGAGTTCATTTAGTGTGCATCATGTGTATGTAAATCATAGCTCAGTAATACTGACTTTAAATAATTAAAGGAAATGGTGAAAATTGGACTTAAGCACTGACTTCGCTTTATTCTACGTTTTTATGGAGCCATAAATCTTGCTCATCAAAACATTTAGTGGCACATGGTTGGAAGATGTTCTGATTCTGACAAATGTTTCAGTATCTATTATGTGCTCAGCATTTGTGACCATGACCAAGGAAGCTCTGGGCCTCTTTCTCATGGCAGAACAATGCTTTAAGGGAGACAGTGTTATTGAGGAGTAGAATGTGCACTCTTAAGGTGAAAGAATCTGAGCAGCCCCGAGAGACCCTGAAAGGGAGACTGGCTGAGTCCAAATGAGAAGGGAGGGAACTTTGGGATGTACATGCCCAGGGCAGGGGTGTGTATCTCATTACAAAGCCACTGTGGAAGAGGGAAGCATTTTCCAAGGAACTGCAGGAAACGTTGTGTGCTGGAGCCCTAAGAAAAATGAATATAGACAAAGTATGAAAGGCAGGAAGCCAGGTCCAGGCCACAGAGGGGCCCTAAGAAGGAGCTGCATGGATTGATCCGAGGCTGCCTGAGGAAACTGGCCTCTTGTCCTAGGCTGCTGGCAACTCAAGGAGGGTAGAGAGGGCCCATCAGAAACATAAGCAGTAACAGTGAAAGTCCTTCACGGATGATGGTGGGTGGAGATGGTGAAACCACCATGTGTGTGTCCATAATGACAGTCAAACTTCTGGCCTGGACCACTCTGCTGAGAAAAGCACTCTTCATTGGGACAATAATGCAGGCAAAGGAGTCAAACTGAAGGATGGAGAAGATGAGGGACCTATTGAATCCAACTTACTGGCGGCTGTACACAGCGGCCATCAGAACAGAGGGGGTCATCAAAACCGTTGGGAGGAGGAGATGGAAAAATCAGAGTCAGGAGAAGAAAACAGGGCCCAGAACAGAGCCCAGGGGGAAAACCAAATTTTTTAAAACTCAATATCTTTGTGTCTATCTATCATTTATCTTTCTCTCTCTCTCTGATTCTGCCTCTCTGTCCTTCTCCTTTTATGCATGTGCATGTGTGCATGCGTGTGTATGTGTGTGTGCACGTGCATGCATGTGTGTGCATGTGTGTGTGTGTGTGTGTGTGATGTATACAGTATATATAATGTCAGTGTGGTATATCTGTTCATATGTTAGAGTGTGGGCAAACGTGAAGCTAGAGGTCAACCTTGTATGTTAGTTTGTGCCTTCTACCTTGTTTGGGACAGGGTCTTTTGTTTGGTGGCTTGTGTGGCAGGCTGGCTGACCCATGAGCTTCCTGGGGATTCTTCTATCTCTGCCTCTCATCTTAAAGTAGGAGCACTGGGATTACACAACCAACTCTTAAAGCCCAGCCAGAAGAGTCACGATCTATGAAGGACAATAAGGATGAGGATCCAGGCAGAGGGAGAAAACCTGGGAACTGCAAAGGCCAGGAGGGGGCATTGGTGGTTCAGTGGTAGAATTCTCACCTGCCACGCAAAGGCCAGGAGGGGATGTGAGCCTTTCATGGAGAAGGTAGGTGGGGACACCAAACCTAACACAGGGTTCCTGCGCAGTTCAAAGGAGGGCGCCATGCTGACTCTGATGTGACTGAATGCTATGGAAGCAATGCCCTACTTAACTACATCATCTCTTAATGTCACTTAAGAGTGACATTGATAGGATCCCACTGCTCTAGACTTCCCTGCCCAAGGTAGATGAAATACAAGAACTGAGTCCTTCTGTAGTGCTCCTTCCCCTGATGACTTTTCCGCTGAGACATGTGACCACCTGTTTCTCCCAGCCTCTGAGGATACATCATTACTCTGAACCCTGGGATGGTACGCCTGAGATTTTTGAGTCTGAGGCTCTCTCTTGGGCCACAGGAAGCAGGCTGAGTCTCTGGTAGGTAGAAAAGAGCCTTGCATTGCTTAGAGTCCCCTCAGCCCACTCTGTTTTTCCTTCTACACACACCGTGGCAGAACTTGAGCAAGAGCGTGGTTGCAGCCCCGTGTGTGGAGTGGTGAAGGGCCCAGCCTCTACCTCCTTCCCAAGAGCAGGCTCCCCCACACGCTCACCTTCGCTCCACACAGTCCCTTGGCTGACAAGGTTTTCTTTTACTACCCAGAATTTATACAGTTACTTGCCTTCACAAGCACTCAGACCAACTGACTTTCTGCAGGCATCAACTACCCTGCTGCCAAGGCTGTGGAGGCTGAGGAGATCAGCAAATCCTACCTAGGACCCAGGCACCCAGTGGATCTGTTTTCTGCTCCTTCAGCCAAGCACCCCCTTCAGCTGACCCCCGAGGCCCTTGTCAGATTCTGCTTTCCATAGGTCCATGAGCCTGCCGGGGAGTGCTACATAGATAGCACTGAGCACTGAGACTTCTCTGGCTGCGCCCCTGCACACGCACGCACGCGGGCAGGTGTCCCTCCCCTCCCCCTCGATGTCTGGGCCGGGCTGCAGTCCTTTGTGTCTGAGTTTTCCTCGCGCGCGCGGCGGCGTCTGCTCTAGACTGGGTGGGGTGGGGGAAGCCGGAAGCGGAGTCTGGGGCTTGAAAAATGCCTAGAAAGGTGGACATTCGCGTTCACAACCCGGACCCCTTCCAGGGCCTCCATCCCGAACCCGCGCCATCCCCCTGCAAGCCCACAAGCCATCAGCTCACCTCGCTTTCTCAGTTTCCCCTCCCACCCCCACCCCCCACAACCGCCACCCCCGCCCAGGTCATCTGGATGTCATTGTCCCTGTGGTTCCCCAGCTGCGAGTTTGCATTCGCTGCCCCCCACGTGCATGGACCTACATGTGCTGAAGCACCCCTCTACCCTGTGGACCTGTACCCCATACAACTCCACTTGCGGGGCAGACTCTCCAGGTACCTCATTCCCTGGCTCCTTGATTCCCATAAAGAATGGGTTCTTTATCCCAAAAGAGTAACAAAAGGGACCTTGGGGATATTTAACTACAGCGAGGGAAACCGCCAGGAAGGGGGACTGCATTTTTGTTGGGTGTTTGTGTTGAAGAGTGGGTGGGCCGCCTGTGAGGTGTGAAGGCAATTTAGTCCTTTCCTAAAGAATATACGAGAGCAGTCGCCTATTTCTCCGCTCCTCTAAACACAGACTTTGGGAGGAGGGCTATTCAGAGAACCCCATTAAAATATTTGCCTTTTATTTAGTGGTTGCTTAATTTTATATTTTTTATGTTAACCGGTGTGCCGAAAAAGATCAGCAAAAACCTATGTCATTTTAAGAATCTAGACGAAAACACCTTAAATGAACTCTGCAGCAGACAGATGAAGGGGGGGGGGGGGGGCCCTTCTCTGGCCCTTGCTGCTTTTTGCCATTATCATGATGTAATTTTTCAGGTGTTAGTTTGGCAGAGAAAGATTGGAACTGGTCTTGTTGCTAGGACATGAATGAAGAAGAGGAATCTCATTGGTTCCCTGGTACTTGGCAGGAGCCAATGAGAATGAAGGGGATGGAGTCGGGAGGGAGGCCACCAAAAGGAAAAAAAAAAAAAAAAAAAAGACTCCAGCCAGACTATTAATGCTTTGCTATGTTAAAATGAAGTGGAATGTTTTGTAGTTGTGGTGGGGTCTTTAGCGTATTGTAAGTTGTAGATGGCCAGTGGTGCCCGATGGACCAGGGCTGAAGAATCAGCAATTAAGAGGCAGCTTTGTGCAGACTACCTGGGTTTCTCTAATACTTCACTGTCATTAGAAGTCTGGAGCAAGATGCAAGCAAGGCCCCCTACATTTAACACCCTTAACCCACTGCCACACACCGTTTGGGGACTTCAATTACACTAAAGCTGGAGGCAAGGATGCTGGTGCAGAGGCGCTGGGATTCTTCCACTAGTCTTGATAGGGACTAAGTGAACCCCAAATGACCTTCTGCCATGTAAGTGAACCGGCTCTCTGTGTGAAGTGGGACTCAACACGTTCCCTGCCCAAGGCATTGGAGCAGGCTTCCATCCTACGTTGCCTTGGGGCGGCTCAGTGGGTAACAAGATCTGGCCCAGCCAAACCTCCAGTTCCAATGCCTTCCACATGGCCGAACACTGCGGCAAAGAATGTCCCTGTGTCTCCAGACCAGCGTGATAAAGTGGTCACCCACTTAAGCTTTTTGAGCCCCAGGCTCCCAGCTGGAATAGTAAGCAGTTCTAGGTGCCAATCATACATAGTCTTGATTCTGAGCATTTCTTTGCAACAAGGGAGGAAGAGATGTACTAACCCTGCAGTGCCTCTTTTTTCCTACACGAATTCTACAGGGCCTTACTAGCACTGCAATTGGCTGTCATCTATTGTCTGAGCTGCGGCTGTATCCCACACCTTTTCTTTAAGAACTGGGCAGGGCTTTGAGCTGAGTGATTTGAAACACACACACACACACACACACACACACACACACACACACACACACA
>CAJQZJ010003694.1:1749297-1781807 GCA_907164525.1 Lophiomys imhausi | reverse complement strand
ACACACACACACACACACACACACACACACACACACACACACACACACACAATAAATTGACTTCTATTGGGTTATAGACCAGCCTGGTTTATTTACACCCTGGAGGAGGCTCAACCTCTGCCAGATTCCTGACTTCAGAGATTTTGTGGCTGCCATCCAGCAACATAAAAGGATTTTTCCTTGTAACCGGAGTACTTCCTAAAAACCACAGGCAGTTTCAATCAATTACCATCTCTGGATGCAATACAAAAATTTTAGGGAACTCAAAAGGACCATGACTGTTTTCGACCACAAGTCTTTCTGGTTCCATAGCAAGAATTGATCTCATTATTGATTTTTTTTTTCCTGTCAGTTGCTGGGTCCTCCCAAGTTGCTGTAGATTTGGGAGAACGGAGGGTGGGTCACTAGCAGAAACTAAGAAGAGGTAAGACAAAAAAGATTTCTAAATAGGCCATCTTTTTCTCTCAACCAAACAAAGCCAAGGTTCTGTTCACGTCCACCCCACAGCACTGACAGAAAACACAGCTCCATGTGTGGACCCTAATTGCACCCTTCAGGTGACAGGTACCATGTGAGCCTCAGTTCAAAGTCTAAGTCAGGGTTGAATAAATCTGATTTCAGACAGTCGGCATTTCAAAATAAAAGTATTCAACTTGAGCCTCAAATGGAAGTCTTTCAGCAGTCTCCGGGAATCTGATACGGTGCACCCAGGTAGGCTGAACACTGCGCATTGCTCTTAGTTCTTGGCAGAGTTAACTGTCCTGCCCCAACAGAGCAGAGCCCCCAGGACCAGGGCCAGGAGTGTAACATGCACAGGAAAGATGTTACAGTGGAAGGAAGATAGCCCAGTGTCCCTCTCTTTATATTTCAGTGTGTTGATGAATTGGGTATTATTTTATATTTACTAGAGGAAATGCTGAAAATCATAAGACCTAAACTCTCTTTAGCGGTTTAAAAATGGTTTAATGGTCTGTAGCTTGGTAGAGTGCTTCTCTAGCAGGGATGAAGCTTGGGTTCCATCTCACCTCACAAACTGGGTATAGTGCACAAGCCTGCAAGTCTAACAACGGGGAGGTGGATGCAGGAAATTCAAGACGTGCAAGGCCATCCTCGGTTACCCAGCAAGCATGAGGTCAGACTGAACCATGTGAGACAGTCTCACAAGAATCAATAGAAGGACCATGAAATCAGTTGAACAAGCGGTAGTAGAAATCTGTCAGTTAAGCAATATAGGTTCATTCCAAACCCCTAACATTCACAACTCCTAACATCAAGTCTCCAAAAATCCAGTGCATGTGTTAACAACACTGTATAAAAGCACTGTCCTTCCTTCACGCAAAGAACTTCCAGAGCCTCACAAATTAAAAGATCTGCTGGTGCCTTATTTGTAATAGCTAGAAACTGGAAACAACCCAGATGTCCCTCAACTGATGAATGGATATAAAAAAAAAAAAAACTGTGGTACATCTGCCCAATGGAATACTACTCAGCCATCAGAAACAACGAAATCATGCAATTTTCAGCCAAATGGATGGAACTAGAGAAGCTCATCCTGAGTGAGCTAACCCAGACTCAGAAGGATGCACATGGCATCTATTCACTTATAATCGGATTTTAGCCATATAGTACAGGATAACTATACTACAGTCAATGCACCAAAGGGAACAGGAACATAGACTTTGTTACCTGTCCATGAGACACTTTGCCCTAGTGGTGCTGCCTTGCAGGCTTCCAGTGTATCAGGAGGCTCTTGGCCCTCATATGACTGCTGAACTGGAGTAGGGAACTGATATGTAGGGACACCCCACTCCGGAGGTGTAGAATAGAAGGGATAGGGGGTAGAGGATAGGAAGGTGGGACTGGGAGGGGTGGAAAGAGAAAAGAGGATGCTGTGATGAAGATGTAACTTGAAGTAATAAATAAACATTTTTAAAAAGTAATAAATAAACATTAAAAAAAAAGATCTGCTAGTGATGTCCCGTGAGCCTGGGTCTGGGTCAGGACCAAACTGAGACACTGCATTCCAGCAAGGAAGGGAGCCTCCACAAACAGACTTCAGAAATGAACATGTTGTCACTGACACTGTATGAACTAAAAGCTAATTATGCTTTGTTGTAAGGGAAGCAAATTATACTGATTGTACAATAAAAGTTATCGTCAGTCCAGTATATCCATCATGACTTTGAAAGATGCAAAAATATTGACTGGCTCTAAATAGGATTTTACTTTTCTCTCTCGGCAACAATCTCTAAGGCACAGAATGACCAGAGGTAGTTCTGTTATAGTCCTATAAACTAGTCATAGGGCACAGATGTGACAAAAGACACAGGAGTTATGAGCATGACAGACAATATCTGTGCATGACCAAGTACTTTGAGGAAAAGGCTACCTACTTACTGCAAGACCTCAAGAAAGAGAGCATATATATATATATATATATATATATATATATATCAACAGTTAGTACCTACAGCAACAAGAATGTAATGAATTCCACTGACATCTCTCAAAAGAAGGTGATTGATTAAAGTAATTAGGCTCCACTGAATTATTAAAATGTGAAGTCTTCTGTAGGATGACCAAAAAAAAAAAAAAGAAAAAAAGGCAGAACACTTTTGCTGTTTAAAAAATTAAAATCATATTCTGGTTCATTAGCTGAGACGGGAACTCACACATTTTAGCCCACAATCTTATTCACAGATGCGTAAATGTCTAATATTTCACACCTTTGCAATGGCTCTTGTAAAAAGAAAAGGGGGAAAGGGGAAAAAAACAAGAACCTGACTTGAATTATTTCATCACTCACAGACAAGAGGAGATCTTTTGAAAGAAAGACAAGGGGACTCTGGGGTATGCTTTGAAAATGTCCTCAGGTGCTAAAAGGACAGGTGTGGGGGGCCCAAGACTAGAGTCAGGCTGGGGACAGTGAAGGACAGAGAGGCATTGCTCAAAACATCCCTCAATTGTGTCTTCAAATGTCCACGTTTCTCTTGACTGCTAAATGAAAGTGAACTGATGCCTGATTCAGAACCCCTAGCCACATTGCAGGGCCCCATCTCTCTGAAACCTATGCCTTTCAGACGCATCTCTCTGCTTTCAAGCCAAGTTCTTTCAACCTCTGCTGCGGCTGCACAGAGAGCCCAGTTCCAGCTCCTTTTGGTCACTCTCCCAGGAGTTCGCAGTTGGACAAGCACCAATCATGGCTCTTTCTCCTGCCTTGAAACCTACCATCCTGTCCTCTGCCTTCAGAGAAAATGGTGTTCACGGCCTCTGGAGTCTTCCCTCACCTAATCCCCCAATGAGTGTTTAAAGAACCCACTGGAGAAAACACCAATTCTGTCACACATTGTCATGGTCTTGAGTTACTAAACTTATTTTAGAATCAGTTTGGACCAAAGACTACTGATATAATTAAAGGGACTCATACACATGAAGAGTGTCTGGGCCTGGCATTGCTTGCTCGTCCATCAAACATCACTACCTTAGGACTGTTTTTTGTTTTTTTGCTTGTTTGCTTGCTTGTTGATTTGTTTTTGTTTTTTTTTTTTTTTATCATGTGCTCTGCCCCTCATACAAATTTCTCAGTGTTTTGTTGATGCTTCTCCACCAATATGCCATTGCTCAAAAGCCTATCAAAACCTACCAATCTTCCAGACTTCACTGAAGCACCACGGTCTACAAAATCCTTTCCCAGTCTCATCCCTGCTGACTTACCCAGCCACTCCTCAGTTTTGTCTCCGTCTTCCAGATGATTCCTAGCACCCTGTGTTTTGCATTGGGGCTTTCAAGAGAAACACAGGTAGTGTTTTTATAGCCACTGCAACAGAAACCATTAATGTCATACATTAGCCAACTTCCTCTGCATGGCCTTGAAGACACATGACTAGTTTCGATGGATGGACGGTGAGCAGTGGTGTCAGCCTGAGAGTCAGTGTTCCTTGTCCAGCCCTCTCTTCTCTTCCTTGGGAACCATGGGACTGACTCTAGAAAGTTCAGATCTAAGACGGCAAGCTTTCCTTAGTATGGGTTCCATGTGACGCGTGGAACAGACAAACTCCCAATAGCTTTCGCTGCATGTGTTACTTGAGCAAGAAATAAGCATTTAATTGTACTAACTCTGGAAGTATAGAGTTTCAATACTGTAGCATTGTCTTATTTATACTGACATGATAGCCGACTTTACAGTAAGGGGAACTTAGAGCATTGGATATATCCAATATTCAAATGCTGACTAGGTAATATGCAAAATCCTCAAGAGATGTACACTTTCCTTTTTGAGTCTCTCGCTGGCGTCACCAAATAGGCTAGCCTGGCTAGTCAGTAAGATCACAGATCTACCCACCTTTGCCTCTCAATAACTGGCTCTCTTATTAACATGTGATTATGCAAGTTTCCCTATCTAATGTCAAGCATTTCATTTTGACCATTAAACTATGGTGCAACTCCTTCATGGGCTTTGCAACTGCTCTAGCAGCTGTATCCATCAGCCACGATCATGTATGTCATCACATCTGTGGGTTAATGAAGAGTCATCTTCAGTTCACCAGGTCACCCCGGTCTACTCCATCCAAGACCAGGCAAGAACTCCCTCTAATGATGGTTTCCCATGTAGCTACCCCTGACTCCATCAATCATTAGTATGCATTCTGATGCTGGTCAGGTAGTGCAGTGGCCAGCCCAGCTTGGACTCCACGACTTCTCAGTTAAGTCAGAGGACAGAAAAGATAGAATTATTTTTTTTAATATTCCAAACAGTATTCCATTAATTCATTTTTGTATCAAAGCTTTTGTTGAGCAGTAGTCTCTCCCTTATAAAGAAGACAGTATAATAAATATATTTCTGACCTTGAATTTGAATGTTCCCATCCCTTGATGACTCTGAAGACCCCAATAGACACCAAGTTGGTGGTGATGGAGTTAAAGGCCTGTTTCTACGAGCAGTTTTCTGCCCTCTTCCTGTCAGATGTATGACCCGGGTGATGCACGCTTACCCTAGAACCTGAAAACCCAAGTTCAAGTCGAGATCTTCTCAATGAGCAAGTAGAGCTTTCTGTCTGTTTTGCCATCTGCAAAGAGATGGGGAGCTGTTTCTCTCTCCTCTCTTCCCTCATGATTTGTTGTAGCAAACACTAATTAGGATGCAATGAGAAAATGCCTTGAAACAAAATTCACAAAAGTTATTCTTCTGGTCTCTTAATTAAAACCCCATTCCTAGAATGCTGTGCAAATCTGCCTTTTGAGCTCTCACCAGCACCTAGGATATGTTGTCCTAACTGCTTGTGAGTTAGAAGTTAAATTTCTCGGGAATTTAGGCACTGTGCTCCATCCCTTGTCATGGTCAGGGAAGCTACACAGAGGGAAAGTCACTCAATGCAAAAGGGCTAAGCTGAACTTGAGAATGTTCTCTATGTATTGGGGTTTAAGAAAGAGCCACAGAGGGTTAAAAGGAGGCAAGTTGTGTGAAAGTCGCTGGAGAAACCCTCCACCTGTAGTACACACTCTGAACTAGGGTGCCTAGTGCCAGGACCCTGTCCTCAAAAAAAGGTGGGGGGGATAGCTTATAGAAGGAGGACAGTACAAACTTACACCTCGTCTGGAGTAAGGTAAACTGATTAAACTGGATTCTTTTCCAAGACTCTAGAATCTTAAACAGAGCCTGGGAGATTCAGATAATTACCATCACTGCCGCTTGGACAGTCTGTCTACCAATGGCGATCATGCCATAGGTCCAGACGCCTCTCAACTGACCTCTTAATTGGTTTTCTGTGTGCCAGCTACTGTCAGGGGCTGTAAATGCCAATTTGCCCTATGGGGCATTGCCTCTGAGAAGCAGAATTAGCTGAGAGCTGCCAGGGCCACCAGGATGCTAGGCTGCTCAGAAGCACTAAATGGCCAAGGTCAGGATATCCAAGGGGGAAAGGGCTGGCTCAGGTTGACCACAGGCAATCTCTGCAGAGAGACACAGGCTTTGTCAGGCCACTGTTTAAAATGCAGGAGGGAAGCTGAGCCGCTCTCTGGAGCCAGGTGGGAGCCAAGGCCAGTAATTAAGAGGTAAGCAACACTGTAGCCAGTGGGCCAGGAATTCACTAAGCAGATGGTGAGGGTGGAAGTGCAGTTGTTCCCCAGCCAAGTGCCCTTGTGCACAGATGTCATTGCTGGGTGTGTGTCCTACCAAGGACTCCAGATCTTTGACACAGCAATACAACTATCCTACTCCCTGTCCTATAAAGGCATATGATGCCACACCCACTCCTACCCTTCACCCAAAAGTTGCTAGAGACAGTGCAGATCTCAGCCACAAAAGCTTCGGATTTAGGGACAGTTAATTCTCTGGCTCAACTTTTGAGATTCCCTTCCTTCCTTCCTTCCTTCCTTCCTTCCTTCCTTCCTTCCTTCCTTCCTTCCTTCCTTCCTTCCCCTCCTCTCCCTCGCTCCCTCTTCCTTCTTTTTTTCCACTTAGAGTGAATATCACTCATTGTACCCATGAATGTGCACCTTGGAAATTCTAAGACGAATAAGGCAGGATTCTTATAGTCCAGATCAGTGTAGCCAATGAAACACTGGAACCAATACACTGAAATGACCTGGTTCCTGGGAGCAAAACTTCACATAGCTGACCATTGCTTTCTTCTTACCACAGTCAGCTCTGCATGTGAGGGTACCACATGCTGGCCAGCTGCTGGCTCCAAAGTATAAAAATACACAACAGTTTCCCAATTTTACCCCCCTAGTCTATTTCTCCCCTTAGCTCTAATTCATTCATTGGATACTCCCTGCGATCTACGCCTGGTAGACATCTCAAGCTTACTTAGCACCTGCCTCTTCTCTCCTTCGAGTCTTCTACCTCACCACCAAGCTGCCAACCTCCCACTGTGTGGTAGAACATTGGACACTATGGCTGGCGTGGTAAATACAAGTATTACCCATGCACCTACCATTACTCTCGTCATCTTCATCTAACCAATCAACATATCTGAAGGAAATTCAGCACCTCCTGTTTTTAGTTTGAATTGTCTTGGTGATTGTGGTTCCTATTTCGTATGCAACAGATTCCATGCAAATTCGGAGGTTTCATAGAGTCAACCATTGGGGGAGGGGCGTGTCAATAGAGTCTAGATTAACAACCCAGGTCATTGGCTGCTATAAATGAGTGTTTATATCTGTTTAATAGTTTTAGATGTTAAGCTACTTAGGGACAGGGCTCCTCCATGTAATTATCTCTGTAGGGCACCTGGCGCAGTGCCTCATATAGTTAATCCCTTAATTAAGTCTTTTTGAATATCATATGGAGAAGAAAATGAACCATTCATCCAATAAATATTTATTGAACACATACCATGTGCAGTATCCTGTGCTGGTTTTCATTGGAAATACAAAGACTTGGATAGAACAGAAAGAACCAATCACACAGAGCAGCAGAGACAGGAAGGGATGCTGGAGTTCTGACTTCAGAGTCCAGCAAGGATGGAGAGATGGATGAGGTAAAGATGAGTTTGTTGAAATGTAAGGGCTCCCCAAGAGATCCTAGAGAAGCTTGGTGGTGCCAAGGTCAGAAGGTTAATAGTAGTGGAATTACCATTCAAGCCATACTTCACCTCAGATGCTAGCAGGGAGGATAATTCAACACCATGCAGAATCCATGAGCCACTGAAGATTCTGGGAATCCTCTTTTATTGCTGTTTTCTTGTCGCAAGTGGGAAATGGGTTCTACCAAGCCCCATTGCGGGCAATGGGACATCAGGATGCTCACAGAGGATGTGGGGGCATTCAGATGCTTAGTCATGCTCTGTGGGTGTGCAAATACTTCCCAGACATCTGCCATGCCTCCTGATATGAGGAAATTCCTTGGAGAGTGATTCAGTACAACATATTTTGCCAGACCAGACATTGATCCCAGGGCACACTTGCTTATTCTCAAGAGTCATTCTCAAGAGTCTACCACTGACTGTGCTACACTCCCTGGTCTGCAGTAAAGTGTTTTACCATACATTATTTCACTGGCTTCCATAAATTTCCCTCAGTGAAACTGGGAGCAGAGATGGGGTACACCAAGACAGCTTTTAGCACACAAAGCTTTTGTCATGGCCCATAGCACCAGGAAAAGAGCCCCACTTAAGACTCAGCTTGACCAAGATTCACTGAATTTTACAAGTTGAGCTGAACCTAAAGGGCTGTGTGAGTAGCATTTCAAATCAAAGAGGATGTGCTGTGTGAGTTCCTGGTCACAGGCTTGGTCACCTGTAGGGGGGAGGTTCTTGGTGCTTCTGGTTTGAGGATCTGGAGTGACTAGTCCTCCCTCACATTGGATAAAGTCCCTATACTCAGTCAGCTTAGCAGATGTCCAATTTTGGACAGAAGAATCTGTCACCAAACCCCTTCAGGTTACCCTGAATGGGATTTAAACAATGATTTGGGTCTGTCTGGAACTTTTAATTTTTATAAGCATCCTATAGACATATAGTTTGGCCCTGAACCATCAAAGCAGCCACAGACTTCTTATCCTTCTTATATGAATAAGGGAATCAGGGACCAAGAAAATATTTGAAATTAGAATTCAAGAAAACAGTGCCAGGACAAAACACACAGCCAACCCAATTACACAGCATGTGTTGTATGGGTGAGAGGTGGTTATTTAGTGACCAGAATATACCCCATGGTTCCTGGCCTAGAATTTTCAAAAAAAAATGTGTTTTCTCTTCAGATCAGACAGGAATGGGACTCTGAAAATCTTTTGACTTAATGAGTGTTCATTGCATGTGTGGGGAGATCTTCTAGTTAAAAGGGCCACATCTAGATGTGCCTTATTTAGGGTTACTCTTGCTGTGATGAAACACCATGACCAAAAACAACTTGGGGAGAAAAGAGTTTATTTCAGTTTCATAAAACTAACCATGCCAACTGACCCCTCATCAGCTTGACATACAAACACATCACATCTCAATTAGAACTATTCCTGTGTCATTTATCCCCAAGATGATACATTAATATCAATATCACAATATAAAACATTAACAGCTTTAAAAGCCCTACAGTCTACAAATTCAAATACATTTTAAAGAGAACTATAGTCTCTTTAAAATACCTAGCCTCTTTAAAAATCCAAAATTTCTTTTAAAACCTCAAAGTCTCTCAACTGTGGGTTCCTTTAAAAATCAAAATTAAGTTAAATATTTCATGACTTCAAGAGGGAAGAGCCAGGGCATAGTCACAATATGAACAAAGCAAACCCAAACTCTAACAGTGTAAATAACTCAGTGTCCAATATCTGGGATTCATTCACAATCTCTTCTCTCCTTGAGGGGTTTCGGTCACTTCTCTGGTTCTACACCCTGCAACACACACAGCTTGTCTTCTAGGCTCTGGCTGCCTCCACTCCATTGTTGCTGCTGTTCTTGGTGTTCATCCCATGGCACTGACATCATCAAAACGCTGGGATCTTCTGCTGTAACTGGACAATACTTTTACCAATAGACTCTCCTTGGCTCTCTTCATGGAACCAAGCCTCAACTTTTTCCTATGATCCCTGGGGAATGAATCATGGGGCTTCCACTGCTACTGAGGCTGTACCTTCTTCAACGGCCTATCCTGGTCTCTCACAGTGCCAAACCTCAGCTGCTTTTTACGACCCGACCCCTTCATGCCTCCAAAACCAGTACCCCTGAGTGACTCTTCCACATTGCCAAGTTCGGCCTGCCAATGCAAAGTACAACCTTGGTCACCTCTGGAACCCACCATCTTTGCGCTGACTCTCAGGAAACACTTCCCTGAAGATTTCACCTCAGGGATACTGGCTTCTTAATCACTGCTAATTTCTCGCTCCGGTTGACCAGCATCAATTGTCCCAATAAAGCAAAGTTTACTTCGGTGACTCTGGCCTCTTGTTAACCACAGCTGATTCTTCAGGCCCACCTAACTGGAGCCACAGATTCTCAACTCAAAATAGTAAATGGTCCTAGTAGAGTCTTTAAGTGACTCTCAAACTTCTCTCTGGAACTTCACAAGCCAGGCTTCCCTTGCCTGCATTGCCCTCAACATTTTATCTTCCACGCTCCCGCAGAAAAGCTCACCAAGCTTTAAACACTTAAGGAATTTTCTAGTGGTCCAAAGTTCCAAAGTCCTTCCTCAATCCTCCCCAAAACAACATAGTCAGGTCTGTCACAGCAATACCCCACGATTCTGGTACCAATTGGTCTTAGGCAGGGTTACCTTTGATGTGATGAAACACCATGACCAAAACAACTTGGGGAAGAGTTTATTTCACTCACAGTTCCATGTAACAGTTCATCATCAAAAGCAGTGAGGGCAGGAATCTGAAGGTTGGAACTGATGCAGACAGAGGCCATGGAGGCCTGCTGCTGACTGGCTTGCTTCCCAAGGCTTGATCCAGTCTGCTTTCTTATGTAGAACTCAGGACCATCAGCCCAGGGATGGCCTCACCCACAATGGACTGTGCCCTCCCACATCAATCGAAATTGGCTAATGAAGAAAATACCTGTAGAGGCTTACCTACAGCCTGATCTTTGTTTTGTTTTGTTTTGTTTTTGTTTTCTTTCAAGACAGGGTTTCTCTGTTGTAACAGCCCTGACTATACTGGACTCGATTTGTAGACCAGTCTGGCCTTGAACTCACAGAGATCCACCTGCCTCTGCCTCCTGACTGCTGGGATTAAAGGTGAGCGCCACCACACCAGACCTCTACAGTCCAATCTTACGGAAGCATTTTCTCAACAGAGGCTCCCTCCCTAATGATTCTAGCTTGTGTCAAGTTGACATGAAACCAACCAGCACAAGCTGAAAAGCATTGTTATTATGGGCGATGGCTCTATCCAGGTCTGCATGATACATTTCAAAAGCTCACTGCAGCTTCAAAGACAACATTGATCGCTTTCACATTGCTTCTCCTTTTGTAAGAGGAACCACCAGAGCCTCTCAAGGTCTTAGAGAGCCACACTTAAAATACTCACGCAAACAATTGCGACAGGGATGTGGTGAGAGCTTAGTCTGTAAACTAATTGCTGTGGAAGAAAGGGTGGACTTCAAGATGAGACTTTGTCTCAAATCAAACAAGAAAAGAAGGAGGAGCAGAGCCCAAGTTTAATTCCTAGCTTCTACTGCATGCCCATAATCCCAGCACTGGGGAGGTGGAGACAAGATGATCACTTGAGGTTTGCTGACCAGTCAGTCTGGCCAAATGAGAGAGCTCTCGGTGAGAGATCTTGTCTCAGCCAACCAATCAATCAATAAATAAAATAAGAGGGAGAGTGATTAACGAAGGTAATCAGTGATGAAGAAACCTTTGGCTTCTGTATGGATGCATATATATTTGTACCTGCACACATCTAAGAACACACAGAGGAAAAGTACAGACATGGAGCCTCAGTAACAGACTTTCTGAGTTACATTTATTAAGCACACACTGAGAACCAGGTGGGGTGCTGAATCCTGGAGATTTAAAGGTGACTAAGGCTTGGGACTTTTCCTGCAGTGACCTAGTCAAGTAGACAAAATGGACAAGGCAAACAGTCTCAACAGAAGATGCTACAGCTAAAATATGGACACGAAGTTCTTAGAGAACAGAGGGGAGCTCTATTTCTATACTAGTAAAGTCCCACTAAGAGGCATTTAATTGATGTGAGTTCCTAGTGTAGACTGAGCAGAAGCCAGGACTCTTGCCTTTAGTTCTGGAGCCAGGAGACTAGCAAAACAAACCACCATGAGAACAAAGAACCCGATGACCACAAGTTGGTCCAAAAGCAGAGGGCCTGAAGCCAATTTGGGGAGCTGAGTTGTCAAGTGGTGGGGGAGATGGATACGTGGAAAGGACTAGAGGGGATGTGTTGGTTGATTCTAAGAACAATGCTCAGAGACAGCTGTCATGATGGGACTTGTGTATGCCCGTTGTGACATCAGCAGTGTATGTCATTGGCAATGAGTGTGGATGAGCTTGGGAACCGAAATAGAAAGACCTAGTTGAGCAATCCTATTTGCACATGCTGGGGAAGCTCTGTAGAGGAGTCACAAGTGCAGGTTTGGAAACCTGGGCAGGAGTTTCTGTCAAAGAAACTTCCATGGAGCTGAGTGTTGATAGTTGCATGTACCTCTTCACAATACTGCTTGTATGGCATTCAAGGCTACCTGTCCCCAGACACCAACTGAAGTTTCCATGCCAGCACATCCTCCACCACAGTCACTTGGGCTGATCTCTGTTCACCAGGTAGTCTCTGATTCTTTTAACTTTTATTTTATTGTTCCCTTGTCCCAAATGTCTTACCTTCTGATTCAAACTGTGCATTAAAAAAAAAAAAATCTCAGCCCAAATACTAGCCCTTCTTGCAAGCTTTCCTCTTACATTTCTAGGAAAAAGGAAACAAACCCTAATATTTCTTCAATGTTCCCACTGGCCACACTTCTCTTCTGCCTTCGATTAAACATAGTGCCTCAATTCTTGTTTGATAAGTGAAGAGTATGGCAAGCTGTTTGTAGACAGGGGCATATTCTGTTTGCCTAGCCTTTTTACTAAAAAACATCATCACCTGAAGAAGAGTTGAGTTACTACCTGATGAACTTTCGATCCACACGTCCTTGGGTCACCAGTGGGTGACATTCTAGTGCATTTACTACTTTTTTTTCTAAATCACTTGAAACTGAATTGCAAGCAAGCATCCTGACACTCAGCCCCAAATACTTCAGTATGCCTCTCCTAGCCATATGGACTTCTTCCTACAAAACCACAGTGATCTTTTCAAATCTAATTATCACTAATCTCCTGGGGGATCTACAAATTCCACAGTTATGTCAGATGTGTCTATCATAATTCCCTCTTTAGATTGAAGATCCAGTCAAACTCACACATTGTGTTAGTTAGTCCATTTTTGGATTCATTAAGTCATTATGATGGTCCAATATTTCTTCACCCTTTGGGTGTCAAATATCTTAAAGAACTCTAGGAAAACCTATTACCAGAAAACAGGGATGAGCTAGTAATGTTTCCTGGCCCAGCAAGCATGAGTTATTTCTGAACATGCTGGCAGCCTCCAATGGAGAAAGACTGTTACAGCGTCACCTAGAAGAAGCCTCAGGCGAAGGTGGTGAGAATGAAGGATAAGGGATGGCTTGCCTTCCACTATCATCTACTATCCTATATCACCTACTTTACCCTCAGCTTAATTTTTCGAGGGCTTCATTCCAGCCTTACAGATAAAAACAGATCACTGAGTTGATGTTACCACCATTGACGGTCATATATGGGCATTGAAGCCGTTTCGAAACCTTAACTGATAAATTAGAGAAATCAGGGTACAGGGTAATTCTCATCAAACTGTCTGAACATAGGCATTTGTTTAAGGCACAAAAATGGAACATCCTTCAAGAATTGTAGAGCGATTTTTTTTCTAATTTCTCACAGACAATAACAACATAGGTTGGGCAGTTATTGAAGGGCTTCCATTAAACAGAGCAAAGAAGAGGCTGGCTCAGTCGTGGACAGTATACAACTAAAGGAAAAGCTTCAGTCATTTCTGAGGAGCCAGAGATTTTTACACAGGGATTCCAGGCCTGGCCTTGAACTTGCACGACCTTAGCTTTTAGGAGCTTTGTCTGTAAAGCAAAGAAAGTTGAGTTAGAATTAAATTGCGGTAACTTAAAAATATATATAAATAAATAATTTGTGGCTGTATATTACAGCACCTTGTGTAGAGCACTGTGACTATGGACTTTTAATCTACTCCCTTTCCACTCTCCTATGGTAGAAGTAACTTTGAGTGGTAATTCATTTTGCTCCCCACCCCCCCCCCACGACCCTGCACCCCACCCCCCACGACCCTGCACCCCACCCCCCACGACCCTGCACCATAGAGGGGTGAGGGTGCCCTTGAACTTCTGATCCTCAGGAATTTGGAGATTACTGGTTCAAACTGATCTTAAGCAGGCAAGACTGAGAACCTCTGCATAATAGGTTCAAAAGCTGTTTCTCAAAAGAGAATCAAGTCAGTGAGCCCCCAGAGAAGAACATTTCCACCATCTTAAGGAGTGTTGTGGTCAGTGTGCTCCTGTGTCTCCAACTTAGTTTACTTGGCCCCTCTTCCACCCTAGACAGAGCACCATTCAGTATTATCGTACAGTGGCTGGAGAGGCAGCATACTGTGGAGAGACATGTATTTTTTCAGAAAGAGAAAGGAAGATTTAGGAAGCCAGAGTCTCAAAATATTCTGGAGGTGTTCACCCACCAACACTTTTTTTTTCCATGCTTGACGACCACTGAACAGAGGAGAGGGAAGAATAAGATGGCCGCTCAGCCTGCCTGCCTGGCAGACTCTAATCCCCGCCAGCCACCACCAGCTCTCCACAAGCAGGACTGGAAGCACGCGCGGCAGACTGGTGCTGGCTTTTGATCAGCACCATGTCGAACCAGAGACCTGCAAGAAAACCGGCAGGCTCCCTGGATTTGGCTAACAGGATTCTTCATAGCTTCCTTCAGCAAGCTACTTGTAGAATTTGAGCACAGATTGAAAAAAAAAATGTGCGATGGCGATTGTACAGAAAAGACCAAACCTTCTTTTCCAAACCCAAGTCATTTCCAGCTCAACCTAGGGAGGCCAGGCACCCTTTCCCCGCTGCAAGATGGAGCTGTATTCTTTCTGGGTCGCACTTGCAGTTTTAGCTAGTGCCCCTGGCCTCAGTCTTTTAATCTCTTAAAATAAACACCTGTAAAACCGAAGCCACTAGAGTGACTACCCAGCATCCCTGCAGGGTGTATGACACTGTAGCAGGGCTGTCTCCAAGACACACGATCGCTCCAGTGGGTCCACTCAGCAAGATCTTCTGGAGGCCTCATTTTTTCAAGAGGCCCTCTGGGGCCTGGGCTGCTCTCCTTAGGAGACGCAGCTTGCTTGCATCCTTCTGGGAGATTCAGAAATCCCCCAAAGCTGTCAGGAGCTTGTAACTGGTCCTAGCGGGATCAGACACACCAAGAGTTAAACAGGGCTCCAGTGTGCTCTGTACCTGGCAATGGTCTTCCTGACTCCAGGCCTCTTGTCTTTCACAAACCAGTCCAGCTAATTCGCCCTAACCTTTAAAGAACCCAGAGGTCCTTTCCTAGTTCGACAAGTAAATTCAATTCTACTCCAGTAGGCTTGAACTTCAAACTTCAACTGCTCACTCCCTCCTGAATTTCCACGTTCACTCCTTCCCGGCACCCTAGGCCCATGCCTGTTCAACGCCCCTTTCCTTTGGGGATAAATCAGCCTCCCTTTGCGTTTTTGTTTTAATTCTTTCAAAGGACGAGGAATGTTGACACCCCTGAAACAAGCCTCTGATGTCTGGTTAGACTTCAGACGGCTGTGTGTGAGGTTACGCTGACGCAATCGGGCCGATTGGGTTAAACCAAATATTACAATCGCAAGAACTCATCTGGAACTAATAATTTTGAGGCCACAGAAAGTAAAAGCCCAGTCCCCCCCCCCACACACACACCCCGCTTTGGGCCTGGCCAGAGGCAGAGGCCAGCTTGGGCCAATGCTGCCACCTGCCGTGGGCGCGGGGAACAGGGCGCGCCGCCTCGGCCTTCCTGTTTTGTTCGCGACCCCTCTGCACCCACGCAAGACAGGTTCCTCGCCAGCCAGACAAGGGCTATTTTAAAAAGGCTAGCGCCTGTCCTCAGTCCTTAAGGTAAAGATAGCTAGTCTGCCTGCTCACTGTCTTCTCTGTAAAAGGACCACTTGCCAATTACAGACCCAGGCCTGGCTAGCCGGGCACTCGCAGTCGGAGCTCTATTAAACACACAACCCCTTGTACTAAAAAGAGGTCGTGTGTCGCCGGCTCACTTAGAGGAAAGCTCATTTAAGGAAGAATGTTTTATTTTGCGGGGGATGAAGGAAACGCACAACCCCGGGTTCTGTCGGCACACTGCTGAACTGCAAGTCACGTGCCAGATCCAGAAATGATGAAAACATCTGTTTTTGCTTTAGCCCAGCGAGGCCCCGACGGTGGGGAGGGGCAGGGAAGGGACCGAGGTGGCTCTGCTCCGGAGCGCCATCTGCCGAGCCTGCTGGGGAAACGCGTGCGTCCCCGGCACAATGCAGGTTGCCGCTCACCCCCTACCCCACCCCCCATCCCCCGGGAAGGGACAGATCAACAGGTGGGGGTCTGTGCCCGGGAGACCACTCTCCACGGAGTACAGCCCTGGCGGTGCCCCGGGGATTTTGCAACTCTGAGTTGTCTCGGAGTGTTCTCGACAAAGAGATCTTTCCCTGGAGACTGTTCTGGGGCAGAGGAGGAGGCCGAGGGAGGCAGCGAATGAATTCTCAGGTTGGAAAGGGAGGCGGTAAGGGGGGAGGGGAGAGGCTCTTGGTTTGCAGACAGTAAAATTTGCGGTTCCTGACGGCTGAAATCTCCCAGAACAAAGAAACCACTTCCCAGCTCCCGCCCTGCACTTCCACCAGCCGGCTCTCTTTCCTGCTATGGTGGTTTTGTTCAGTAGGTCTGAGAATGCTCTAGAATTCAAAGAATACTATTCTGGTCAGGCAGAACTTGTCCATCCCTTTATGTGTAATTCGCCCAACCTCAAGAAGCCAGTGCAGGATCAAGCGCTGAACAAGAGCCACACTGACAGCCTTGACATGCATGCCACCTTGGTATTTTTTTCACTGTTCCCCGAGTTATTCATTGCTTGTCTGCCAGGTGCCCAGCACTCACCCAGCACAACTGTTTGCGTGAGGTGTTTATGTATACAAATACATCACAGAAAAATGTGTGCTCTGTGTCAAGTCAACGTTGTACACAATGACTGCTGGGACCTCAGAGGCAGGGGGAGGATTAGAGTTGAGGGATGTGGAGTCCACCTTTGCTCTCAGTGGGTCATCTCAGTGAAGAATTCCTTCCCGAAGCCAAAGCCGGCTTCCACCCTGGCCTCCAGCCCCTTAGATAAGCAAGCCCTGCTCAGCAATTCTGGGAACACAGTGACAGAGGACCAACAGTCACATCCCATTCCTCCACATCAGCACAGATCTGGCACCCAGGCTTCATTCTCAATCACCTCTTCCAGGGGCCGATTCTTAGGTGTTACTGGGTAACTACATGCACAGTGCTTCCTGCAGGTGGCAAGGGATTAATAAAAAGAGCAAAAAACTGGAACAGCAACAACAACAAAAAAAGGTGCAGGCTTGCCAGGCACTCCTATGTCTTTTGAGACGAGGCTGCTGAGCTCTGGGGTAATATTCCCCAAAGTAAGTCTGTCTGTCTCTCTAACCTATAAACTTGCAGGTTTAAAAAGAAAACTGAGGCTATGTATCGGAGCTTCATCCCCTCCCGTCCCTCTCCCAAACAAATATTGAAAGAGCCCTCCTCTGTATGTGTTGCGAGCTTGTCTACCATCTAAGAGATTTCAGAAAAAGACTATTCATTTTTACAGCTGGACAAATTTTCAAAGAAGCAACCCTGTCCTCAGCAGAGCCTGCCAGCAGCTATATCCCGCTGGCCATATCTGTGTCCATGATACTGAGTTCTTAGATTGTTAGGGCCCAAACTAACCTTCTGAGTCCTGCAGGCTCATCTGTCCCCAGCAGCGCTTGGCTCTGGTCCTGTGACATGTAGCAGTTCTCAGAGACCCCTTCCCATTAGTACAGTAAAGTTCATTTCTTGTCCCAGGCCGTAAGATGTTAGAACATGAAACTTCCTTTTAGCCTGGCTCAATATCCGTCTAGTATGGAGAGCTTTGATGAATTTTCTTTGTGTTCTACAGAGAAACCTAATGCTTGCCATCTCGTATTTCTATTCTGGTCTCTTGACCCCTTTTATTCATTTCTACCTAGTTCTGCAACAGGTTTGGGTTTGGAAGCACAGGGACAGGATATGAAACTTTTTATACTGTGTCATCATCTCAGAACTCAGATTTAGGATGGTTGTATCAACATCAGAAAAACAAAAAAAAAAAAATCTCTGAAGTAGGCTCCAACAATAAGACAGAAAAAAATGGGCAACGTGGGTCAAAAATAAACATGGGCGACAGTGTTCCCTCCCATGTGAAGTGTCTGTCATACCCCTCCCCAAACATTTTTTTTAGTCCTGGCCAAGACTGTCTTTTCCTCACATAAAAATAATTTCTTCCTCACTTTTCTTCATCCATCTTGGTATGATCCTCCCCACACAGAGTGCAATAACCTTTGTTCAAAGCTCGGCAATCCTAAACTGGGCTGAATTCTGAAAATCGTGCTCCATGCCCAAGCTCAGCCCCTCCCTTCCAGCTCCAAACAGACCATAATCCAAAAGCCGCTCTTTTAAATGGAGGCGTCTTCTATGCTTAAATTCCTAAATAAAAAGAACGTAAACCGCTACTGCTAGTTTTTCCAGTTAAATCCGATTTTCTCTGAAATGCTGCTCAAACATCTGGGTGTGAGCTGCAGGCTGGGCTCGGGGAACTGGAATTCTCCAGCTATCTAGAGGGCCCTCTAGTGGTCAAGATAATGCCTGTCATAAACAAAGGGCAGCAAAGCCAGTACTGCAACAAAGACAGAAGGGCGGGTGCGAACCTGCATGGAAAATCTTGCAGAGTAGGATCCCCACACTTTGCTCCATGGAGGTGTGTCTCACCTAAACGAAGCCAACGACAGACTCTCAACTGGAAGAATGATGATGCTATTTGCATGACAAAAGGACCCTTCATTAGATAAAAAAGAGGCAGGTTTGAACTCCATTAAACAATAACTCCCCTTATTAAAAAAAAAAGATTATATTGAATTGGGGAGGTCTGCAAATTTCTAGAATGCATCTGTGGAATCTAACGGGGAGCGCTTGGGCTTGCTCTACTTGACCCACCACTGACATTTCTTTCTACCTATGAAAATCTCCTAAGTACTCTGACCTTGAGACACAGAAGGAAATGCAGGTCAGGGCCCTGGAAGGTGAGGTAAGAACTGAGGAGGGAAGTTTAAGATCTTCTGAGGCCAGGGAGCCTTTCTAGAGGAGTATGAAAAAGCAGATGGTTCCCCTGGACCTGACAGACTTCCAGTTTTCTGGAAAGGGTTCTAGATCTGTCGCAAATTAGCACATCATGTCACACCAGCCTGCCTCAGTTTCCTCTGGTGTAACGAATGGTAGACAGCACTAACCAGACAGACACAGGGACTGTGAATCCCTAGTCAGTGCTCTCCTCTGTGCATTGCCACCAAGCATGGTCCTGCTTTCCCAGACTAGCATGGCCTTCTTTTGAGCTGTTTAGGGCATGTTGTGTGTTTTCTCTGTCTTTCCAACATTTGTGTGTTGGGGGGTGGGGGTAGGGGTAACCTGAAGTCACTTCTCCTTTTCCATTTTCTGCTCATCCTCAATCAATCTAGTTTCCATGCACATTCCTTTCTGAAAACCAGGGAAATCTATCACTTCCTCCTCTGTAAATAAAGCATGCTTCACACAGGGCTACAGGGGACTGAAGGAAGACACTTGTGGGTGACACCCGTAGTTCTAGCACTCGAGATGCATTGTCTGGTGTATTTCTTGATCTGCTAGCATCCTCGCAATAGGCTGTTAGGTAGATGCTAAACTGTCTGTATTGACAAGGAAGAAACAATAGTGAGTCAAATGTTAAGATGAACAGCATTACAAAGTTCCTGAGCCAGGATTCTACCCCAGACCCCAAACCGCATGTGAGTCCACAAGTTGACCATGGAGAAGGCACCTGCATGCTCCTGATTCACATTTACCACCCTTTTACCCTCACTGTGGGGAGCCCAGGAAGCCCTGAGGGAGTGTGTAAAGAGCAGATGAAGCCCTAAGAGCAGTTGATGAAGTCCTGAGAAGACGTGAGTGTGTAGTGTCTGACATGGGCAGAGCCATGTCAAGGACCGGATGCCTCAGTCCCATAGGAGTGGTAAAGCCTTTCCCAGGGTGAGGCTCAGAGGATGACAAAGACTCCCTCGGGTCCAAATGTGAATATTGACAGTGTGTGAAAAGTTTTTGATGTTGTTGTTTTTGTTTGTTTTTATGAACCATTGATTAGTGTGTACAAAAACTAGCAACTATAGCTTCCTTCTCCCAGATGACTGGACCCTGAGAATGCTGGCCTCCTGAGACCTCCAACTGAGACCAGCTAACACCTCCTGCTGTGTTGTATATGATAAAAGGTGTGTTCTGGTTTAAGTTATGTCTTAGGTATGCCATTATGTTGTCTTCAGAGTGAGCACAAGGCCACCAGATGCCAGCTTTTCTGTACACGTGTCTGTGTGTCTATCCTTTCTTCATTCCATCATTGCCCCAGCCAGGTTTTCAGGATCCAGCTTGCTAGATATGGCACCTCACCTTCTTCATCTTGATCCTGGGTTCTCAGATTAATGGATGGTATGTGAGCCCCATGCAGACTGCAGATTAGAAAACTAAGAGCAAACAAAAGTGCTAAGGATGGTGGACTAGGAAGATGGGAAAACCTCAATCTTCAGTGCTTTAAGGTTTATTCCTTAAAAACAAGTTATACATATATGCATGCAGTAGCAATGAATGAAAAAAGAAATCTTGAATTTGAAGGAGAGTGAGGAGGGCTTTATGAGAAGATTTGGAAGGGAGAAAAAAGAAAAGAAAAATGTAATTATAATCTCAAAGTAAAATTTGAAAGAATATAAAAATCAGGTTAATATCCCTTCACT
This sequence comes from Lophiomys imhausi, assembly GCA_907164525.1. Taxonomy (NCBI): domain Eukaryota; kingdom Metazoa; phylum Chordata; class Mammalia; order Rodentia; family Muridae; genus Lophiomys; species Lophiomys imhausi. Next base: position 1,761,181 of record CAJQZJ010003694.1, on the reverse strand, counting down.
AACTTACCAACTTAATAAAGTGTCAAAGGCTGCCCCCAAGCTCTTTGGAAATATAACCATGAGGGTACTCTATGAAAAAGTTCTACATTTTCTACTTCTTCCCTGGGGATCCAGAGATGACAAATGACAGGTTTCATTCTACAATGGCATCTCACCTTTGATGAGTTCAGGGTTCTTCACTTTTTGCCAGGCTCCATGCCAGGGATGACTTATGCTCTCAAAATCGAAAGGGTCCTGCTTCTTTGGGTCTAGAATGTTCTCCCAAGGGCCTGTGAATTACACAGCTTGCTCTTCAGCCTGTGGTGCTATTGGAAGGTGATAGAACCTGTGGGAAGCAAAGCCTATTAAGAGGAAGTTGGCTCATGGTGTGGTCAGGTGCTCCTTTGAAGGGATATTGAGAACTCAGTCCCTCTCTCCACTTCTGGGACACGCTTTCTCCTCTGCTTCCCGCTGCGTCTGTGACGACATACAAGCCGTGACTTACATATAAAAGTATCGGAGTTATGCTTTACCAATTGATCACGGACTAAAACATCTGAAACAGTGACTCAGCCCTGTAAGTTGCTTATCTCAGGCGTTTTGTTGCAGTAGCGTAGAACTGACACTCTCCCATCAGTGGCCATCAGAGCCACTTCTACCTCTTGTGTGAAGAGTTATCTCACATGAGCTTGGGATGCCTTTTAAGGAAGAGTAAGTCCGCAGAGGTTTACCAGCTCCTATTCAGGCCGTATGAACACAGGATTACAGCTGTTTGTACCAGTATTTCCAGGACTATGTCAAGGATGAGGCACGGAGAAAAAAAAATTCAACTATGGGGTTCAGAGCAAGAAGGAAATAGCAATTTGTTAATTTATGTTTTAGAGCTTGTGTTGCATTAGAACTGTGAACTTTCCAGGTATGAAGACTAAGAGGGACATACCATAGATCCTTAGGAAGAAAGCCAGACGTCTGAGGGTATAATCCAGTAGTAGAATACTTCCTTAACAAGCACAAGGCCCTGGTCTCAATCCCTAGGACCAAAAGGCAGGGAAGGGCTGAGCAACCCTAGGGGGAAAACGAAAAACAAAACAAAACAAAACAAACAAAAAAACAACAACAACCTTAAAAGGTCCTCTACTCTTTGAGGATCTGAGAAGAGTGTCTAGTGTTGTACATTTTGCTGAGGTTGTTAAATCAGCTTTCAATTCCTGAGGGCAATACAGAGCAGTACTAGGCTATAGGATTGTACTTGGGCACTGGGGTTCTTTTATTTACCACCGCCCCCACCTTGCTGAGAAAGACTCCATACAATAAAATGACTGATGGAAAAGAGGAACGAGATCTGCATAAGCAGCTGACAGCACACTCTTCTACCCCAAGATAGAGTTCCAGGCATCACACTGGAGCCAGTGCCCTCACTCCACAGAATCAGGAGCCACAAGCAGTCTTCACTTCAGGGTTTCAGGACTCAGAATATAAATTCTCTGACTAGCTGAGCTCTTAGGCTAGTCAGTTAAAGTCTTCAATCTCCCTTTCTTCTTTTACAAAATCCCATGGAATTCACAATGGCCTCTCAGCCCTGAAGATTTGTTTTTAGTTGTGGGGGGTGGGGGGGGGGGTGATGGAGGAATCATGTCTTGTTCACATTGTGTTCTTAGTGGTAGAGAGAGGGTACTGGATAGAAAGAGTGCTCATAAGTTCTTGGATGAATATTGCCATGGGACCCATGACCAGGGACCCCATCATCCAAGGACTTTAATATCTTGCCAATTAGAGCTTGAGACTTGACCTTCATCGTTCCTTTCCCCAGTGGCTACTCCAATCCTTGGATTTTTCTCTCCTCTTTAATGCCTCTCTGTCTTAGAAATTGTAGCCTTATAAGAGATTCTAACAGGGGATTCAGTATCTACTCAAGAGGATCCCACATTCTGTTCCTTCGAGCTCTGGCAAAAGCTCTGCACCATACTGTAATACTCAGGAAAACCATTTGACATAGTCCCTGTGCAGCAGAAATGGACAGCACATCACCAGTCAGTACTAAGTACCCACCGAGCTCCTCCAACTCTCCCTCCTCTCATCCCACTGCAAAGACCCATAGAGAAGGGTCCCCACACAGCTGCTAGTAAGTTTTAGGTAGTTCCTTCTTTTCTGTAGATACAACCATGGCTCGAGAGTCAGGTTCCCTTTGTACTAAATAGTGACTGTGACCACCGTGTTTGTGACCTGTCCTACGCTTGGGTCCACATTGTCCCAATACTCTTATGTGCCTGCCAATGTTCTCCATTCCTTTTGATGAGAGCCATCCATAGCTGGCCCTCCTATCTTCCAAGGAACAAGATGAAAGTTTGTGAAGCTAGAAAGGATGGTACTCAAAAAGTTCCTCCTGTGAGATCCTCAATGTGGATCCTGACTCAAAGCCCTTGACTATACTAATACAAGGATGGTATGACCACAGGCTGGCTCCCTGGTGATTGACAGTCCCCCGGTTCCTCTTGTCTTCAAAGTAAGTCAGTATTAAAAATGCTTGTAGAAGTGAAGGGGGAGAAGCTGTGGTGCTGCTTCGGGCATCTGAACTCACATTTGCCTGTCAGTTGAGCCAAGAATAAGAGAAGTAGCTGCGATATGATGATCCTTTACCCAGCGTGGACTTATTCACAACAGAACTGTCCGTGCATGCAGTCACTGGCTACAGAACAAAGTGATAAAAAGACACACACCAGATGCCCCCACTGGTGACCTCTGGGATTACTAGGAAATCTCATTTTCTTCTTGGTGCTTTTATTTCCCACAAATTTCTATAGTGGATACAAATTCCCCCATGTGTAATCCCCTTCTCACAGAGGAGGATTATTTAAAAAAGGTAAGCCAGCTGGTTAAATAATTTCCTGATGTATACACTCAAATTTGCTATCAAAGGGGGCCACATAGAAGGGCTCTATAGTAAAGAGTGACATGGATTCTGAAGCCAGGCTTTCTGGCCTTCTATCTCAACTCTGGTTCTTGTTCCCTGATGTGACTATAGGCAAATGTCTTAACCTTTCCTTGCTTTAGACTCCTTCTCCATGACAGTATCAATGCCTTCCTTATGAAGTCGTGAGGATTAAATGACTCTAAATGAGTGATCCTCAGAAGAATGTCTGGCCAGCAGCAATTCCATATTAAATGCTGTTGCTCAGTGGAGTGGCATTGCCGTGGACCAGAAGAGTTCCAGCTCGTGTTGGAGTGTTCTTTTCGGTCTTAAACACAGTTTCCTCTATTGTGCCAGTTCTTGGGAGGACCTTCGGTGTACTTCTGAAGGCAAGAACACGGTGTTCTTGTGTTTGTTTACCCTGTATGAAAAACACACATGTTCACACACATCCAGACAGCTCAGCCACAACCAGGGCCAATCCATCTCTGGCAAACTAATTGGCTCTGCCTCTACCAGAAAGAGACTGAAAAATAAGTCTTAATTACAAAACTTCTTCCTTTGATCAGTCCTGAAGGCTTTAAGGAATTGACTCAAAACCAAGGGCAAATTTCAGAAAACTCTAATTTACAACTAAATCTGAGTCTTTTTTTTTCTCTCCTTAAAGTTTGCTGATGCCAAGTTTTAAATATGAACCATCATTGTTTTCATACAGATATTAACCAAGTGTTGCCAGTTGTCATTTTGACATTCAAAGGGCTATAATATTCCAATGACAACATTAGCATTTCCAAAAGCCTATCACCATTGTTCTGAAAATTGTTGCAGGCTCATATTACCCTACACATAATCTTTAAAAAAAATGGGGTGCTAGTAGCAAATCCAGTGCATTGAATGAGAAGAATAGTCACCTCTTTTGTCTGGAATGCTAAGGGTCTCATGCTAGCACCTAATGGGTGAGGCATCGGCCCTGGGCATCACTGTACCCACACTAGTGAATGAAAGAGACACTGAAAACCTCCCACAGAGAAAAGTGTTTTGATAACATTTTACTGAGTTGCTGTAAGGCAAAAGAATCTTCTAATCATGAAAATTTCTACAAACTTACCATTTTTAAAAGGTTTCATTATTCTACCATCAATAAGGAAGATTGTGTGCTGTACAAATAGCTCACAAATCCCCGGGTATATTTGTTTATTTACCCTTCTGAATTTCAAATTTTTCTAGTTGGAATGTTTCTAAAAATGCATGACCTGGGGTTGCAAGAGTGCCTAAATAGACATCATTGCCCTTATGAATGGGGCAAAAGAGCATGGCCCTTAACAGCACAGCATAAGAACGGAGTTCAGCTAGCTCATCGTGACTCTGTCACCATACTGCATGTGACAGCTTGGGAAAGCTAAGACTGTCTTCTCTCAAGCAAAGATTTATACCTAACTCAAAGGATCATTTTCAGAATTAAAAATATTTTTATAAATGGTTTAGTATAGTGACTAGCAAATATAGATTCACAAGAAGAGAAGTGGGCTGGAGAGATGGCTCAGCGGTTAAAAGCACTGGCTGCTCTTCCAGAGGACCCGGGTTCAATCCTCAGCACCCTCATGGCAGCTCACAACCATTTCTAACTCCAGTTTCAGGGGATCCGATTTCCTCTTTTGGTGTCCCAGGCATGCATGTGGGGCACAGACATACATGCAGGCAAAACACCCAAACACATAAAATTACATCTTAATTAAACTATAATTACTCTATAAGTAGATGGGCTACTTAATATGTGAAACTCTGTCCAATGCTAAATGGCCCAAGTAAGCTGTGTTGACTGGAATTCCCTCCTAAGAAAGTATTGCAGTTCTAAGGCTTCTTGCCCTTCCGTTATTGTCAGGGTTCTTGCCTTTAGCACTTCTTCCTGGTTTCAGTTTGTTCAGTGGGGATGATCACATGATCAAAGCTGACATGACGGATGAAGTCAGAATGGGGCAGGAGTGGGTAGAGGTATGGCCATCCTAAGAGCCAGGGAGTGTATCCTCAGAGTTAAAAATTTTGAAATCAATGCATAACAAACAGGAGAGATAATCTAGACATGAAATGACTCTCAAACCAGAAGTTTGTGTTCTAACCCCCTCTGGACGTGTTAATAGCATCTAAGCATCTACAGTGTTATATGGGAGTGTCGCGTCCCCCTCGACCAGCAAGAACGACGCAGCTCACAAAAGCTCTTCTCAAGCAGTTTATTCAGGTCCCTTGAAAACAGTCTTCCGAATAATCGGGCAGACCCAACCCACAGGCTAAATACTATATGAACAGCCAGTCAAGTAAAGCCACGTGGTGCTATCTTACAGGCCCACGTATGAGGAAGCAAGCCAGATCAGCGGTCCCAACCAAACATGGACCTGTTCACCACCGAGAGCACTCACCATCGGGCTGGTGGAAGGCGGAAACCGGCGCCATCTCTAGGGCGCGGCACGTCGCAGCTCTCTACATGGGAGGATGGAAGTGGCTCCAGAACAAAGCAGATGAGTCAAAGTGGTGGCCATTGATAGTACCCCAGTCCTGATACATGGACTTTAAGCTTTGGATGCCACTGGCAAGACCTTCCCAAGAGAAATGGCTACAAGAAGCTACAACTTAAGGGTCCAAATGGAGTGATTCATGGTGTAGTGTCAGTAACTTGCTCACTATGTTAGATAACCACAAATCTAACAGAGATCCTTCCTACTTCCTTTGTCCTTCACCCCTGTCCACTAAGTCATCACTTGTCTATGACTGGCTTCCTGGGCAGCTCCCCTCACAGTGGGAAGACAGTACTGGGCCTGTGACTTTCTATGACAAGAGTTTTCCATGGCCAGCCATTAGCTAAATGCTGTGAAATTGCATGACAGACTCATGAGGTTGCTTAGGGTGTGCTTGGCCATGAGAGAATACACAAGCATGTTGTGCAGGCTTGAAAACCCATGTTTAGGCCATGACTAGGTAAATTCAACTAATTAGCAGGATACCCCCTGGGATTTCTTGGTACAATGTGTTGAAACATGGTGCTTATTCGGTCACCAAATGACAGCTGAATGACTGTTGGCATGGAGTTACAGATTAAGACCTAGGGTCAGAAGTGCCTAATATTGAAGCTGGCTATGCCATTCACTCTCTTTTTAAATATACTTCCTCATGTTGTGGTGACCCCCAATCATATAATTATTTTCTTTACTACATCACAACTGTAATCTTGCTACTGTTAGGAATTGTAACATAAATATCTGATATGCAGATGGCATTAGGTGACCCCTGTGAAAGGGTCATTCAATCCCCAGTTTGACAAGAACTCCAAGTGACATAGCTCCCTGTGCCTCTTCTTTCTCATCCATGAAACTGGAACCAACTCAGACTTTTGCTTTGGTTCAATGTCCAAACAAAAGCAAAATGTTAGAATCGCTAAAAATTTAGAAATCAGCCTGTCCTGACCATATCCTGATCCAGGTTTATCAGATCCTTAAGAGATAAATGCAGTGTTTCCCACCCAGGCTCACTGTGTATCAGATGTGTTCTTAGGCACCCAGCTCATCTGCATTACTATGTTCTCTCAGACACAAAAATCACCTCCTTAATGAATTGTCTCATACATAGTCACAGTTCTCAGGGAGTCACCTGAGCCAACACCCCTGCGGGATAATTCTATTTACTTCAAAACAGACACCACCAGCCCTCCCCTCTCATCGGCCAGCACCCAGACATTGTGTTCTTCGGGGACCTGCCATCTGAGACTGGCTCCTTAATAACAAAATTATCCTAGCTCTCAGTGTTCTCTCCTCTAGGACATAAACACCCCCTTCAAAGAGACAAATCAGTTGGTGCTTGGAGACCATGTGAGCCATCTTTATGGCACTCAAAAGAACAACTCAAGACACACACAGTGGATCTTTAAATATGTGACAGCGGTGTCTTTATTTTTTTTTTAACCCAGTTAAATTTTTATTCAGTGAAAAAAGTTGACACCAAGACAAAAAGTTATCTTAAAATTGTGCGACAATGTAGTAAAATCTTCAGCAGAAATCAGTGACTTGGAAACCTAGCAAGGCGATTGAAGTTATAAATACCTATTTTTACTTTGGAGAGAAATAAGTACACAGTGTTTCACTTTAAATAAGAGCAGAACAGGCCTTTATTTTGCTGCAGATACTTCTGACTTTGCCTAAAGTGTTTAATAAGTCTTAACAAGAGTCTTTAAATGAGGAGTGACATAAACTCTCTGAGTGTAATAGTGATCCACTTTGGCACTCATGCTTGGCCCATTGACGTTATTACACATGAAACTAATACCATTCTTGGGTTATCATTCGACTCGGATGACTAAATTTATAATATGGCTGCTCAAAATGGGTGGGCAGAAACACATGCAACTGGCCCTCCCTCAGCCACGTTCAGTGTTGGTATTCCATCTGAGAATGCACTTTTTGTCTACAGAGCCAATAGTGCATTTCTCTTGCTACCTAGTCCATATCTCAGTCTTGCATAGAAAGTAGTCTATATAAACTTAATGCTCTGGCTTTCATTACACAAAATGTTGTACCTGAAAGGCAGCACACACTCCAACTGAGAAAAACATCACAGGAATGTTGAGATCCAATCCCAACACAAGGAAGCCTCTGCAGAGTTTAGAGTCAATTCTTACAGCTGCAATGGGGATGGATTTCAATTTAGTTATATGTCTGAATCTCTCCTGAAGGGACCCCTCAACTCTGTTAACGAAAACAATTCTCAGGAATTCACCATGGCCCTCCTCATGGGACAGCAAACTAACCTCTGAGATGGGGTTTGGAGACCAACCTCTCCAGCTTTCCAGGTATCAAGCAGTGATGGAGGTTCTCACCTGTCTGCTCAGATGTGGCCCCTCTCCAGGGTCCTTGGAGGAACTTTCCTCTGTCACTACATCCACATAGAGCCATGCCCCACAAAGCTCAAAGGGTATTCAATATAGGAAGGAGAAAAATCAGTTTCCACACAGTCCACAGGAAACCAAGTAGCCGGTGTTCCAGTGTATCCCATGCCCTGTGAGGTGGGAACTTGCCAGGACCTCACATACCCTAGTTTTCCTTCCCAGTTTTACTCCAACCTCTGGATTCTTGCAGATTACATGGATACATCAAAACCTCCACAAAGCTAAGCAGAGGAACACAGGAGTGCGCGCCTGAAAAGTTCACAAAAATATACAATTTACACATAGCTGCATCTATCTGGCTTGGTCTTCAGGACCTCAGCTCTTCTATGTATATAAAATACTCTAGCCTTAAATGGCTACATGTTTTCAAACAGCACAGTGCATTTTCGAGGAGAGGGGTGGTGGTGGGTCTGTACAGTACTGTGGTTCAGCATCGGGAGGCCCTGGGGACTGGTCTTGAAGCTTGGCAACAACTCATGTTGCCTGCTACAGACATATGCTCTGTGAAAAGGCTTGCCTGAGGAATAATAGAAAATAATGCCTCAGAGCCTTTTGCACCAGCTTCTACAAATGCCACCAAAACTTGGCAGGAAAAGAAAAGAAGAAAATATACTTTCCTAGCAGTTCAATTCAATGGCTTGCCTCCCACCAGACTGCTAACCCTTCAGCTACTTAAAGACTCCATTTAAGTGGAGGAGGCAGGACTGGAGGAATATTGAGCAAAACTTCAAAGCAGGACAAGATAAAGCCAAAGAAATTCCAGTCTAGGGGGAAAAAAACAGCAAAAAAGAGGATGAGAGGAAAGAGGAGAAACGTTAAGTTATAAGAAGACTTCTTATTCCTAGTGTTTGATACCAGGAACTACAGCTACAAAGCACATTACATATCTACAGGTGAAAATGCTCATTTAATATACATATATATGTGTGTGTATATATCCTTTAAAAATTGGCTCTTATTTTCCAAACAATCCTCAGGTAAACTGATACTCTGTTACCACCCAAGAATGGTACTTTCAGTTAAAAGAAACCAAGCACTTGTGAGGAGGGACACATTGCATGGAAGGGAGGCAGGTTTCACAAAACTTGCATATAGAAAACGTGTTCAGAGGCATAACTTTGGGATATTTGCAGAGCTTGCTGCTTTTCTGCTGGGAAGAAATCCTCAGTGAGGTTGCTCATACAGCACAAGTCTGGTCATCTGGACACGCTGGCCATCGTTGCCTACACGTCGGGCTGAAGCCACAAAGGAGTCTGCAGAACTTTCAAGTGGCCGTCGACATCAAACAAGGGTGGTGAGGGTGCTGTGTTTAGACACACATGGTGTTTCACAGAGAAAGCAAATGAACAAATCTGCTGATGGAGAAGTTAAATGTTTAGATCACCTCCATCCCACTCTCTATGGGTGGGTGGGGGCACAGGCTAGGGAGGTGGAAGGAAATGGGGGAGGCAGATCCAGAGAAGGCACTGACCAAATTCAAAATGACTGCATATATCAGTATGGACTTTTGAGGACAATTCAGTGGTTCAAACCCAATATAAAATTTTACATTTGAGATTCTTTGGTGGTGAGGAAAACTAAAATTTAAAATGAAGGCATGGCATACTATATTTGCAATCCATTATCTATTATGGCACAGATCTAGAACTTTTTCCCACAACCACAGTAATTTTTTTTTTTCAAGTGACAATGATCCCAGTGTATAAGAAAGCAGTGTTACCACTTGGCAGCTTCCAGGGGTACAGTTTGTACAGAGACATGCACAGTAAAAACCCATGGATTCCTAGGAGACAGGGGCTGCAGCTTTTCCGGCTGCAGTGAAGTTGAAGTAGACTCTAGCACTGGCCCAGCATTCTCTTCTGCCAAAGACCTGTCCCTGGCACATGAGCAAATAAGAACAGATTGCTCCTGCTCCCCACCCCAACCCTGACGGGCAAGGGGCCCTTAACACATGGGGTTTCAGGCAGCCACTAAAATATGGCCTTATATAGAGTCTCAATAAATTAACAAAAATAATAGAACAGGACCTTACCCCACAAGACACCCACACACTTACGTAAACTAAATCCAAACAAGAGGGAAAATCTGAGCAGTTTTCAAGGAGAATGCGCTCGACCCATCACTCTCTCTTGAAGTTTTTATTAAATACATTTCTGTGTCTTAAAAAATAAAAAGAATGGCCAATTGAATGAACTAAAATGATCTCACAGACTTAAAAGCATGCCCAGCAAGCACAGCTCTGTAAAACGACATAAATGTCAAATCAAAGCAATGTGGTCACTAAAATCAACCTGGTTTCAAGTTCACAGTTGATACTACAAAGTTTATTCATTCATTCCTTTCTTTCTTTTTTTTTTTTGTGGTTTTGGCCCATATAAAAATAACATATTGCAACTCAAAGTGCATCTTTTAAAATAAACCATCAACTATCTTTATCAAATAAAATATTTACACCATTTGGTTTCTAATGAGAAAAACTCCTTCACGCTATCACCATGGGAACATCATCTGAGAATCCGGTAATCATAGGCGCGTCTTCGTCATCCTCTCCTGAAGATAAAACAATCGGGCCTTGGTGAGTTCCTGCAGAGTTGTAAACGCCCCTGACACCACCACTCTGCCCATGAGCTTACAGTAACCCCAGCTAAGCCAACACTAACTAGTCCTGAACCCCAGCTTGGCTTTCCTCCACCTTGCTCAGGCCACCCTGTCCTCATCCCTGGGTAACCACACTCATTTTAATAGTTGTTTGAAGTAAAACCTGTAGGAAGGTGCCTCTCATTTCCTACAGCTAAATGGGTGGACTGATTTCTCCTCTGTCCCTCTTTTTGACTCTGAATTGCTCTGAGGAAACAGATTTGAAGGCAGCTTCCCAGTTTTCACAGCTGTTGCTTTGACACTCCTGTTGATTGGCATTTAGTGACTACTGAATGGCATCCTAATCGGCTAACCAAAAGGAGCCACCCTAGTTATTCAAGGTGCTCCAGGTGCTTGGTGGTTAGCAAGAAAGAAAGCAGAGAAGGCCAGGGAATACAGGTGATCTCATATGATCACTGGAGTGCAAAACACACTGCTCCATAAGCAGAAAAGCAGCAGCAGCAGCTGGTCTGTAGGAGAAGTGAACCCACACACTCAAGTCTGGTGCCTTGATATTGGGGAAAGCTTTGCCACACCCACTTTATTCTCTGTCCTGGCTCTTAGCTCTCTCAGCTTATGGCTGGCAGCGTGCAAAGACTTCTCATAGGGAATCCAAAGATTTCCCTTCCCTTTACTGCGCATCACCCCACGGCATAAGAAGCCTGCACAGATTTGTGCAGGCCATGGAAAGAAGAGTGACTGACTGAAGGGCCCCACACAGAAGCACACTGGAGATGCGATGCTTTTGTCTTGAAGTTCTTCAGAGGAAGGACTAGACAAGGGTCAGGTGAATGCACTTAAAGATTGTTTTGAAAATTGGGGAGCATTCAAACACAGGGCCGAGCACTTCTTTCCACTTCTTCCCTGTTGCCAGGACTATACAACTAAAGGGAATGTGGTATTTTGATTAAGAAATGAGAAAACAAAAAACAAAAAACAAAGATCCCACACAGTGGGAGCCCTGGAGAGACACCTGTCCTGAAAGGGTGAGCTGAAAGCCTTTGCTGATCACATCTCTCACCTCAGTGGTGTCTGTCTGCCCCTGGTACGCCTGGCTACTTACCCAGGTCATCCCCAGAGGAGAAGATGGCCGAGCCCAGCCTGGAGCTGTAGTGACTGTTGGCAAAAGCAGTGAAGCTACTTTGCAGGCGGCGGTGCTTTGTGTAGAGGACTGCAAAGCCGACACCCAGGCTCAGCAGGATCAGGAACAAGATAGGAACCACTACAGCTGCAACATCAGTAGACCTGGCAGCCTGGACTGCTGCTGTATGACCACCTGAGGAGGCAACATTCTTTGCCAGTGATCCTCCTCCTACCTGAGGGCCAGCCAGAAAAGGATGGAGCAGGCAACTTCTCCATGGCCCACCCACCAAGAAAGAAAGGAGGGAGGGAGGGAGGGAGGGAGGGAGGGAGGGAGGGAGGGGGGGGGG
>CAJQZJ010003694.1:1731573-1742769 GCA_907164525.1 Lophiomys imhausi | reverse complement strand
AGAGAGAGAGAGAGAGAGAGAGAGAGAGAGAGAGAGAGAGAGAGAGAAAGCCTGGCTCTGGTGTGGGCTTTTGAAACCTCAAAGCCTACCTGCAGTGACATACTTCCTCCAACAAGGCCACATCTTTTAATCCTTTCAAAGAGTGCTACTTCCTGGTGACTGAGCATTCAAATATATGAGCCTATGGGGGGCATTCTTATTCAAACTGCCACAGCCATGTAACAGTTAACAAACCACCTTGTTCAGAGAACAATAATAAGAGACAAGGTCTATATATGTTCCATACAGACACAATCCTTTTCCAGATGCTTCCAATGTGCAGTTGGTTGAACAAAGAGATATAGAACTCAGAGATGGGGTTGCCTATTCTGAGCCTCAAAGTTTGACTTAATGTCCTGTGGAAAGTCTTTGGGGGTAGCCAGGGTCCATCTTATAACAAGCATGCACTCCCAGAACTACATGCACAAGTATCAGCTCAAGAAGGGGTAAGGAGGGAAGGGGAATAAAAAAGGGAAAGAAAACGAGAGGATAAAGAAAGAAAAGGGAGAAAGGGGAAAGGAGGAATGTAGAAAGGGGAGAAGAGAGAATGAAAAGAAGGGGAGGAAACCAAAACACTCCAGGGAAAGCCACATTTATTGTGGCATTAGTAGCCAGGCTTCTGTCTCTTTACCATGACAACAGTTCCTGGATACTGTCAGAGGGAAGACCATGGAAGAAGATGTTCAACCCCAGCTCTAAAGCAAAAAGAGTCCCACCTGCTCTCTCCCAAGCTGCTTCGTATATAGGGGTATAGAGGGAAGGGCACATGTAGGACAGACAGGAAATGTGATCACTAGGAAGAACATGAGAATCAGCAGCCAATAGGGACCCACACTGCTGGGTGTAGGGGATGAGGGACAAAGGTCACAGCAGTCCAGAGTAAGGAAGAGCAGGGATCAAGAGCAGGGATCTTTCTAGAATTGATGTCCTGTTCTATTTTTTTTTTTTTTTAACTTTAGCAAGGGATAGCAAACTCTGTGAGAAAGTCTAGTCGACAGGTATTTTAGGCTTTGAGGATCTCAGAACCTCACCCACAAATAATTCTATTGCTGGTGGCACAAAAAAATGACACAGGTCATAAGTAAGGGGATGGGTGTGGCCTGTTTCCAATTAAACATTAGTTTATTTAAAAATAATCCACAGGCTGGTTTCCGCCTGCAGGCCTTTGCGTGCTGAGCTCTGGTTAATGAAGGGGCTGTGGATTAGCTGAGGAAGCACAAAGAAATAGGGTGGCAGGGAATAACGCAGGAAGGCCAACTCAGAAGGGGTCCCTGTGAAGATCTGTTTTTGGCCACACAGAAATGGGGACAAGACCTGCTAAGCTCAGCTACCATGCCCATGTTACCTGCTGTATGACCAGGCCCCTCTCTCTCCACCCCTCTCCTGACCCAAAGCATGCTAAGAATGAACACAGCAGCCTGCACGCCTCACCAACTCACCAAGTCCTGGTCAGGAGAGTCATAGGGCGACTCCCACTTGATGACTGCTGAGGTTTTGCCTATTTGGACCGCGTGCAGGTGACGAGGTGGAAGCCTGCTGTCTGGGATCATCTTCACTACAACGGTGTCAGAAGATGGCCCTTGGTAAGGGATCAGCACCCGGACCTAGGGCCCAAACACACACAGGAAATACCACATGGGCTCATATAATCTCGGTTACACTGCTTTTCAATAAGCTAATGACACGTGGGTCATGATTAAAATCTAATTAGCACAAAATAATATAAAACGGTTCCCTGCCCAGAAATGTCCTAGACATATGTATACACACACACCTGTGGGCATGTGCAGCCTATTCTGTAAAACTATGCTTTCCCAGAACTATGCTTTCCCTCCTAAAAGTTAATGATATGGGTACATTCGGCACTGCTGCCTTCTGGACAGGTACTCTATATTCCTCTCCACAGATAAGCCCTAATTTATTTACCAATCTGTTCTTGACAGATTTAGGTTGTATCAAATCTTTTGTTCTCACAAGTAACACTGGCCAACGTGTTAGCTACATTTTTTTAAAGTTAACCTTGCACAAGCTAGAGTCATCTGGAAAGAGGGAACCTCAGTTGACAAAGTGCCTCCATCTTTTAGGCTGTCGGAAAGTCTATGGGGCGTTTTATTAACTGATAATTGATGTGGTAGGGCCCAGCCCATTGTAGGCAGTGCCACCCTGCACAGGTAGTCCTGGGTTATATAAGAACGCAGACTAAGGAAGCCTCAGGAGGCAAGCCATTAAAACAGCACTCCTCCAAGGCCTCTGCATTAGCTTCTACCTCCAGTGCCTAGCCTGACTTCCCTCCGCAATGGACTCTAGCTTGTAATATGAAACAAATCTTTTCTTCTGCAAGTTGCTTTTGGTCATGGTGTTCATCTCAGCAGTAGAAAGCAAAGCAGGACAGCCCACATACCTTTCTCAACATCTCGGCATCCATGCATGTAGCACTACAGATGCTAGATTGCTAGGTGTGTACTCTGACGGAGGCACTTTATTTATCTGAATTTGTAATTCATTTGCCAAGTGACCAATGCTCCCCCACTGAACTGCATTTCAGAAACTGGCTGTGGGAACTCACAAAGAAGATGAACCTAGGCACCCAGGTCAGGTCCCCATTCTAGGGTTGAGCTCTATAGCCCCAAGGCTTAAGAAATCTCCTTTGCATACAGTAACTCATGTTTCCCTGGTGCAGAAAACTTACCAGAAACAAATATTGCTCATCCTTGCTGACAATGACTGTCTTGTTGTGGAGCGAAGTGGTTAAGCTCCTAGGGTTTTGGTAGAGGTCAAGGAAGGATGTGGCATAGAAAATGCCATAAACCTAGAAAAGGCACAGAGGGGAAAAGGCTATCAGCTGATGGGTTGGTGCCCTTCTGGTTTGAAATTGCTAACTTAAGACCTTGGAAATGCTTCTAAAGCACTCAGAAAAATGTCCCTTCAACCTTTACTGTGTTGACCATGTTTAAGAACAGGCATGCCCTGTGTGTGCACCTGCCAAGGTGAGCATGAAACAGCTCCTGTTCTCACAGGGTTTCTTCTTTAGGAGGGATGGCCAGGGAAGGAAAAAAGTGTCCATTCAGCTACGACAGCAAATGAGAAGTGCTGGATGCCATTCCAAGGACTGTATGAAGTGTCAGAGTAAAGAGGGGCTTACCAAAGAGGGGTGACATTACACAAACAGCAGTGATGGGGGGTGCTTAGTGGCTACACTGAGGGGAGGGAAGCTGTGGGAGTTGTCAAGTGAGTGAGAATCTCAGTAGCCTGTGGACTGGATACAGGAGGACAGAACCCTAACACTTCCATTTCCCTTTAGTAGAACTACGGTGGGAAGAAGTCTGCTTTCCCTACCACCCTCGAAGCTGGAAGAGCCAGTAACAAGGTGTCAGTCAATAAGATGTAAGCAGAAGTGCCCTAATGGCCCTTCTAATGGCAGGACAGCCCATCTTCCCACCCTCCTGCTGTCTGGGAGTGCAGAGAATGACTGTGGCTCCAGCAGGCTGTCTGCCCATGAGGACCTTGAAGATGCACACCATTGGCTGGATACGGCAAGGCCTGTGTCCCCTCCAGGGTTAAACTGTACTGCTGCAACTTCCTTTGACCAGCGTATGAAGAACATTCTATGGGTCAATGTAGAAAACTGAAGGAATCTCAAACTGGGGAAGTGGGAATTGGACTAAGAGTACAGCAAGGAGTGACAGCTGAGCGGGTTCATATGGGAAGGTACAAACTGAGGGAGCTAGAGAGGGACCAGGGTACTTCCTCCCCTGAGTATATGCCCAGGAGGCAGGTGCCTGAAGGAAAAGACTACAGGTCTGCAGGTGCCCTGGGCACAGACAGGGGACTGATTGACAGGGGATGTCCGACCCAGACAATAGTGCCACTTCCTGCAACTGAAGGTTTGGAGAAGATGGAGCTTGGATGATGAAAGATGGCAGGTGGCCTCCTAGGGACCAGTTAACTGGGAGGAGCAGGGAAAAGAGGAATTGAAGATATCCAAGGTTGGAAAGCAAATGCATATGGGATAGCAAGAAAGGAACAGGTGAGCTATCTGGCTTAAATTGGAGGCTGTGGTCCCAGTAGGTGCTTAGAAATAGGATGATCTCATTATATTAGGGCCTGTGGAACATGAGGTGGGGTAACCAGGATGGGAAAGGGTCCCCAGAGCCATGGGAGTTGGCAAACAAAAAAGTCCCTCATAGATTGTGAAGAAGAGGGCCATGAATGCTGCCAGAGTGCTCGGTGAAGAGACAGGAGCAGGGTACAGCTGCTCCCCACAGCAGGCCAGCGAATGTATGAGCCAGGGCACAGCACAGGCAAGGCCGCTTTTCTGAACTGGCTTGTAAAGAGAGACCTTAGCACTGTGTGATGCTCCACTGTTTCATAAGCTTCACCTTACTTGCTCTGGACAAGTGGGTCCGCACCAAGTTGAGCCTCTTAACGGAGAATAATGTCTGCTTGTGGGTAGACTCTCCTTCAAGGTAAAAAAGGCGTGCTGAGGAGGGCGCGGGTTTTTTGTCACTGTCTCTTGCTCAGGACCACATTGTGGGCCATGAAAAGAGCAGAGGCTATTAAGTTAAAAGATTTGGCCAAGCCTGCCACCCAGGATGAGCATGAACAGAGGATTTCACATGTGTGTTCTACCCAATGACGAACATCAGGGAGCCATCTCTGAGGCCAGTAGAGGAAAGTCAGGGATGTGGGGCTGGGTAGGTAGGATACCAGGTGCCTTTAGAAAGTGGCAGGTGACTTGTGTTTAGTAGGTAAAGAAAAGAAGCGAGAATAGCAGGGAAGAACGCCCCAGGGCTGTCTGGGGGCTCAGCCTTGCGGAGGGTTCAGACTACCTTGGGATGGTCATTCTTGTCCGCTTACCACATTCTTGGGGCCAGTCCAGATGCACTCCACAGCAGTCTGATTGATGGCCTTGGCTTTGAGACTGGGAGCAGGTGGACTGATACCTCTGGTCAAGATGTGCTCAAATGCCAGAGGACTGTCCCCTAAGTCTGTCTTGGCCCAGGCAGAAATCTCATAGGATGTGTGGGCTGTCAGATTGCTGACTGTGAAAAGAAGGAAGGAGAATGCCATGGGTGAAAGTATGTGGGGTGACAGCCAAGAATTTGTTGGGGCTTACACACCCTATTTTTCAATAGTTTGTAAATTCATTTGGTATTTACTGGTCTTTAGCACAAGTAACTCTTAGAGACTGGGTAACTTCTAAGGCTGACTGTGTGGACATGCAATTGGTATGACATCCCTGCAGTTACTTGGCCTTGTATGACAGGAGGCCTGAGACTCACACCCATCGATCCAACTGATGCAGGAAATCAGGGAAGGTCTCAACACCTGTGAACAAGGACATCCATTTCTGCGTCTGCTACAGTAAACACGGCTGGGGGGGGTGGGGAGTCATTTTCTTCATCAGTGTAGCCACTGATAAGTTGCCCTTGCCCCAGTAAATAATGAGCCCCCATGTGTTCCTGAAAGCAGTCCCAGTTAAACTCACAGCTATAACCCAAGAGCTCAACTGGTTAGGGCAGGAGGACCCCCAAGATGGAATCAGCATGAGCTACAAAGTGAGTGCCAGGCCAACCTAAGCTATATGGTATATGAGTGAGTTGAGTTGTAGAGAATTTGCCTAACATGCACAAGGCCCTGGGTTCAATCCCCAGCACAGATAAAACGTAACAATGACTAATGATGATGATGACAACTACAGCACACCTGTGATTTCTGTTCCTAAGACCAAAAAGGAGGGAATAAAACTACGGTTGACAGCCCTTTTCAAACAGTCTGGAAGAAGAGGAAAGGAGAAAAGGTCCCAAGCTATTCACAGTATCCACAAACAGCTTTTGGTATTGCAGGTTTTCTCTTAGAAAAACATTAAAATCTTCCCGTGAGACTGACCATCTTCAGGTAAAAGAATTTTAATGGAACTCGCACTTTGCACAGACCTAAGCGAGGACTGGACCACCTCCTCCTTTCATTTGTTTGTTCTTCTGTTGAGTTGACAAATCTTTACTGAATGCTGAGCACACACTAGGACATGTGCTACCTCTTACTAAGTGAGGGGGAGTAAAGCTAAAAAGGAAGCACATAATGGAATCTGGATGGATTCTTAGTGCACAATCACCTATAGGAGTTAATTTGGCTTCTTACAGGTTCCTCCTCTTTGGCTTCAGCCTCCACTGAGGACTACCAGGTTTAGAAGAAGGCTCGAGGAGTCAGAGAGTAAAGACCCTCTGCCTGGGTCAGGAGGATACAGGTAGTATCCTCAATAGGCCAGAACTGTCTGTGCAGCACCATCTCCAGGGAAATCTCGCTCATTTCCAGCCTACCCTCTCCATCCCCAAGCTCTGCTCCCAGGAAAGGACTGATCTAGCTTACTCCTCCCTGCTTACACAGCAACATAGCTTCAGGGTGTTACCTTTGTGTGACACTGAGCTTCCTTGGAAGTTCAAGGTTTTCTTCTCTTGTTTGTGGGCATCAAATGACCAGAAAAGGTTCACCACATAGCCACTGACCTGCCAAGAACCAGAAGGCATGTGACATGAGTCAGGGGACACAGTCAGGGGACACACTGAATACAGCAGACTGAGCTGGGCTCTTTAGCTGCCTTGTCTCTTTTGATGGACAGGTATTTCTTCTGATTTTTAATCAGCTTCTATGTATGCTGCCATTAAATACATTCACTTATTTACAGTAAGTTGAACTTAAGGAGCCATCTCAGCTCAGGATGTCCTCTCAGCCAAGGCCAAGAGGTCAATGCAGAGGCTGGTTATAAGACTCACAAAAACAGCCAACACTACTCTCTCCGAGTTCTCCATTAGAGAAGGTTCTGACTAAAAATCATTACATGCAGGAAAAACAAGAGAAAATACTCTTCACGACTAAACACTAACAACAAGGGTCAGGTCTAAGCCATCTGTTCTATTAGTCTTCTTTGAAAACTAAGAACAGAATATTAAATGTACGTCAGTGAATGGACTCTGAAAACCACCCTGCCACAGCATAGTAGATGGAGAGGGATGGAAGAGGAAACAGGAGATGGAAAATGGCATCATGGAAGTGGATTTCAATTCACAAGATGACAGGGACAGATTAGCATAGTGGACAGGCTATGCAGATGGGTGCTCCAAGGGACCAGTGGTGGCAGAGGAGGAGAGACTGGGTGGCTCTGAGAGATACAATGCAGATGAGTTCCCAAGGCATCTGATAGTCCCACGAAGTTTGCTCTACCACAGAGGGAACTTCTGCATTAGCCCGAGTACCAGGAAATCCAATAAAGCTGAAAATTACAGGGCACACATATTCTCTTAACACCAAGTCTTTCTGTGCACTGGAGCTGTGAACCATTTAATTATACAGTTAAAAAAGAAAGGCACCAGGCTGAGGCAGAATAATTACACGTGGAGACTCCAGTTGTTCTTCGTGGGGGAAAGGAAACCACCTCGACCTGATCTTCCAGCGCCACTAGATCAGGTCCTTCAGTTTTTCGTTATCTCCCAGCGCTAAGACACATGAATCCTCATACAAAGGAAAGCTCCACCCCACTGCCGTTCTGAGAACTCCAAATTACCTTGACATCACCGTCCATGGTCAGGGTAAAGCTCAGAGAATTTTCATCATAGCTGTCAATGTGGATATTTGGTGCTCGGATCACTGAGAAGAAAAAAGGAGTCAAAGGGAGACCAACCACATGGTGAAATTTAAGGAAAGCTTTCATCTCAACAGACAACATGGCCTCTCAGCCAGGGAATAAAGGGCACTCCAGCTGCCTTGATCTATCTGCCTCTTTTACCACCATTTCCCTGACCGAGGCTAGACCCCTGTTGCTTGATGAATACACAACAAACTTGGCTTGGTCAGCCAGTCTGGCCATTAGGTTGAACAGATAAGTTTCATTTTACTTAGGCTGCTGTCCTTGTCCTTCATGTTTCTTCCAAAGTCACTAAGACCCCAGGTCACAGATATTTCACGGCATTATTCTTTGGTGCAGTACAGAGCTACCCTCTGCACCCAGCCTGACCAAAACACACTCAAGGAGCCAAGACTTGGCAAAACCACAGGGAAGAGAAGGAAAGAAACTACGACTCAGGGTGATTTTCAAATGCTGATTTAACTTGTGTTTACTGAATTCAGGAACAAGGTGGCCTTCCAAACCCCTCCTTTTGCAATTGGACGGTCTGCACACTTTGACCCAGATTTCCGTAGAGAGACATGATAAGACAATAGGATCTCAAGGAAAGTGAATTTGGCACAGCCTCTTTGTTACCTGCCAGCATTCTGCCCGATGATTGGCCAGGAGCGTTAACTCTGGCTGCCTCCTACCCTGACCATCATCATCCCACAAGAGTAACTGAAGCGAGTTTCCATCACTCAGAGTTTCTCACAGTCTCAGATGAAAGCAGAATCACCCAGTTGCATCCCATGCCACAGAGATTGTTGGTTTTACTATCTACCGTGGCATGAAAGTCCCCAGGGCCAGAGCTATGCTGAGGACACCACCTAGGAGGATGGGCTTCCATCATCTGCTCAGTGGGTACCAGGACCCTTCATCTAGATGCCCCAATCCACTCACCCTCCAACTAAGCTCTCAGTTCCCATTAGATACCAAGGATGGAGTGAAACCAACGGCAAAGATCTCAGCCCCAAGAGGCCCACATGCAGGATGGGGAGTAGTCTCTTGGCAGGCAGGGTTGCCCAGCAGGCAGGGGGATCTCAGTCCAACAGAGGTGTGTAGCAGGACGGTTAAGAGCACAGACTTCGGAGTCAGGCATGTGCAGTTCTAGTCCCAGCTTTGTTGGTTCATGTTTATCCTAGGGCAAGTAACACTACACTCTGCTCCCTTGCAGCTGTTCTGAGGGGCCAATTAGATAAACCCATGTGTGCAGAGCGATGAATTACAGAGCTCTGGTGCTATGTGCCACCCCTAACCCTGACAGGGTTTGCTAATGTAACCAAAGGAGGAGGCACAGACATCAGCGAGGTGCCTTAACAACACCACAAGTGAGTGTGCAAACCACACCCATCTTTAGTGAAAAGGGACTCCTACCTTAGAAGCTGCACAAGCTCACAAAGGGACCTGGCAGAATGACCTTCGGAAACGAATGCTTGCAGGAAGAATATTCTCAATGGCTGCCCAAAGACTTCACATCTTTGTAAACCCGAAGGGTGCGTGTGCTGGGGAAGAGAAGCTTTCTATGCTTCTCCTTTCCAGCTCAATGAAGGTCATTTCCAAAGGGCTTCCTTCTCTCTTCTCTAAATTTGCAGGTGCTATAATCATTTACCTTTTCCTTTTACAGTGGTGATGGATTTAGAATCACTCCAGTTTCCTATTCCACGACTAGTCACCGCAGCCACCTTTTCAAATCAGAGTGGGAGTTAATAGGAAATAAAAGTAACACACTATACAGCAAGAATTCAGAATAAGCTAAGTGACTAAGACTTCAGCAATGAGGGCAGAAAAATATATATAGACAGAGTGGCCCGGGATATTAGGACCCAGCAAATGAAGTAAGAGGGTCAAGAGGCAGAAAGGATTGTAATAGTCCTAAGAATATAACATTTCTATTTTATATTCAATACATCGATATCCAAATTCTTCTAAAGGGCAGGTGTGTGTGTGAAATCTTTATACTCTATATCTGCAGACACATGTACATACTTATAAAAGGAGTCCTAGAGAAAGCATCAGTGCAAGGGAGTGTGTCTTAATGGCTTTAGTAAACACCCTTTCCATAAAATCTATCTCCTTTCTGCTAAATACATTAATACTGCATTTCATAAGAATCTCACAATGTCGGTTTATAAATGCTCCTTAGTGCTGCATCACCCTGTAGCTAATGACAAGCAGAAAAGAGTCCAGCACAAAAGAACAACAGAGTGTCTGGTGAGAAGCAGGCAGAGCTTCATTACTGCAAGTTCTTGGTTATCTGAGGGGGAAGCTGGATTTCCCTCTTTAAGACAAGGAACTGGGAGTTGTGAAGAACACTAATACTTGTTTCTTAAACATAAGCATGGAGCTGCCAAAGGGAGCCGTCTCTCTATGTTCTAGGACTGGCCAGTGGCTGGAGAGGGTGCAGACACTCACTCGGATAGTGTAAAGGGCACTGAGAGGTAAGTTCTTTATTTCTGTAGAGTTGCTAGCAGCTCTCTGGGAGGCCCACATCTTGGATCCGCTCCTGCTGTATTCCACCTGTAAAAAGAAGTGTCACCATGAGGAGAAGGTAATGAGAGGTCAGCCCATCTAACACCTTGCAAAGATAGGGCGCTGTGATGGCTAGCGTTATTGCTGACTCGAGAGGATCTAGACTCTCCTGGGAGATGAGGCTGTGAGTATCCCTGCAAGTGACTGTGTTGGTTAGCTTAGCTGAGGTGTAGGCAGCACACCATTTCCCTGGGCTGGTTGCTGAACTATATAAAAGGAGAAGGAATGCCGAGTACAGGCACCCACCGTTGTTTCCAGACTGTGGACAAAATTGAACCAGCTCTTCCAGTTCTTCTGGCCTTGAACTCCCTGACACTGCAGATGGTACCCTTGAACTGTGAGTAAGCCTGTGTCCCTTAATTACTTTTGTCGGGATATTTTATAACAGCGGCAGAAAAAGAAAGCAAGACCAGTGTGCAGTGCCCTAACCACAGCACCAAAGTTACCTCCTAGTGCCATAAAACTCTCCGATACCCACACCAGTGTCTGGACAGTACTTACAATGTACTCACGGATGAGGCCATGGGTATGGACGGGGGGGAGTCCAGTGCCCAATAATCACACCTTCTTCTTCACTGTTCAGCGAGAGCTGGAGGTTCTGAGGGGCATCTGGCACTGGAAAACAGCCAAGCCAGAGGTCAAGTTATCCCTGCATTCAAATTACTCGATCATATGCATAAAAGAAAGACTCTACCAATAAGCAGTTGGGACTGATACATGAATTCAGAAAAATAAAATGGCATAAAAATCAATATGTAAATAAAACACATTTACATATGTATATCTCAGTAACTAAGTAGTTTAAAAGAAACTTTGCTTAAATTTGTTAAAAGAAATGTACTAGGAATAATTTAACCAAGAAGGTAAATGATTTCTACAATGAAAAATTTAAAGCCCAAGTAAGAGAGGTTGAATAAAACACACACACACACACACACACACACACACACACACACACACACACA
>CAJQZJ010003694.1:1718048-1731563 GCA_907164525.1 Lophiomys imhausi | reverse complement strand
ACACACACACACACACACACACACACACACACACACACACACACACACACGGAGGGAGAGAGAGAGAGAGAGAGAGAGAGAGAGAGAACAGGAAAAATTCACATTATTAAAGTATCCCTGTTACCCATGCAATCCACATATTCAGTCCAATCCCTATCAGAACATTCTCCACAGAAATAGAAAAAAAGCACTCTTAACTAAAAGTGAGATGTGGAAGAGGAGGAGGAAAGACTGTAAGAGCCAGAAGGGATGGACAACATCAAGGAAACAAGGCCTTCTCAATACAGCAGGGCTGACACACACATGACCTCTGAGACTGTGGCAGCACTCACAAGGCCTGCAAGGGTCTGGGCCAGATGGGGTCCCAGCACTGAGAGACGTGTACACACACTACTATCCCTGACCCAGAAGGCATCTCCAACTGATAATCTCTTACAAATGGAAAATTAGCTTTCTCTAACAGAGCCACCCCCAGTAGAGAAGCCACTCTTAAGGCCAGGCCCCATGACCAGCAGTAGATGGCAACACAAAATGAACTCAATGCCATTTGCGGCAGCGGTTCTTTGTGTCACAATGCTTTGTTAGGGCTTTTGTTCTTTTTACCCTACAGGTTCTTTATATATGCACTATGGTTTCCAATTTTGTGTTTTATGGAATTTCTGTGTGCATGAACATGTATCTTTGCATTTGTGTGTGTTTCTTGTACTTTTTTGGCTTTTTTTTCCTTCTGTTTGTTTTGCCCTATTCTGGTTTGTTTGTTATTTTATCACTTTTTTTTTAGGTGCCTATTTGTATTCTAATGGGGGGATTTGGGTGGGTGGAGAAGTAGGGAGGAGCTGGGAGGAGCTTGGGGAGAAGAAACTGAAATCAGAATATGTTATATGAAAAAAATCTATTTTCAATTTTAAAAAGAAAGAAAAACATAAGGTGTGATGGGTGGTCATTGGGGGGCGGTGGAGAGTGGGAGGAGTCAGGGTGGATATGATCAAGACACAGTGCATACTTCATGAAATTCTTGAAGGATAAATGCAAAGAAATTGTACAGAAACCTCCCTCATAGCCAACAAAGCCAAACAATCCTTCGAAAAACATATAAGGCTGGAGAGAAGTATCACATTGTCTCTCCTCAAAATATACCACACAGCCATAGACACCAAAAGGGAATGACGCTGGTATAAGACCAGAGATATAGGGCCAGGTGTGGTGGTGCACACTGTTAATCCCAGCACTCGGGAGGCAGAGGCAGGTGGATCTCTGTGAGTTCAAGGCCAGCCCTTGTCTATGGAGTGAGTCCAGGACAGCCAGAGCTCTGTTACAGAAACCTCTGCAACAGAAAGCTCTGTTAGAGAAAGCCTGGCTCAACAAAAATAAATAAATAATAACAAAAAGAAAACAAAACTGAAAAACAAACCCAGAGACATGAAGCAGTGGAACAGAATAGAGAAACTGGAAATGTGTCCATGCATTTGCAACCCACAGATCTCTGATGAAGGCAACAAGAACATACAATGGAGAAAGGATGGCCTCGTTTTAACCAACGGTGCCAGGAAGCCTGGAGACTCATCTACAGAGGAATAAAATTGTATCCTATTCACTCACCATGTACAAGAGTCAACTCTCAACAGATGGAAATCTTAAAATGTAAGCCCCAAAACAACGAGAAGAACTAGAACAAAAAGGGGGGAGGGGATTTTTCAGGATAGTCACTCAGAAAAAGCTTAACTTTAAATATGACTCCAAAAGCACAGACAACAAAATGAAAATTGTGTAATGAGAAGACAGCAAACTTAGATGTTTCCGTACAGAGACAAAGCAAGCAACACAGCAAAGAGACCACAGCAAAATAATTACCACTAATAATACTAATACTACTAATAATAAAAAAAACCTGCTTTTAAATGTCCTGATGATCTAAATAGAATTTTTTCCAGAGATGATATACAAAAAGTTATGAAAAAAAATTTTGAGCATCACTAACATGATGGGGATGAGATACCCTCAAGCACATAATGGCAGCTAGCATCCAAGGAGAAGAAGCCGATGGAAGTCCACATAGATGCAGAGAAAGAAGAACTTACTGCTGGTGGGAATATCACCTACTACAGTATCGACGTTTCTCAGACTCTGGCATTAACACTATGCCATGACCCAGCGTCCCCACTCCTGGGTACGTATATCCAAAGAAGTCTGTCTACCTACATTCCATGTTTCTGCAGGAATATTCACAGCAGCCAAGATATGAAATCAGCATAGATACCCATCAGCAGACATACAGAAAGAGAAAATGTGGTACATATATACATTATTCAGTCATAAAGAATGATATCCTGCCATTTGGGGCAGCATGGATGAGCCTGGAGGGCACTATTTCATTCAGTGAAATAACCCAAGTACCAAAAGATGAGCAGTCACTATTCTCACTGATATTAGAAACTGCAAAATGATTTCACAGAAGTGCAGAGACTAGTGATTCCCCAGCCTGCAAGAGTGGAGGGGTACAAGAGGGCTGGAGAGAAAATGGGTGAAGGTGGACAGATGGAATAAAGCCTAATGTTAAACAGAACAGCAGGACAATTGTGATGGACAAAAATTAATTGAATATCTTAAAATAGATAGCAGAGAGTAGTCTGCGCATTCCTTGCAGAAAGAAATAAAAAGCAAGTGGAGTTATCAGATATTCTAATGACCATGATGTAATCATTATGCATTGTGTTTATGTGTATCAAAATGTCAGCCTGGACCCTGCAAATGCATATAATCTTTATGTTAGGTAAAAATTAAAAGTACTTTTAAAAATTTTAAAGGAATCAACCAGAGGTTAAAATCCATTTGCACAGTAGCCAACTAGAGGAAATTTCCTGGTCTAAAGCCAGGACAAGAATGGATGTGGAAGGGCACTAGTGCTGCCGCCTTTCGGTTAAAAATGCTGGCAGCTTGGCCTTCACATTGATTAGAACACTGTTCTGTTTTCCCAGAATGTCTCAGTAGATTGTGATGTAAATTTGTGGCTTTCCCAGGTTGCAGGTTGGAACAGTTTAGGCAGGCTGAGTCATCTTTCTTGTGTGTGTGGTGCGCGCGCGCATGCACGCGCGTGTGTACATTAGTGTGTACATGCTTGTGTGTGTGTGTGTGTGCATGAGTGTATGTGTGTATATCCATCCATCCATCTGTCTGTCCTTCTGTCTGTATCTCTAGTGAGCCATCGTGTGTGTGTGTGTGTGTGTGTGTGTGTGTGTATGTGTGTGTTGTGTGTATCTGTGAAGGTGCATGTCTCTGTCTGTCTGTCTCTCTAGTCGATCCTTGGAACTTCACACTGAGCTCTTAAGGGTCCACAAGAACCCCAGCCACCTCAAACTCTCCAACAGCAAAGCAGAGGACTAAGAAGAGTAGGACTCCTGAGGAAGAAGACTTAATTCTCTATCAACACAGAAATCTCACATTCAAATGAATGCAATCACCTCCAAAGAAGACTCCTTTGAGTTTGGGTGACAATAAATGCTTCAGGCACTGGGGAAAATAACCAGAATACTCAGGCCTGTAGGGCAGGAGTCCTCTACAATAAAGAAGAGAGAAGGTGGGACACCCTCTTAGAAGTTTTTAAAAACTTAGCAACAAAATGCCAACATGCCTCATATTTAAGTGATAAGGACATCATCAGTATCAGGTACCTAAAAGTACACAGAAAAGGAAAATAGAAGCAGAAACTAGACAAGACCTGCCAGGGTGGGGGAGGTTGGGAATGGTAGCAAGCATCTGAAATTAACTTCTAAAGAGGTGAGAAGATTCTGGGCTATGGTAAGGAAGACAAGACTGGAAAACAGCCACTTCCCCACACTTAGGAAGGGGTATGCATCCTCACTCATGTAAAGAGTAGATAAACACATCCTCAGTCCACAGCATCCCCAGTCCACAGCCTCCTCAGTCCACAGTATCCCCAGTCCACAGCATCTTCAGTCCAAAGCCTCCTCAGTCCACAGCCTCCTAAGTCCACAGCATCCTCACGAAAAGATCTGCGACAAGCTCTAATGATTATGACCTGGAGGCTTGGGAAAGGGTTCACTGGGGAAAGTGCTTCCTGCACAAGCATGGGGACCTGAGTGCAAATCCCCAGCACCCATGTACAGGTTGGACGCAGTGGCAAGTGTCCACAGCCAGTCAGCCTAGCCCACACGGTGAGCTCCACGTTCAGTGAGAGACCCTTTCTCAAAAGATAAGACAGAGAGCATGACAGGGAGACCTAGAGTTGGCCTCTGGTCTCCACCCAAGCACATAAGGTGTGCACACATGCGGGCATGTACACCCACATCTCCCCACACACCCCAAATACCACAGACTTCAAAAATGCATTACAAACTGGTGTGTGTGACAATGCACAGCTGTCATCCTAGCTACCTTGGAAGGAAAGGCAGGAAGATTTCAAACTCAAGACCTGCCTGGGCTGCAGAGCAAGTTCGAGGCCAGATGCAAATTAGCGAGACCCTGTCTCAAAATAGAATTTTAAAACAGGACTCAGGATGTAACTCAGTGGTGGAGTGCCTTCAGGAATGTGCAGGGCCCTGGGCTCACCCTCCAGGATCACACATTCCCACAAAGGAACAAACCAGCCGTAATACTTACACCCCTCTGGGGTCCTCAGGGTCACAAAGTCATTGGTGTTGTGCACCCTGCTGAGGCAGTGGACCTGCGCTTTGACCTGATATGTGGTATCCGGCTTCAGGACTTTTAGCACAGCGCTTGTTTTATTGCTGTGGGTTTCCAGGGTCTTCCATATGCTCTCTCCAACCACCCTGACCGAAACAGGACATTGTCACTGGGAGGCAGTGTGGGGTGACAGAGATGCGCGAGCCCGCTAAAGAGGCATTCTCCGTGCACATCACGGGGGAACTCCCAGGGCATCCCATGTCTGGGCTGAAAGGGACCCACCTGTAGCAGACATTGTACACGCAAGAGGCGGTGGGCATTCTTTTTGGTCGCAGCCAGGTCAGGGTCACATCTCCAGAGAAATCAGCTGTCCACTGAAGATTCTGGACTTTGTAGACAGTTAACTCATCTACAGAGATGCAGAAAGAGAAGCTCAAGCAAGTTCTATCTGGAAACTCCTTGAATTTTAAAGAACTCCTTGGTCTAAGGGAGAACCACCATAAATTGTTAAGAGGACACAATCATTATCTGAAAAGACATCCTAGAAGGCATGATGGTAGCGCTCCCCCCCCACCAGAGTACCTTTCCTAGGCTCCTATACTCCCCATCATATTGTCTTATGCATTTTACCACCTCCGTGCCTGATCGGTTTAAGCCTGATTCCCAATAGAAGATGCTACAAGTTAAGGGACAGCATGCGCCCTAGACAACAGGACCCACTAACCCCACCTGCAGCACAAGCCTCTGTGGGAGCTAATGGTGGGCATCAAAAGGGGAAGAGATTTGTGGGGAACACAGGCAAGGCTTCCCTGCCAGGGAGGAGTGGCTGCATGGCCTGTCTGTCAGAACTGGACCACACCTCCTCTCAGTTGGCACTCCCAGGCTGAGCACATTTTCAAGCTGATACAAAGCTCCAAAGGCCCTAGCTAGAAGCCCTCATGGGATGAGGGAAGTGTAGACTGGGGCTGCCACTCACCACTGCAGGCCTTCTCGTCACTCTCATCCGAGCAGTCCAGGAAGCCATCACAGCGCTCTGAGAGCATGATGCAGGTTTCACCGTCCTCACACTTGAACTCCCTGCTCATACAGGTCAGGCTGCTGTGAGTGGCTGAAAACATGGAGAACCTCCATAAATCCAGATGGAAAGGATACCCTGTATGGTCTGGATGGACCCAGGTTCACCACATTTAAGGAGAGTGGAATGGCTGCTTTGAACTAATGACTTGTGCTCCCAAATTCTCAGGAAGGAGAAGCAGAGTGGTGCTAGCTGTGTGGTAGCGTTGTTTTTATCACTGACCAACATCTTCCTTCAGGAAGATTGGGAGCTTTGGAGCCAGAGACCAGATGAGGGCTTCACTTATGTTTGCTTTTGAGACTAGTCTCAAGTATTTCAGCCTTGCGTCCAACTGGGAATGTCCCTGGGGATAACACTAAACTTCTGATCCTCCTGTCTCCATCTCCAGGGTGCTAGGATTACAGATATGTACAACTGTGCCCGAGTTTATGCCATGCTGTGGATCAAACCTAAGGCATGCTGGCTAGTTTTAAGTCAACTATACAGGATCTAGAGTTATAAAGAGGGAACCTCAATTGAGAACACGCCATCATCGGATTGGCATTGGGAAAGTATGTGACGAGTTTTCTTGGTTGACGATTGATGTGGGAAGCCCACCATGGACAGTGCCACTCCTGGTCTAGTGACCCTAGGTACTACAAGAAAACAGGTTGAGCAACTCAGTAAGCAGCACCCCCTCCATGACTTCTGCTTCAGTTCCCACTACCAGGTCCCTCCTGTGTGAGTTCCTGCCCTGACTTCGGTTGGTGATGGAGTGTGATACGGAGCTGCAAGCTGAAATAAATCCTTCCTTCCGTGTGCTGGTTTGGTCACGGTGTTTACCACCGCAGTAGAAAACATAACTCAGACACCAGGTAAGTGGAAAGTTCTGTACCAACTGAGCTCCATGCCCAGTCCAGACAAGCATTCAAATCCTTAGGCAGTGTGACTTCGAGCACCTCCTGAAGTTCAGCATCCCTTTGGAAAGCTGGGTAGCATCCCATCGCCACCCGTGTGTGAGGATCTAATATGCTCAAGCACCTTGATCTTGGCCAACACTGAGAAAGCATAGCTATTCCCCTGTTCGCCCGTATTGGCTTGCAATCTCCACAGACGCTATGGTTTCTGAGTTGGGTAGTAAAAATAACTGGATGCATGACAAGGACATGAGCAGACACACATGCTCAAGTGGCAGTTTGAATTGCGTGAGTCTGATGCATTTTGACAAGATAAGGGAGGAGTAAGTTGAGAGGTAAGTGACTCCCAGAAGGTTATTAGCCAAGGTACAAGATCTCCACTGCAGAGGAGAGTCATAATGGGAGTAGTGACAATGCCATTGAAATGATCCTAAAGAGAGAAGAGAATGGCCATAGAATCCAAATGTGCTGTCCCAGGGCGTTCTGGGGTTGGGTCTTCATTGTCCAAACTCATGCTCACCTGGCCAACCCTGAACAAGAAAGGGCTGCATCAGAGATGTGGCTCCCCTGTGAGTAGGACCTGAGAGCAACTGTGAGCCTCCAAGTCAAAGACTTTCGACTCCTAACCCATGGAAGCTGTCACTGTGCCACCTTGCATAGCAAAAGGAAGCCTGGAATATGGAATCACACTAAGGACTGTGATGGAGTAAGCTCAGCCTATACTAACCAAGTGGCCCCCAGCTAACTCCATGGGTCCTTCAAGATAGAGACCTTTCCTGTTGCTGTCAGAAAGATGAAGCCAAAGGCAGAAGGGAAGATAGATGCAAAAGTTGCTGGCTTTGAAGATGGAGGAGGAGCCATAACCTTCTGGAGGGCAGCCTGCCCCCCATGCTGGGAAAAGTAAAGAATCAGCTATCCCAGGAGTCTCCAGAGGAGCCAGCCCTATCCACACCTAGGTTTTAGCCTAGTGACACCCATGTCATGTGTGACTCAGAATAGGTACTGCTTCAAGTTGTTACATGTGGGGCCACACATCACAGTGCCCAGAAGACTAGAATGCATTCCAACCTTGGTGCCCCTCAGTTCTTATATTGGAGGTTTTATCTTGCTTTTATGAGCTCAGACTGTGAGTTCTCCAAAGCTCCTCCCAGCTCTTGAGTCTCACATCATGCACACATACAGTGTTTTCCACACAGAAAATATCCACAATACCATTCAGTGTCAGGCACACAGAGCTCAGGATTAAAAGAACAACCCAACCTTTATCTAAAATACTTTCAATAAATTGTTTAATCTAATCCATAAAAGCATTTCAACACACACACACACACACACACACACACACACACACACACACACCACCACCACCACCACCACCACCAAAGAGATTAGCTAGTAGAACAATCTAAGACAGAAAATTACAATTTTGTTTCCTCACAGTTATCTGATGACATTCTTAAAAAATTATATAAATAGGCTAGACATTATGTGTATAACTTTTATATATGGTTTTCTTGATTGTTTCATATTTGTTCTTATTGTTTTTACTATATGAGTTAAAAATTTAGCCTTTTTTTTTTAGACAAAAAGAGGGAATTGTTGGGGTAGTGTTAAGCATTCTAAATGTTAATTAATTGGTCCTGCTTGCTGTCTGTTACTTACATTGAATCTGATTGGTTAAATAAAATGCCAAGGCCTGAGATTGGGCAAAGGTGGGACTTCCTGAGATTAGAACAGGAAGCCTGTGCTTTAGACAAAGGATTAAGCCATTCCAGCCAGGAGCAGCAGGAAGGAGGCACACACCATGGGTTAGAAAAACGAACCTCATTCCACATGGCCAGGAACATCGGCATATCTTGGAGTATGGCAGTCCAAGGGGACGTATGTATATATGGGGTCATATTTGGGTAATAGAATTAAAAGCTAGCTTAGATGGGCTAGGATTGCACAATTCAGGCCAAGGCTTGTTAAAATCCAAAAAAAGAATTTATATACCTAGGACATGTTCCAAATGCACTGAAATGAGTGTGCACAGTTTTAGTCTCCATGTAACAGCCAGGGTCAAGTGTCTCTGCTTTAGGGTGAGCACTGTGAGCCTGTTTTCCACCTAAAGCAGTGGTTCTCAAGCTTCCTAATGCTGTGACCCTTTAATACAATTCCTCATGATGTGGTGACCCCCCCAACCATAAAATTATTTTGTTGCTACTTCATAACTGCAATTTTGCTGCTGCTGCTGCTAATCATAATGGGAATATCTGACATGCAGGATATTTGATATGTGACCCCATAGGGGCTACAACTCACAGGTTGAGAACCACCGACCTAGAGTATCACTTGGACTGAGAGTGAGAATAGTGTGAGAGCCAGGAAGAGGACGGGTGGTGTTCTCACGGTCAAGATAAAGAATCCTCCAGGAGATGTTTGCAGATCGGGAAAACATGCAGGATTGGCCAGGGAAGAAGGAGGTACCAGGAGAGGTTGAGGAGTGTTGCAACAACTCTGTTCAACCACTGGCTTTTCATGGAGAATACTCAAGGTCTCTTTCCAAGAGTGTCCAGGATAGAGGAGTACTTTTGTTGAGTACTCGGAGAAAATGAGCTGATTGGGAATAGGGAGCTGCTGGTTCCAGGTTCCCTCTAGATACCAAGCTCTCGCATGCAAAACAGTGAATAAAATAGTGAAGGCAAATAACATAGTCTCTGCACCTCTTTCCAGATACTTTAAACTATTCCTGGATAATTTAAAGTTAAAGATTTACTTTAATTTAAAGATAGATTTAGAGTTCTCAGCAGGGCATAATCTCTGTGTAAATAGGTATGATGCTGTTTTGTTTGGGGACTAATACAAACAAAGAGTCTCTGCATGTTCAGCTCAAGCGTCATTTGAAAACTTCCAGCCTACCACTAATAGAATGTACAGATACAGGTTCTATGGACACATGTGGAAAATGGAATAGCCAAAACCCTTTATGAAGACATTTTGTGTGTATGCGTGTCTGGTGTGTATGCACATGTAGGTTGATATGTTTGTGCCTGTGTGTGTGCTTGTGTGTGGAGGCCGTAGGTTGGCCTTGGGTGTCTTCTTAAATCATTCTCCACTGTATTCCTTAAGGTGGGATCTCTCAGTTGAACAAAGAGCTCACTGATTGGTGAGGATTAGCTAGCCAGCTTGCTCTGGCATTCTCATCTCTCCCTTCTAAATGGTGAAGTTATAGAGGAGGCTTCCACATCTGCCCAGCTTCTACGTAGGCGCAGTGGGTCCAGATCATGGTCCTCACACTTGCATGGTAAATGGTTTACCCTGGAAGTCATCTCTCTTGCAATCCTTATGAATATTTCTACAACTAGAATCCCCCTTCTACAGGAAGAGTGTATTATTACATATATCTGTTATGTTCTGAGCAGAAACTGGGTTGTCTTGGGAAGTAGAAGGGCAAGGACTATGTGGCATATGATGGCGGCGTATTAAAAAGAGGGTTGAGAACTGTTGCTGCCATCGTCATACAAGCCCAAGATGGACTCCATGCATCCATGAAGTGAGAATCCATGATACAGCACTGCTGTCTATGAACGAGACATGTAACATGTCTGCAGAGGACCCGCCTGCACTGTGTAGCCTCCACTGAGAGGAACTGCAAACACATACGTCACTCTAGGGAGTGTAGGAGACAGCAACGGACATCCCAAAAGCTACTTTGGGGAAGGGAGTTGTATGCTGAATGGCAGGGCAGGTGACACGGGAAGGTGTCAACCTGCTTTAAAGTGGATTGTTTTGAAAAACACAAGATTCGCACCACAGAAGTCTCCTAGTTGATAGCAACAACAGAAGTAACAGTGAGGAAGGCACCTGGAGTTCTGAGGCTGCTTCATGAAATGTGTCTTAAAACTTTAGGAACGAGAAAGCATAGTTTTAAAGCCTGGAAGCAACTGTCATTAATACTTAAACTGACTAACAAACACATGACTGACAGGTACTGAGAACAGAACGTGGGGTGCTGGAAACAAACACATTGTCTCTTTGATAAGGTGATCAAAACAATAGGATAAAGGGAATTATGGGTAATAACACATCTTGATTTTAAGACCCTTAACTAAGCAACACTCCTGTGAGTGAGATAGATTTGGAACGGGTTGAAAAAGTGATTTAAAGGATGCCAATTAGCAAGTCCCAGGCACCCAGGAGGGAGGCCATTTCTTTTCTTTCCTGTTAATTATTTTTAACATTCACCTGATGCAGTGGCTTGCTCTTAGCTCTGGTGTTCCCACTGTGGTTTTGGTGAGTGTAAGTGTAAAATAAACCTGCCCTGCTATCAGAATGGCCTCACTCTCTTCAATCTTTCAATGCAACTGTAGGATTTTACATGAACCTGTATTTAATCCATCTGTGCTGGGCTTGGTGTATTCCCTCTTGATAAGAACATTCAATATGTAATGACAGCAAGGCCACAGCTTTCCATTTGAGTGGCTGTCCCAGTGCTACTGACCGGGGATGGGGTAAGGGGTAAGGGGTTGGGGTGTCCTTCTTGAAGCTTAATCTTCACTTTACTAAAAGGGAGACAATACCAAAATTACAAGGCGATTTGGAGACTGGAGGAACTCACAACAGGAGGTGAGAGTAGTGAATGACACATTCAAACTCACCACAAAGTGTTAATTTACCTTCCTTTTATGTGTGTGTAGAAGCACATGTGTGCACACATATGGGTGTGAGTACAGAGGTCAGAGGACAAACTTAAATATCATCCTCATGAGTGTCATTTACCTCCTTTGAGACCAGGACTTTCATAGGGCCAGAGGTCCCCAACTGGGATAAGCCCAGCCAATGATCCTCCTGCCTCTGGCTCCCGGCTGGCTGCCAGGAGTAGA
Organism: Lophiomys imhausi; assembly: GCA_907164525.1. Lineage (NCBI taxonomy): Eukaryota > Metazoa > Chordata > Mammalia > Rodentia > Muridae > Lophiomys > Lophiomys imhausi. The sequence continues at coordinate 1,720,086 of CAJQZJ010003694.1, read as the reverse complement.
AGCACAGACTTTCACTCCTCATTGCTTCTAGGGATTGAAGATGGCTCAGCATGCCTCCAGGCAAAGACGTTTCTAATCTCAGTGCCGTTTCCCCTGAGCCTTGAGTATTCCATTGGAGACTCAGCTAACTACAGGTGTGATGTGCATGCCTTCATGTTTTCAGCCAAAGTGCTGAGGACATTTTATACGTAAAACAACTCACAGACGCTAATAAAAAGCAGAAGCTTCATCTTTCTGAGTCACATATATTTGCTAAGGGCTGAGTTAGAAGAATGAGCTGATAACTAGACACTGCCTTTGACCCGATCCCATCAGGAAATGGCAACGCTTGACAGGGTTCCCTTTGGGAATCTTCCCCCTTTTCTTTCTTTTCTTAAGATTTTCTAACAGACAAAACCTGAAACCAGAATACCGATGGATAAGGAGGAGCAGAGGTTCCTGCTAGGCTTTCGAGCTGGTGCCTGGAAGGAGAAAGGGAACAGACTCTGACACCCTGCTATGTGTTCACTGAGCAAAATGAGAGACGCAGGAGAAAAGTTCTTCCTGAACATGTGGCAGTGTGGGACATCTGTGTCTGCAGCGAGCAGGTGACTGATGGATCCTGTAAGTCAAACTCCCAAGCAGAAGGAGTGTCCCCATCAGAAACACAGGTTGGTGGCAGGTAGAGGGGCATCATTCTAGCCTCCCCGTCCCTTTTCTCAGGGGCAGAGGTAGTTTCCATGGGCAGCCAGTAACTAAAGGTGCCGAGAGCTACACTTAGAATCACTGTCTTGTCACATCCAAGCTGCCAGTTCAGAACACAGCCACCATGTAGGTGTCCCTCACTCAGAGCTCAGGTTCTCTCTGTGGCCTATTGTTTCTTCCCAAGTACAATTGCTCCAGGAATGAAGCCTGAGCTTCTTAACACAGTGCTGCAGGTGATCTACCCAACAGAATATTCTAAATGCCTCAGAGATGCTCGCTGAATACTTGCAAAAGGCCATGACTTTACCAACAGGTGCTTTTAGGAATTAAATATGTTTAGCAAAAAACTCATTCAAGATATTTTTCTTCCCTTCAGAATCTTCCCACCAGGATGCATGTTCCTGGTATTTACCATCTAGCCAGCTTATTAAATCCAGTGTCACTGTCATATACTATGGCATTTGATACAGTAAACACGGTTGCACCAAGGCAGACAGGAGCCAGCTGCCCAAAAATGAAGCAGAAGAATGGGACTCAGCGCTCTTGCAAGTGGACCTGAGAGGATACTCACGGCAGTTGGCCTCATCCTGGCCGTCCTGGCAATCTTGATGGCCATCACAGCGTTTCCAGTTGGGGATACATTTCTTGGGTTGGTGGCACTCAAACTCAAACCTGTCACACCGCCCAAGCTGGGTAGGAATGGAGGCATCAGTGGTGTTGGCTAGAAAGACATTTTTTTAAAAAATTACTTTTAAGTATGGAAGGAGTTTGCCTGTAAGACCAACCATTCAAATAGTCCATGTTCTAGGGGAGTCCAGGCCTCCAGAACCTGCCTTGGGGGGGTGGGGTGGGGGTCAGGTACCTTGCAGCTAAGGACCGAGAAAGCAAATGGGACCCTTATGCCTTATGTTGCTCCTGTGTCACAGGGCCCCACCAAAGGATCACTTGAGACTCTCTTTAAAGGCACAGGCACACACAAGGAAAGCAGGCAGAGAAGGCAAGTGATTAGGAGCCACAGGAGGCTGCATCCTACCTACAGCCATTGGATGAGAGATCTCTGAGCCAGCCAGCTCAGTATCTCGGGATCCCCCCAATGCTCACCTTCTATCCAGAGAAGACAGGAAAGTGTTTCAAAAGCAGCCTCATTACTACCACATCCTTCTGTTAGGAGGCAACTGCCCCATATGTGAGCAGGACAGAAGCCTGGCTGACCACGGTGGTTTGTGAAGAATCAAAACAAAAGGGCTGCCTAGGCAGTCATAGCTGAGCAAGAGATACCACTAATGACAGAGGCCCTGAGCTTACACCAGCCAATGAGCAGTTAGGAGCTTCCTGAGAGTCCTGACATGGGACC
>CAJQZJ010003694.1:1708669-1717841 GCA_907164525.1 Lophiomys imhausi | reverse complement strand
CAATGAGAAGTTAGGAGCTTCCTGAGAGTCCTGACATGGGACCCTTATAGTCAGCCAATGAGAAGTTAGGAGTTTCCTGAGAGTCCTGACATGGGACCCTTACAGTTTAGGCAGGAGGCCTAGAAATGCCTCTAAGTACACTGGCCAGCCTCAGGGATAAACAATGAAATTCCCAGGGTCTGGGGTTTCCTAGCCTAAAAGCCAACCACAAAGCAATAAACCAAGCAGCATTCTAGTTCCCATCCTGGAACACATGTAACAATAAAGAATTATCCAAGGGAAACCTTTATCCTTCAAAAACAAAACAAAATAAAATGCAACATGTGTGCATGCATGTGAGTGCATGTGCACGTACACATGGAGCGCTAAGAAAAGTCATTTGGTGGAAACACAGACTTTGTAAGAAGCAAATAGGAGGCTGAGAAGATGGCTCAGTGACTAAGAACCAGTGCTCTGCAGACATGAGGACTTGAGTTCGGAACCCGGCACCCATGTACCACATGTACCAGTGCTCTGCAGACATGAGGGTTTGAGTTGGGAACCGGGCACCCATGTACAAGGCTGGGCAGACTTCCTGGGCAGCTGTTTGAGAGCATGAAGCTGAAAAGCAATAGAGGAAAAGACCCAATGTCAATGTCCTGCTGTGGCCTGGGCGTGTGCACCCATAGGCACAGAACTTGTACACACACATCCTGCACACGCACACCCCACCGCCAAACACACAAAGAAGCAAACCTCAAAGCCAAATGCCCTCCGTGTGCTCAGGGACAATAGACATATCCTCCATGCAATGAGAACAGACGTAGCACTAAAGGGAAACATAATAAAGATGACAATCGAGCCCGGTATATAACAGAAACGAAGACACTCGGAGGAAGAGTTGACAAAGTGAAGCAAGTATCACAGTGAGAAGAAAAAGACAAGTCTTTAAATCTAAAAATAATTTTTATTAAAAGGGGGGGGAGAATAAGGGGGCCAGATGTGGAGACTCATTCCTAAAATCCCAGCAACTCGGGAGACTGAGGCAGGAGAATTACCACAAGTGTGAGGCCAGTCTGGCCCACACAACTAATTTCAGGGCTACATAGCAAGATTTTGTTTGGAAAACAAAAACAAAAACAAAAAGAGCATGAGGAGATCCAATCAATAGACCCGACAGATGACAAGGTCACAAGAAGTGGGAAGTATGCATCCTTAACTAACTAGTTCAAGAAAAATCTCTCAAACTAAAACACATGGATCTCCATTAGATGGAAAAGAATGTGCATCAAAGCACATCATAGCACAAAGTCAAAACACTGGCGCCATGGGGGAGATCTGATAAGGGTGCAGAAAATTTAAAGTTTTAAATGTACACAGACCATGAGCCCAAGCTGGCCATGGCTTTCCTAAAAGCTACTCAAAGGACGACAGTGGATGCCTTACAATTCTAACAAAAGTTATTGACAAGACCATGTTCTGAATGCAGCTCAGGTATCAATCAGACCTGAAGAGTGGACAAAAACAGTTTCAAACAATGTACCAGTCCCCAGATACATTCCCCACATATGCTCTTCCGGGAACTTTCCATATTAACATGAGAGCGAGGAAGAGAAAGGAGGGAAACTGAGGCAGATAATTGTGGACAGCTCCACAGAGACAACTGTGCAGGAGCGTCTGGTGAAAACTGCAGGACCGGGAGGACACAGGCATGCTAGACGTCCCCACTGGGCTCTCACTCAGCCACAGCAGCTTCCAATCCACCCACAAAGTCTCCACAGGGGTGCTACAACCAGCTCCGAGGCTAGCCTGGGATATATTCAGAGAACCTCTCTCCAAAAATAACTAAGGAAGAGAGGGAAGAGAAGCAGAGGATGTGGGGAGAGGGGCAAGAGCAAAGGGGAAAAAGGAAAGAGGGAAAAAGGGAAAAGGCAAAGGGAAGGCAGGGTGAGTGGAGAAGAAAAGAGGAAAGAGATTGGGAGAGGGATGGGGAGAGGGAAGGGGAAACAATGGAGAAAGGAGAAGAAAGAGGGAATGAAGGAGGAAGGGCTGGGTGTTAAGAATCACTGTCCTGGTCTGGGAAGATACTAGGTGGGCAAAGTGCTCATCTGACAGGCATGAGGACCGGTGATCCCAGTGTTCCTAGGATGAGATAAAGATGGAGAGTTCCCAGAATCTTCAGATCCAGCTAGACAGGCATATGCAGAAACACATGGCAAGGAGCCCTGTCTCAAACATGGGGGAATACAAGGACCAATGCTGTGGTTGTCCTCTGACCTCCACATCCCCACATGTGAACATGCATGATCACAGGCACACATACACACACACAAACACACCCAGAGATACACTCACACAGAGAGACACAGAGACACAGACACACACACAAATACACACCAGGGGAATTTAAAATAATGATGAATCTTCTATAAGACCACTTCGAGAGGAGAAGATCACAAATTGGGGGATAATGTGGGGAGCTGTGACCAAGTTACATGATATGCATATATAAAATGTCACAATAAATCCAACTGTCTTGTAAAATGAATATACACTAATGATTTTTAGAAACAAAAGTTTAAAAAATGAATGAGCATGCAATAGATAGGTAGTCTTCAAAAATCTCAAGAGATCTGCAGAATAAGGCATTCAAAGATGGTCTCTGAATATTTTTTGATATTGAGACATGTCAGCACCTGACAGCATGCACCCATTCTACTTCAAGTAGATGATGAGCATCGAAGAATCTCCATTTGGAGATGGCTGCTTTAGTGGCAAGCTAGCCACTGGGCAAGAAAAAGCCCTTGCTTCAACTGTGGACAGAATGCTGTCCAAAAAGGACAAAACTTGGAAGCAGGTAAGTCGACAGCCTAGCTCTGCCAAGACAGGGTAGGCAAGTCCTTCATAATTCCTGCTTTACAATCAATGTCTGTCAGAGAAATGGGGCCAAACAGCTGAACATACATGCTCCAATTTATTGAAAGAAATTGGGGACTGTCTAGGCAGCCAGTTGTCTGTCATTTCTTAGTTTTGGAAGCTGCTGGCTCTGCACTTCCTGTTTATTCAGATATAGTTACCCTTCTCGGGTCTCTGATGTGGTTGAATACTAGATATAGTCTCACAGTTAAGCTTTAAGTTCTTTAGGAATCAAAATTCTAGGTCTAAGAAGATGTTTTTAAGTTGGTAATTCAAATTAGGATTAAAAACTGAGTTAGGTATAAAACTTTAAACTCATTGAGATATATAGAAAATAGAATATTATTATCAGTACATATGGCCTGGACATTGTGAATGTATGTTATACCTTATATTTTTCACAATTGTTGCTTAATTGCTCTCATTGTTTTGTATTGTATTTATTGTTACAAGAAAAAGTGTCTTTTATTGGACTAAAAGGGGGAGCTGTTGGGGGGGAGATACACCTTAAATTAAAAAAAAAAAGCAGATAGGAGGGTGAGGGAGAACAGGCTAGGAGGGTGAGACCGGAGGGGAGGAGGTGGTGGGGGCTGTGATTGAGATATAACTTTAAGAAATAAATAAATGTTGGGGAGGAAAAAAAGGAAAAGAATGAATGAGCAACCCGCCAGTTAAAATGAGTGCCCTAATTGTTCGGATATTTGTTTACTATCACAGAATCTCCACCACTAAACCCTAAAGCCCCCTCTGATCCTCTGATTCTCCAGACGAGAAGCCACGGGTGACTTTTAAACCGGGAAGTGGTGGGGGACAACACGGAGGGAGAGGATCTCACTGCAGACCTGCGAGGACTCAGAAAAGGCTGTGCAGAGCAAGCCAAGTAAGTGTCCATTCTCCCCTCAAAAGCAGGCTTGGAACTGCCTCCAGTTCAGGGAAGGGCACAGCCCCCTCATCCCTGTCCGGTCTACAGGACAGAAGAGGTCTCAAGGTGTACCCTGCCGTCCAGCGTTCATGGCAGCCGGACAGACCTTCAGCTGTTCCTGTATTCAGCCACTAGATGGCAGTGGTCACCTTTCTTCTAGAGGGAATGCCTGCCAGCCCGCAAGCAGAAAACTTGGGTTATTTCCCCTGAGTTTATACACACACCGGACACCTCCTTACTGTCCCAGCTGTAATTCTTCACTGTAAGGAAAGCAGGGGTGGAAGGCAGAACAGCTTGACTTCTCTGGCAGGGAGCACACAGAGCCCTTTAAAAGCTAGGATGCTTCCCTTGAGTTGTTACATGATCAGGGAGTGTGGCTCCCAGAGTCCCTCCCACAACAGCAAACCAGGGGCAGGACTCACCTAGAGAGGGGCAGGCTTCCTCATCGGAGCCATCAGCACAGTCTTTGTAGCCGTCACACACCCAGGTGTCCATCACACAGGCTCCGCTGCTGCAGCGGAAGTAATTGGGCAGACACGTGGAGGGCCCAGGGGTGGGGGAGGGAAAAACATGTGACTCTGAAGAAGAACAGTCAAGGTTAGTGCAAGTGTTAGTAGAGGCTTGATCTCCAATTAAAAATGTGTCGAAAACCTATGCTGATGTCCCTGTGGCACCAACCAAAGGAGACCAGTAGCAGGCACAGCTCTGAACAGCAGCCCATCTAAATAAATAGCATTTATAAGGGATGTGGAAGGGTTTTCTGAAGAGATGGTAGTTTTTCCCTCCTGCTTAACAGATTTAATACACTACAACACTTGCAATCATGTAACAGTCGCTTGCGTTTGCTCTTGCAAGGGTGCCTGGGAAGCAGATGGACAGACAACTAGGAAGGCATAGGTGGCTGGAGAGTTCTCACTGAAGCCTAGCATGGATCTACCTAAAACATCACAATGGCCCAACTTATTATGGGTTGGTATGGGGTCCTCTAAGATATTCCAGGGAAATGGGGAGGCAGTGTTTCTGCAGAACAAATGTTGAGAAGCAAGGCCCTGAGCTTCTTACCCCCACTACACCCTTCAGAATCAAGAATGGGTAGCCTTGGAGACAGCGGAAATCGATTGATCACATAGATTGTAAAATGGGAAGTGGGGATCCCGGGGCTGAGGGCTTGACTTCAGTCCCCAAAACCTACTGACCACAATGGCCTATGCTTCTGTAATGGCAGTGCTTGGGAGACAACAGGAGTCTCTGGAATTTGTGGGCCAGCCAGCTTAGACTAACTGGTGAGCCCCAGGTCCCCAGTAAGAGACGCTATCTCAAAAACCAAAGTGAAAAGAATCTGAAAAAAATGGAAAAAAAAAAAAAGTTGACCTCTGGCCTCCATTAAGCACCTGTACAAACATACAAAAATGACGACAGACACAAAGGAGATGATGTCACAGAAGAACAAAGCGTGGCTCCCTCCTCACAGAAAGCCAAAACAGAAAGGAGTAAACTGGGCACTCTAGAGATGGTGAGTCTGCAGACAGGTAGAGCTGTCCCACTGTCCTGCTGTCCTGCCATCCAGGCAGAGTACGGATTGGGCTGACCTGGCCCAGGGCTCTCACCTCCACAATCCTTCTCATCAGACCAGTCCCCACAGTCATTCTCCCTGTCACACTTCCACCTGTTGGGGATGCAGTGGCCATTCTTGCAGCGGAACTGGAAGTAGCGGGAGCAGTTTGGAGCTTCCGTGGGGTTTTCTGCAGAGATCAAACACACCATCAATCATCCCCGTCACCGTGGTGAACGCAAGGCTTGGCCTACGCTTATTTCCCCAAGGGCCAAGTCGAAGGGCACATGTATCATTCTCCCAGAGGACATAAGGCATCTACATGGATCCAAGAAGGGACAAATAATGTTTTCAAACTCAATAGCGCCCCCTCTTCTCTGGCCCCAACTGTTACTTTCCTGACCTATCCTGGTACCTTGAGAATGGTCACTTTACCAAAAGATATACCTTTGGTACTGTTATTTGGTATGGCTATGCCAGGGATGATGGTGTGGCCTGTAACTTGCGGAGGGAGGTATACTCCACAGCATTTACTGTCATGATAGTTCATCTTCGTGGTTGACATGCAGTAGGACATAGAATCGTCACAGAAACAGACCCGTGGGTGTGCTTATTCTTCCAAAACTTATTAATAGAGCAGGAGACACCCACCCTGAGTCGGAGTAGCCTATCCCATGGCCTGCAGCCATGGACTGAGCACAAAGGAGAAAGTGAACTGGGTGACAGCATTCGTTTCTCTAAACCTCCTGACCGTGTGGCTGTCTTTGGCTGCTGCTGTCAACATCCCCTTGCTGTGGTGGACTGTCCCCTTAGCCTATCTACCGGAAGTCTTCCTGAAGGTGCTTTTGTTGTGTGTTCTGCCACAAGAAAAGTAACTAGGACACCTCCGTTCCTTGCCCACTGTCTTCCTTCCACGTGATGTGGCCCTTCCTACTGGGGAAAGGAAGAGAAACGGAATGAGCATCTCCCTACTGGATGTCATTTTCCCTCTTTGCTCCACTCCTCCTGTGGGGATTTGAGAGCTGGCAGCACGAGCATGCTGCTGAGGAAGAGGACGGCAAAGGCTCCAGGTGAAAGGCCCTCCAGCACCCCCCACACACACACACCTAGGTGTCACTGTGCGTGGAGGGCAGTCTGAGGGAGGCCTGCCTTCTGGCTTCTTACCACAGTTGGCCTCGTCAGAGTAATCGCCACAGTCATCCATCCCATCGCACTTCCAAATCAAGCTGATGCACACCCCGTTCTGACACTGGAAGCCGAACTCATCACACTCCCTGTGGAACTCGGGGTCTTGAGCTAGAGGGTGACAAGCATGGGTCAGGTCCAGCTCAGTTCCACGCTGGAGAGGTTCAGAGCAGCATGGCGCTGCTGCTAGGAAGCTAAGGTCCTCTGCTGGGAAGCCCAGAGCTGAGGGAGCCCTGGGGAATCACGGCAGCGCCCAGTCTCTGCAGAGCACACGTTGTGTTAACTGACCCGTTCCGCACACTCCCGTGGACCATAAACAGGGCTGAGCCCCTAAGCACCAGTACCGGGCCTGCTTTGGAGATAACACTTTTTTAATGAGGAAATTCACGCTAAAATAGATAGGGTCACGGAGGTAGGCTCTAATCTAGGATGACCAGGGTCCTTAGGAAAAGACGGTCATTTAGGAAAGCTCGGGCTTTTGGTGCCAACCTGGGTAACATGGCAGGACCCTGTTTCTTTAAATAAATCAATACAACAGTGGAAGTGTAGGCACAGGTACATAAAGGAGACAGATCATGTGAAGATAGGGGTAAAGACAGAATCTGCCAGGGGGAGAGGGAGTCCCAGACAGTGCTCCCAACACCTCAAGAGTGGACAACAGAGTTTCTGTTGGTTGAGCCACTTCTTTCGGTCTACAGTATTTTGCTGTGATAGCTCAGGACACGCACACAGCCAGTGCTGTGCTTTGAATACATAATGTCCCCAACAGGCTTATGTTTGGACACTCGGTGCCTACTCGGTGCCGCTGTTTCGGGAAGCTGTGGAAACTCTGGGAAGTGGGACTTAACTTGGGAAAGCAGGTCTCTGGGGCTGGGCCTTCAAAGAATAAAGTACGCAAAGTGGGGATCCGTGCCATGAAGAGCACTGGAGCAAAGCCATGCTACAAAGAGATTGACTCTTCAGTATGGATGGCAGGCCAGTCCCTCCCATAAGGTGACCCTGGAGCCAAGGGCCTGGTCACTCACCAGCCCCATCGAATTCAGATACAAAGCAACAGTGCTTGTGTGAGAAAAGAAACAACAACAAAGAGCAGGCTCGGGCATCCAGGGTGACCTGAATCCAAGTCTTAGGCGCCCCATGGAGTGGCCAATTTCCGTGAGTGAGCATGCGACCTCCCCACCCATCCACTTACAGCATCCAGCGAAGGCGGCATCCTCGTCAGAGCCATCCCGGCACTGGACGACCCCATCACACACCATGGAGTGGAACAGGCACTGCTGACGGTTCTTACACACAAAGTCCATGAAGCGTGTGCAGAAGGGCTCTGAAAGAGAGGGGCGAGGGAGGGCCATGAGCACCTGAGGCTGGCAGGGGACCTCTGCGGCCCTGAACAAATGCACATGGACAAACCACTCGTAGAAACGAGATAGTCTCTGTGGATGGACTACCTGAGCTAAAACGCTTGTCATAAAATGCACCCATAAGCCTCTGAGGCAACACTGTAAGGGATTTTATTGTCTCTGCATATGGAATAAGAAAATAAGGAAGCCGATATCAAGTATCCTTTCTGCCAAGGGCACGTGGCTATTGAAAGAGAAGCCCAAACGCACCCGAGAGATGCCTGGCACAGACCCCACACCTTAACCATGATTAATATGACGCAGACTCTCTGATATGGAGGTCAGCAATCATCTTCCACAAGAAGCCAGCGTTACAGGTGATTCACACCCCTGCCTCTAGCTCCTCTGTGGAAGCCCTAAGACCAATGTAACTAACCCAGGTCTTTTAGAAAAGCCACTGAGGTTTAAAAGTCACTGGGATGAAAGAAGTCCCAATAGGGTAAGTGTCCCTGTAAGAACAGACATCAGGATGCATGCAGAGAAGAGATCGTGTGAACCCATAGCAAGAAGGAATCTGGAACTGAGTAACAGCTGCCTTTTAATAGCTTTCACCATCTTGTGGTCCAATTCCTCTGAATGTGTGTGCACGCAAACATGTCTAACCTAAGGTGCTGTTCCTCTGAGAGCCCCAAGACAATACAGAGAAAAGATACTGAGCTGTGTTTCACAGAAGCCCAAAATACAGCTTTTTCGGCCTACTCGGTTTCACCGTGAAAGCATGAGAGCAGCCACCCGCAACACACGAACGAATGATGCTGAGCGTGTATACAGTGTAACTTCATTCAGAACTGGTTATGGGACGCATTTGGCCACAGGCCAGTCAGCCATGGCTACGCTAACACATGTGCTTTTGAGTGATGGGTTGGATCCCTAGAGGCCAGATCACAACACCTGCACTAACACGTTTGCTCTCGACCTGGACTGCATGTTAGAATCACATGGAGCAGTGTGAAAATTAAAAGTAAAATAAAACAAAATAAAAAAAAAAAAAAACAAACGATCTCAACAGCCAAGCCACACTCTAACTAACTCAGAATGTCTGGAGCTGCTCCCAGATGCTGTGGCTTTCAAAAGTCCCCAGCTATTTCCAGCATTCCCCCACAGATGTGTACCATGTACAATCTTTTTAGGATTGAAAATGGGGGTAGAAAGGGGTCATCTGGCCTAAAATACTCCTCAAGTGACGTTCAGTAATAAATATTAGTGAAGCCAGTCAAG
>CAJQZJ010003694.1:1696169-1703669 GCA_907164525.1 Lophiomys imhausi | reverse complement strand
AGTGAGTTGTTGAAAGCAAGGCACACTGTTGAAGGGTTGGGAAAATTGGTTCATAATGTTTGCCAGAATGTCTACTGAATTGAAGGTTATTTTTTGCAATGCTCAGAAATACCCAGAGCCTGGTTCTTCAAATCATTTTAAAATAAGCATGCTCCATTATCTGTCCTTTCATCTCTTTTAAGACCAAGGAAGCATGTACATTAGTCTATAGAGACTTTTCGATGTTTACAAGCCCGGGCACTTAGAATCCATTAAACATCTTTTAAAATATACTCATGCTGGAAAGAGGAATCTATGGATGGGACCTGCTACATGAGTTTTAGTCAGGTGACAGCCATTACCTACACTCTCTCTGATTTATTGATGATGAGAGTCTGATGTCTTCTAACAAACTTCAGCCTGGTTTGTTTTCACAGAGTATAAAGTCATCTAAAGCTAATACCATGAGAACCTATTTGTTATTCAGCCTGTGCATTTTGTTTTTAATTGAAAACAATTTCAAAGTGCTGGTGGGGTCTGCAAAAGACAATCTGGGAGGCATGTCTGAGATCTCCGGACTGTAGCCCAGAGGCCGGGATCAGAAGGATTGATTGATCCTTCTGTACAATGTTACTCAAGTGACCAGGTATTCCTGGAATGTACAACCTTTTCCTCTTCTGGATTAAACACTTAAATCTTTTAAATAATTGACTAGTCCCCTGATTTTAAGCGTCTGAGAAACTATATGTGCTCAAGTACACATAAATGTAGGATTAGTGGTGTAAGTATCAGTTTATCAGAGACAGTCTACCATTTGCCCTCTGTCTCTGATTTTCTCCAACTTATCAGCATCAGCTGAAACACCTGTACAAAATCATCATCACGTAAGTGGGCCTAAGCAGATGAATACTAAAATCTAAGGAGGAGGAACACAGTCTCATTTCTTACAAAGCACCAGACTACTAGGGAATTTATGAGGGGAAAGATGTGTGACTAGAACCAAATTTGAATAATTAATGATATAAAACAACAAAAAAGTATAAAGAGAACTAGAAAAATTACAGGTTATCTCTGAAAAATAACAAGGTAGATGTTTTAGACACATAAAAAATATCTATAGCCATGGAAATAAGAATTGGATCTAGCTGAAAAGAGAACTGATGAACTGGAAGGTGGCTCTGAAGAAGTAACTCAGAGTCCAGTTAAGAGTCCAACATGAGCCGGGCAGTGGTGGCGCACGCCTTTAATCCCAGCACTTGGGAGGCAGAGGCAGGCAGATTTTTGTGAGTTTGAGGCCAGCCTGGTCTACAAAGCGAGTCCAGGACAGCCAGAGATATTCAGAGAAACCCTGTCTCGAAAAACCAAAAAAAAAGAGTCCAACATGTACATATAAAAACAGGAAGAGGGAGCAGCAGGACGATGTTACCCAACAAAGTACTGAGAGTGACTGCTGAAGACCAGGAACCTTGATGAACTACATGCCTGTAACATTCAACCGTTGATGAAAAGCATGAATTCTCAGATCTTAAAAAGAAAGTAAGGCTCAAAATAAAATAGTCGAAATTTCATAACAAAGAAAACTTGAGAAACATGTATGTTATTATTACAGATAATCTGAGAAGAGAATTAAAATAGCCTAAGAGTCTGTAAGAGCTAGAATAATTCCATCAATAAAATTAAACAAAAATACTATAAATGAAGAAATCCAGACTCATTTGAATCTGAGACTGAGGGCTATAATCACAAACCCCTGGGACAGTTCAGCACTCTCAGACCTCTGTTGTAAGAACCACTGAAGGCCCATACATTGAAGGAGACATGGCACAAGACGATAGCTGATAAACTAACATAATGACAAATAAATTTGGTAAAAAAAAAAAAAAAAGTAATAAAATGGGGGCAGGAAAGAGTTCAGTGGGTGAAGGCACTTGCTGTCAATCCTGACAGCCTGAGTTCATTCCCTGGGATCCACAATAGTAGAAAGAAATGACTGACTCCCGAAGGTCACCCTGTGACCTCCTTCGCAGGTGTGTGCACTCATGCCACACACACAATAGATAGGTGATGGATGATAGATAGATAGATAGATAGATAGATAGATAGATAGATAGATAGATAGATTGATTGATAGAGATAAATGATAGATGGTGATAGATGATAGAAAAATGGATGATAGATGATTAACAGATAGATGACAGATATAGACAGATGGTAAATAGATGAGAGAGAGAAACTTAAGTAATAACTGACTACTTTTAGGCATTCACTTAATATTTATTTACTTAAAGGTGATGGGAATCAAACCCAGGGTCTCATCATGCTAAGCAAATGCCCTATCACCAACCTGCACTACCAGCCCTAATGTTAAAAATTCTTAAAGATAAGAATAAAATATTAAATATCCAGTGTTTTTGAATACTCAATAGTTATTAAGCATTTTAATTTTGGAATCATGTACAAGGACTTAAAGTGCTTATACACCTATGAGAGAGGGAAGGTGTTAAGAGTACAAAAAAAATTATGCCTAAAGTGAACAGCAAAACAATGAAGGTGTGTTGGAAGGAATAAAGACCTCAGAATCTGGGGGCAACTCAGTGTATTAGAATGAGGCACACTCACAACACTGAGGGTGCAGTGACCTGAGGTCACCAGAAGGGTAGCCCCAGAACCCATCCTCTTGGGCTTAATTCAATAGATCAGGAAATGAAGTGTCAAGCCTATGCTGGAATGAGCTCAGATTCACCCTCCAACTAATCTGAGATGACAAGAAGGAGAATCAACCTTAAAAGGATTTGTAGAACCATTGGCACGAGGTTGCAAAAATTCCATCCCCACCTACAGGAAACCACAGATAAAGCCTGGAGCTTAGGACACGCCCACCCATAGTACTGAAGTGTTGATGCATCCTGGAAGTCCGGCACAAACTGCTGGAAACTTGGTTGGTCTGACATGGCAGCACTAAGATATTCAATCACATTGCAGAATACATACTGAATGCCCAGGCACACCCTTCTAACATATTAACTAATTATCTATCCAAGCGCAAGCCTGAAGTCAGCATCCACCTGCTTCTGGGCTCATGGCAGTTCCTTTGACAGCCTAGATTTCCCCCTTGATAGGCCACATACATACATGCACAGAGTATCATCCTGCACCCTTCTCAGGGCAAACCACACCCAAAACACATGAAGCCTTCTTCTCAGGGCTGAGACTGGGGGACATTATGGAGCATCGTAATGACACAAGGCTACTGTTGTGGAGTGCTTAGGACCAAACTGAATTCTAGCTTCTAGCGGAATCTAGGAATCTAATTTTTTATTCTAATTTTAGTTTTTGAAAAATTATAGTCATATAAAAACATAGGATCAACGTGAAGGATATTGAAAAAGATTTGTATTTATTTCCCACAACCTTCCCAACTCCTTGAAGTACACCAGTGTTAACCACTCTAAATTACCCATAACACACACCATAATATAAATGATACCATGGATTCATTCACAAAAATAATGTAGACATGAATGAAACCAAGAGAGGAATCAGAACACAGCCCCTATCTTATACCACCTAGCATTTCTTTCCCATGTTTCCATGTTTCCAATTTTATTTCTGATAAAATCTTACCTCAAAGAAATGTAAGCCCAGTTTACATTTTAACTATTTTAGAGAACCCTTAATAGTTTAGTGCTACTCAAACCATGGATTTGGTGGCTCACATCCATCTGTAATTCCAGTTCTAGGGGACTGGATGGCCTTCTCTGACCTCCTCTGAGGGCACTGTATGCACATGGCACAAATATATAACTGCAGGCAAAACGCCAATGCACATATATTTTTTTAAAAACCTTTGAAAAACATGGTTTCTAGACCAGCAGTCTGTGCGAATGGTTTATTACTTACTGGTCCTGAAGAACTAAGAAGATGGATCCAGAATATAAACCCCCCAGAACACTGTGGAGTTCTGTGCATAGCTCCTACCTCATCACACACAAGCTCTGAGAGGGCTGATCTAGCTGTTTTTAATGCTAATTCTCAGAGTCTAATTTCTACACTCACTTAAGGCCTAAATGCTAACTAGTATACAGTTAGATGTGCACTATAGATGGGGTAGTGTTAAGCATTCTAAATGTTACTTGGTCCTGTTTGCTGTCTGTTACTTATATTGACTCTGATTGGTTAAATAAAATGCTCAGGACTGAGACTGGGCAAAGACAGAGAAAGGTGGGACTTCCTAAGATTAGAACAAGAAGTCAGCACTTTAGACAGAGAATTGGGAAGGTTGTAGGAAATAAAAAAGAACATCATTCCACATGGCCAGGAACATCGGCATATCATGGAGAATGGCAATGGCAGTCCAAGGGGACGTATGTATATATGGGGTCATATTTAGGTAATAGACTTAAGAGCTGGCATAGATGGGCCAGGATTGCACAGTTCAGGCAAAGGCTTGTTAAAATCCATGCGATCTCTGTGTGTTCATTTGTAATGGCTGCTTAAAGATTAACAGCTGCTGAAACAATTAAATATAACCTAAACACTAGTAAATTATTTAATTAATTATTTCTATAAATGGACCAAACATAATGTATTTTTTTCTACACACTATTTACTGGGTCTGGAAAGTACTGACCAGTACAGTTGGCCTCATCCGACCAGTCCCTGCAGTCGTTGTCTCCATCGCACACCCAGGAAGACCGGATGCACATCCCAGAACTGCAGTTGAACTCGTCACTGCGACACTGATGCATCTCTGCAGGGGAGAAAGCAAGACAGGGGTATGGGATGCGGTGCTCAGAATTCTGCCTCTGGGGTTAGACAGCTAAGAAGCCAGAGGTGGACACATGCCGCTGATCGCTCAGACAGCATGGACACAGAGACCTTCACCAGGAGCTGTCCATCACGGATCATCCACAGACACTGTGGACACAAAGTCTTCAAACCAAGGATGGAAGGTCACCTAGAACAGTTCCTACCACGTGTACCTCAAATGGGTTCTGGGTGTGCTAAGATACTGACAGCTTGGGACTCTGAGAAAAAAAAAACAACAACAACCTCGCCTATTTATTGCTACATTCACTTATCCTATTCCACAAACATGTCTGGACCTGCTATGACAACAGGAAGAAAGGTGGGATGCAATGATGAGGGAAGTCAGAGAGTAGAGGAATTTCAGGAATGGGAGATCCTAGGGATGCCACCCATTATTGAGGAAGAGCTGTGGGCTGCTCACTGGAAGATGCTCACCTCAAGGAAAGTAGCTCTAGTGTTGAATACAGTGTCAACTTGACCAAAAGAACCAAGGATTCCCTATAACATAATAATATCACAAAATCCCACTGAGGCCCAAACCTGTCCCTGTCCCCACCCCCAAATCCCTACACGGAACTCATCACCAACACAGAAGAACAAGAGAAAGGACCACTAGAATGTGGTTAAGAGCAGGATCTATAACCTTCCTGAGGAAGTAGGTGCTCTCCATCGCTTCTGTTCCTTCCGGGGACACAGAAAGGGTACCCCATGTCAGGCCAGGCCCTCGGGAGACATCAAATCTGCTGGTACCTTGATCTGGGAATTCCCAGACTCCAAGATGAGAAGAAATTAATCTCTACTGTTCAAAAATCATATGCTCTAATTTTTATTTTATTTTTTATAGAAGCCCAAAAGGACTGAGACACAGAACTTCCAAGTGGAATTGTCATAAGCCTCAAAAAACAGAAATAGGGGATTATGTAGCTGGCTAAGTGTAGCAGGTGAAGGTACTTGGCATGTAAGCCTGACACCCTTTGTTCTGTCCTCAGAGCCCAAGTAAAAGTGGAAGGAGAGAACTCCATAAAGTTGTTCTCTGACCTCCACATGTGTGCAATGCTGTATGCACACACACATGCACACACAACACACACATACCCATGTACACACACATGAACACACATGCACGTACACACACACACACACACACACACTATATATATATATATATATATATATATAAAACAATGATTAAAATCATTGTAAAGATGAAAGCAAACAAGAACAGCCAAGCATGGGACCCAGGGCAGCTCTCCAAGTTGCCTTTCTCAAAGACAGGTTGATAGCAAAGGTAGTGAATGAGGCATTCATGAAGAAAGAGCCCAAGTCTTGCAAAGCCGATCAGCATCAGAGAACTGCACTAAGTAGGATCCTGCGATGGTTTCAGGACCAATGAGCAGGAATGAGTCACCAACCCAGAATGGGGATGGAGCACAAGGTCACTGAAGCTACTCAGTGCTCAACTGCTTGTCTGGACCCAGAGCTAGACAACAACAGAGACTTGGAACCATGTGGAGTGACATTTCTTCTAGATGAAGGTGTATTTCTACCCTACCCACACACTTCAGCCTTCTGAGTTCTGGGGCTGTTTCATTTCAGAAATAAAAGAATGAAGGAAAAAGTTGTTGACCCCAAGGTCATTTTAAATGACATTTGATGAAAGAATATTATGGAACAAAACCAAAAATCCCACACCTCCTCCTCTAGCCAGACCAAGGTACACTCTATATAAAAGTGGCCCTGAATATGTCCAATAATTTGTTTGTGTTACAATGATTTATGAACAGCCCCTGCTCCATTAGATCTTGTCCTTGAGAGTCAGACCACCTGCTCATAGCAAACAAAGCAGGCCCTGTCCATGAGCACACACACAGCTTGCCTGGACCTGACTTTGTGGACAGGGAGGAGAGTCAACAGAGCCTCGGTAGCTCATCACCATGTATGGCTTGGTGTCTGGCCTCCATCCTCACTTCTCTTCCAGGCTGTTAGGTCCTCCAGGCTTGTACACTACACACACTGCATAAAATCTCCTTCTTCAGTAAGCAACAGCTTGGGACCAGAGCCTGCAAAGACAGGGCTCAAAGAATTGGCAGGACAGTGCCATGCAACAGAAAAGCATTACAAAAGAGGAGCCATGAGCCCCAGTCCCCCAGTCTGACCTGATGTGATCTTGTCACCTTGAATAATCCCACTGAGGAGACCATCAAGAAGGATCCCAATCAAAGAGCAGACGAGAGGCCCCACTAGTTGCTGTGACGAGAAGACATTAGTCTTCCAAATGCAAAACCCTCCATGTAGAAAGCCCATGATGTCAGTACTGTTAGCCAGCTTCTAACAGGATTTATGACATACTGGTCTAAAACAAGAACAATAATCTGTGCAGCCAGGCACAGAGGCATGTGTCAGCACTCCTAGCAGTCAGGAAACTGAGGCAGGAAGGTCTGGAGTTCCAAGGTCAACAAAAGTAAGATCCGGGGGCTAATATTCCATTTGCTCAGAGGTGAGGAGCATCCTCTGTAGTCATTTAGAACCCAGTGTGTTGGCAGGGGCAGAAAGATGTCTCAGTGGGTGAAGTGCTCAGCACGCAAGCCTTGTGACCTGAGTTTGACCCCCACAACCCATGCAAAGGTGGGAAGGTGAAAACTGATTACAGAGTTGTTCCCCCTCGACACACACACACACACACACACACACACACACACACACACACACACA
>CAJQZJ010003694.1:1652137-1696159 GCA_907164525.1 Lophiomys imhausi | reverse complement strand
ACACACACACACACACACACACACACACACACACACACACACACACACACACACACACACACAGAGTCCCTCTCCACTCATACAAACCACAAACCACAGCACACATACTCACATACACATCAAGGCCATAACAACAATAAATAAAACGAAAAACAACGAGCACATTGAGTTCACTGAGAAAGTGTACATCCTTGCTTTCACATCTCATTTTTAGGTTGTCTAAAAGAGAAAACAGGACCCATTTTTTCAGATTGGAAAACAGAGGCTAATAAAGAGTAAGTAGCAGAGCTGGGGTCTAGATGCCATCCCCTCACCAGGAATCCAGCATCCCACCAGCCAGAGATCGAGTATCTGCAGAGTAATCAAATGCCCGTGAAAGTCAGGAAAATGGATCTAAAAAAACTGAGCAGAGGAGAGAAGTAAC
This sequence comes from Lophiomys imhausi, assembly GCA_907164525.1. NCBI lineage: Eukaryota > Metazoa > Chordata > Mammalia > Rodentia > Muridae > Lophiomys > Lophiomys imhausi. The sequence goes on along the minus strand of CAJQZJ010003694.1, from coordinate 1,695,735 downwards.
CGGCCCCTGCCACGAGGGTGGAGGTGGGCCTGCGGGCAGAAGATGCTAAATCCCAAATCATCCATCAGAAGTTGTCTACTCCAACCCACCCCATCCACTACACAGCCCTGGGAGCAGCACGAGGACCCTTGGTAAAACACCCCCTTACCGCAGTGACTCTCATCACTGTTGTCCCCACAGTCATCTTCGAGGTCGCACTTATAGGAGAGCGGGATACAAGTCCCCGACTCCTGGCACCGGAACTGAGTGTCTGCATCACAGACAGTGGTGGCTGGAGTGGGAAAGACGGGACACATTTGTTATGCCCAGTTCCTCTCCTGACTCGCCCTGCAAACCTCCCCCCAGAATAGCAGTTAAGACTAGAGGGGGGCAGACTTCAATTGTAGCAACAAGAACTAAACCCCTGACCTCATGGCAGAAACGAATCCCACAGGTACCTGAAACCCCCATGGAAGCTTAGGTAAGAGCATGTACTGTAGAAAGAAACAGGGCCTAGAGTGTGAGACACTCCTGTCTGGCTGCGAGAAGGAGTGAGGGGCTGAAGTAGCCCCTAAAACCCTTACAGATTGTCAAGCATTCTTCCCAAGTAAGTGACAGAAACGTCCTTGTCTACAGAACTACCTCAAAGGAAGCCCCCCCCCCCCCCCCTCCCATCCCATCCCACGGGCAAAAGGAACACATACCTAGAATCCTGCAGTAGAAACAAACATCGTATCTGCACTCAGTAAGGGCTGGGGTTCAAATCCTAGCTCTCATTCTTCCTCAGGCAAATCATTTTAATCTCCCTAAGCCACCATTTCCTCTGGAGTAAAGTGAAGGAAAGGCAACTGTGCCAAAATCAGAAAGTCTCGCTGTACCTGGATTCTCCCACCTACAACGTATGGACCCTTTGCAGCTCCCTTCCCTGACTGCCATCTGGTACACTATTATGAACCCAGAAGACTACAGGGTTAGGGCCACACCCTCTCAAGCAGACTGCAGTGGTAATGGACTCCTAGTATTATCTCTTTTCTCCCTTATCTTGACTCAACATCATAGGGATGGGTTTGGGAATGTCCTGGCTGATCCAGAAAACCTGAGGTCCAGGGAAAGGCACTCAGGAGACATGTGGGGAAGGAAGGCTGCTCTCTCATGCTGCTGAGGAGTTGCCTCAAAGAGCAGGACAGAATCCTGGGACAGAGGGTTGAGGCGCACAGTAAAATGAAATGACCACTGGCAACATTGCTGTTAGAGGTCCCAGTAGCTCTTATTTGAGGTTCCATTTCCCCTCTGTAACTGAGCTCATGGTAGGAGGCAGGGGATGAATATGAAATGACAAGACTTCAGCGGATTCACATCAAAACCTGAGTGTCTGGCATCCACCCAGCTGGAGGAGTCTGTTTAACAGGGAGGAAAATGACTGACAATATCCCTCCCAAGTCACCTGCAACCCCGCCTCGTCTTTTCTCCTGCAGCTGACAGGGTGCCTCAGTAGTCCCGCATGCCATGCCACGATACCCCATCACAGCTGCCCTGCTCTGCAACCCACAGACAGGGCTTTGCTCACTATCTCGAGAGGCATGTCACTCCTTGATAAGGAGAGGCTGTGAGAGACAGATCTGGCCCCTCGGTTTGGTTCCCAGGGGAGAGGTTTCAAATCCCCAAAGTTCTTTATCACTTCACCCCTGTCACAACTGACACATGGAGACCTAAGCCAAGTGGAGTCACACATGTGAGGGAGAGGGGAGCACAGCTTGTCTAAGGACTAGATAGGTGGGGTGCTGACAGACACCAAGCCAGGAAGGCAAAGCCAGACCCATATTTCACCCACTGCAGGGGTTCAAACTATGTAGAAAGCCATGAGACCCGTCACTGTGGAAGGTCATGCTGAGGCCAGTGCCCACCTGTCCAAGCACAGAAATATAATGATTTCTGTCCACATATGGAGCTGTTAGGGGACCCTGAGCCCGGGTACAGGAAATGTAGCTTGCATCTCTTTACTTCTGCTATGCCTAATGTGTGAGCTATTTCCCAAAGCTCTTTATGGAATAATTTCCTTCCACTATCTCCTTTATGTGCTTAATAATATTTGTTAATGTTTTAAAAGAGCTTAGTCTATCCCCTTACAAACATCACACCCTCCTGCAACAACATGAATAAATGAAATGGAATACTATTCAGCCATCAGAAACAAGGAAATCATGCAATTTGCTGCCAAGTGAAAGGATCTAGAAAAGCTCATCCTGAGTGAACTAACCCAGACCCAGAAAGATAAACATGGCATCTATTCACTTATAATCGGATTTTAGCCATATAGTACAGGATAACTATACTACAACCAACCGACCAAAAGAAACAGGAACATAGACTTTGTTACCTGTTAGTGGGACACTTTGCCCTAGTGGAGCTGCCATGTAGGCCCCCAGTGCAAGAGGAAACTCTTAGCCCTCACATGACTGCTGAACTGGGGTGGAGGGTGGGGCTGATATGTAGGGGCACCCTATACTGGAGGAGTAGGATAGGTGGGAGAAAGGGGAGAGGGTGGGAAGGTGGGACTGGGATGGGTGGAGGGAGGGGACTGTGATGGAGATGTAACTTGAAGTAATAAATAAACATAAAAAAAAGACAACCAGAGGCATAAGCCTTTCCCATCCTGCCATTCAAGATGCTCCTTCCCATCACAAGAACAAAGCCCACAGAATCAATTAACCAGGGCTCATAGGGCTCACTGAGACTGAATGACAAACAGGGAGCCTGCATGGGTCTGACCTAGGTTCTCTGCATATATGCTATGGTTGTATAACTGGGTGTTCTTGTGGGACTCCTAACAGTGGGAGCAGGAGTTAACTCTGACTCTCTTGTCTGCTTTTGGGACCCTTCTCCTCCTACTGGGTTGCCTCATCCAAACTTAATATGAGGGTTTGTGCCTACTCTTATTGTAAGTTGTTATGCCATGTTTGGTTGATATCCCTGAGAGGCCTGCTCTTTTCTCAAGGGAAATGGAGACTGAGTGGATCTGGGCTGAGGAGGGGTGTGTGTAAGGGACTGGGAGGAGAGGAGGAAGGGGAAACTGGGGTGTGGATGTAATATATGAGAGAATAATAAATTAAAAATAAAGATACTCCTTCCCCTGGGTGGAAAAGGCATACACTGAGGTCAAAGAAAAATGAGAGTATGTAAGGACTCATATAAAACTTCCAACAAGCCAAAAAGGGCAGGGGAACCTAATGAGTTAGGCTAGATACAAACTAGGTAACCTTGTTCTAAAGTTGTTACATATGTGAAGGCACATGGGGCCCCAGCACGTGCTCTTTGGCAGACCTAAATACATCTGCCAGGACTACAGGCTTCCCTCAGCAACCTATTCTTACAGTTGGAACGGTGAGAGAGCCTCTGGGTAGCCAAGGGTAATAGACCTGAAAGACAGGCCTGATGTGGCCTCTGGCTTCCCTGATGGTGGTCGGTTTCTCTCCCACCAAGTTCATTCTGACCACTGTTGATCCTTCCAAAGGCAAGCTCCTACCACATCACATGGGGGGGGGCTCCCATCTGCTATTCCAGTAACACCCACAAAACTTCCGATCTGGGTTATGTCCCACATCCTACCTCCCCTATCATCCACAGGAGTTGGTAGTATATGGTTCCCTTGTCCATCACTTCCTCTGCCTCTGTTCAGTGCTCCCCATACTCCTCATGGAAGCCTGTATTCCTGCCTGCTGGAGCTGGTTGGGGTGCCTTTCCTGGATCACGCAGTCCTATTCATCATGGTACCCATTAGTCTACTGCACTGTCCACGGGCTTCTCAGACACAAGACTCTCAGCTACACCTGGCCCAGCAAAGAGCCTGAGACAGGTGTTAAGCAGATAACAGTGAGCCAGCGTATGCCTTTATAAACTGAGATTAAAGCCAGGAAAGGAGAGCCAAGGCTAAGTAGATGTCTGTCTCTAGGTCTGTGGGATGGGGTTGGACCTTAGAAGCTATTCAATACAAAGGTCACTTTTACATGACAGGCCTGCCAACATTTCCCACATTCCAGGATGAATGGCACTACTGATTAATCAGAACAATCCCTCCTCAGCCTGGCATGCACCCACAACAGCTAACTGAAGCAGCATAGGAGGTGACACCTGTTGCCGGGCTTTGAGATGTCTGAGTGTTTAATCTACAAATCAAATAATGTCACCCGTCACCCACTCCTGAACTACCAGATGGATTACAGTGTAGATACCCAATGTCATGACCCACATTGTCAAGTCAACTCGGTTTCAGCCTAAAATGCTTAATTATAAGCATCCATGTGACTTAAATTTACATATGTAATATGAAATAATACCATATATCTAACATATATATGTGCTTTTTCGCTCAAATCCCATCCATTTAGATAAACACCATAACAGTGGCCAGCCAGAACCCTAAACTATAGGCCACAACCCAGAAGGACCAGCCAGCATCCTGAGCAATGGTGCATGGCTAATGTCCCAGGAACTTTCCAATGCTGGAGACTCACGGCAATTCCTCTCGTCACTCATGTCTCCACAGTCATTGTCGAAATCACACCACCAGATGCTGTTGATACAGTTGCCGTTGCTGCAGCGATACTGGTTGCGAAGACAGGTGTTCTCTAAAACAGGGCGAGGGGGACCAGCGTTATTCTTATCACTGAACCACAAAAATTCTCTTTTCAGTTTCCATTTCTCTGCCCCCAACACCATTCTGTTGCAGGTGGGACAGGAGGTGGGAAGTAAGACCAAGTGAGCACACATCCATAGGAGGCAGGAAACACACACACACACACACACACACACACACACGCCTCTTTCCTCTTTAAGTTAAAACTGAAGATGAGGCAGGCTGCAAGTGTTTAGAGGTGATTAGGTGATCACTATGAAGAAAAGGAAAATGCTGACACCAACTGGGTCTACTGGGAAACAAATCTCACCATCAGCAAAAAAATAAAATATATATTACACAAACAAGCCTTCAAGAGGCTGGGTCTACAGAATATCCGACATACCCAGGCAGTATAATAACCTACAGTTATAATACACATTTAGTTGGCTCTGTGTACTCATGGCCTCCATGTTCAAGGTTCAGCTGACCAAATACCAGAAATATTTGGGGGGAATTGCATCTGCACTGAACATGTACAAACTTGTTCTCCTTGGTATCATTCCCTAAGCTGTACAGTGTAACCCCTATTTACAGTGTTTACATTATACTAGGTATTATCAGCAATCTAGAGATGGCTGGATGTATACAGTAGGTTGGATATAGGTTACATGCAAATCCTATGTTCTTTTATACAAACAACTTGAGAATCAATGAAATTTACTATCTACAGGAGTCATGCATGGATCCTGGGTTAGGAAGGGATGATTTTGTGGGTTAAACATAGTTATTTATCCATGTATACACTAATTTGATAACCAAGCAGCTAATATTTTACTAATATACTTTTTCTTGGTTTTTTTAGCTTTTTACTTGTTTGTTTGTTGTTTTTATTTTGGACCCATGCTTTCTTCAAAGCAAGGACTTATAGAGGACATAGAAGCATTGTTCAGCACACTGGGTCAAGGACACCGGCAGCATTCTGGTGGTGACCAGAGAAACCTTTCTGCCCTCTTCTTATAATTTACTGTTGACTTTCTTTTCCAAATAGCTTTAAGATGCTATTCAGAGCATGAAAGGAAGTCTCCTGTCTCTGAGGAAGGGTCATCTTTTCTCCATTTGTATTTCTTAAGGAAGCTGGACGATAAGGCTTCCAGCTTACAGATACACTGGCCTGCCCTGGCCTGAGAGAAGTGTGGTTAGGATTACAAAGCAAATATGACCTAAAGAATAAGGAAACACAGGAATTCAGCCATCAATCCACATACTTCATGTAAGACCACCTTTCCTGGGCTCTCGCTGATAGGCATGAGGCTAAGCAATGGGCAACAAGACGGGAGGAGGGGGCAGGGGTGGTGGTGTCAGATTCTCACAGAAAAACATTTTAAATCCATTTATTCAAATTCAAACTGGCTAAAGATGAGGCTTCTACTGTCATTTACTTGCTCACAGCTTGGAAGTCAAGACTTTTGGGGCTCTGCCAACATTGATCTGAAAGTCTGGGCCATTCCAAGCTCTGTTAACAACGGGATAGAGAGTGGTCTGCTCTGAGTTTAGCCAGTTATGTTTGGGAGGCAAGCTGGTCTAGTGTCTTAAAGGCACGAGTTAGAGAACCTGCATGTGAGGGGCTGTTGTATAGAGGAATACAAAGAAGACAAGGAAGCTGAACCTGAAGGACACTTGTGTCATTTGCCATCAAGGGGCACAGCTATGATTGGTAGAAAAACAGTCAGGGATGGGTGCGAAATGAAGAACCTGTATCATTCCCTGGGACATTTTCTAACAACCAAGACCCAGGAGACACTGAGATGAGCAGGGAAGGGGAAGAGGGTAGGAAAGAACAAGGAAGCACCTTCTTTGACACAGGTGTCATTCTTCCTCTGATAGCCCCGAGGGCAGTCACACATCAGGTCCCCAGAGGGGAGGACACTGCTGGTCACACCTTCTGGACACCTGCAGCTTTTGCTGTTGTTGGCCTTTGGGAGACATAGCAGGCTACAGGGTTGAGGAACGCAAGCATTGCTTCCTGGAGAGAAAACACAGAAGTTGCAGTTAGGTTGAGACACTGAAAGTCATCTTACAGATGAAGTTGTGGGAAGCTTAGAAAATTTCTGAAGCACCAACCACATTGATAAATCTCCGCAAGAAGGCCTAAGTAGGGGCCTAATCCTCACAGTGAGGGCTTCTCTATGACTTGTGTTGAAAAATCTGTGTGGGTCTATGGGGCTGGAGAAGATGGCTCAAAGATCAAGAGCACTCATTGGTCTTGTAGAAGACCCAGGTTCCATTCCCAGCACCTACATGGTTCAAAGATGGTTCACAACCATCTGTAACTCCACTCCTATGGTTCTTATACCTTCTTTTGTCCTATGAGTACCAGGCACACATGTGGTCCACATTCTTACATGCAGGCAAACACTCATACACATACAAATAAAGTTTAAAAGATGGGTAGGGTCCCAGGCAGGCAGATGTTCCTCCAGGTAGTTTGGAACCGAATTAGTTATTGTAGGCTTAGAAATAAACCAGGAAGTTGGAGTGAGGAGAAGGGTTGCAGAGCTTTGTCCAGCCTGTGGACACAGAGCATGGGGACCTGAGGTGGTACACAGAAGCCTAACCTGTGTGTAAATCGTAGCTGTGGCAGGTCTGCAGGTACAGTCTGCAAAGTCAGGGTATGAAGAGAGATATGGAGACTATTCCCTCTCTTCTTCATGTTCCCAGGGAAGGAAAGGTGGCTTTCCATGCCCACCTGCAGGCACCGAAGGGTTTAGGCATATATCTCCCAACTTAAGGTCCCTAATTAGGTTTCAAAGCTGGACAAAGTGCTGAGGTGCTTATTTGACATATTAAAGTGGACACTGGCTGCCAGGGTCCCCCCTTATCCCTCAGTCCCTTCCTGTTACAGTGCCCTCCTGGCTGGCATAACCCACCCGCTATCCTGAACCCTCCAGCCCAGGGGCTGGGATGCTCTTCCCGATATAATCCAACCATTTTGGTTATCCACCCTCAATGTACCTTTGGGCCTCCTGGCTGTTTCACTTGGTTCCCTGCTCTCTCTCCTCCCTACCCCTCCTCCTCTCCTCACATGGTTCACGGACATGTCTACTCTGAACTCTCCCAGATGTGTCTGTCTCTGGCTATGCTCTCCCACAGGTCTATAAAAAACGTTCTCCTCCACCACACCTAGGAGCAGTCATGTTCCTTTCCTTTTATTTCTTTTCTTCATTCACTTACTACCTCCCTTATCTTTCAATAATATATTTTACCTGCTCCAGCTTGAACCTGCTCCAGTCTCTGCTGTTCAAAACCAAACGCTCCTCATTAAAATATGTACCTAGATGACTTCTCCCCTTCTCAAGTCCTCAAGCACAGCTAACTGACTGAATGAGAAACCACATAAAACTGATTAGCCGCTGTCATTCCATAAATCTACAGAAGGGCCAGGCACTATCCAGATCTAACCACTATGCTGATGTTCCCCTTGGGTCAGCTTAGCAACAGGAATGCCAGAGAAGGTGCCCAGAACACTATGCCACACTCTTGGCTCTCACAGATGAACAAACGTGGTCAAATTGCTTTCCTGTCCCACCCCCCTCTCCCTGCCCTTCCCCCAGTATAAGGAGAGGATACCATGCCTGTTTTGTAGCAACTAGATGCATGACTCAGCTATGGAAAGGCATAAGAATCTGAAATTGTAGAGCGTATACACTGGTTTTCTTTTGCTTGTGGCTTTTAATTATGAAACTGGGGAATACAAGCATTAAAAACTGTTTATAAAACTCAACTTCTGGTTCTTTGGCTAGACCATTTCATAGACAGATTTTCTTCCACACCTCCCAGAAATCCATGTGATCTATTTCCAATCGAGATGCACAGACATTTTCTTTTCTTTTCCTATTGTTGACAAAAGCAACTTAATGGAGAAAGCATTTGTTCTGGCTCACAGCTCCAGGGTACAGTCCGTCAAGGAAGAGAATTCACAGAAGAAAGAGCTTGAGTGAGCTCGTGTGGTCACGGTCAAAAAGCAGAGAATGATGGATGGATATTGATGTTCAGTTCCCTTTGTTTATATATACAATCCAGGATCCCAGCTAGGGTATGGTAACATCCATCGTGTGCACATCTTCCCATCTACACTAATGTGATCAAGATAATTCACAACAGATATGCATAGAGGCCCATCTTGAATGTGATACTAGATTCTGTCAGGTTAAAAATTAACACTAATCATCCCAATTGAAAATCATTAGTAGTGACAAGGGCTTTGGAGATGTTGTTTTAAGTGGCATTACAAATAAAAAGTAAAATAATTTAGCAGTGATGTCATTTTGATGCTTAAAAAAAGAGTAAGAGGCACTGTGTATATACACATATATACTCACATATATATGCATGTATATATATATATGTGTGTGTATACACACACATGCACACGCACAAACATACACATCTGTGTGTGGGTGCTACCCAGAGAGAGAAATTCACATGATAAAGCATTCAAAAAGAATCTATCAAATTACTTAGTCTACCATAACAGCCTCATTGCCAGGACAGAATCACCAGCTTGCCAGACCATAACCTTAGACATCATCTTACCCTGACACCTGTGGGAATCATGTTGTTTTTGTTTTTTGGGTTTTTTTTAAACCTCAAATACCCACATTGCTTACTATAGGAATTGACACAGGGTCACTCCTAATGACAAACAACTCAAAACAAGTATGGGATGTGTTATTGTTTGTATTCATACCACTCAGTGTTCCAAGAAAAGGAGGGCTGATGGAATTAAGCCCCTTAAACATGCTCACTTATACAGTGATTTGCACGTGAACTGCATCCATAAGATTACAGGAGGAGCATTTTTATATGCATAATGAATGTCCCCAGACAAATAAGCAAAAGTGTGAGTCCTATTTAAAGAGGCTGATCCTCGCAAAGGTAGATGGCACTATAATTATGACCAGTCATACAGGGCAAGACCAGGCAAGCCACCAGGTCTGAGGACAAGAATTGAGCAGAGCAGAGCATCCTAGCTGCCACAAAGACACAGATCAGAACATGGGAGTGCTACATAAGAAAGCCCTGATAGAGATGGATGGAGAATCCATCACAGACCTGTACACAGGTTACCAACACTGTGCAGCATGATAGCCATTGCCCCTCCCCCTCCACGAAGGAAGAATAGACAAATGCTCCTTTAGAAGACCTAGCATAGGATGTCCACACAAGACACACTCAGAACATTTTCAGATTTTTCTCTTTGGGAAATTCCTCCAAAATCAGTTTAGGAACCCACAACTGCCACCATCTCATTTAAGTATCTAGATATTTGTCAATTACCAAACTCATGTTGCCTCAAGTAACAGATATCCACTCCCAATGCAGGTACTTGGAAGCCTGTATTTATAGTAGACTCTGAAAAAGAATTAAAAGAACTCCAAAATGCTTCAAGCCATGGCAGCATCAACTGAAGAGACCCAAAATCTTGCAAAATGGCCTCTTTAAAGGATGAAAGAGAAAATGCCTACCAAGAGAAACAGCAGGTGGCTCTGCCTAAAAACCAGCCAGAAAGCAAGACCAGAAAGGCCTCCACTAACAACTCAACACCACGAGTGTTCCATGAAAACTAAGTTTTTATTATAGGTCAGCATCCATCAAATGGCACAATTCTAAATTGTCACATTACCAAGGCACTGCTATTCAAGGTGTGGCTGGCAGAGGAGGCAAAGGCTGATGGCTTCCCTGAAGGTGAAGGTTCCAAGGTAACTTGGCTCAAAGGCTTAGCCAGACAAGTTATTGAACCGGGCTTTCACGGAGGCATAAAGACAATGGGAAGAGGAGAAGGCACGAGTATTGAGGAAAGGCCAGCAATGGCTACCCAAGCCTGTGAACTGCATTAGTGTGGTGCAGGTGCCAGAATTAGCCCCTGATAAATGCACCTAACATTATTTTATGCTTGGCTAATAGAAAGTCCTACATGTGTTAAGAGTGAATACCAAAAATAACACAGGTAGGTGGCCTGGACTGGGACACCCTCTCAGGGTGTTACAAAGCCAGGGAGGCCTAAATGAACAAGCAGGCTTACAGATAACAGGCCTGGGCAGTGCTGGGAGAGACGTACCACTGAAGTGACCTGTCTCAGAGACTGGAAGCTTGACCCCTCCCCCCCCAAAAAGTCCTGCTCAGTACTAAGGAAGGATACAAGAGAATCCCAAATGGGGAGCAAAGAGATATAGTAAGTGCTCCAAGCCAAAGGAGCTAATCTTCCATCCCTGTCTGTGTTCTTTCCACCAGCACCTTCTTCTCAAACCAGGCCTTCCTCAGGTCCAGACACAACCCCCCAAACCCCTGAATTATTCCTTCCTGGCTAATGTAAGTGACAGCCACTCGTCAGGACATGAAAGAGAAGCAACAACTATGCTGAGACTCTGTCCAGCATACAGAGCATAGCGGTTCAGGCACAAACTGCTCCCCAAGGACCGGGTGTGGCAGCCCCTCAGCTGTACATGAGCTGCTGGGCTAAGAAGCAGCCAAGATGGGAAGTGGGGAGCCCGAGAGGACTAGATTCACTGGAACAGGGCTATAGAACCCGCTCCGTACACATCCGGCCTGCTATGAGCACCCATAAAAATGGAGCCAGCTCTTCTGGATATGGTGGCATCTCAGAGAACATTCTGCAGCTTGCACAGTGATGCAGCAGGGGTGGGGTCCTTCATCACAGACCTAAAGAGAATGGTGCTGAGGCCAAGCAGCGGGACCCCATCATCTCGTCCCACTTTAAATCAGGTGGCTGTCAAGGTTAGATGCAGCTATATAAGACCCTGTCTCAAAAACAACAACCACCTAAAACTACAAAACCATAAAAACAGGTACCTCCTCTTTAAAAAAAAAAAAAAGGAAAAAGAAAGAAAAAAAAAGTGGCTTCTCCATTTAGTGGCAGCTCTCACACCAGTGAGAACCTTTGGGAAAACTAATCAATATCTATGATTTCATTCTTTGATCTGCAAACCATGGATCATGATGCCAACTCCCCACCAGTTGTGAAGCCATACAAACAATACTGACTTATAATCGTACAAAGCTTTGTAGTCTTTGAAGGGAGTTCTCAAGCTATCTTCTCGAGTTCCAAAGGGATAACCGTGGTTATCTACAACTGTATTATTTTCCTTGGTCATTTTCTCTTCATGTGGTGAGCCAAGAAGCATAAAACAGTATCTATCAACCCTATAGTTCAACACAGGAAACCCAGCAGTGTGTCAACAGAGGCAAGTCTGCAGACACAGGGAGATATTTAATCCTGTAGAGATAAGGAAGGTGTGCTTAAAGGGGCTATTCTCCCTGGCAAAGCCTCATCTCTCTTCTGGAGGATCAGGAGTTTCCTTCCAGATAAGCAAACGGGCATCCAAGGAAGAAAGGAAGCTCCCATAATTCCTGTCTCACCCACAGGACCAGCTGGCAAAGCTTGCCAGTAGGTCCCGGGATCCCGAGCCAATAGTTCTAGAAGAGCCATAGGCAGGAGTGGTGGTACACACCCGTAAACAGGGTGCTCAGTGAGCTGAGGCAGGAGGTTTGATGGTTCCAGGACAACCTAGGTTACACAATGAGACTCTGTCCCAGACAGAAGACAACAGAAACAATCAAGCATGATGGCTCACACCTGTACTCCAGCACTTGGAAGGCTGAGGCACGCAGGAGCCCGGCTGGGCTCCTCAGTGAGTTTCAGGCTAGCCTGAGCTGTAATGTGAGAACTTGTTTCTAAATAAAAATAAATAAACTTTGTTCGCACCTTCTTTCAACAGATAAGAATGGAGCACCTACTAAGTGCTTGGCACTGGCAAAACATTGAGGAGAGAAAACAAGACTTTCATTTCCTGAGGTATAGACATTCCAGGTGGGATTATGGATGAAAACAACACACCTGCACAAAGCATGGGCATGTTCAATGAGCAGTCAAGCATCTGGGCATGTGAGCATCTGAGAACCCAGCATGCACCGCTCCTTGTGAATGTGCCAAAGAGGGATTAAGCACACGCTGGGCCTCTCACAGCTGCAACCAGAAGCCCATACCACCCATCAGTGGGGAGCCAAGGGCAGGAAGAGGGTGCAATCACCCATGAGGTGCCAGTGCTCCAGGCAGGCAGAACACGCTGTCTTCCAGCTGTTTGTGTATCATTAGAAAAGAAATTAAGATGCCATTAGGAAGAAATTAAATAATGTGCATGTTGTCGTGACAACAGAGAGGCAAACTACCACATCCTGCTCTAAGTCGAGATGGCCTACGTGCACCCCCTTTCTGGGAGACAGAAGAGGGCCCCGCCTTACCAGTGTTCCTTCCTTTGTAGAAAATTTTCATGTCCATCAGGCCTGTGAGCTGGCTTGCTAGAGTCTCCATCTGGGATCTGCTGTACTTCGAAGCTCTGAAGATGCTAAGCTGCGACCAGTCGTCCCAGTAGATGTCATTCTAAAGAGAAAACTTTTGCCTGTTACTCTAGTTCAGTGCTCCTTCCTTCAGGACACTTCACAAGGACAAGGGCCACTCCACACCACCACCGCGTGTCTCCATATGGGACGAGAGATAGTTACTGAATAACAGGCCTGGTCAACATTTCACCTAAGTGCAACTGTCAGCGGCTTCTCTGAAACCTCGCCAACTGCCCACAGGAAGAAATGGCCCAGAAGAGACACAGTTAGCTGGACCACGGAGAGGTGCCTCAGATGCGGAATATGCTTCCCCAACGTAAGCAGAAGCATTCGCTCCCCAGGGTGAGACCAACCGGAAGGTAATGGAGGTGGAGCACAGCTTCAGTCAGCAGGGAGCGAAGCAAGAGATGAAGATATTGAACTGAAAGAAGTCCACTGGCAATGAACGGCAAGGTGATCCGCTCATAGGAAGGAAGCTCAAATTTCAGCCTTTTAAAATGTGAGCAGGAATAGAAGCCTAACATCCCTCCATGAAGCACAGAGACAAGTTAGTGCAAATTTGGAGGAAAGTCGGTTTTCGAGGCACTAGACAGGCTTTTGCAAAAGCCCGATGGGTCTCAGCTCGGCACCCCACCATGTTCTTCCCCTACTCTGGCAGACTGCATGCGAGCACATGGCAGGATAAGGACTCACCTTAAAGACAGCGATGGCATAAGGGTGTGGGAGGTTGTCCAGGATGACTGACCGCTGCTGGCCGCTGAAAGTGGTGCGCTCGATACAGTCCAGGTATGCATCCGTCCAGTAGATCCACTGGCTGTCCACACAGATGCCGTTGGGCCACTTCACGTCCTCGGACACAAGACGATAGGCAGCAGAGCCATCCATGTTGCTCCGGTAAATACCAGGCTTCAGGTCTCCCCAGTCAGTCCAGAACATCACCCTGAACAATAGAGGGATCACACCGTCTCATCAGAACGAGACAGAGAGCTTTGATTGTACTTCCTAGAGGTAAGTAACCCTCGGAGCAACCATTAGTACTGTTATCTGTCACTATAGTATTTGAGATTCATTCAGAAGTTTAAAATAGTTGAACTTGACTCAAAAATTTACCTATGGAAGTCCATCAATAATCCAATTATTCCAGTACTATACAAAGAAATATACATATATTTATATTAGTCTAAGTGCTAATTGGTAGAGGAGATAATGTGTAGTATTATACACCAGAATATAACTATCGCAATGCCCCCAAAGTATTGTATACAAAATGTTTTGAAACTTATACACTGCATGTGTGTTTTTTGTCGATGACACAAACTAGAGTCACCTCAGAAGAAGCAATTGCCTCCTCAGACTGGCCTTGAGCAACTCTGTGGGGCATTTTCTTGATTAGTGATTGATACAGGAGGGTCCAGATCTCTGTGGGCAGTGCCATCCCTGGGCAGGTGGCTCTGGGCTATAGAAGAAAGCAGGCTGAGCAAGCCTCCGGGAGTAAACCAGGAAGTGTGGTCCTGGGATTCAGCTCCTGCCTTGGATTTCCTCAGTGACGCACTATAACCTGTAAGGAAAATAAATTCCTTCCTCCCACCAAGTTGGTTTCGATCCATGTTTTTAATCTCAGCAACAGAAAGCGAACTAAAATACTACATTTGTTCTAATAAGCTATCATCATTCGATGTGCGTGTCCTTGACAGGCAGGAAATCACAAGTACACAGGGATTGTGCCTGCACGTCCCTAAGGGGCGCTGTATCTACAGATCATGACTGAACGCCAGTAAAAACTGCTCTGAATAAATGCAAGCAAAAAATCAACAGTGGCGGGCTGGAGAGATGGCTCAGCGGTTAAGAGCACTGGCTGCTCTTCCAGAGGTCATGAGTTCAATTCCCAGCAACCACATGGTGGCTCACAACCATCCATAATGAAATCTGGTGCCCTCTTCTGGCCTGCAGATATACCTGCAGACAGAACACTGTATACATAATAAATAAATCTTAAAAAAAAAAATCAACAGTGGCTACTACGTATGACTACTGGTGACTATTATTCTACAGTGATGTGACTGCATCCCTAGGATGTAGGAGGATGAAGGATGACGGATGAGAACAGGGCAGACTTAAGTATCCTTTCAAGATCTTCTGTTCTCTTTTAATATCTTCAACCGAGCCCATAGATTTTTCTTAGACTTCTCTTTAAAAAAAAAAAAAAAGAAAAAGAAAAAATGGTGCAAGTTCTCGATCATAAATACAGCGGGAGAGAAAATTAACCCAGCCTTTCCTTGGTTATGTTTGCTGTGATTAAGGAGTTAATGAAAAGCAACCATGCATACCCCAAGTGCGTATTAATTTTATATAAGAAAACCTGCACATGCTGTGTGTGAGAAAGACTGATTGAATTACATGTCCATGAGATTCATGAAATTCAAGATGAAAAAAATAAAATCCTTCCAGCTTATCAGTGGCCTGCCTAGCTTACAAAGACTCCCTTTAATGTTACCTTTTCTATAGAAACACCCCACAGAGGTGAGACATCTGGAGACCTTAAGAGAGTTGGATTCGGACACTTGCTAACCAAATACATGTGCAGTTACCAGACCAGGACAACCAAGCTGTAGCTTCAGAAGCCTCAGCCAACAGGTTATCTTCCCCATGATCACCAGAAGCAGAAACTTTGCCCCAAGTCTGTTGTAGTAGTGGGGGCAATGCTGACTTTCCATAGGGAACACACTTACCCATCGTGGGGTACAAGGACTAGAGCCCTGGGCCGATCAAGCACAGAGGAGTTGACGATTGTCAGCCGGAAGTCACCATCTGGATTAGCTACCTGACAAAACAAAGACAGGCAGTGGGGGATGGAAAGGGATGTAACTTCCTTACAAAGCCCAAACACTCAAAGGACTCCAAGGGCTCTGCCCACAGAAGACACATCCTCCACACCCCCCTCTATGCCTGAGTGCCTGAGTTCCATTCCAGAACCACTGGGAAGCCTGCCTTGATTCCCAGTCAGAAGGTACCGATCATGTCTGTGGCTGAGTTAATCTCCACATGGGCTGGAAATGGGAAGCTAGAACTGTGCGCTCCCTGACCCCAACCCCAGGGCATGACAACCTGCACAAGGGTAAATAATGTCCCTCCTCAGAGTTCATGAAGCCCCATATGTATCATTCTTCAGTATTTGCATACAGCCCACTCATACCTTCCTACGTACTTTAAACCATCCCTAGAGCACTTGTAATTCCTACGACAGTTCTGGTGCTAAGTAAATGAGTGTTGCAGAGTAGTTAAGGAATCCAGGTCAAGGAAAGCAGCCTGCATACCCGGTACTGTCTTGCTTTTGTGTTTTGTTTTGTTTTTTTTAATACTTTTGATTCATGGATGGGAAACCTCAGATCTGGAGGGCTGACTGTACCCCACCTGCCATCACTACTATAATCAATCACTTCTGCCAGTGTCCCAAGAGGATTCCCCTCCAGCATCAGGCTCAGCTCAGAGGCTGGAGTCCCCACAAGGTTCCCCGGTCACTTCACCTCTCTTCAAGCCATCCATCCCCCAACCACACTATCACATGACTTGCTTCATGTTCTTAGCAGAAGGGCAGGCTTCTTTGTCTCCTTTCCACTGAGCTATTTCGTCTGTGTGGTTTTCAGCGGTTTCCATTTGTTTTAAGACAAAATCTCTATGAAATGCAAGCTGGCCTTTCAACTTACTATGCAGCCCAGGCTGGCCTCAAAATCTTGATCCTCTTGCCTCAGCCAAGTGCTGGGATTACAGGAATACACCATCATACTGAGATCTAAGCCAAAAGCCAATCAGAAAGAGAATGTGTGTGTGGCCTTCCTGCATCGGCAAACTTAAGACCAGGCCTGACACGTCTATCCTGTACCATGGAGCACTCGTTCAATAGCTAAGTAAACAAAACTCAGCTTCATAATTGAAGAAGTTTCAGAAAGCCCCTTGTTGCTTGTTCCACAGCTGTCAGGATGATCCAGGAATCCAGAGCCTCTCATGTCTGTGTCTCCATCTGACTATGTTGTTAGCTCTCTGTGTCTCCCTACTTCATGTTTTCCCATTAACCTGCATGTCACACCCCATGCAGTGCCAATACCAAGCGCTACTGGGTCAGTATTCCAGGTCCTCAGAAGTAACCTTGGAGGCAGGGCGCACATATGATTCCTCAACACAGTTCTCTGGGCAGTTTATAGGCCTTTCATCCCCCTCGTGTGACTGTGGTCACATGACAAGGTGGAATAGGTTTCTGGGCAGCGAAGTAATAGATAGAAAACAATAAGGATAATGACAGTCACTTTTGCTTTAGATAATAATGGGCTGTTACTGTTATGATGACTATGACATTATGAAATCATCATCATTACTGTTATTATATGACGCTTCTGCTAGCCAAAGTACAAACTCTCATGCATCTTAAATGGCACCTCGGGATTTGTGTCCTCACATGAGTTCTTCAAGGCTGTAAACATCCTGAGATGACCCACTTTCATCCCTTCAGAGGTCTGACCAGCTTAGGTTCTAGAAACCCTGGGGAAATTTCCAGAGTTACATGACACACGGTTTCCTATCTTTGTGTCAAACCTGGCTCAGAGCCCAGCTGCTCCACCTACTTGCTTAATGAAGAACATAGAAACACTTGTACCTCGATCTTTTTAAAGCCGGCATCCACCCAGTAAAGTAACTGGCTGAGGGGTTCGAAGGCCAAAGCCTCCACGGTCTCCAGACCAGAATTGATGATCACCTCTTGTCCTGTGCTCCCGTTCAAGCAGAGGCGCTAGGGAGAGAAAGCAGGAATCAGCACCATGAACTGTACAGCTGACGCAGGCCATTCAGTCCCACGGACAGTAACCCTGCCTTCAGCTAGCTGGCTTTCCAAGTCATGAGGTTTTATAGAAGTAAATATGCAGATATAAGAAGCTGTCTTAAATAAGAGACTCTGCAAGGCCCTGCTTTAAACAGAACGAGAAACAGAATCTAATCATTTCTATTATTGTATGCTATTTTTTCCAATAAGAAAAGCACTTTATTCTTCACAATTTTCCTACCCATTTTTCCAACATTTATTTATTTCTTCAAGTTACATCTCAATCACCATCCCTTCCCTCCTCCCCCTCCCAGTCCTACCCTCCTACACTCTTCCCCCTCTCCCTCCTATTCATTTTAAAATTTGAGGTGTATCTTTTTCCCCCCAACAGTTCCCCCTTTTAGTCCAATAAAAGGCTCTTTTTCTTGTAACAATAAATACAATACAAAACAGCAAGAATAATCAGGCAGTGGTTATGAAAATTATAAGGTATAACATACATTCCCAATGTCCAGTCCACACGTATTTGTCAACTGATAATAATATTCTAGTATCTTTCTATGTTGATGAGTTTAAAGTTCTATACCTAACTCAGTTTGCATCCTAACTTGCATTACCAACTTAAAAACATCTTCTTAGACCTAGAACATCCTTTTAATTCCTAAACAACTTAAAACTTAACTATGAGACTATAACTGTTCTAGTCATCAACCACATCAGAGACCTGAGAAGGATAAATATATCTGAATAAACAGGAAGTGTAAGGCAAGCAGCTTCCAAAACTAAGAAATGAGAGAAATTGTGGACTGTCCAGGCAGCCAGTTGACTGTATGCTATTATTATAAACAGAGATTACTAAACTATGGCCTGTCTCTGAATAATAATCTTTTTCTGAGATATAGGAGTCTGCTGTTTTTAAAATAAAGGAAAAACAGACTGCTGCTACTTTTTACTTCTTCTCATTTTATAGTCTTTCATTTATCCCTTGCATGGCTCCTGGTCATCAGGTGTCACTATTGGGACAGTTACACTCAATGGTCTCCCTCACCCTAACCTTCATAATGTAAAGTGTACATTAGGTATGGATTTTGGAGCTAAGTAGACAATTAGTGCATATGATAAAACTTTCTGTTTTTCTTTTTTTAAACCTAGGGCCTCCTGCTTGCCTCCTCCCAATGATTCACCACTGAGCTCTATTCCCAGGTTCATTTGGGGATGGAGAGATGGCTCAGCAGCTTAAAGTGCTTCCTGCTCATGCAGAAGAAAGTTTGGTTCTCAGCATCCACATGACAGCTAACCAAGTGTCTGTACCCACAGTTCCAGAGAATATTTCTCCTGGTCTCTCCAGGCACCACACATCCATATGGCACACAGACATACATGCAGACAAAACACCATCGTATACATAAAGTAGAAATTTTAAAAAGCTTTAAAATGCATATATTTGAGCATGAATGTACAGCCAAGTGCCTGGCTTATCCAGAAATCTTTAATACCTATATCTTCGCATACGTGTGTATATGTGGGAGGGGGGATGTTCTGTGCGTATAGTTGTTGTCGTTTTATTTTTGTGGTCCTGAAATTTGAACCTGGCGTCTTGTATGCACTAGGCAAACATGACCCACCCATATGTATCTCTCCTTAGTGTCTGGGCTGAAGCAATCCTCCCACCCTAGCTTCGCACTATGCCCAACTACTCCCTGGCTCTTGTCTGAATTCGGGAGATCTGAAGTGGGTAGTTATATGAACTGAAGATAACTGGAATGTCACCACACTTTCACATGGAGGGGAAGATGCTAATGGGGAAGGTGGGAGCCAACAATCCCACATCACTGGCCCCAGAATCTTCCCAGCAGAAAAAGTGAGACCTCAGATGCAGCCAAGGTTGCAGATTTGGGCATCCTTTATCTTTCTCATAGGGGCAGAGGTAGGCAGGAAAAGAAAATTACAAGAGAAAAGTGTGGTTTCATATAGCAACCTAGGGGTGGGTTACCATGTGCAAATTCCTTGATACTCACCCTACTTAAAGCCTTGCTTAAAGGCATCAGGACTGGGCAATCAGAAGCCACAGCCTCAAGACTTCACCAAGGGCTGACAGACTCACCTGGATGGTGTCTAGCGCCAGGTCAGACCAATACAAGCAATTGCGTTCATAGTCAAAGTCGAGTGCCACAGCCGCCCGCAGCCCCGAAAGAGGCAGCTGCTCCGTGGCTCCCGAGGCCAAGTCGTAGCGGTAGATGGACTTCCGCACTGCATATAGGATGAACTCATTCTCTTCTGCAGACACAAAACAACCAGGAGAGCCAGGGATGCTGGAGATTACCTACCAGGCCTGTCCTTCTTCCTTCTCACACACGGACCCCAACCCATTGTCACAAGGGTAGATCAAGTAAGAGTGCTTAGGAATCTAGACTCAGGACACAGAACGAAATCACATTTCTAACCCAGTAAATATGTTTCTTTATCTATGTTTTGTTGCACCGCAAACGCAACAACAAAAACTATCTCAACATCCACACATCTGGGTTCTGCCTACAGTCTTCAGTTACACCAGTCAACATAAGTGACAGGCCATTGCACATCATATCACCTGACTGCCCCATAGCACCATCATCTTGGTGACTATTTGGTAACTTACTAAAACCTTCTAATCAAGTTTCCCACCCAATTTGTTCACTCATGCATACTACTCACAATGCCCTGATATGTTTTAGGTCAACCTGTTAAGTTTTCAAAGCATCAATACATTTCTTCTGGAGTGATTACAAAACGTTCTACAGAGTAATTACTGTTCTGTTTCTGCTCAACAAATGTTTACACAATGTACTTACTATCCACCGGGCATCATTTAATCCTCAAAACACCTATGAGATAGAAGAATGGGTAGTAATTTGTTCAAGGACACACAGCTAGGAAGCCAGCAGTCTAGATCCAGAGTCTGTGTTTTCACCTTTATACAATGCAGTCTTTAATGGCATAGATACTCACGATGCCATTTTTTAAGGCATATAGAGGGGTCAATGAGCTTCAGAGTTTTACTTGCTGTCAGACAACCAGTAATTTAAAAGACCTAGTTACCTCTCTTTCTACTTAAACAATAGCCCAGAAGTCATCAAGACTCTGCCACAGGAGTGCGGATCAGCAGTGAGCATCTCTAGCTACAGCCCCCATGGAACCTCTGGCAGCTGAACACATAGAGATCCCTGAGAGTGGCAAGACTAGGAGGGATGTGTAAGCTCCGAGCCCTTCAGCATCTGTTCCACATCACTGTCACCTGGCTGCTCACCTGTATCATTTGCAATACTTTGTGTAGCAAGGAGATTTCGGAAGAACCCAATCTGGAGATGCTGGGGAGAATAAAACGTGGGCAGAGCCCAGGGGAACTGCCAAGATGCCACTCAGAAGAAGGGATGAGAAAAAGGCTGGCCCCATGGGGCTGTTAGGGCAAAACTCAGGACAGTGTTCAGATGCTGTTTGAGTCTGGGCCTTACCGAATATTTGTTACTTGTGATATCTCTCCAAATAGACTAACAATTAAAAAAAAAAACCTCTTTAAAAAAACAACAACAAGGGGCTGGAGAGATGGCTCAGCGCTTAAGAGCACTGGCTGCTCTTCCAGAGGTCATGAGTTCAATTCCCAGCAACCACATGGTGGCTCACATCCATCCATAATGAAATCTAGCGCCCTCTTCTGGCCTGCAGATATACCTGCAGACAGAACACTGTGTACATAATAAATAAATCTTAAAAAAAAAAAAAACAACAACAAAAAATTTAAAGCATCCACTGATGCTATGATACATGAGGGACCAGATGCAAACACAAATCCTTTGCTTCATGCTTGAATTGGTTGCTGTTGCTTCCCCCATCTTTTTCTTATCCTGTTGGTCCACTAAACGCATACACACCCACAGAACCACCTGCTTTATAAGAACCTCAGTATTGGGCTGGCTCAGCAGGTAACTGTACTTGCTGCCGAGCTTGGTGAACTATGTTCGATCCCCAGGAACCCACAGTGGAAGAAGAGAATCAGCTCCCAGAAGTTGTCCCCTGACCTCTACCTATACACTCTGGTAAGCAAACGCAACCCCCATATATACATACACCCAAATAAATGTGGTTTCTAAAAACTTCAATACTGACAACACATTGAAAACAAATCCACTAAGTGAGATTAGGCAAAGCACTTGTTTGGTATGTTGGAAGTTCTGGGTCTGAGCCCCAGCATTGCCCATCAAAAGTTTTAAATAATAAATCTACACAAATCCTGAGGAAGGGGAGTTTGTCTCTTTTTCTTTGTTCTCTCTTTGCTTCAAAAATAATCAAGGTGCCTCCACATGGTAACTAAATGTCTCCTTTTGGCTGACACTAATTCCAAGGCAGGAGGCAGGAAGATGTAGGTCACAAGATGAAAAGCCATAAATAAGCCAGGCAGTGAGATTTCTGACCCACATCCCTCTGCAGCACCCAGAAGGCTCACTGCTCCTTTGTTTCTTCTAAGAGATGAGTGCACCAACAGCACAGTGCAAGACCTGAAAAGCTTGCTTAGGAGGCAGACACCGAGTAACATGCAGTGCTTCCACAGTGAATCCTAACCTAGATCAGGAACAGGTTTGGCTGGCGAAGCCATGCAAAAGTACAGTCTACAAAGATACATTGTTACAGCAATCATAAAGAAGAAAAATTGCTGCATTTTAAGAATCCTTCCAGATGCCCACATTACCTCATCCGTGCAAAGATGCTATGATTCCCATTAGGCCTAGGAAACACCTTTTTCTCTGAGTACTTTCCTGTTTGCATTTAGGAGATGACCTACCCTGAATTGAGACTTTTCTACTTCATCCCCTGCTCCCTTCTCTTCTATCAGAAGAGAAAATGGCTTTCTTGCCAGTTCTGATGGCTTTATGCAAACAATTGTGCCCCTTGCTGAATTATCCCTGGAAGTATTTATGGCAAAAGTATGTACTTCTGGCCCTTAAGAGCGATCACTCAAACCCACCTCACCCAAGAGCTCATCACAGCAGCTCTCATGAAGGGAACGCTGGAATATTATCTGCTCATTTGTAGAAATCTGCTGAATTAGTGGTTCTTTTTACATCTCCACAGTGAGGTATGTTAATTACTCTGGTAATGATGGAAGATTAAATTAAGGGACTAATGAGCTTAGCATGAAAACACCAGGGCAAGCTGACGAGCAGTAAGGGGCGGGAGGCTGCCTGCTCTGCCTGCCTGTTGGAAGATGGCGTGCCGTGACATGATTCAGTGGGTGCTCATGGCACTTCCATCACGGCGCTGCTGATGGAGGCCAGGGCCACTCACCTGGCCTCACTGATAAATAGGAGCATGATGAAGCCTCAGAGGGAGAAAGAAAGCCCTGAGTAAAGAGACCTGGACACAGAGAGAGAAGAAAAGAGGCCAAGCAACCATACCTTTTTTTTTCCTTGTGGTGGATGTGTGTGTGTGCATATGGTGTGTACAGGTGTATATATGTGTGTATGTGTGTTGGGGGGGGTGTTGTGTCTGTGTTATGTGTATGTTGTGTGTGAATTGTATGTATGTATGTATGTGGTATGGTGTGTGTGTATTATGTTTGTGTGTATATGAGGTGGTGTTTGTATGTGTGTGTGTACAGTATTCATGTCGTGGTGTGTGTGTGTTTGCGTGGTGTTTGTGTGTGTGGTACACATGCATGTATGTGGTGTGTGTGTGTGTGTGTGTGTGTGTGTGTGTGTGTGCACCCAGCTGAACATCACAAGATGTCCTGCTCTATCACTGTCTTACTCCCTTAAGGCAGAGTCTCCCACTCAATTTGAAGCTATGTTGGTCACCAGCAAGCCCCAACACAACCTCCTCTTTCCACCTGCCCACAGCTTACGAGCACACACATGATCATCCTGTTTTAATGCAGGAAACTTGAACTTTGGGTCCTCACGCTAACATAGAAAGTGCTCTTCTCCACTGAGCATGTCCCCAGCCCAATCACGCTTTTAAGGTATCATAATTTTGTGACTATACTACAAATAACTTGTATTACATCACCATTAAACAGCTCAAAAGGTGCCTGAAATACATTTATAACTTCATAATCTCTCCAAAGACGGTTTCTCTATCAGTAGGTACAGTGGCCATGGGAAAGAGGACTGACACTTAGATGCCATTTGGAACTTGGACCTTCAGGCCTGAACTTTACCACTGTTGATTTAGACAGGTGACCTAGGAACATCTTATCCTCTGAACCTGCTTGCTTCCTCATACAGACACACATACAATATTTTTTCAAGCTGTATATCACTATATTCTGTAAGCCACTGAGATTTCAAGATCATATAATACCTACCTCAGTAAATTTAACACAACCAAGAATCATCTAGGAAGAGAATTGCAGTTGAGGAATTACCTAGATCAGATTGGTCTATGAGCATGTCTGAGGGGAACTGTCTCGATTGTTTGTTTTTTTTTAATTCTTTTTTTTTTTTTTTTTTTTTTGGTTTTTCGAGACAAGGTTTCTCTGTGTAGCCCTGGCTGTCCTGGACTCACTTTATAGACCAGGCTGGCCTCGAACTCACAAAGATCCGCCTGCCTCTGCCTCCCAAGTGCTGGGATTAAAGGCGTGCGCCACCACCGCCCGGCATGTCTCGATTGTTAATTGATGTAAAAGGACCTAGACCACTGTGGATAGCACCATCCTCTAGGTGAATGGTCCTAAACTGAATAAAAATGCTATCTTGGCATGAGCCTTCCTGCCAGCCTGCAAGCAACATCCTTCATAGTTCCTGCTGTGTGTCTTTGTCTGTGAAGTAAGTTTCTTGGCCAGAAATAATGATGTATGTAACAGCAAGAAAGCCTGTCTTCCAGTTCCTATCTTGGCTTCCCTCAATAAAGGACTAAACCTGGAATTGTAAGTGAAATAAAAAATTTCTCCTCCAAAGTCTCTTTGTGTCATGGTATTTGTCACAATAATAAAAAATGAGGCTAGAATATTACATCAACATAATACACATACAATATTTTTAATGGAGCCAATGATCTCTGCATCACTGGGCTGTAGAGAGGATTAAACTGCCAACACATGGGAGAGTGAGTTGCAAGCTATAAAATTCTAATAAAACTAATATTTATTATAAAACCAAGATAGACCACTTAGTTTAGAAGGACCCCTAGTCACTTTATATTCAACTTTTACAAACCGAGAGACACCGAGGCCTGTGACTGCTGGACTCCCAGTGCTCCACATTCAATGGACACCAAATAGACTACCCTCCAAAACCTGACCTGCCACCAAATAGTCCTCATTCTCTCAGGATGTGAAACTACACAAGCGTTTCATGTGCCTGGTAAGCTTAGGGAAGGAGGAGCCTCCGTGAAGCTTAAACTTTCATGGCTTTTTCCCTACTGGGTAAGAAGAGCCACATTCCTAGCTGGGTGAGAGCAGAATGACCCAACCAGGAATCATGAAGGGCAAAAGGAAGAGATCACCTGTCTTACCTGCCAGGGGACAGGGGACCAGCTCCCCTTCCAGCCGTGCTTCAACATCTCCTCCACTGCAAGTGTCACCAGAAATCTTCCGATAGCTGTTACCCCCCAACCAAAGCAAGAAGTCAGAAACACGGAGGGTACATATGGGTCATGGAGGTGTTC
The DNA here is from genome assembly GCA_907164525.1 of Lophiomys imhausi. Lineage (NCBI taxonomy): Eukaryota > Metazoa > Chordata > Mammalia > Rodentia > Muridae > Lophiomys > Lophiomys imhausi. The sequence continues at coordinate 1,670,275 of CAJQZJ010003694.1, read as the reverse complement.
CAATTGAGCACATACTCCTAGCCATGGACAACAAAGTTGGAAGTTGGATGGTGTACAGTCACTCTGTGTCAGTCTTGCTTGTGGTTTTTTAGAGCAGGCAGACCCAGATGGTTTAATGCACTGCTTGGGGAAGCACTTAAAATATCTCTCTCCTAGAAACTCCTCTGAAGATGTTCCTCAGCCAAGGTTTCTTCAGATGTTCTCAGCCTTGCTGAAAAGCTTGCAGACTGCTGTTCTCTCACTGGGAATAGGAGACTCTACAGGCGCCATTAATTTTAAAAGTTGCCCAGCTACATGTGGTCTGTAACTTGGGGTTTTAGAATTTAGGGTGTGGGTAGTAGAGTCGAGTGATCCTCAAAGCTCCCTCCTTCCCCATGGAGGCCCTTGTGAGCCTGACTCAGCCAACTGTGTGACAGAGATACATACCCCCTCGTTCTCCTGTATGTAGAACCCACAGGACAAGGCACAGGAGGGCTGGAGGGATTCCCAGAAAACTCCAGGTCTGGAACACAAACCTCCAAGGAGAGATCTTCGCTCATCTTGAAGCCAAAGTCACTGAAAAGGAAATTGGAGTTCATGTAGACCATAGATACACACCCTCTATGCACTTGAAAACCAACCCCTCAACCTCTACACACTACCTAGTATTTAAAATCCCTGGGCTACTCCACGGGACCTATAGAGAACAACTGTTTTGTTACACTAAGCTACATCTGCAGAAGAAGTTGTGTATCAGAGCCATGTCTGGAAAGCCACTGGTGCATCCCCTAAGCAGACAGAAAGGATGCAAGCCATCATGCCAAAGCAAAGATCGCATCTACATTCAGCTGCCTTGCGAGATTCTGGGCCTGTCTGTTCTTAGTTAAAAGGGAAGAGTGGAGCTGAGGCTACAGCTCCTTTGGTTGAGTGCTTGCCTAGCATGTACAAGGCCTTGGGTCCAATAGCAGCAGTAGATATGGTGGTACAAACCTGCAATCCTAGGACAAAGTCTGAGATACAAGACTCTTATTTAAACAAACAAACAGGGGACAGGGTCATGGCTAGTCAAAGCTCCTGCACACAACCTGGGCACCATGTAAAATGTCAGCAGTGGCTGGGGTACCTAGTTGAAATTCCAGCACTCCTACTTCGAGAAGGGAGGAGCCAGGAGATTTGGTTACAAGCTTAGAAAGAGCCAGCCTGGCATACACAGTTCAGAGAAAAGAGACTCTACCTCAGAACCAAGGTAGGAAAGAACCAACTCCTAGAAGTTATCTTCTGACCTCCCCACATGTGCCATCACAGATGCACACACACACCTGACACACATACATACATACACACATACACACAATGAATTAGCCAATATTTAAGAACTATGATACTTTCTCCTTGACTCATCCAAGAGAATTAGAAGATAAATTTAAAAAGAAAAATCTTTTAAAAAAAATTTTTTTTGAAGGGCTAGGGATCAAAACCAGGACCTTGTCCATGCCAGTTAAGTGATGTACCACTTCGTAGCCTTAAAAATCATTGTGATAGGCCAGGCATGGTGGAGCACACATTTAATCCCAGCACTCACAAAGCAGAGGCAGGTGTACCTCTGTGAGTTCAAGGCCAAGCCTAGTGCTCAAAGTGAGCCGGGGCTACACAGTGAGACCCTGTCTAGAAAAACAAACACAAACAAACAAACAAAATCATTGTGACTAAGAGTTCAGTGTCATTTAAGACTCTGTCTCCATACTATCTCAATCACCCTGAACCTTGGGAGACAACAGTTTAGTTCATCAGACCCCCTGTAATCTGGAGACCACATCAGCCAACCTCCAAGCTTAGTGGGTGAAGCAGTCAACTGCTGGTTGGATTCTAAGTCTTCCCCCAAGTCCATGGCTTCCCCAGTCTACACTCCCCACACGGAAAGTAATGCAGCTGTACTGTCTTTTCCAAGACTTGATTCAAGCTACCAGTTCTTTAAGTCAGAGGAATCTTCATATTCATGAGTTTGACACAGAAAGCTTCACTTTCCAACCCCAAATTCTACATTTATTAAACATTTCCTAGATGAAAAGCACACCCAAGTCACAGGAAAATGCAGTCACCGCTGTAGAATCCTCACTTCCTGGTATGTGGATTACCATCCCACCATTCCATCCATCCACCTGTCACTGTCTGGCTACTCCAGAACTGTTCAGAATCTGGGCTGGTGTGTGAGTACATCACCATAGCAAGGCAACCCAGTTGTGAGGCAGCTTTCTCGGTCTGTGGGTCACAACAGCTTCATACTCTCCCACAAACAATGAAAGACTGCAAAAGCCATCACATGTTAAAAAGTAATGGCCCCATGTCTTAATTGCATGTCCACATATGTGGATCTGCATATATGCATATGCATGGACAATGGGTCAGGACATAAAACACATTGCTTACTAATGGTTGCACTTAAGAATTTGAAAGATGCATGTCTTAGCAGTGTGGAGAAATAAAAAGCTGTTAAAGAAACTAATCTTGAATTCAGAAGACATGTCTACTAATAGCTTGGCATCCTACTGTGGTCTGGAAGGACTCAGAAGCCACCTGGCTTACAAACTCAATGGTCTGCCAGTGGCTCAACCCACACCCAGGGATCACCACAGCTGGCATGTCGGTATCTCATCTCTCCTAGTGTTCTGGGACCATTTCCTTCCTCAGTGCCACAGTCCAACCCATAGAGTATTCTCCAGAGTCATGTGATTACAATGGCCTGTTTCTGGAAGCCACAGCAAACAGAGGGCGGCCTGGCATCAGTGGGCCCTTCACCATTGCCGGAGTGCTGTGAGGGGCAGAGAAGCAGTTTTCCTGGTCTGTAATAAAAAGACGCAAGATCTAGCAGAAATAAGTGCCAAGCAAGTTCTAGAAAACCAGTAGGACCCAAGCCTGTTTGCCTACAAGACAGAGTTTTGCTCGTTTGAGGGCGGGGGGGTGGGGGGGCTGAGGGTAGAACTTTTGTGTTTCTTTTTTTTTTTTAAAGCAAAACAGCAACCAGAAGGGAAGAAAGCAAAACCTTTGTGTGGTTTCCTCACATAACTTTTCACCTGTCTTAATTTTATTTCTTGGTACAGACACCTTTCGTGTCTGGGGGAGACTATTTCCAAGACACTCTGCAGGTTCCAGAGGCTGGTGGCACCCCTGTTGGAACCTGCAATAGGAACAAAGGCAAAGGAGCAGAGTCTAGTACCTAGACCCTGGGAGAATGCCTGGGATAGCATTTGTATTTTTAAAAAACCCATGCGTGCTCAACCAAACCGAGCTGGCTGCTTTTGTAAAACCAGGACTTCCTGGACCACAACTAGATCCTTGCGTGTGGAATGGCTTTCCTTCACCTGTGGTCACTACCACGGGCAGAGCTGAGAAGTACCACTATAACCACACAGCTCACAAAACCTCCAGCATTTACCAGGGGGCCCTCTTTCAACTTCCGGTCTAGCACGCATCAGAGGGCTCTGGCTTTAGTTGGTCAAGAACAATGGTGCCTTAATAGCCACTGAACAAACTACATGCTCTGTGTAAGCTACAGACCCATGCTCTAGCCTCACCTGACAGAAGGGACTGTAGAAAGCCTAGTAACACCGTGCATGCAACAGCAGGGACCATGTACAGCTAAGCTCTGCTCAGCTAAACTCTCCCCAAAGGCCTATGAGGCTCCTCCTGCCTTCTGCAGAATGAGGTCCCTTGCCTGTCATCTTTTCACCTCACTTCCATTCACTGATTCTGCTCCACATACCCAACCCAGTCACCAGAAGCAAACTGACAGTAACAGTCACTATCTTGTCCCTACATGGCCACAATGCTGCTGTGTGAGCTGACACTGCCCTGTCCACTAGCTAGATGTTTTCCCAGCTCAAATGTCTCCAGAAATCCTGATTTTCCTACTGCCAATAAGAACCTTCTCCTTCCTTTCAACGGCCACACTACAGGCAGCTATTCTTCCTCTAAGGTGGCTTCTCATCTCCCGCCACAGCGATCTGTGTCATTTCCACTTAACAATTCCCAGACATGCCTTGGATAATTTCCCCAAGGAATAATAAATGATGTGAAAATTATACATATGAACATCACCCCATTTCAAGAAAGGAAAAAAAAGTCCTCTCTAGTGAAGGAGAGCCATAGGAAACAAGTTCCCCAAAATGGAACTTCAGAGGTCCTCCTAGAAATAAACACTGAGCTACAAGTCCCCACAGAAATGTCTGCATTTCTACTGAACTGTATGGCTGTAGAATTAGAAGACAACGTAAGGAAAAAGGTGCCTCACACAGTTCCTGGCTCAGAAAGCATGCTCAATGAATGCTTATTCCCTTCCTCAGAGAAAGAGAGCACGCTCCCCATCTTTCAGCCTCACACTGCAGGCAGAGCAGATACGACGCAACTCGGGGTCCTGGCCATGGAGGAAGAACAAACCATTCATAGTCCTCCCGTGTGCAGGAGCAGTTGGACACGACCACCGGCCGGTCAAAGTCTTCCCCATTAAAGCATGTTGCGTGAGGCGTCCTCCTTTTGAAAACTGTCTTGTGTCCAAGCAAACACTCGTTTCCCCGCTCGTCAGATGGGGACCACAGCTTGTAGTCGTTTTCCGTGCAGGGAACCCCTGAGGACAGAAAAGGGCAGAGCCACCCATCAGACCCAGGCCCGTGCAGGGTCTCCTATCTTCCCATCCTCAATGCAGCCCTCCACTTCGAGTGCCTCTGCGGCCATCCAGCAAGTGCAGAGCTCAAAGCTGCCCATCTCTAGTCACCTGAGGGCAGGCAGCAGCCATGAGAACGGAGGCAACACTGCTATCACACAGCTCCCCTGAGAAAGTTGTGACAATGCCAGGCACATCTGACACTGCCCAAACTTGAGGAAGTTGAGGGATAGGTTGCTGCTGTTTATTTTTGTTGATTTGTGCACCATGTGTATGGGGGGGGGGCTCTTTGTCATTTGTTTGGTTTGGGACTGCTTATTTTAAACCCAGTTAGTTAGTTAGTTAGTTAGTTAGTAGGTTAATGTATGACCTAGTGCACATGTGGAAGTCAGATAACAGCCTTGTGGGGTCAGGTCTATCCTTCCACCTTTATATGGGTTCCCAGGACTGAACTGGGGTCTCTGGGCTCACACATCAAAGCACATTTACCTGTGGAACCATCTCACTGGCCCAGAGTTTTGGGTAGCTTCTTAGCTTGCTTCCATGTTTATAAAAAAGAGATCTATCTAGAGAGCTCAGGTGAACTCCAAACTCCTGATCCCCTTGCCTCGACATCCCCAGTACTGGAAATCTGCCATATACCATAATACTCAGTCAAGTCTCTGAACAATTAGGAGAGTCAGCAGTGCAGCTCCTTTTATAAATAGGAGCCAGGGGTGGACGTGGGGTGGGGCTGGGGCTGGGGCTGGGGCTGGGTTTTCTCCTAGAACACTTTGGTAGGTGATTTAGGGGTGCTCTTGACCCATCCTGCTTCCTTGAAAGTATCTGGTAGTACGGGCTGAGAGCAATGAAAACAAATGTGTTTGCCCTACTTGATGGTACAGGATCTTTATGGAGAGAGACTGGGAAATGACAAGATAACATCACACCTATTCCACCAGCCCACATCCATTTTAAATGTCAGCAGTGTGCCTATGGGAATTCTACGCTTATGTCTAATTGGTGCCTTGGATCTTCTTTATATGTGTGTCAGATTAAATACTACCCAGAGCTCATGCACACCTGTCAACACAATGCCACTCAAATTAGCAAAGAATTATTAAAACCCTACCGCCCGTGATGCAATAAAGATACTCAGTAGGTGAAATAAAAATATGCAGAGGAAAAGTCCTTGTTTTGAAGAGCCTTATAATTAGGTGATGGAACATGATACATAATTGCAGGCACAGATATATAATTCAGGGCGTGATGGGCAGAGGAGATACAGCTTCCGCAGCTCCACATGTGCTAGATCCTCAGACTGAGGCTGAATGGGGCAGTGAGAGGACACGGGGAGCTTTCTGGACAACTGGAGCAAGGTCAGCTAAGGAGGAGTGACAAAAGGCAAGGGTCAACGAAGCAATGTGAAAGACTGCTCAAGAGTCTGTCGTTCCTCCCTGCTTAAGGATCTCATGTGCACCGACAGATCGTAACTAGACTCCAGAAAGCCTTCAAAGGATCCCGCATCAAAGCAGTGCTATTCTTTGGATCATGAATGTTCCCAAAGACCCAGGTGTCTGCCCCTGACCTGTGGCACTATGGGTAATAATGAGACTTTTGGGAAGTAAGGTCATCAGGAGTGTGACCTTAACAAATGTAATGGGGTCCCAGCCCGTTCCTCGTTCCTTCTCTTCTCTCTCTTTCTTTGACTCCGAGACACTATGAAGTAAGCCGACGTCTCACATCATAGCTCCTACTACAGCCTAAAGTGAAAATGTCAAGCAACTATGGACCAATATCACAAGCCAAAATGAAGTTTTCCTTCTTTTCCCTGATGGGGAGTTAATACAGACATAACCACTGAATACATCCTCGAGGAACCTCTAATTTGGAAAACTTGTTTTCATCCATCCATCCATCCATCCATCCATCCATCCATCCATCTAGCCAGCCAGCCAGCCACACTTTTAACAAATATGAGAATCATTTCCCCTTAAGGAGAACTGAGTAAATAAACCCACGCACCTGCGCTCCGTGTCTTTCACTCACTCACTTGGGCACATGGACCCTAGGGAATCACAAACTGAGGACACTACATCTAAGCTGCCAACCCCTGCACACTCCAGACAGTCCTTACGCCTGGGGCCAGGGCGGGGAGGCAATGGCTTACCCAAGGCATCCGTGGCATTGACCTGCAGGATGAGCCAGCTGTGGACATTCTCCTTATTCGAGCCGAAGATGGTAAAGACGGTACTCTTCTCGCCAGGTTCTGTGAGAAGCCCGTACACAAACACAGGCTTCTCGGAGAAGACAAACGTCTTCCATGTCTCCCCTTCATTAGTGCTGTACCTGCCCAATGCAAGCAAAAGGAGCCTTGAGGTTACAGTCCTGGAAGGCTAGCCTCGGTTTCCACATGCATCACTAACGACCATAACCAGGACTCCTTGGGAGGAAATGACGACCTGACAACAGGTAAGTTTGGGGTTGTGCTGGAAAAGCAAGGAAGTGTCAGGAACAAATCCTGTCACCTGAACAGAATACAAGATCTGGGGTGTCACTCAGTGCTAGGTCCAATCTCCAACCCACTCCCCTGAAAAATAAGATACAGGGACTAGCTGAACAGCCAAATTCAGGAAAATTTTAATCCAGAACAGAAGATGATGGTAACATTACATAGTGAATAAAAGTAGCACATGGGTCTCTACCAATGCTGAGAGGGAGGAAATGAGAGAGAGATAGGGAGGGAGGGAGGAAGAGAGGGAGGGAAGGAGGGAAGAAAGTTATCTTTTCTTATATTGGTACATCACCAAATATTAAAAAGTAATAACAGAATGTAAAGTGTTATCATTTTGTAATCCTCACTGCAATAATCAAGTCAGACAAGGATCATCACTGAATGCTGAAATCATCATGCGACTAAGATGCCCATGTGGTCTAAGGATATCAACTCATAAACCAACCATTCAAGGCTAGAGGAAATGAAATTTCATGGAAGACAATGAGCCACACCCTTTCCCACACTTAGCACTACCAATAGTGGGGCAATCAGACACCACATGCATCTGGATTCAGCTCATCCTCTCAGTGCCATTCAATGAAACCAAACAAATCCAGAATGTGGGACAGTTTAGATGACAACTGTATGCATGTATGTATGTATGTATGTATGTATGTATGTATGTATGTATGTATGTGGTCTAAGAAGATGGTTAGGTGGGTATAAACATTAGACATGTAAATATAATGACCTGAGTTTAGATCCCTAGAATCCATGTAAAGCTGGACACAGCAGCATCTGTAATCCTAGCAATCATACAGCAACATAGGAAGTAGAGAAAAGAGGCCTGGGAAGCTCATGGGCCAGCTAGCCTAGGGTACAAAGAAGACATCCTGCCTCTAACCAGGTGGAATGTGAGGACCAACTCCAGAGATTGCCTTCTGCCCTCCATATGTGCTGTGACATGCCTGCAACGCTTACACATGATTACCCAGGTGCATGTGTGTGTGTACACACACACACACACGAGTGCTCAAATTTTTTTTCAAATTCTCTGTTACTGAAGCCAAGCAAATAAAATCTCAGAGAGGCCTTGTCATAGATTAGGAAACTGAAGACTAACAGTAAGCAAGTGCAATGTGTAAATCCAATCTAGGGTACAGTTCTGGAATGGATACACTTCAGAATAAACTTCTGAACCCTGAAGCCACCATCATCAGCTACACCAAGCAAAACGCTACTGAGAAATATTTAGTCCATCTTAGTTTTCTTAAATGTGATCAAATGGGAAAATGTCGCTACTTATTGGAGATATATATTTATGTATGCAGTAAGCCATGAAAGGACAGGGTCTACAATTGCTCTTCAAATGATTCAAGCTCAAAGAAGATGAACAGAGAAGATGTAAATATACAGACAAGGGCAGCAAAGCAAGCTGGCATGGTATTAACAACCAATGACTCTTGGGTTCTTACCAGAGTGTTCTCTGCACTGTTCCCAGCTTTCCTGTGGTCTTAAAAGTTAAAAAAGATGGTGGGAAAACAGGTGCAGAGACAGAAAAAGGCAGCTCCAAGACTTCAGAATAAAAAGCAATACTTGAGTGATTACACTAATCTTAAAATGCCTCACAGATGATTGGGTATCATTCAGGGCCCGAGAAGCCTTGCACCATATTTTAAATATCTTATTACTCATTGAGCTGTGATAACCACTGAATTCAAGTATTCTTTAGAACAGGGGCTACCAAGTTTCTACAACATTCTAAGTGCACACAAGCCTTTTACTTTCACTTATCCTATAAGGTAGGGATTTTAGTTTTATTCTCTCAGGACCCAAAAACTAGACAGGAATCGTCTGACAACCTCATTTAATGTGAACACTTCCTCTCATACTGAGATTTGTGAACTGATCTCTCTACGTCTAATGGCTAAACCAAGGGATGAGTTCTGAGCCACCCAGGACACAGAGGACTAAGTGTCCCCTGCCCAGCATATGTGAGGTCATATGTGAGAGCACTTTTTATCCAACTGTCATGCTTGAAGTTTAAGTGGGTTAAATCAAATATGATTAACCAATTCACTCCCTTGCTTTTTACCAATATTAAGAAGCTGAAGGCTCAGGGCCACTCCTAATGCTATCTTCAGAGTTGGTCCATTAATCAGACAACCACCTGTTCGATGATGGTGCAGGAAGCCCATCTATTTTTTACATGGCCAAGTTAATTCCATTTAAGAGCTCCTCCAACCAAAGATAACCTCAGGAAATAAATCATTTCTTTATAGATTCCCAGAAAGTGCAGACAGTAAGTCATTAATGAGATAAGCCAGCAGGTGTGTGGCCAAGCACAGCCTTGTACGTGAGGATACACTGCTCATTTAGAACATGGCATTCCTCGGGAATAGTAAAGACAGGGTGGCCACCTACCAATAGCCTCAGCTAAGGAAACATCTGCATTGGACTGATCTCAACATTCTGATACTAAAGAGAGGACTTGGTAGTGAAATTAAAATGGCAAGCAAGAAAAAATAAATCATGAATCTCTTTTCTTTCTCTGTGTGTGTGTATGCGTGTGCGTGTGTGTGAACACCTACTAGGGAACAAGAAGAAATGAAGATAAAACAATCAGAGTCCTTTTTGGTAATTTCTGCAAGAGTTAGGTAGAACAGATCTTCAGGACAAAAGAGGAACAGTCATTTTGTTTACCTACAGGAGAAAACATACTTTTGAGAATTGATAATAAAAGAACTCAGCAAAAGGAAGCCAGAACTGAGAACCCAAAGGGTTTCCTGTCATAACAAGGCAACCCATTTCCTTTCCTCCTGATTATTCTTGACTTGAACAAAAGAATTGTATTAGTTACTTATCCTGGTGCTATGACAAAACCCGTGACAGAAGCAACCAAGGCTGGGTTCACAGTTTGAAGGTGTGGTCCATCATGGCGGGGAAGTTAGAGCGGCTGAACTTTGTGGCACCTGTCACATTACATCCACACAGAGTAATGTTTGCTTATTTCAGCTCACTCTTTTTCATTCAGTCCAAGACCCCAGCCAGTGAACTACACACATCAGTTAACCTAATTGAGCTAATCCCTCTCATATGCTCAGAGATTTGTTTCCATGGTGATCCCAAATCCCATCAAATTGACAATCAAAACCAACCAGAACAAGGATAACAACGATATGAGAGCAATCTTTTAAAAGGGAGATCTTTGTGGAACACACAAATAGCATTCATTCATTGCTGGTGAAATAATCTGAAGTAGGCTGATGTATATATTTGAACACAAACCAAAATAAGATTTCAGTTTCTCACAGAGCTCCACACTCCAGTCAGCAATTTAGATAACGAACTTGAATATGACACAACCCCACTAGCAAAGGGTACAAAGCCAATTGTACATACATACATATATAATATAGTGCTCACATTAAATTCTTATGTTCTCATGCAACCAACAATAAGCAAAAATGAGAAAACAAACTTCCACATGACATTCCCAAGATTTACCTTCTGGAATTTAGAATAGGAGACACCTGGACATGTGTTCTTTAATAAGATCAAATAGTGGAGTTCTGGGGTTCAGTTGAACTTAGCTACAAAAGTTATATGGTGAAAACTGAAATACTGGGCTAAGGGTTGAGTCAATAGTTAAAGGTCATGCGATTCAAGCAAGAGGACCAGAGTTTGAATCCCCAGAATCCATGTAAATGTCATGTTGGCACGGTGTCCTTCCTGCAATCCCAATCTCAGAAGGCAGAGTGTAGGTAGGCATAAGGTTATTGTGTAATTCAAATGCTGATTTCTGTATGCCCATATCTGGTTGCAGTCCTTGTTCTGAGAATCTCATGTCTCAATGTTGCATGAACATTGCTCCCCAATTGTCCCTTGATTGCCAATAAAGCCAATCATTGAGAGAATAGGGCTGGACTTCCTGCCCTCCAGGTGAGGAGGAAATAGTAGAGGAAGGAAGACTGAGTCACAGGCAGAGGTCCAGGAGACGTGAGAAGAGAGCCAGCTGAAGCAGGAAAGCTACAAAGTGCAAGTATCTCTGGGATTTACGCTGGGGGAAGCCAGATTGGCCTAGGGGGCTAAGAATAGAGTAATAACTGCTCAGTTCTTGTGTTGTGAAGCTTGATTAACAAATAATATAATAGAGTCTCAATTATTTGGGTGATAGCCGGATAAACTGTGAAACAAACACAGGTGTATAAAGTTACACTAACAGCAGAGAAACAGGATGTCTGGAGCAAAGTGGCTAAGGAGATGAGTGTATTGCCAAGTTCTGGGTTGGACTGAGAGACATTGCCTCAAAGAATTAGATAGAAACACAATCAAGGAAAATACCTACTATTGACCTTGAGTCTCCACATGCACAGGCACACACGTTCCCACACATTTGTATCTGCACCCAAACACACTCCACACATGTGAACACATACACATATACCACAAAAAAAAAGAAAAAGAAAACAGAAAATTCCATACAAGTAAAGGAAACCAGGCACACACACACACATGCATATATATATACATACATACATACACACACACACATATATATATATATGCAACTCTGGAATAGAGGAACTTATGGCAATAACAATACAATCAAACAAACAGTTTGCATGTAATGTGCAGGAGGACAGGGGTTGAAACTCTGATGGGAGGGTGGCTGCAGGGGCACCTTTGGGGTGTGGGAAAAGCATCTGGATATGACTCTCTAAGATGTGATTAAGATCTTAAGATCCTGTGGTATGTAAATAGTTCCTCAATCAATACAAAGGTTAATGGAAGTCAGCATTTTGAAAGTGCCAGGCATAGTGGTGCACAACTTCATCTCAGTACCGGAGAGGCTGAGGCCGGAGGATCTCAAGTAGGAGGACAGCCCAGGTTACACATCAAGAAACTGTATCCAGAAAAAAAAAAAAAAGGTAGAAATTTGGTCTTAAAGTTCATTTGTAGAAACAGTGTCCAGAATCAATAGGTATTAGTCTTTGTACATGTTCCACACTAGGGATGTCAGATTTCATACCTACATCTTAATGCAATGATATCAGAAGGTAGATCTGGAGAAAAATATATGTGAACATTCAGCGTCCTTCAGCAGACAAGGAAAGGAAATTGGGAAATTCCCATAGAATGACAGATACTCGGGACTACAATCATGGGATCCTCAAACGTCTGAATGACTTTCAGATGACAAGAAGTATCTGGTAGCCGGGCAGTGGTGGCGCACGCCTTTAATCCCAGCACTTGGGAGGCAGAGGCAGGTGGATCTTTGCGAGTTCGAGGCCAGCCTGGTCTACAAAGTGAGTCCAGGACAGCCAGGGCTACACAGAGAAACCCTGTCTCGAAAAACCAAAAAAAAAAAAAAAAGAAGTATCTGGTCTATGGTGCCAAGGAGTAGAACTCATGGGTTCATGGAATGAAACCTGGAGTGCCAAAAACTCAGACCTTCTCTTACCAGAGAACTACACTCACAGATGAACAAATGAATACATGAAGAAATGAATTAGTGAATGACCAAAGGAATAAATCAAACTGCCAGAGGAAATGGCAAGTTGTCCATTGCCACAGTTACTCAAAAATTGGAAAAATCAGGGGATGGCGAGATGGCTCAGCAGGTAAGAGCACTGGCTGTTCTTCTAAAGGTCCTGGGTTCAAATCCCAGCACCCACATGGCAGTTCACAACTCTGTAATTTCTGGGTGTGGCAGTGCATACCTTTAATCCCAGCACTTGGGAGACAGAGACAGGAGGATCTCTGTGAATGCAATGATAGCCTGGCCTACAAAGTGAGCCCAGGACAGCCAAGGCTACACAAAAAAAGCTCTGTCTTGAAAAACCAAAAAAAAAAAAAAAAAAAGTTTCTCCATCACAAGTGGCAGAAGGCAGAACCAGGCAGAACTACAGAACTACATATGACTGCTGAACTCAACCTTGGAACTTGAAACTGCCATCTGGTTCACCTTGACCAAATCTGCCTTCATGGCTTCATGGCCCCACCCCACTCCTCCTCTGCCACTGCTTTGTCTGAGTGGTTGAATCACCTTCCAGTTAGCCAGAAAGCATGTCCTTTTTACACAGGATGTATCCTTGAACACATGAGCCTTTACTTCCAAACTTCTCTGAGTACATTTATCCTCCTCGTCCTTCCAAAGGAAGTCATGTCGTTCCTCCATTTAAAGTCCTCAAAAGCAAAGTTTCAGTCTTCCCCAACTATGAACTCTTCAAGCTACAATTCCAACCTACAGGGCAAGAAGTGCCCACTGCTGCAATACAGGCGTGACTATTATGAGAGTAACCAATTGCTTTCTGATTAGATTTGAGGCCACCTTCTCAGGAGGTGATTCCTGCCTGATACTACAAACCTGGTCAAATACCTCTGGCTAGGAAGTCAAAGGCCCTTTGGGGAAGGCTACTGTTTTCTTCCTAAGTAGACATGATGTCCGACTGCTTTATAAATATTGATGTTTATATCCACAGGTTAGGACTGCTCTCAGCCTTGGGCAGAGAAAGTTCTCTTTGGTGCAGGCAGCAATTGTTACAGTTAAGTAGTCAAGGCGCTGAGAGGGTCCAGCTCCTGCAGGACATTTCTATCACCATCTAAGGCCCAGAGAACACCACTAAAGAAAGGAGTGAAAGAATGTAGGATCTAGCAATGGTGATGACTACTCAGAAATGCTACCTTCTGGATATACATGGCCATTTCACTCATGAACTCCCAGCTGCTGTGGTTACCTGTGGCCCATCAACATCTCATCCCAAGTGAGGGAGGGGCCAGAAAGGACCCACCCCTCCTGAAAGAGCTATGGAAGCGAATGGTAGCTGGAAGAAGGGAGTTGTCATTTTTTTTTTTCCTTCGGCAGTTTCACTACTAGTAAGTTGCCCATGCTCCAGGAAATAATCCCACACCTGTTCTCATGTCATCAACTTAATTGAAATCAGAAAAAAAACCCCAAAGATACAAAAAGACATATAAATAGGAGTGCTACCTGTTGGAAAGAAAATTTAGTGTGAATGGGGGGAGGGTGAGAATGTAATGGGGGTAAAAATGGCCAAACTTCATTACACACACACACATACACACAGAGATAGGAAATTGCCAAAGAACAACAATAACAATAATAAAAAAAAACTTTATTTAAAAAACAAACAAGCAAACAAACGAAACATCTCTCCAGTGAGAGTCAGGAAAGGGCTCTAGGGACTGGTGCTTGCCTAACGCCCACCTCAAGCCTCATTTCTCATCACTACCCCTCTCAACACATATTCTCCTCATACATGAAGGCCACAGGGACCACAGGCTCACAATGCCATCTTCGCTCAAGTTGTGTCTCTTCATGTGTTATGTGTGAGTGTATGCCAGGTGTGCAAGGGTACCACTCCCCCCCACCCACCAACCTAGCCTATACCTCCCACCAAAGCCAAATGAGGGCATCAGAGCCCTGGAGCTGGAGTTACAGGCATCTGTGAGCTGCCTGATGTCTTCTGGAAGCATAACAAGAGCTCTTAGGTGCTGAGCCATCCCTCTAGCCCCACAAGCTCTTTCTAGCACTGGTACTATATTCCAACCTCACTTTTTAGTCTTGAGTTTCATCTCCTCTGAGAAGCCTTTCCAAACCTCCCAGGTGGCTCTGCCTGGCCTAGTCCAGCTGAGACTAGTCCCCACACTAGACCTCACTCCCTTCCATACTGTGTTTACAAGGACCAGATCTGTGAGTGTCTTCTATACTTCGATTCATCAGTAACAAAACCTCCACCCACTTCCCTGTCCCTGCACCTCACACCCACCTCTTCTACCACCAGAAAGAATAAGAATCAACATTTGCTGCAGGAAATCAAACCACCCACACTGAAATTTTTATTTTTATTTTTTAAAACCCTGCCCCAGTTCTGTAACAGTTACATAGTGACAAGGACATCTGTTATGTCTGCCTCCAGGAGCAGAGGAAATGACACAAGGTGAGACTGAGGTGGGGACGGCTAGGCTCTCTGCAGCTGCATCACAGTGGTGGGCGGGCGCTGAATCACAAACTTAGAAGCCATGGAAGAAGCCGCAGCAGCTTCCTACACTCTGGAACCACGAGGCTGCCTTATAGATGCAGGTCAAGAAAAGACAACCACAGCTCCGGGGCTGCATGTAGCCCCTCTGCAGGAGTTTGGGGGATTCCCAAAGGGAAGCACTGGGAAACTGGAGATCTCCTTACAGAAAAGATGCATGCGTGGGAGCAAGCCCCAAAGTGTTAATAACTATCAGCATCTCATCACAATGACAGGCGAACTGCCAAGGAGAAACGGAAATTGATCTGGACCCTCAGGATCCAGCTCACAAACAGGTGCTTAGATCTTTTCTGGTTGGAATGCAAAACCCAACATCCCCTTCTCAGCAGGACACTGTGCATCCCTGAGACTGGGAAACCACTCCTTGGTATCCTCCAGGCGGGATCCTGGTAAAGCATGCTGAATGGATGCATAAGAGAATTCCTAATCCCTGGGCTCTTATTTGCTGGCTTCAGACAAGCAGACTCAACAGGAGAGCAAAGCATTACCCTTCTTGCTCTCCATGTCAGTTAACACTAACAGTAACAGCCTCAATGGAGACACAAGGCAAAAGGCAAACAAAAGGTTCTTAGTTATTGTGCTAATCACAGAAAGAATGCCATAAAATGGTAAATGAACCACCAAGAAGTGAGGGAACAAATACCCTAAATCTGCCTTTTGGTCTCTGATCAACGTTCCTATCTCTACTACCTCTGCCCCGACTGGAACACAAGATTTGGCTCTCTTCACCTACCTTACAACTAATGGGTAAAATGCTTTAAGGCAAGGGACCACATCCTATTCTTTAGATACACAGTACCTCCCATCCTCCCTCCAAAACAAGCCCCTTCTTTCTCCCAGGCTTTCTCTCCTACTGGTTCGGACACCCTAGCACTCCCATGGGCACAGGCAGATCCTGAGCCAGGCCCAACTCGCCTCCCCATCATCGGTGTCTACCACAACATCTGGCTCACTGTAATTGTTCAACAAATGTTTGTGTAATTGACCTGAAATGATTCCTAGCAGAAATCTGTTCATGTTCCAATGTGGGCGCTAACTCCCACAAATGTGGAGTTAAGGAAGATAAGGAGGGTGGAGAGAATCTTCTCTCTGTGTGCCAGGCTGAACACATTCTGGAAACCCCTACTACTTAGGGGTTGCCATTTACAAAGAACACAACAACAGTGGTCTCCCTTGGAGCTGTGCAAATAGCACCCTACCCAAGATCCCTTCAGTGTTTAAAAAACAGAAGAAGAAATAAAAAACAATCTCAGATGCCCAAGTATGCAAGAGCTATTTATTGATCAAATATTTGCTAACTTGTATAGACTAGGCACACAGGCCTACAAAAGCCTTCCTAATGAGTTGAAGAATCCAGGCATATAGTGAAAAGTAACTAAAACACGAAGTCTGAACACAGTCAATCTAAATTAATAGGACAGCCAAGGAATACTGAGCCTCCAAGGACAGAGAGGTTGCTATGGTTAGGGAAGTCAGAGGCCTAGAGAACTAGGTCAGTTTTGTCAACATGGATGGGAAGGCTTGCTACCCTGATGATGAAGCCCATCTCTGAGAGGTGGACACATCATGAAGGATCTGTCTTTAATCCCTTGATGGGCTCCTACCACGATGACATTACTGGGAGGTGAGGGAAAGTAGGGGGTGGGGCTTGGCTGGAGAAAGAGGCTGCTGAGGGCATGCCCTGGACAGCTATACCTTGCCAGCCCACCTCTCCTGCTGAGTGGATCTGCTCAGTCATGTGCTCCCTGACGTGCTGCTTCTGCTTTGCCTCCAAAAGGCAATGGAGCAACCAACCGAGTGGGACTGAAACCTGTGACACTGTCAACTGAAAACGAGCTTATCCCTCTTTGCCTTGCGTCTTTGGTGTATTCTTCACAACAACCAAGAGCCCAGCACGTGGCCTCACTCGAGTCTGCACAGCACAGGAATCACTGTTGTCTTTGGAGACTATGGACTAAGTTCAGTACCATCCTCTGCTTTTCAGAACAGCAGGAGGAGTTGCAAACACCTCTGAGAACAATGCACTCAGTGGCTACAATGATCTGAGCCAACCGAGTTGGTTCTTGGGACACATGTACCTGTCAAAAGGAAGCCAGGCCATATTTTCCTATTTGCGAATGCTTTATTTGAACCATGCATTGCAGACACTTCCAAATGGCCTGTGTGAACAGAAAAATGCCACTGTGTCCACGATGTCCACCATCTACACCCAAAGCCATTATGAAATGCCCCAGGGAGAGCATTATGGTTTTCCGTCAGCAGGTTTATTTTCCTGGCCATGTTTTCCTGCAGCTAGTGCAGGATGACGCTGAGTTCCCCGGGCACATATGCACCAACAGATGGTGTAAGAGGGCTAAAATCACACTAGCTCCTTCAGAGGAGCCAGCTTGGAATTCTAATGTAATCTGTGGAGAAGTTAAACAAGGAAAATTGAGAACTGACTCCAAAATCTGAAAACTAAAGCTATACAAAGAATGAAATCTATGCCCAGGAAACCAAGCCCTGGCCCCTGTATGCTTTTCTCACATAGCAGTTTACTACCCACTACAATTACTTCCTCGCCTACTTTCCAGCCAGAAGGTGAAACACTTGCGGGGGGTGGGAGGGGACCACAACATCCTGTTCATCTTTAGATGCTCAGTACCTGGCATAAGTACCACTTGCTCAGTGTGTGAGGTGTGAGTTAAATGACTCGACACACAGACACCAGCAGATACATGGGAAGTGTGTGCTGTGGATGTCATCCTCTGCATGGATGTGGGGTGTCATGAACAAACACAACCTCCCCTGCCTCTAGGCTCCAGAGAAGCAGCTATGCAATGCTGCCCAAGGCCAAGAGTAGCCAAATAAAAAGCCAAGACCAGAGCTTTGCCCCCCAACTCTCTCTCTCTCTCTCTCTCTCTCTCTCTCTCTCTGTGTGTGTGTGTGTGTGTGTGTGTGTGTGTGTGTGTGTGTGTGTGTGT
>CAJQZJ010003694.1:1640028-1652127 GCA_907164525.1 Lophiomys imhausi | reverse complement strand
TGTGTGTGTGTGTGTGTGTGTGTGTGTGTGTGTGTGTGTGTGTGTGTCTCAGTACATGCCCAGTTCAGCACAAGAGAAAACCAGCTGTTAAAATCTCCCCTTCAAACCACCCACTTCTTGCCACTGGCCAGTTCTGAAAGGAGCAAAGGCAAGGGAAGCCTGCTTCCTCCCTCTGCGCAGTGTGATTTCAGAAGCCCTCTCTGCCTCTCCTGATCACCTAGCTAAAGGGTTCAGGCCAAAAACAAGCAGAAATAAGGCCCAGTCTGTCTTTTCCAATGGTAACTCTGGTTGAATATCTTTTTGAAAGCAATGGAAGAAATGATCTTGGACAAAATCAAGCCTGAAGGGGAGAGAAGTTCTCCTGACACTTTTTTTCTCTTAGACATAATCCAAGGTTAAATGCAGCACAGCAGAAATGACCTGGTTACCAGTGACACCCATCCACAATCACTATTCGCCCGTTATTATTTCTTGTCCTTTAACTATTAGTCATCCTATGCATAAACCTTTGGAAATGCCACTTCTGAAAGAAAAGACATGTTCAAATCTCTCTAGTTACATGTGATAAGGAAGCAGCAGGAGGAACTATCTGGAGGAAGCAACAAAGCAGCCAGGATGGAAAAGGAGGCAGCAAAGAAGGCAGGAGGAAGGGAACAGCTGAGCAAAAACGACTAACATCACCGATGTTAAAAGTAAATAAATAAAAATAACCACAATGAGCTCCTTTACTTTGTACGTTAACTTGAAACAATTAATTAAAAGAAAGAATGTAGATAGTTTTTAAAACATTATTCAAAGGAATAACTATTACTTTTCTTGTTTCCCATACCTTCCCTCTCAGACAGAAGGGACTTTTAGTTCACGCATTGACATGAAAAGTTTAAGTGATTTCCAGTGGTCTCGAGTTCTCTGTGTGGAACCTAGTGCTGCAGAGAGAATCCAGTGGTCATCACAGACATGAGTTTGAGAGAACAGTTTGATGTCAAAAGAAAAGGAAGAGCAGGGCACAGTAGCTAATGCCTGTAATTCCAACACTTGGGAGGCTGAGGCAAGAGTATTGCAAGCTCTCCACTAATTGGAGCTACATAGGAAGTTTCCAAGACAGCATGGGTCACACAGTGAGACTTTGTGTTAAAAGGAAAAAAAAGGGAAGGACAGAGGGAAAGAAAAAGTAGAGAGAGGGATATAAATGATTTCTTTTTTTAAGAAGAAGAGGAGGAGGAGGAAGAGAGGGAATAACCAGAAGCACTTACTTCAGTTCGTTGGTCTCCATGCCTTGGGCAATTGCCATGATGATGCCTCCATGGTCCCCCCATGTATAGTAATGAGGTCCAGAAAGGGCCTAAGCAGGGGAAATACAGAGGTGAAGCACTGCTGTAAAGGTAAATGTAGAAGCCATGTGCCCTCCCCCACCCTCCAGGACACACACCACAGCAAAGGCAACCACTAGAATGCAGTTTCCAGCTTTCAGATCAAGTTCTAATCCATCCTCACATTTACACCTCACAATCCTGGAATCAGAGAGACTGAAGTTCTCATATTCCAGATTTTAGATTACATCACACACACACACACACACACACACACACACACACACAGAGAGAGAGAGAGAGAGAGAGAGAGACAGAGAGCACGAGAGCACATGTGCTTCACTTGCCTAACATGCCTGGAGCCTTAGGCCTCATCCCCATGCTGCAAAATAAATAATGGGCCACCCAGATTTCCTGCTCTCCTGTAACAATGTCAGTTCCCTGAAGCATGTCAGAGGGGACTTCATGTCAGGAGAAGAGGAGAAGCTACTACACAGTTGCAGTTTCCTGATACACCTTTGCTAATAAAGGGAAAGGCTCCCACTTATGGAGCATCTCAGTTCTAGCCAGGGATCTCAAACTTCCACAGAAACTGTTTCTACAAAAGAAACTGGTAAATAATGACCACTTGCAGGCTGGGAAAAATATAGGAGGAGCCCAAAAGATATATTCTTTAATTGGAATGTGCCTCTCTACCTGATCCCCAAACTACATATGAATGACAGAATCTTGAAAACATCTAGAGAAAAATGATGTTTTTATACATACGCTGAAAAAAATACACTTGTATGAAAGTGGCTATTACATGTGCAAAAGATACACCTGAGATGACCACAGGTTGTTCACTAGAACCTGTGGAAACAGAGGCCAACAAAAATATATTCAAAGTCTAACCAAGACAGATGATTGCCAGCCCAGATTTCAGCAATATAGTAAACACAGTGCCTGGGAATAAAGGTGAAATGAAGGATTCTCAAGAGGAGGAAAGCCAAAGGGCCCCTGGCAGACAGTGGACACTACAGGAAATGTTCATAGTATCTCTTTAAAGTGATAAGTATCTACCCAGGAATAAACTGGGATCTTCAGGAACTACAGACAACCAAGAGAAATTATAAATACCTGGAGGAAATTCAAAACTGCTTGTTTGCTGTTATTTAAAATCCATATTAGAATTTAAGCAAAAATGAGTGTTTTCAAAGTATGTAACCATGAAGCACACAACAAAAGCAGAAAGGTCAAGGGAGGGGAGACTCACATGATGCAAACTTTCTATATTTTATGTAAGTTCAGTACGAAGTCAGTGAAGACTAGGAAGGGCTAGATACGTATGTTCTAATCCTCAGAGAATCCACCGAAAGAAAAGAAAAGAAGAGAGAAATACAAAAAGACAGAGTCTAAAATATCTGACGGCTGGGGAGGGAGCTTAGTGGAGGAGTACCTGATAGGACCGCACAAGGCTCTGGGTTCAGTGCCCAGCACTGCCAAAACCCCAAAATCTAAATAACACAAGACGGGATGAAAAAAGAAAACAGCAGAATGGATACAAAGTAAACAAGTAACAAAAATATTAAAGTCAATTCAGATGGATAGATGGATGGATGGATGGATGGATGGATGGATGGATGGACGATGGATGGATGGATGGATGGATGGATGGATGGATGGATGGACGGATGATCAAGCAAACAATCAAAACCTGGAGCCAGTGAGACAGCTCAGTGTTAAGGGTGCTTACCTCGAAGCCTAACAACCTGAGTTTGCTTCCCAGGATTCACACAGGGAACCAAATCCTACAAGTTGTACTCTGACGTCCATATGCTCTTACCCAGCTCACCCAAAAAGTTAAAAATAATAATAATAATAATAATAATAATAATAATAATAATTTATAAAAGGCAAGTGCAGAAAATGACATTTAAGAATGTTTTTATTATTTTAAGAATTCTTTGGCTTAAGATAATCAGCTCCTGACAGCTTCCATTTGACATGGAAGGAGACAATGAGCATCAAAAAAATCTCCATCAGGAAATAACTCCTACTGGGCAGAAACACCCTGCTCTCTCAACAGACGATATACAGACTAAAGATGGACCAGAGTTTAAATTCAGGTAAGTCAATGGCCTGATTTAGCAAAGACAGGATGGGAAAATTCTTCTTATTGCCTGCTGCACAATTAAGTCTGTGAGATATGCTTGGCCAGAAGGCTGAAGATGATGCTCCAATGGTATCAAGAGATATTTGGGATAATGACAGGCAACAAACTGTCATTTTTCTTTTTGGAAGCTGCTTGCCTGCACTTTCTACTCACTCAGATAACTTTATCCTTTCTTAAGTCTCTGGTGGGGTTGAAGAAATAATAGGTATAAATTTTCAATTTAGCTTAAATGATTTAGGATCTAAAAAGATATTTTTGAATCCAAATAAAATCCTTAGGTTTATAAATATAGTATATGATAGAAAATATTTAGGTTCAGAACTTTAGACACACCAAAATAGATAGATGATTTTTTCAAGATTTCCAGATACAAACAGACTAAACATTATGTATGTAACTTTTATATATGGTTTCCCTAATTATTTCATATTGGTTCTTACTGTATATAGTTTTAAAAAATAGTCTTTTTATTAGACAAAAAGGAGGAATTGTTAAGGTGATCTGAAAGTTGCTTATTCTATTGTTAATTACTGGTTCTGAGATCTGGTCACATATAACTGTCTTTGTTGTCTAAACCTTGCTTTACATAATTTAAAATTGATTGGTTGAATAAATGCTGCAGCCTGGATTGGATAGAAGAGATGTAGGCGGGGAAAAGGTTGTCAGGCTTTTGGGAGCAGGGAGGTTCACGGAAGAAATAGCACTAAGAAGGAAAGGAACAGGATATCCATCAGTTAGATAGCAGAACATCATTCCACATGGTCTGAAACATTGGGGTAGTGTCTAGAATAATAGTCCAAGGGGATGATTGTATATATATTGGGGTTTTATTTGGAGAATAGCATTAAAAGCTAGGTTAGATGGGCTAAGATTATACAATTCAGGCTGACGCTTGTTAAAATCCATCAGTGTCTGTGTATTTAAAGAATTTTATGTAGGCAACATGTAGATGTTGTAAGAATTATTAATATTTATAATTGATACTTATGATTACTAGGGCAACAGAGTTATCCCTTAGCCCACTTATGGATAATGACACACAGACACTGATAAATAGTATGTAAATGAACAGAATAGATGTATCCAAAGAGAAACTAAAGCCCTATGTGTTTATATTTAGAAAGCATCTAAAATAGTTTACCAAAACACAGAAAGAGCAAATAAATAAGGAAAATTTTAATAATATAGTAGAGAAAACACACAAATCATCCCTATCAGGAATGAAATTATCACCAAAGACTCTATAGATGTTAAGAGGGCTAAAAATAACAATAATAATCACTAAATTTGAAAATCCAAATAGTTTTCATCAACAAGAGAATAGTTTGTACCAACTAGAGAAATTGAATTTCCTGACAAAAATATTCTAAGACAAAACACTAACCATAACACAAGCAGCCAGAAGCAAAGGAAGAGGATTAGTAAATCAGTTTGCTTTATGAGACCAGCCAGACCCCAACATTGAAACTTGCCAAAGACACAGCAAATAGAATATTACACACTAGTATTTCTCCCAAAAAGATCTTTATAATTCTTAGCATATCAAACCTAGCTTTACTTAAATATGACAATATATCATGACCAAGTGGGATTTATTCTGTAACTGAAAGATAGCTTAATATTCAAGAACCAATTAATATAATCCATCACAGTAAGAGAATAAAGAAAATCTACACCATTACATTGATATAAAAATGACATTTGACAAAACTCAATACCTGGTTGTGATCTTTGGGAGGGTGTTGACATATTTTATAACTATTTATTATTAACTCTAAACACCTTCTAGCCAATCCACTCAGGGCATATTAGAAGGATACCAAGATGAAGATGTGCCCAGGCATGGTTCCTTGGAGCATCTCGTCAGCCAATGCCAAAGGGAACACACCAATCAGCAGCAGCTTCAGTGGTGCACACCCTCAACTTCAACCATTCTTTTTTTGACCCATTTAGAAATTAAATGAATCATGTATGTAAACACAGCTAAAAACTATAGAACACACACACACAGAGAAAAATAAAGTATCAGAAAGTAAAACAGATTGCCCATTTCAAGGATTAGCAAGTAGGTAGAAAATTTAAATTCAATTGGATAAACAAACACTGTTATCCCTAAGATGGGGACAAAACTCAGCAGTAAAGAAGAAGGAGGCCACAGGCAATGAATTAAGCCTCTTGGATGAGCTTCAAATTCTCATGAGAGACAGAATCCAGGAAAGCAGAATAAACATTTTACCAATACAAAACAGTCCTTACATAGAATTCTAGACATGCTAACAAAATGAGGAGGTGGATGCACACAGGGACAAGGGTGGAGAGAGGAATGTCTACTACAAGACACAAAGATACTTGGGGGGATGCTTGATACGTGAATTTGTGGAGATGAGGAATGGGTCTTAACAAACTGAACAATTTAACATGGATTTGCTATAGCTCACAGTTCTTGATAAAGTTGATATAGAAGAAAGAGTAAGAAGGAATTGTGGGGATCAGAGAATTTATATAACTAGCTAGTTGGAGGGTAACCAGAATCATGGATATCAGTGTTCCCTGACAGATACAATCTGTCACCTGTATCCTTTATCCCCCAGCGTAGGTGATGGCTGATGCGCTTCCCACATGGGGCCTCTGCGGTGAAGGCCACCCCACAGGGACTCTGACGCTCCCTCACAGGCAGCTTCCACCTCTCATCCCCAGTTACTTCTCTGCTAGTTTCAAAAACAAGGTCCCCTGGGTGCTGACTACTTCCTGGCAGGTATTACATCTGCCTGGAGAGAGTCTCCCCGGCAGCTGCCCAGGCAACAGCCAGGCAACGCTGCTGCCCTGGAGGAGGAGCAAGACATGGTTCTCTATCCAAAGGAAATCACTTGCAGATGTTCCAGTCCCTGTTGTCACCAGCAGCAGAAGGTACTAAAAGCCCCACAGGCCTCTCTGCTGATGACAGGGTGCCAAAAATCAAAGGAAGCAACATCTCTACGGACTGAGAAGCAGCTGCTCCATCTCTCTCATGGGACAGGATAAGGATGACCTTGTTTGACCATGTTTCCTGATAGCTTTCTTTACATTCATATAAACTTGTATTTTCTACCATTCTGGGTAGAACCCTTAACTTGTGCACATGTATGCATACATACACATGTACATGCACATAACACACGCACGTGCACACACGCAGGCATGCACTAATGCATACACGCTTACAGTCTGTATCCTCTATCTCTCATTTAGAGGGATGATAAACCTGGGCCACATATGAGATAAAATATAAGAGCAATGTTTGCAAATTACCCAGAACCAAATAGTGACATTATTGCTTTGCATATTGCAGACTAAACATGGAAGCATTCTCTACAAGAAGCACTGTGAGGATGGAAGCTGTGGTGGCCCACTCTTCAAGCCAGCCTGCACAGTGACCTGCTGGGATGTCAGAAAGCATCCTCAGAGTCAGCACAGACCCCAGTCCTTACAGAATAGGACCACATGCACTTCCTTTGAATTTCCAAGTCACAGGGCACCCAAAGACTTTTGTTCTCAGGTTTCAGAGCTCTCTAACATCTGAGGCCACAGCTGAAGTAGTGACTTGGGCTGGAGAACTGGCTGATCCTTGAGAATGGGTGTGGTCAGTGTTCAAGATTCATAGGGGCTATACAATGTTAAAACAATCCCCTCCCATAGCACGGGGAAGATGAAAGGACCAGCTAGCGTGGCTCAGAAAAATAGGGGAAATGAACAGTGTCAGACCCACCACAACTGCATTGTAATTCGCTGACACATTCACCAAATATTACTGGGTATTTTCTCTATGCCAGACACTGGCACAACCCAGGGCTGAGGAAGTAAGCAAAACAGATACCGTATTTTCCCCGGTGGGATGCGCAGTTCTGGAAAACTTGGTCAAACTCACAGTTGTTTCTAATAAGAGCTGGAAAAGTCTGTTTTTTATTTAAAGTGATATTTTGACAAAAATCACATGTATGTTATAGGGTGTGATGCACAGGGTAGGGCTGTTTTTTCTGGGGGGGCCCTGAGTTTCATATAAACAAGTGGGTCATATGGAGCATCACAGCCTCTACCAGGGACCTCTGAGTCTCTAAAATGTTGGTGCACAGTCCGCATGCTCACACAAAGAAGAGCCCCAGGGACCAGAAACTGACCTCTCTCCACCTGGCTCCAGCACTGCTAGAAATGTACACATTGGTTTTGCTGGCCAAGTTCTTTCCCACTGAGCCTGAAACACAAACGGAAGAATGACTATTCATTCAAGAATATTCCAGAAATACATCTGGCCAACCAAACATCCTGAGTAACAGCTAGTCATTAGGATAATATCTTAAAGCCATGAGGAGCGGTCACTGCTGGAGGTGTGGATGGCCACTGTATACCTGGCCATATGTAGCCAACCCACTGAAGTCCAGGGAATGGCAGGCATACTTACCGGTGGCAATGATGAGGCCAGGGGCTGACTCCTTGGACAAGATAGGCATCCTCCGAAGTTGGAGGTTGAGCAGTTGACTGAGGCGCTGGGCCAGGTGGAGGGAACAGCCCCGGGAAAGCTTCAGAAGGAAATTTCCAGATGGGATCAGCATGCAACATATGCCTAGGACTCCCCCAAACCCAAAAGTCTATCTGACAACCCCACAGCAAGACCCAGAAGAGGGTCTGGCCCAGAAGAAACCAGACTTACAACGAAGTGGTCTCCAAATCTCCCTAGACAGAGCATATCTTCTGAACCAACATAAATGTCTTCCACTGAAGAAAATAACTTAGAAGTCCTGAGACTCCCAGAAATAACAGTTACAAGCCAGTGTCAACTCAAATATAGACAAAAGGTACTCCAATGGTGGTGCCACCCCGGGTCTCAAAAATACAGAAGAGAAATTATGTGTGACTCTCCGAGTCAGTGCAGATGTGTCTGAAATACTATTCTAGAAGTTTTGTCAGAAGAAAAAGAATCAGAAAAAGTCAGAAAAGCCATGGGAGTCATGTGGAAGCCTTAAAGGCTTGTCCCACATGTATACAAAGATGCAGGATTGAGTGGCGTCAAAGCTGGTTTCCTCGCTGCATGCAGATGCCAGCAGTTCTGCAGAGCACCATAAATGCTTCAGCCTCGTTTTCCTGGCCAGAAATATGATGTCTAAAATATTTCAGACATATCAGTGATCAAAACATGAACTCTGTGTTCATGGCACAGGTAAAAATGATGACAGGGTTTGTCTAATCTACTTCTTTTTATCACAGAAAAAGATCCTGCTAGCAAACCAGTCTTGTTAGCCTCCTGGTTTGGCAAATTAAAAACAGAAGGAAAGCCGGGCGTTGTGGCGCATGCCTTTAATCCCAGCACTTGGGAGGAAGAGGCAGGCGGATCTCTGTGAGTTTGAGGCCAGCCTGGTCTACAAAGCAAGTCCAGGACAGCCAGGGCTGTTACACAGAGAAACCCTGTCTTGAAAAACAAAAAAAAAAAAAACAGAAGGAAATGAGGCAGGCTCAAAGAAACTTCTCTTGCCTACTTCCTCTTTCACTCCTGTTACTTTGCCTACAAGGAAGTCGATCCTTAGAAATGTTTCTGGATCCTTGGACCATCATGTTTTAGTCATATACATTATTATGTATTCTTTTTTCTAGCTCTTATGGTTTGGATTAAAATATTTCCCAAAGGTTCTATCCTAAAGGTTTGGTCACAAGATTTTTTTTATTTCTGGGAGATAGCAGAATCCTTAGGAGGTGGGGCCTAGTGTAAGGAAGTTGTCCTTAGATGTGTCTTTGAAGGGGACATGGAGACTTTGACCCTTCCTCTCTGGGTTTCTTTTATTCATTTTCCTGTCTGCCATGATCAAGCAAGCTTATTCTACCAGGGTGCTTGCCAGTGGACCAAAGCAGCAGAGTCAGTCAAGCTCAGCCAAGGCTACTGACACCTCTGAAACCATGGGCCAAGGACAGTCTTCCCACCTCATAAACTTGTTTTCTCTGACATTTTTAATAGTGATAGAAAGCTGACATACCACTTATAATGGTTAATGTTCATGGTTCATTTGATTGGGATCCAGAAATAAACAGAAGATATATCTCTGAGTGTGCCTGTGAGGGACCTCCCAGGGAGGCTGAAGAAGAAGGAAGGCCCACCATGACTGTAGCAGCACCAACCCATGGACTGAGGGCCCTGCCTGAATGAAAAGGGGAAAAGAAGAAAACAAAGCTACGCCCCAGCACTGAGCCTTTCCCACAACAATGGACTGTACCCTCAACCTCCCAAGTCAATTAATAAACCCACTTTTCCTGAAGTTGTTTATTATTAGCTATTTGGTCACAGCAAAAGGGAGAGAAACCCAACCAACACCTCAACTCATAATTAGGAACTCAACACTGGTTGACAACCCTACAGTTACAAGCTGACCAGTCTAAGAAATAATGATGTCACTGAGTCTGTTAACTAAGTTTGTCCCCCTCTCTCTCGATGGTGTGTCCAAAATTGCCTAGACATATCTATACCAAGATAATCCAAGCTTCTGATGTCCTCAATATTGAGGAAGGATAACTGTCTAGGTGTTCACACATGTCTGTTTATAGCCCGCCTCTTTCCAAAGTTAGATTTCATGTGCTAAATTGAGACTTGTGGCCAAAACAAAAGAAGAAATATTGGGAAGTATGTTCTAGGGCAAGACTCTCCAAAAGAATTTTCCCAAGGGGAGAAATACAGATAAGAAACACCGGGGAGACAACATGGCTTATCATGAACAAATAATTCAAAAATCTAAAACGTTAGGTGACTAAATAAATATGGTTGCACCAAAAATTAACACTAATTTCTTTTTCTTTTCTTTTCTTTTTTTTTTTTTTTTTTTTTGGTTTCCTTCTCCCCATTGCATCCCTCAGGTGAAACAGAAATAAAAGTGTGGGTGTCACAGGAGACCGGGAGCACAGCAGTCAACTCATGACATGTAGTGGGATCAAACAATGCAGTTTAAAATGCTTAGCTTTTCCACTATACTTACATACTTAAACACTGTAGGCTTAAAACAAAATTGGTGTTATCATTTTTTTATAGTAGTTCCAGACCAGAAGAAATAAGATACCATCCTGTGTCTTTTAGTAAGTCTAAACAGTGTCTGTGTGTGAGGGGGGTTATCTAAGAAAAGAGAATCAGCTTGAAACAGTTGTATACATAAAACTGGGTGGAAAAAAAAAAAACATGTTTAAATAATCCCAAGTCCTGCTAATGGGATATATGCACCTGCTAGGCATGACGCAACTTCTCAAACTTTGGAATCCTTAAGACACTATCACCCCCATTTTCTGTCCCACCCTGATTTTTCCACTGGGTTTTCATCAAATTGGCTCAGCTTCCCAAAGATGTGATATCCTCAAAAGAAATATGTTATGCCCTCATATGGAAGCTGTGAAGTAACTTGATCTCATTAGTCAAGCAATTAACATAATGTCTAACAGATGCTGTGTACCATGGTGCTTCCTTCAAAACTTTTAAATTAAGCGGGGTGTGGCAGTAAAGAACATAATCCCAGCACTCTAAGTACTTGGGAGGCTAATATAGAAAGACTGCAAGTTCGAGACCAATTAGGGCACATACCAAATTCCAGGCCAGCCTGGGCTACATAACAAAACCAAATCTGAGATACTGACCTAAAGGTGTATGTAGCTCAGAAGTCAAACACTTGTTAGACCATATGCAACCCTGGGTTCAATTTCCAATACCACAAAGATACATCTTCAATATCCCTTAGTGCCCCTCTGAGTTTACCACACCCCCTAACACACCTTGGAGTGGAGCCTAGGACCTGAAAGGGCAGATGTACATATGAAAGTTTGTTCCATGTGGTATTAGCAGCATGCTCTGCCATCTGACATCCTTCCTGATAATATTGAATATAGAAAACTACTACGGACCACAGCTCTGTGCTTTGCATCAAAAGAGCCAAACGAGATTAAGGCAGCTGTACCTCACAATTGATTTTCTCTCCATATCCTGTGAAGGCCGGGGCCTGAAGAAATTCCCAGGTTCCCCCTTTATCAAAGGTGATGACGGACCTCATGTTCTCCTCACTCATAGAGCCATTAATCAGGGTGGCGATGTAGACTCCTTGTAAGCCTTCCACACGGTGAAAGTCGGCAAATGGCTCATTCGCAAAATACCTGCCGGCCAAGAACAAGAAGCAGCCATATAGCCAGAGACTGTCATTTGCTTTGGCATTTTACATTGCGTGTGACATAATATTGAACCATCTTAAAGCACACAATACCACGGCATTAAGTACATTCACAATGCTGTTTAACGTGAGCTCTAGGACATTTTCATTATTGGCAGGCACTGTCTGCTCTGCTCTTCCGTCGGTTCCCAGGCCTTGGTAACCACAGCTCTGCTTTCCATCTCTACAGATCTGTCTCCATGGATTTGCCAAATCTGGCTGTTCTGTGTAAACTGAATGCAAAACCCTTTTATATCTTGTTACTTTCACTTATGTGCTTACAAGTAAACAAGGTAAACCTGTAGCATGAACCATACCTCGCTTCTTTATAAATAACCTGCTTTTTGAAAGAAAGAAAGAAAGAAAGAAAAAAAGAAAGAAAGAAAGAAAGAAAGAAAGAAAGAAAGAAAGAAAGAAAGAAAGAAAGAAAGAAAGA
>CAJQZJ010003694.1:1614415-1634547 GCA_907164525.1 Lophiomys imhausi | reverse complement strand
TGTGTGTGTGTGTGTGTGTGTGTGTGTGTGTGTGTGTGTGTGTGTGTAGTTGTGACAATAGAAAGAAGACTGAGAGAGCTTAAGGATTGGGGAGGGGAGAGAAGACACTTTAACTTTAAAAATAAAGAAAAAAACTGGAAAAACACTTTCAATAAGTGTTTGCAAGGTAGGTTAAGGAATCTGGGGAAATATATACATACATATATAATTTTTTTAAAACTGTTATTAGTAGGCACCACGGAAAAGATTTAACAGTACAAATGAGTATAAGATAAGGTGAAGAGTTCTGTTCCCACTGCCCTTCCTTCTTCCCATTCCACCTTCCAGGGTGGCCACCGACAGACAGACAGCCGTATGCATCTGCCCTGTCACACACAAACATCCTGATAACATAGTGACAGCATGGTTCCCTCCCCCAGCACCCTGCCTCCCTTCCCTCCTGAGCAACAGGGCCCTGACTACCGCCCACAGTAAAGACCTCCACGCTTTGTGTTCTCTTCATCATGTGCAGGCCAAGCTCTGATTAACGAGACAAAAAGAGAGGTCTCATGTTTGAGGAAGCCGCTCGAATGCACCAAATCAGATGCTGGAGGTGTGTGCCATTTTGGCCATCCTGGTTTTCCTTAGTCGTCCTAACTGAGTAAAGACTCAAAGGCCCGCGAGGGAATGTTAAGTATAGGAATAACTCCATAAGATGTTGGAATGGAAAGACACAAGTGTAACCCAGGCCTTAGTTTGTTTGCCTACGTGGGGCAGCATGGGAAAGAGACATCACGCCCATTCTGGCCGTCACTTTGATTTCTAATGTGTTATCAGCGGCCTAACGCAATTCCAAAGTGATGTGTGCAATGCAATCTTTTGCACACAAACTACATTATAATAGAGAAACTATTGAGCAACTTCTTCATGAATACTATATGTAAACCTTGCCAAACCACAATTCAACCTTTCTGCATTAATCAGACATCTTTCCATTTCAAGCTGAGGATGGGCACTGAGGTGATTCCCAGAAGCACTCTCTAATAAAACACACTACAGGGTACCCACTGCCTCTTTCACAATTTGTAGGCCACCTTCTAAGAAGATTACTAAGTTAAAAAAAAAAAGATTACCTTTTTTTTTCTGAGAGGATCTCATGTAGCGTAGGCTGGTCTTAAATACACAATATAGTTGGGGATAGTCTTCAACCTCTGGTCCTCCTGCTTGCACTTCCTAAGTGCTGGGGTTATAGGCATGAGCCACCATACTCAGCTTGTAAAACCCTCATTTTGGATTAATATCCTGAAAGGTTGTATGCATTACTAGATCCGCCAATATACATGACAACTAGGGATTATTTAAATGTGTTCATTTGGGTGAAAATTACAGAGTTTGATACTCTATGGAGAGATTTATTTTTTGAGTTTTATGCCTTCAGTTCTGATAATCAAATGATGTGGGTTTCAGCATGTATTTGAGACGCTGTCAAAGCAAAATAGTAATGAGCTATTATTACTAAGGAGGAACTAGGAAATGGCATATTCTTAACCACAAAGGCCAAAGGTTGCTGCAATGAGCTCTTCTACTTTAAGTCTCATAGTGGTTCAACTAGAGAAGACTGGCGGACAGCAGGACACCTCTCAAGGTATGTAGTGACATGGGGACAATGTCTAAGAAGCACCTGAACTTCAGCTGCAGTAGTCAATGTTGCATTCTCCTCTGCAACAGTGGCAAAGCTTCATCAAATCGTCACTAAGTTTCCTTGCAGGGAGCATCAGTCATAAAACACAGAAACCCAATGCAGGGGCCCAGATCTCTCTTTCTACCTAATGATTAATTTTGTCAACTTGATTGCACTAAGAAGGCACACCCCTAGTGTGTCAGTGAGGCATTTCCAGAGAAGATAAACAAAAGGAAGGTGACCTGCTCTGAATACAAGCAGCCACTGGCCCCAAGCTGGCTAGGGACCCAAGTGGAATACAATGAGGTAAAGGAGTAATCCAGCTAGTGTAGGCTCTCTCTGTCCCAAGGCACCATGAAGTGAAGTGAGCTGTTCACCCTTCCCTTGTCACCACTGTTACACACTGAAAGCTCTGAAATTCTGAGTCAAAACAAGCCTTTCTCTTTTAAAATACTTCCCTTCCCTCTCAGGTCTCTGAGGTGGTTGAAGAACAGATAGCTAGAGTCTCATAATTAAATTTTGAGTTGTTTAGGAGTCAAGAGAGTGTTATATCTAAGAAGATACTTTTAAAATTGTGTTGCAAGTTAGTATGAATATTGAGTCAGATATAGAACTTTAAACTCATGGAGATGTTTAGATAGTAGAATGTTAAAGTCAGGTACCAAATACATATGGACTGGTCATTGGGAATGTACATTAAGCCATATAACCCTCATAACTGTGGCCTAATTACCTCTGTTGTACTGTATTGTATTTATTATTATAAGAGAAAGAGCCATTTGTTGGACTGAGAGGGGAAACTGTAGGGGGAAATAAGATATACCTTAAACTTAAAAGAAAAAAAAAAGGGAAGAGGATGGGGGGTTGAAGGTGGGAGGGTGGGACTGGAGGGGGAATAGGGAGGGGACTGCAATTGAGATGTAACTTGAAGAAATAAAAAATAAAGGAAAAAAAACGAGGATAATGCTGCAAATTAAAAAAAAAAAAAATACTTCCCTTCAGTATTTTGTCCCAGCAGCAACACTAATCTGAAAGGCACATCCCAGCTCCTCAGGGGCCTGGAGTAAGAGAATCACTTGAGCCTAAGAGTTAGAGACCAACCTGGGTAACATAGCAAGACCTCATCTAAGAAAAATTAGCCATAAATAAAACTTAGATAAACTATGACTAGCTGGCTAGCTTTCATGGTATCAGAAGGAACTATACAGGCGGCTAAGGAGGAAAAGTCATCAACAGTCCCATGCAGCTGTGAACTCTGTGAGCCACAAAATTATCAACATGGCAAGAAATGCCCATAGGTGAAATAGTGGAGTGAATGTTATGGGAGCAACCTAATGGCTCTCTGTTTAGATTTAAGATGCCTGTATCATATGGGAAATACTTGCCTGATACTCACTGTAAACCTGACCCAGAACTCAAAGCTGGGGAGCTCATAGGCCACAGGGGCAAACCGACTGCTATTATTTTGCTGAATGGACATAATATTAAACTGTTCTCCAAATAGGTATCTCTAGACCCGTAGATGAGTGCAACTCTCAGTCTTCATCAGAGAAGTTTCTTTGTACAGTGGGTGGTGGTTAACACGGAAACTCCCAACTGGTCAAAGGGCAGAGAAGTGTCAGGCATACCACACCCATCCTTCCCAAGGTTCAGGGAACACTGCAGAAGAGGGGCAGGAAGATTCTTAGAGCCAGGAGTCAGGGAGGACCTGGGAAAAACAATGTCTCCTGGACATAACAGGACCAAAGATTCCATGAGCTCACACAGTCATGACTGAGTGCACAAGACCCGCGCAACATCAGGCCAGTCGGCATTCCAGTGTGAGGTGGAGGGGCCTATAGCAGAGGAGCTGTTTCTGTGGGTGCCTTCTGGAAGAGAAAGTTGGTTTTCTCCAAGAGTGTGGTCCCTGGTAGGTCAGCCATGTTCCAGTGGATGGTCCCTCACCATGAGCAGCACAAATTGGACTCGGTAGGTTATAGATTAAAACAAAACAAACAAACACACAAAGAAAGGACATGAAGTTATAGTGAGTGTGGAGGTGTAGTGGGTGGATCC
The DNA here is from genome assembly GCA_907164525.1 of Lophiomys imhausi. Classification (NCBI taxonomy): domain Eukaryota; kingdom Metazoa; phylum Chordata; class Mammalia; order Rodentia; family Muridae; genus Lophiomys; species Lophiomys imhausi. The sequence continues at coordinate 1,630,832 of CAJQZJ010003694.1, read as the reverse complement.
AGAAGGAGTTAGGGGGAGGAGTGGGGGGAAAATATCATCAAAATACACTGTATGTGAATATATATATATATATAATTGTAAACGGATTAATAAAAATATATAATTTTTAAGAATTGAAAAAATATCCTAGGGATATAAACTAAACAATGGATAGGTAGACAGCTAATGGAGCTGGCATATGTAAGAAATGCTGAAAATGGATGAGGGCTTCTCAATATGAACTGCTCTTCTGTAAAGAATGGAAAAGGACCACAATGAAGTTTACGAAGTTAAAATGAATTGGAAACATTTCCAGAATGACAAGGTAAGGAGCTCTAAATCTTCACCAATAAAAACAAGAAAAATGCAAACACTCTCAAAACCCAACTTTTTCGGGTTTCTGAGGACTACATAAAGATTTGGCAAAATTCCACGTGGCATTTATTGAAGAACCACGGCTGGGTCTTGGCAAGCATGATGAACTTCGCTGCATTTCACACACCCTGCTCCCACCCCTCTCTATCTCGATCAACTCTGAAGTAACCTTGGAAACACACAGCCTCATAGCCATAACAGCTGAGGGGCTACTGGACAGGACAGGACAGGCCCCTTCGAAATCCAGTCAGAACATTGCCAGTACTTCATCTACCTGGTGGCTCATAGGAGGGCTGCAGGCTCGGGGCTCATTTTCCTAACACCTGGCCCTGGACACCCACAGGCACATGCAGGCACACACAACCCCCACCACACACATACACGAGAGAGAGAGAGAGAGAGAGAGAGAGAGAGAGAGAGTAAAATCAGAGAGACAGAGACAGAGTCCAATAGCAAGTGAGGTGTGCCTGAGGAACAACAGCTGACAATTGGCATTTTAAAGGCGAGACTGCCTAAGGCAGCATACACAGCTGGGGCTAACCAAAGCTTAACAAGAAAAACCCAGGAAGAAAATGGCCCTAAGAGCCATTGTTTGAAAAGCTCTGAGAGATTTCTAAGAATCTTTAAGGCTAGGCACCTATGAGCTAAGATCTGCTCCAGGAAGAACAAAACAGTCTGTCTCACCTCCAGCTAACCTGGGGGGCTCTGCTGAGGGAAGAAGTGGAGGGTGGGGGCCACTGCAGCTTGTCGGGCAGGGAACAGGAGGTTTTACTTCCAGCACAGCCCACACCAGAGTCCATTAGGAAGCACTTCAAAGCACCCAAGGAAATTCTAACAGTCATGGCTGTCTGCAACACTAAACCACAGACAATCCAATTCGGTATTATGTGCAATAAAGATCAGTCCTTACAGAAACAGTGCATGAAACTCACTGAACAAACAGCAACAATAAAGAACAGCACAGACTCCTGGGGTAGGTATCAAGAGCCACTGTATTGCAGTAACTGTGTAATTTTCAGCAACATAATCTACTGGTACCTTTCAGCTGTCAACCTGACCTAGTCTAAGAGTCATCTGAAAGCCTTGGCTCAGGGGTTGAGGATCTGCCTCAATCACAACCTGCCTGTGAACAAGTCTATGGAGAATTGACTTAACTGTTAACTGATACAGGAGTGACAAGCCCACTGTGGGCAGCGCCATTCACTGGGCCAAATAAGAAAGCTTGCTAAGCATGAGCCTGTGAGAAGTAAGCCAGCAGTGTTCCTCACCTCAAGTTCCAGTCTGGACTTCCGTCAATGACGGACTGAATCTTGGAAGTATAAGCCAAATAAACCTTTTTTGTCTCCAAAGGTGTTCTACCCAGCAACAGAAATCAGTCTGGAACACAAGATGAGTCAGGCATGGCGGCACACACCTATCACCCAGCCATTGGGAAACTGAGGCAGGAGGATTACAAGTTCACAGTGAGTCTAGGCCACATATAGAGACCCTGTCTCAGAAAAAGACTTTTTGAAAGGCAAGTCGTCACTCAGGCAGATGACTTGTCTGGCCTGTAGGAAGCCCTGGGTTCCATCCTTAGAATATGGGCCATCACTCATGCAGCCTTCGTGAGTTAGTTTTCTGATGCCATGATAAAATACCATGACCAAGGCAGGGGAAAGTGTATACGGGCTTACGGTTCCAGAAGGACAAGAATCCACCATGGCATAGAAGTGTGGCAGCAAGAGGCAGGCTTGAGCAAGCCTGCAGGAGCAGGAAGCCTAGGGTGCACACCCTCAACTTCAAGCATGAATCAGAAAGAGTGAACTGGAAGGTGCACAAAGCTTTTAATCTCAAAATCCACCCCCAGTGACTTACTCCCTCCAGCAGGCTGCACCACCCAAATAATGCTGCCACCGGAGACCAGGTTTTGAGATGCCGAGACTATGGGAGCATCAAAATCAATAAATGATTGGCAGATGTATTAGATTTCAACCACATTAAAATATCTTGTGCCAAAAAGAACATGAATAAAGGATGTGGAAAGGCAGAGTATCAGCAAATCGTATATCTTATATAAAGACTCCACATAGAATAAATGAATTCAAGAGCAAAAATGGGTGCACACTTGCCACATGCATGCAGGTGCCACACCCACAGAGGCCAGAAGAAAGTATATCCTAGATATATAAAGATGGCCCAGAGCTGGACTTACGGGTATTATGAACCTCTCTATGGGTGCTGGGAACCGAACTCCAGCTCTATGGAAGAGCACCCAACACTCTTAAGTGCTGAGCCATCTCTATATCCCCTTTCTTAAAACCCTGATGGTTCTCTTGGATGCTCAGGGGGAGAGCGCCTTTGGGTCCTGCAATCCATACTTGTAAATTCTGCTCCTGAGAAAAGCTACGGCAGGTAAGTCATACCTACTGGCCTTGGAACCCCGGCACCTGTCCACATGCAGGAGAGAGATCACGGACACCCTTCTGCCAGGAGGATCCTAGGGTAGAGAGCGGCTCAGTACAGCAATGCAAACTGTATTAATTAGATTTCATCTCACCTCCACAAATACCTGAGATAAATCACTTAAAGGAAGCAATGACTAGTTTTGGCTCACAGTTTTAGAGACCCAGTCTGCAATGGCAGGGAGATCATGGCAGAGAAGAGGGAGTCACATCATTGGAGGACAGAGAAGAGAGAGAGGGTGTCAAACCTTGCTTCTTCCTTGTTTATTCTCTCAAGCCTGTTGGTAGGATGGTGGTCCCCACTTTCAGGGTACTTTCTCCCCCAGTTAATCCTCTGTGGGCATGTTCTTCCACAGACACCCAGAAGTGTGCTTCACTATCTCCTGTACTGCTCAATGCAATCAACGTGGCAAGACTAACCATACACCCTTTCAAATTTTAAAAATATTTAAATTTTTAAATTTTGTCTGGGTTTCTTTCTTTCTTTCTTTCTTTTTTAAGCTCTGTGGGTCCAAAGCAGCATATGTTCAACTCTACTTCACATTGCCACTGTGTGTAACATCAGTGACCATCAAAACAGACATGACCCCAGGAGTAACAGAAACCCCACAGGTTCTCCTTTGTGCCTCTTGTTAAGACTGGGGTAGAGCAGACAGCTCCCACTATTGTACCTTAAACTCTTGGGCATGAGATCTATGAAGTACAGGCTGAGAGAAGGAACAACACTCATCCACCTCAGGCTCCACTCAGGCAAGAGCACAGACAAGGTGTCATCAATGTGTGTGAGGACTGAAAAACTGGAGGCCCACATTAATTCCAACTCAAAGACTTCAAACAGAAAGACCTATGGCCAATCGAGAGCCAGAGATAAGATTGCAGGCTGCAAAAGAACTCCAGGTTATCCAATTTGGGTCCCAAAGCATCAATGCTGAGGCCTGTGTTCCACCTGTGCCTCTGTTCTATGACCCTATTCATGTCCAACGCAACTGGCACAGGGTATGTTCTTGAGTTACTCTGACAGCATGTGCATGCACGTGTGCACCTGTGTACGTTCGTGAGTGTGTATGTGTGTGTGTGTGTGTGTGTGTGTGTGTGTGTGTGTGTGCGCGCGCGCGCGCGCGTGCACATGCATATGTGTATGAGAGAAAGCTAGGCAAAGCATGGGATGATCTAGGAGTCAATGCAAGCAGAAGAATAAATGGCCACAATTCAATGGTTAAAGCATTTGCGGGGGGCTCGAAAGGTGGCTCTATAAACCATCTGAAGACAGTTAAGAGTGTGAATGGCTCTTGCAGAGAACAGAGGTCCGATTCCCAGCACCCGCTCAGCACTGCCCTTAACTCCAGCTCCAGGGGATCTACCAGTTCTGGCCTGCACGGGCACCTGCACTCACAGGCACATTCCCACACACAGACATTCACAAGTGAAAAAACGTAAAACAATTTTTAAAAATAAAACATTCTGTGGGCCAGTGAGATGACTCAGGAGTAAATGTGCTTTTAGCCAAGTCTGATGACAGGACACAAATGGTGGAAGGAGAGAACTACCTCCCCCACAAGTTGTCCTCGGGCTTCCACACACATACCACCCCCCTTACGAACACATGCGCACACATACTCACACACAGACACACATGCTAAGTAAGTAAATAAATGTAATGCAAGTTGTAATAAAATAAACACATTTGCAAGGTACATAATGGGGAATGCCTATAGCTTTCGGTCACCTGTATCTTCCTCCAACCCTCCTCCCTGCTTTCCCTGCTTGCAAGTACCCTAGGATTCTATCCAGGAGGTACACCTCCTTCCGCCCTGCCTGCCACTGACTGTGGAAATGAGATCCTGGAGATAACCACTCTATCTGGCTTCAGTTCCTTAGTTAGCAGAGACAGAAGGCACTGACAACCTCCCGGGTACCAGAGGCCTTGCACAGTCAGTGAGCAAAGCTGCAAGTTCCAGGGACAAGGATCCAAGGTGCTCTTGCCAGAGCCCATTCTGTCCCTTTGAATGGGGTCACAGAGTCCTGTTAAGTAATCTGCTCCGGTTTGAAGCCTCCACTTCAGCATCTGGCTCTTGCACATCAAACCAACAGGAAGGACCTCCTGGAGGCTGAGCATTAAGTGGTTTACTGACAGCTGGAAGCTTAATTACCGCTTTGCCTTGAGTATTAACTCCCACTAGCCAATGACTGCACATACTATTAGCTATGTAAATGAAAGTATCTGAGAATCTCAAAGAGACAGTCTAAATTGAAAGGAAATCAGGCAGAGGGATTCAAAGAAAAATAGTTCCCAAGTGCCGTGGTTCCTGTCTGTATTCTTTTCTTTGAGATTACAAAGAAATTTGTTTTTAGAAGATAGCTCAGTGGGTAAAACATTTGCTGAGCAAGCATGAGACCCTGAGTTTAAGGCCCAGTATCCATTGTGGGCTGAGGAATCAGACACAACAGCTCTGGTTTCCTGGAGCTCACTGGCCTGCAAGCCTAGCTAAGTTGGTAACGCTGGCCTGTCTCAAAACATAAGGTGGAGAGAGAGAATAACACCTGAGGTCAACCTTTGCACACACACACACACACACACACACACACACACACACACACACATGCATCTCTACACACCCACACTAACACAGACATACAACTACATACACCGAAGATGAAATCTGTCTTTGTCTGGGATGCTTGGCTACCGAGAGACAAGCAGATTCCTAGATCTTCTGATACTTTAATTGGCTGCTCTAAACTTCTCCACTCTTATCTTGAACCTTCTGTGCCCTTCAGGCATGTTCACTGACAACAAGGGCCCTTCAGCCAAGCTAACCCAATTACACCATCCAGCTGATGTCATGCAAACTCACCCAGGTGGACACTAGACCCAGCAAAGGAACTGTTGGGGCGCCTTACTCCTGAGCATCTTCAAACTTACCACCATCTTTGTTGCAAACATGTACTTGTCCCGAAGCTGAAAGTCCCTCACTTCCTCCAGAATCACTTCCTGGTTTTCCCGGGACTGGAAGAAGTCTGTACTGCGGAACACTGTGGAAAACCCAAAGGGTTCGTGTCGCTCGATGTAGATAGTGTTTGGCTGGTCATAGGGGTCGATTCCCCTGGAAGGAAGAAGCAACTGTTACCATTTCCTATTTAATCACCTGAGGCACGGACATTTCGCTGTGTGGACAACTGCCCAGGATCTAATGCCCCATGATGCCAGCTACAAATGGCACTCTGCCTCAAGCATATGCCTTTGGTTGTATGTTAGCTAGGGACAGAGTTGGAGAACTGCCACTTGTGAAGTGTTTTTCGCGGCTATGGCTGTTTCCAAAGCATCCTGGGACTAGCCCAAGGCAGCCGCTAGCCCTACTTTCAAAGAGAAGAAAAAAACAAAAGGTGGGGTAGTTCCAAATAAATAAGCAATAGGCTGCTGGAGGCAGCAGGCAAGTTCCTGGCACCAATCTCAGAACCTCGGGGTTGAGAGGCATTTTCCTCAGGTGCCACATACTCAAAAGTACAGCAGCGAGGCAGGGTCCTCTGAACCAAGTGGGCTGTCCCTCAGATCTTCCCTGCCTGTGGGCTGCAGACATCACTAACGCATGCCATCTGGAGTCATCTTGCAGGTACATTTCATCTCCCATGAGGCTTTGCCAGCACGGTGGGTGTCCTTCAGAGAGGGTAAGCACACTCCTCCCTCTAGGCTTCTGTGAGCGCCTATCTGTAGAGGTGCCCTCTGTACAAACTCTATCCTCCCACCTAAACCCTACTCTCCTCTGAGATCAAGTTCAAGTCACTGCCCTTAAGCTTTCCCCAGGTGTTCCTCTTTCCCTTCCCAGTGTTAGCCACAGGTCTCTGCAACGCTCATTATCGAAGTTCTTACAGGAGTTTTGGTATGAAAGTAGCGAGGCTGGGTGAACTCTGGACTCAGTCTCATGGCACTGCCGTGGAACCCCTTATCCAGTATACCACTTGTTTCTATTCAACCTTCTTGGGTATGCCACATCAGCCTAGGGAGGCTGGGATAACAGGGTCCGTGGCTGAAGAGATGCTCACTGCATTGGATGCATGGGCTACCACTACAGCTACTAGCCTCAACTGCAACTTCAGGGTAAGGTACACTGGAGAAGGTCTGAGCTACTACCCTCAAAAAAAAAAAAAAAAAAAAAAAAAAGCAGCACTCAGAAGCTGGGAAGAACACTGATGTGCCCAGGGTTCCTGACACTCACAAAACACACCAAGGCTGAGGAACCAGCAAATGGAAAATTCACTGGAAAGTCAAGAAGAGAACTCCACAGCAGCCATGCAGAGATGACTCAGGCATTGAACCAAGGGCATCATTTACACGGCTGCCTCCACACTCTTCCACATGCCCTTGTGGCACTTGGCATAATGGAGGTGAGGGTCATTTCCAGTTCCTCCTGGGATGGGCTGTCAAGGCCATGCTCTTCAAAGAAAGCAGATTCTTTTAAAAGGAGGAAGTAGAACTGGGGAGATGGTACAGTCATGAAGGCAGCTGTTGTACAGGCATGAGAACCTGAAGCTCCAGTCACCTTGTGAAAAGCAGGGCATGGTGTTTTACAATCCCAGTGCTGGGAAGGTGAATAAGGAGTTCTAGCTAGTGAGTTCCAAGTTCAATGAAAGGCCCTATCTCAAAAACATAAGATAGAGACTGAGGGGCTGGAGAGATGGCTCAGTGGTTAAGAGCACTGGCTGCTCTTCCAGAGGTCATGAGTTCAATTCCCAGAAACCACATGGTGGCTCACAACCATCCATAATGAAATCTGGTGCCCTCTTCTGGCCTGCAGATATACCTGCAGACAGAACACTGTATACATAATAAATAAATCTTTAAAAAAAAAAAAAAAAAGATAGAGACTGAGGAAGATACCCAATGTTAACCTATGGCCTACAGGGTGGGGGGGGGCACGCATGAACGCACATAAAGAAGAAGACAAGAAGTAAAAGGCATGAGTCTCATTTCACACTGAGGAAGACTTGATGTCAGCTCTACAATCTGGACTCTGAGAAGAGTGATGGAGAAGCCAAACAGCCTGGGCCTGGTGTGGGAGAAATCCATTCTTCCCGATCAGATGCTCGTGCGGGGGTGGCTAGTGACATGTTCCCTTCTCCACAATTAGCAGTACTGATTAAAGTACTTCCTCTAGCCTAGAGGATATGCAAATGAAAAAGGAGGCTGCTGGGTATTTTTAAAAGCCAGAGAGGAAGAAACCCTTCTTGACATATTTTGAGATGAGCTCATTTCTATTATCCCTTTCTCTAGCCAAAAGAGGAAGCTGAGGTCTAGAGACAGAACGCCTCATGCCTCTCATCCCAACCCTTTTCCTTCATCCATATTTGGACCTCCTAATTCTGGGACTGGATCCACCTACAGGCTCCTATACTTTGGCATCTCCTCATCTTCCAGCTTCTCTCCAGATCTTAGATAATCCTTCTTCTATCTTCCATGGGGAAAATGGATCCATTGGCTATTTCTAAGCATGGTCACCCACTGGGCCCCATCTACCTCACCCACAGCCCCACAGGGAAGCTGCTTGGTATACCCTTGAATGGGTTCCCTGCCCGGCCTTGCCAGTCTCTAGCACTGGACATGTATTTACTAGCTTTCTCCACCCTGGTCCCTTACTCCCCTGCCTATGCTCCCAGGTTAACAAACACGGTGGGTGTCTGAAAGATCAGCTTGCACTCTTACTCGCATTGCAAGAAATTCAGGGAGAAATCCCCAAGACACCTGAAATACCCATTCAAGACCTCCAAAGATCTGAGATAAAGAGGAACAATCCCTCCAACACACCTGGGTACTTACAGAAGTTACAGAACAAGGTCCGAAGCAAATATTCCTGCATTTAGTAGTCCTGCTGGCTCTCCCTCTCATAAGCTGCTCATTAAACTGATAAAAGACCAATTTGGGGCCTGGAGCGATGGCTCGGTGGTTAAGAGTGCTGGCTGCTCTTGCAGAGGACCAGGGTCCCGTTCCCAGCACATACATGTTGGCTTACACATGTGTAACTCCAGTGATCTAATGGCCTCTTCTGATTCTGTAGGCACCAGGCACATGTGTGATGTATAAATATATGTGCAGGTAAAACACTCATAAATCTATTTTTTTAAATCAATTTATCCTCATAAGGCAAAGATAAGTTAGGATGATATTTTGGGATGGAGGCAGTACTTATATAACAGTATGGTTATAATTTTCCTAAAGCATTCACAACCTTTGCCCTTTCTGATCCTTCTAAAGGATCAGAAAAGCTGGCTGCTAAGAAAAGGAAGTCTATAAGACTTAGATGTTTCCCTGTAGGTCCCCTCCCCCAACTCCTCCTTCTTCAGCATCTTTCGTTGCTAAGGAAGTAATCTTAACTTGAAAACATTAAGTTGAAACAAGCATCCAAAATAAACACAGGCAGTATCTACGTCCTATTGGTCCATTATACTTAATGTAGACTAAAGTTAAACATAAAACTGAGAAGACAAATAATAATTGACAAACAGAAACATATGTACAACCTCTCTTGCATCATGTTTAATGGACCTAATTTCAACTATATAAAGAGTTCCCAGAAATCAACAAGAAGGCTAACAATCAGAACAAAGGGCAAGGGGCGTGAGCAGACATGCACCAAAAGAATAACATTTTATTTTGATTGATTGATTGATTTATTATCTATTTATCAAGACAGGGTTTCTCTGTGTAGCCATAGCTGTCCTGGAACTTGCTAAGTAGAGCATTTTTGAAAAATCACACTTGATTAGGAGTTCAGGTCATTGCAAAATATATGGAGCGCTCAAGGCTATCCAGCATTACATGAGGATTATCATTAGGGGGGAAATTTTTCTTAAGCAGAGAAAAGATATTCAAACTCATTCATAATGAGAAAATGCAAATTAAAGCTAAATGAGACATTGTGCCCTTCGCTGTAGAAAAAGACACTGTTCTATGCTACTGAGATGAAAGTAAATTTGACAATGTCCATGGAAAATTTGGCAATGTCTACCCAAGTTACAGTTTCCCTGGAGATTCGGCAGTGCGCAAGACTAACAAAGTCTCTTCCCTGCAGTGAATGCTTTCATCTTATTGAAGACAAACAGCTAATATGTCCAACAATTGAATACTAGAAGGTAATGAAGGATTACACACAAAAAGTTCGGCATATAGCTGAACTGAACAGTAACATTTGTAATTCTAACTAGAATCTTTAGAAAGTTCCCCACTGAAAATTTGCTATTACTTAAAGGACAATAGAGGTGCTGGGAGAATGCGGAGAAAAGGGGGATCTGTGTGTGGCACAGTGTGTGAACCAAGACGGGGGAGGATCCTGAAGAAATTAAAAACAGAACTACCCTATGACTGAGTAGTCTCTTTTCTGGATATAAACCCCAAAGGAAACAAAATCACTGCCTCTGAGATCTATGCTCCCATGTTTACTGCAGCACGATTCACAAGAGCTGAGCTACCTGAGCATCCATCGGCAGAAAAATGCAAATGCATAAAGAGGCTGTAGTATGTAGATACAATGGAATATTAGTCAACCTTTAAAAGGAAGCTATTGCATGACAACATGGAGAGACATAGAAGATAATATGCTCAGTCAAATGCGCCAGACACACACAAAAGCATATGTTCTCACTTCCATTTAAAATTTTTAAAATTCAAATGGAGGTGAGGATAGGAGAAGAAAGCTAAAGGAAGTAAAAATAGAAGGCATGGGGCCTAAAGAAGCCTGGGGAGCTAATATGCAGCAAATTGGACTTCATAACTGTAGCTTGTGTTTGTGATCTGTGCTAAATAAAGAGATCGCAGCTGCTCTTGTCTCAGACACACAAGGATAACCGTGTGTGATGGTATGTATAATCTGCTTCACTTTACAAACTGTATCTCTCCCACAACAACATATTATATATGCTAATAAAATTTAAGTAAAAAAGTGAGATCTGATGGGCAAGTCCCAAGGACTAATAAACTAAGAGGGAAGGCAGTAGGGCAAGCTGGTAAAGAACATTCTAGCCAGAGGAAAGAGCAAGCGCAAAGTCCCTGAGCCCTGCTGTCTGTACACACCTCATTGAAGTAAACGATGGTGCATGCAAAGGTTCAGAGGAAGGCTGGGGGGATGGCGCAGTGGGTGAAGTGCTTGCTATACAAGACCGAGGCCTGAGTTCAGCACCCATGTAAGTGATGGGCTCCTGTCTATTCTACTAGTGTGAAGGGGGGTGGGGAGACGTAGATCCCAGAGACCAAATGGCCAGCCAGTCTAGTCAAATTAACGAGCACCCCGTTCATTGAGAGACCTGTCTTAAAAATACAGGGAAAGTGAAGAAAACAGCCTCACCTGAACATATAACTGTACATGCTTGTGCAAAGAGACATGTGAACATATACAATGCCATATATGCACAAAGGTTCAAAAGAGAACAGATATGATCCGACCTGGTTCAAAAGGATTGCCCTACTTGTGTTCCAAGGATGGACTGCTAGAGGACAAGAGTGACCCCAGACAGACAGCTGAGCAACAGCAGCAGCTTCAGGCCAAGCTATAGCCCAGAAGGCAATTCTAGGTATGCAGAGAAGGTCGTTTAGGGGGTAGGGAGGTGGCTCAGTAGATAAAGTACTTGCCATGTAAACATAAGGACAGGAGTTCACACCCCCAGCACAGGAGTTAAGAAAACAAAACAGGAAGGTGTGGAGGCCAATTTATCATCCTAGCACTTTGGGGGTGGAGAGGATCCCTGGGACAAGATTGCTGGTTAGACTAACCAGCAGTGGTGAGCTCTGGATTCTAGAGAGACCCTCTCTCAATAAATAGGGTGAAGAGTAACAGAGGAAGCCATGGATGACAACTTCAAGTCTTTCACATGTACATACACCCAGACAAACAACATGTGCCCACATACATGAACACAACACACACACACACATATACAGGTCATTGAGTCCACAAGATATCCAGATGGACAAATGTGGATTTGTGTGAAGCAAAAAACAAATATGGATCAATGATCACAATGTCTTCCTTCCTTCTTTCATTTTTTTTTATTTTTTGTTTTTTTTTTTTTTTTTTTTTTAAGACAAGGTCGTACTATGTAGCCCTGACTGTCCTGTAACTGGCTATGTAGACCAGACAGGATGACCTCAAGCACTCAGAGATCTGCCTTCCTCTGCCTCCTGAGTCCTGGGATCAAAGGTGTGCGCCACCACACCCAACCACAATGTCTTTAAACAGATCCTAGACACCACTAGATGAAGTGACAAAGACCCCTGCAAATTGGGCAATAAAGAGTCAATTTGGGAGACATCAGCTTGTAGTATTTCTGTTACTCCTGAGAACAAAAGGACCAAATAAGATAAACCCGCTCACCCTACAACCCAATCCCAAGAATCTGTCCCCACTCACTGCACACTTGCAAACACCCGTGTCCAAGAGCATACGCTCCACTGAGGTCACAGGACAAGGTGCCATGCAGGGTACTTAGGTAGGCACAGGTGTCCATTTCACTTCCCTCAAAACTTTCATTCTCCCCCTCCCCACAGTGCTCTCAGAATTCAATCTGAATTCCTTCCTCAAACACTGTAAACTCTTTAATTCTGTTTTCCGTTTGTGTGAGTATGTGTGTGTACACACGCATGCACATATGTGCGTTCATATGCAGACCACCGTGCAAGCACTGTATGGAGCTCAGGGGACAACTTATGGGAGTTGGTTTTCTTCTTCCACCTGTGGCTTCTGGGAATTGAACTCGGGTCAGTCGGCTTGGTGGCAAGCGCCTTTACCTCCTAAGTCATATTGCTGTTGCTCAATAATGCGGATTCTTATGCAATTCCTCTTCACAAACTTCAAACAATACACTGTCCATACATAAAATTCAGTACTCCCCACCCAAGTACCACAACAGTGCACAGTTGCTTCTGTCCGTCCAGCTACAGCTGTGAAGCCCTGTCCTCCACAACTATCTATCTACAGCACGTTATTTCCTTGCCATGCCCAGCCTGGGTTGAGGGAAACCAGAGCTGTCTGGTATTTCCATGTTTCCTCCAAAATCTGTGGCATGTATACAAAATGTCTTTTCTGACTTCCTTAGCTATATTCTCCTCCATAACCATATCCATAAATTTTGTTTAGCCAGCATTGGAAGAAGAAAAAAAAAAGGATATACCAAAGTCCGGATTTTTATACATAAGAAAATTCCACTTGTAATATAATTCCCTGAACACAGAAATGTTTAGGGGCTTTAGGACATGCAAGAGCCTCAAGGTTCGCCCAGGTCCTCTAACCAACTGAAAAATACCCCCTTTCTCACCCCCACCTGGTGAGTTTGTTCAGTGGGCAATTCTACTTCTCAGGTCAGAAGAGTATATTTCTTGAGCCAAGTGCATCACATTTCACATGAAAGCAATGGATCTATCCACTGCCATTGTTACAGTTTAAGTCTGCATATTCTGAACACTTGTTCCCAGCTGGAAGCTGCTGAACCTATAGGAGGTAGGGTCTGGCTGGCCCTACCTGGTCTTTGAAAGTCATAGCCCCCTTCCTCATTCTGCCTCCTGGTCTGCTATGATGTGAACAGCCTCCCGTAGGCTCTCCCACTGCCATGAGCCGGCCAGCCATCGTTCCACAGCATGATACACCAGCAGCCTGTGACACCAGGAACTAAAATAATCTTCCCGTTCCTGTCAGGTATTTTGGTCCCAGTCATGTCAATCAACTAATCCAAGCTGAAGGAGCTAGGAGACAGGAGGCCTTCTTCATATCCCAATATTTGCCATGGGGCACAACTTACCAAGAGAAGGACTTCACGTGTTCCTGAATCATGATCCAGGTCTGGCCAAAATCATCTGACTTCCATAGCTGCAGGGACCAAAATGACAGGAAGCAGCTATGACATAAGAAGAGATGTGTGGGCCACCATATGACGGCGGCCCCCAGCACCAACTGAAACCCTGCCCTCCACAAGGGACTGTCAGGACAGGCACTCAGGCACACCATAGCAAACAGGAAGTGAAGGAAAGGCAGCTCTGTTCTCTAAAGCAGCCAAAAGGGAAAATGAGGGCGTCTCATATAGGTTGTCTCACCACCTGAGTGAGGAGATGTCAGAACAGGGATTTGCCTAGCATGTGCAAGGCCCAGGGCTCCTTCCCTAGCATTGAAAAAACAAAGTAAAAATGAGGAAACAATGCAATTGCCTAGTGAGGGATAAAGTGATATGCAGAACAATCACACAACAGTGTACGAGCCTCCTTGCAAAGGGAAGGCCATCCTGGCACAAACTGGAGTCCGGGACACTGAAAACACTATGCAAACTGTGTGATTCCACTTACATGAGGGACCAAGGGGAGCAGAGATCAGAGACTGAAAGCACAATGGTGGCCAGCAGGGGCTGGGAGAGGGAGACACAGGGAGTCCAGGTTTAACACAGACAGGATTTCAGTTCTACAAGATGGAGAGATAGTTCTGGAGCTGGCTGGAGTTCAGTGGTGGTTGTATTGTGCAATATAAATGTAACCGATATCCATCAACTGAACACACAAAAAGTTAAAATGGTGAAATGTTCTAAAAAATAAAAACACACTAAAAAGAAAATCAAAATACAATCTGTAGACCATGGGAACAGCTTGGTGGTAGCAGAATACTCCTCTGCCATGTAAGAAGCGCTGTGTCTGATGCCCAGCATCAAATAAGTAAATATGCCTTGGTCATTTCAACGGACTGCAGAGGGCACTGGCTGAGCCCAGAGTACAAGGATCACCTGCAGGCATGACCTTGGCCCGTGAGTAATTAACCAACTCATCTTTACCAAATCCCCACAACTTGTAGACACCAGAGGCTTCCATGGTTCATGACAGAAAAGATTAAGAAGCCTGAGACCAAAGCTAACAAGAGTCTACCTCTACTGGTAAGCTGACCCTGCCACTAACCTTAGGTTACTCCCTGAGGCTTGAAACAGTAAACAGATCTGTGTTTTCGTTAAACAACCACACAGCAAAAGAATTGTTCCAAGGCTCTTTTGAGCAAAAGTGTTCAAGCCTCCCCAGCCAGAACTTACACAGGACCTGCAGAGGGCACAGGTTTATGCCATACTAGTCTTCACAGCTTGACACATTTGGGCCTTGAGACAGAAATCCTACACAGGCTCTCCCTCACCTATTAATTTCCTTCAAACTTGGTTCAAAATGGGAAGTACACATCACTCCCTTTATAAATAACTCACGAGCATGCGCAAACACAGAGGAAGACTATTAACATTTATGATAACTCCAAAAAGATGCAAGAGCACCACTATGCTTGAGGTGGGGACAAGATAAAGATGACTGGTGGCACTTTTGCCTAGCAGGTACAAGGGCCTGGGTTCAATCCCAGATTGTCAAAAGTCAAACAAAATCAAAGGGGTGTAGAATAGAGAAGTCAAGCAGAAGTATACCAGCAAGTCACAGAAGGCTCAGGCTCCAGACCACTGAGATGACTCTCTCGAATGAAATCTCAGGGCCACACTCACAAAGATGGATGTACACCAAGAAAAGCCTAGTGTTGAAGTCACAGGACCTGCCAAGAGTTGGGTGCTGAGTTCTGGCAGGGTCACAGAGAGAGGGTGCCAAGAGGAGTATACTTTTCCTTAGCTGCGGTATGTGAAATAGTAGCTACAAAGGCTAAGCCCGAGGGGAGAGGAGGAAGAGAGAGGAGGTGAGGTCATGAGGACACACAACCACTCAAGCAGAGCAGAAAATTCCAAAAGAAACACACACACACACACACAATTACTTATATCTGTGCCCCAGAAGGCTCTTTCTTACCTGCTTGTTGGGGTGAGACCTGTCAAAGCCCAAGAGGAGGTTGGAGGCCTTACTATGGAGGAGGAGGTCAGCTGCCCGGAATGGGATGGAGAAGCCGTGGATAGTGCTGCAGAAGTCAAATGTGATCCAGAGGTACTGGGCATAAGCATCTACAAAGATGTACTGCAAGAGAGAATGACAATCTCAGAGCAGCGTCTGGCCAGAGCCACCTGACAGGTCCCTAAACCATGTGCAAGGGGCCCTTCGTCAGGGGGAATGGCACTGACAGAGTTTCATCTTTTCTCTACATCTCCTGGCAACCAAAAAACGCTGAGTGAATCGAACCAGGCTCAGTTAGGACAGGGGTACAGGGTGGGGAGACAGCTCCGTTGGAAGGTTCCTGCCTTGCACACACTAGGACCTATCTTTTAAAAAGAAAATATGGGCAGTGCCTGAGAACCAACATCAGAGGCTGTTCTCTGGCTCTCATGTAACACACACAAAGAAAGGAGTACAGAGACAGGCCAGGTAAGACCACAAAGGCAGCTTGTTTAACCAGATCATGAGGCTGGCAAACCTTTCTGGTGTTTGTTTATTCCTTCCAACTGACTTGGCCATTCTTGCTCTCTGGCAGGCCACTCGATCACAGTCAGAAGATGGCTACTGGCAGCCAGGACAGAGATATCCTGCCCTTCAGACTAGCTGAACTCAGAAGGGGTTGCCTTCACTCCATACATGCTCCAAGTAGCCACAGGTTCATGCCTTTCCAGGAAAACCATTAAAATCTCTACATCTAAGATAAGCTGCTCCTCCTCCTCCTCCTCCTCCTCCTCCTCCTCCTCCTCCTCCTCCT
>CAJQZJ010003694.1:1591640-1614405 GCA_907164525.1 Lophiomys imhausi | reverse complement strand
CTCCTCCTCCTCCTCCTCCTCCTCCTCCTCCTCCTCCTCCTCCTCCTCCTCCTCCTCGTCTTTCTCCTCCTCGCTATTATGCCACATGACTTCCTAACCCCCAGGAACCAACTCTGCTGTCTGGCACACTCTTGAGACACAGCTAAAAGTGGCCGTGGGAAGCAGGGCTGTGCCCTGTTTTACTTCTTAATAGGTCACTGACTCTAAACAAGTTCTACTGGGATGGCAGCAGCTGCCACCTCAAGGCTTCCTGAGGACCAGACAGAGGTAGTACAATTTTACATGCGAATGCTGTAGACACCATCAGCCACATGCTAGGTGTGCTGCCATAACAAGCCGGAGTCCTTTGCTAGGCGGCAGCAGTCTCTTGTGAGAGGCAGGCACACCCACAGCTAGTCACACATGAA
This sequence comes from Lophiomys imhausi, assembly GCA_907164525.1. Classification (NCBI taxonomy): domain Eukaryota; kingdom Metazoa; phylum Chordata; class Mammalia; order Rodentia; family Muridae; genus Lophiomys; species Lophiomys imhausi. The sequence continues at coordinate 1,613,998 of CAJQZJ010003694.1, read as the reverse complement.
GGAGAAATGGGCAGTGACACAAGCGGACCACTGTGAGAACCTGTGCCGTCCAAGGCATCAGAGGTTACTCCACACAAGAAGTGCTCATTGAAGGATGGATATATCGGTCTGCTTCCTGTTGCTGTGGTAAAACACCGACCAAAACCAACTTAGGGAGGACAGGAGTTATGTGGCTTACACAACCCAATCATAGCGCATCGCTGAGGAAAGTCTGGTTTGACATCCAAGCAGGAACAGAGGTAGGAAGCATAGAAGCAAGCTGCTATCTGCCTTGTTCCCCACGGCTTGTTCAGCTTGCTTTCTTATACAACCCAGGACCACCTGCCTAGGAGTGGCACCACGCACAGTGTGCCAGGCCCTCCCTATCAATTTATTAATAAAAAAAAGCACCCCATAACTTCTCAGTTGAGTCTCACTCTTCCCATACAACTCTAGTTTGTGCCAAGTTTATAAAAACTCACCAGCATAGAAGGCATAGCTTCTACAAGGAATGAACATTCCAGGTCTTGGGGAATGTGACTTTGGGAACAAAGTAGAGGGTTAGGGACTAACCACATCACATATTATACAGATTTGATGACAGGCTCAGAGGCCTAAGAAAAAAATTAGGGAACAAGCCTGGGAAGCTCAGATGAGGTGGGAGCCTGGGGGGTGGCTGTGGCAGTCATTCTCCCAGAAGAACAAGAGTGGTCCAGAGGACCAGACAATGAAGCAGACTTAGAGCAACAGGCACCTAGCACCACTCACGACCAATCCTTCACATTTTAGAAGGCAGCCCGTTCAAGGGAATCAGTCCAAGGACATTTCCCTACATGGCAGATGAGCTTCCAGTACCACACCTCATCAGCCTGTACACAAGAAGCTGCCTTGCACTGGTTCCCACCTGGCGTTCTGCTGTCCCTCCTTCCTTCTACTTTGCCTGCCCCTCCGGTACTCCTTCCCTTGCACTTCCTCCCAAGCATCTAATGTAAGTCTCCCACTCTGCAGAAGCCTAATTAAATCTAAGGAAAAGGTAGTAAATGTTTTGAAACCAAGAGCCACTCTACGCAAACTCGATGCAATAAAAACAATTACGATCCTAGCAAGAGCATCGTAATTTTCGCCATGGATGTCTTCCCTAGAAACAGCCTGCCTTCCTGCTCTCAACTCATCTCGGCTCCTTGGGAAAGTAGTGCTATCAATTAGAGAAGATTGCTCCAGAAATTTGTTTCAGGCCGTCCTACAGTATCACATTTGTGAATCTAAAATAACCATACAACTAGCCGCTGATTACGATAAGCTGTTTTTGTTGTTGTTTGGTTTGGCTGTTTTTTATGAATACTTGCTCCATGCTAGGCAGGGAACTAGAAGTTTTCCAGGCTGTGACTTGTCGAGGCTGTTCCTCATTCACTCCAACTCAATGTTTTGGGTCATCCTTTCACAGCCCCTTTTAATATTGAGGACACTGAAGCTTGTGGCAGTTAAAAGCCTGAGATGTTGCAGGAGCACCGTCCTACCCAGCTGATGCAGACCCCAATTTTAACAGCGTCAGTCCTTAGTGCTCTCTGAACCAGGGGCAGCCTTTCTTGATTTCAAGGTACTTCACTGTGAGATTTAACTCACATACATGCTCCCTCTCCTCAAATGTTCCTCAGTTTCCCCTGGAAGCTCGTCTTCCTTCGCCTTCTGCAATACCCCTCTGAAGCAGGAACGCTCCTCCCATAACAATTCTGGACTTTGATTCTTTGCACAGTCCTCATGTCCAGCTCCAGCTCCCCGCTTGGAGGCTTAGAAGCAGGCCACAATCATCATCCACAGCATCTCTCACACTTTTATGCTATGTCATATGTCACACACATGGTAGGAAAGAGCAGAATGCCCTACCTTGCTCTTAAGTCTCTAAATGCCTGGCCATTGTGGTCCCTGATGGGCCAACAGACCTGACCTACTAGCTGCTTCCTAATTGAGATCTCAGGAGCATCTCTGCCTGCTAATCACTTGACATCCCAGAGGTACTTCTGGGAAGATAAAGTAAGCATATGGATAGTTTTATGTCAACTTGTCACAAGCTCGAGTCATCAGAGAGGAGGGAGTCTCAATTGTGAAAATGCCTCCATAAGATCAGGATGTAGCAAGCCTGTAGGGAATTTTCTTAATTAGTGATGGATGGGGGAAGGCCCAGCCCATTGTGGGTGGTGCCATCCCTGGGCTGGTGGTCCTGGGTTCTCTAAGAAGACATGCTGAGCAAGCCATGGGGAGCAAGTCAGTAAGCAGCACCCCTCCATGAGTTCTGAATCAACTCCTGCCTCCAGGTTCCTTCCCTGCTTGACTTCCTGCCCTCACTGCTTTTGATAATGAACTGTTATATGGAACTGTGAGTAAGATGAACCCTTTCCTCCACAAGTTGCTTTGGTCATGGTGTTTCATCACAGTCATACAAGCCCTAAGATAATAAGTTACAGAATTAATGTACACAATGGATTTTCTCCAGCTTTTATGTAGGAGATCAGGTATGATGATGAATGGGAAACACAGAGCAGGCAAACAGAGAAAGAAGAGGAACAAACTGTTTACTATTTCCCTAGGCCTCCCCCCAGCCTGGAAAAAGACAGGATTCATTTGTACTCCTGCAAGGTTAGACTGTAAAGCCAAACTGTGCTTCGGTGGCCCTTGTCAAAGAACCCAGACACAGAAATCCACTGCCTGCATGACTGTGGGTGCCTCCAAGGCTAGTAGGGCTTCCAGATGGCCAGAACTACCCATGAGACTGGAGGGCAGCATGTGGGACCAAGAAGCAGGCAGCGGAATATACGCTTGTGTCTCCATAGCAAGGCAAGGCCACAGACTGGAGCAGGATGCCTCTTCATATCCTCCTTCCTGATCCACAGCACATCCATGTGGCCCATCTTGCCATCCACACCTTCCACAGCTGTTGCTGACATCAGCCTGAGACACTGACAGCCCCACTGGGCATCTTTACCCAGGTGATGAGCCTGGGCCCAGCACTGTACTCTTGACAGCAAGGCACTCAGCGTTGTGTGGCTTTTTCTCAGGAAGTGGTAAGTCTGGTGGGGCAATATTTGCCTTCCAGGGGACAAAGATAAAAGTAGCAAGCACCACCAGCATATTAAATGTCATCACTTCCTTCCGGAGATATCTGGGGAGGGTGACAACTTTGTCTGGGGAAGTAGGCATGGTACAGAAAAGGCTGTCTCCTCCTTCCCTCCCTCTGTCCTCATAGTTACAGGCCTCACCTCAAACTGTCATTATGTTCTCCAGAAAGGCAGCTGCTTTGTTTCCTGAGTCCACACAACATCTCTACCAACTCCAGAGCATGCATCACGCATGCCCAGCTCTCCAGGAGAAACCTCAGGTGCACACTATGGGCTTGAGCTATAAACACACTGCCCCAACCTCTCCATGCAACGCCTAAGTCTCTCTATTGTGATCGTTCATTCAGGAATCCCTACTTTCTCCTTGCCCCAACATAGCAGGTGCTCCACACCTTCTGCAGACCAGATGCTCCAAAAGCTGTGGTTCTCTGCCTGTTCTAACATGCCCATGGGAGCTCAAAGCACCTTTCCTGTCTTCAGCTTTGTGGTCTATGCAGCTGTGCATAAACAGAAATAGGCAGGAAAGCACAACCTGCCTACTACATCTGGGGCCTAAGCTGGAAGGGGCATGCTGACACTAAAAAGGGAGGAGTCTAGAACAGAGAAGGGGGTTTCAAGGCAAGAGTTCAGCCAGAGTCAGCTCTGAGATGGGGTGGAGATCTAGCAGTGACCATATGAATCAGGTAAGTACACCCTGGTAACACAAACAATCTAAGTGTCAATTTGCTCCTTGAGGAGCAAGGAACACAGAAGAACCAGCCAGTCCCTTAGTAAGTCAAATCCTGGATGAGCATCTCATCTCTTACAACCCCATAATAAGGTGGCCACTCCACACCTCCATGAGCCCTCCAGACCAGCCTGACTCATCATAAGGTAGGGGCAGAAGAGGAGTACTAAGGCCAGTGTAGACCAGGGCCACTTCCTCCGATTTCTCCTTGCTTTCCCCTTGGGACGTGTGACTGCCTGTTTACTCTGAGGTCACCAGGCAGGGCTGACTATTTACCCAGCAGGCACCAGTAACGACTATGCCAGTTTTTTGTTTTTGTTTTTGTTTTTTTTAATGGTCTGTACCAACTGGTAAACAGCCACTACCTGGAACATCCCAAGTGCTTCCTCCGAAAGCACTAATGGCCGGGCCCCTGTGGAGGAAGGGGGGAAGTAGGGGGAAGAGGGTGGAGAGGATGGAGAATGACAAGACACCTTCTCCACAAATCTACCAACTAAAAGGGCCTGCCAGACCTAGCTCCCTCTAGAAGAGTTAGGTTCTGATTGGTCAAGGCAACCACATGAATTGCCAAACCTTTTTAATGTAGCCCCTGCTAGGAGACCCAAGGTAATGTGAGAAACCAACACCAACGCCTTGGAAGGACAGCTTGGCCTTGGCCCAGTGGGTCCTTTCTGGACAAGCAGAACACAGCAACTCCCCTTACCTCAGGAAGCTTTTACTGCTCAGGGGATTTTTCTACCTAGGGACATTTCCTAGAGGAAGCCGTGAAGTCGCCACCCGTAGAAACACAGGGTCTAATATAAACTAGAGCTACCAAATGGCACAAAAGCCTAGTAGGCTGTCCGGTTACCTTCATGCTCTGCCAGCTCCATTTGCCTGTGGCCCAGGAGTAAGGTCAATGCATTCTCCAAATGCAACTGCCTGGAGGTACTAATCAAAGAAGTAAGGCAGCTAGGCATGCTAACTGGGGAGAGGTATGAGGTATGGGACTTTCTTTTCTATATCCATATAGGTTCCAAGAAGAGGGAAAGAAAAATTTGCACTCACGCACGCAAAGGCAGACACATGCACATAATGCCAAGAAAAGCAATAGTTCAGCAGCCACTCTCGGAGGCCCAGGATTATCACTGTGTACCTAGGAAATGCTCCAGCCACCAATGAGTCAGGCAATTTATTGGTTGGCAGATTTTCTGTGGTTGAACCTGCCCTTGTTTGTCCAGAAATCCTGCCTGACCAATTATTTGTTCTGATTATGCAAAGATCAACCATGAGAACTGTACTCTGTCACCAACAGCCAGATTAGACAGAAAACAGTAGCTGGTGACCCGTGCGCACTGCAAAGGTGGCAAAGGGCACCAGAGCCCAGTCCCCTTCACTGCAGCCATCTTCTCAGAATGCAGTGCCCTGAAGCCTGAGCCTCCTTACCCTCTTGTTGTCGGCAGGGCTGTGGTAGAATTGGGAGATTACGGCTTCGCTGTTGTTTCCCACGCCAAAGTTCAGCTTCTCTGAAATCTTATTGAACGATTTTCCATAGTCGTAAGACACATACACCTGGAACACACAGAAGGGGAGAAAGAAGAAAAGACTCAATAATGATGCTGAACAGAACACCCTCTAACTGCACCTCCACACCCTACCTTCTCCCTCCCGATCCTGAAAGAGCATGGTCCCCCAGGGGGAGTTCCTGATATCATGAACTTCTGACTAGCATCACATGACCCGCAAACTGAGAAGCAGGGGACTCCTGTGACTGTCCTCAAAGTTAGGGAGGGCCAGGACAATACAAAGCATGAGAACTCTGCAGCCACCCCTGCTCCTGGAACACAGTCCTCTCACTTCAGAGGCCCCAGGGGCAGGAGGCAAACATTGTCAGTGGAAGATCCTCCTCCTGCTGGGTGAAGTGCTCCCATCCAGATGCAGGCAGAATGCGCTCTGAGAGGAAAGGGGCTGAAAATTTGCTTTTGCATCTGTTCAAATGTCCCCAAAAGGTAATGAAGATAATCGAATTCTTCATCCCTTGGCCAGGAAGACTGCATTCCATCCCTGAAGAGAGAAACCTATCAAAGGCCTCCAGAGAGGTGAAAAGGAGAAGGTTCTGAGTGATGAAACGTGCCCAGAGGCTAAAATGCCAGCAGGCTAGGAGGAGGAGGAGGAGGTGGAGGAGGAGGAGGAGGAGGAGGAGGAGGAGGAGGAGGAGGAGGAGGAGGAGGAGGAGGCGGCTCAGTGGCAAAGCGTCTGTCTGGTATACTCGAGGCCCTCGTTCCACCCCTAGCACGAGCGTGCACACATGCACAATCAGTGTCAGAACCCACTCCTCCACTAGGGCTTTGTGACTTTATAGCATGGGAGACCATAGCCCCAGCAAGATCCTGGACCACGCCAACAGACTTGCTTTTCTACCGCTTCCTGGCTTCTGACAGACAATACAGTAACCACAGAGGCACAACATAAGAATGACCGTCATCTAAGCACTATGCACAGAGACAATGCTGATCCCATCACAGGAATGAGCTCAGGTCACCAAGCAAAGTCATTTCACAGAGATCATGGGGCTTAGAAGATTAGGGCCTTGCCTCGGTAACAACATAGGAAGTAAGACAACAAGGCAGGGGGCTGAAGAATGGTGATGGTACAGTGGTCAAGAGCACTTCCTGCTCTTCCAAAGGAACGGAATTCAGTTCCCTAGTACCCATATCAGGGAACACTCAGCTAACTACTTTTAACTCCAGCTCCAGGGATCTGATGCCCTCTTCTGGGTTCCATGAGTACCTGCACATGCATACATATATACACACAAATAAATAACAGAAGAAATCTCAAAGAAAAATACAAAAAGGAACCAGGGGAGAGGGATTCTGACACAGGCTGCCTGCCTTCAACTAGTGATCTCAAAGCCACTATTATCTCAGGTCATGAAGAGTAAAATGGAAGTTGTGGGGTACTTTTAACCTAGACTTTACTGTCTGTGAGACATGAAATATTAACATAACCAAGGGATGAAATAAAACCTGATAGATGAGTATTACAGTTATTTTTCAATTACTTAAGGGAAAAATAATTGAGGAAACATGGTAGAAAAACAGCAGACAGTTTCCAAGGAGAGACTGGCTGCACTCAACCCAGAAACTATATTGTCATCCCTGCCCATTTGATTCAACTACAAATAAGCCTTGGGGGTTTAACAGGAGCCAAGTCCAGTGCTGGGCACCAGACACAAAAGAATGGTCATCAGACACGGATGGGTCTATAAACACGTGAGTGCTTGCTTGTTAATGAGGCCGTGGGCAAACTGTAAAAGACATGAGGCTGTACTGAGAACAAAGGGGTAATTACCACTTAATCAATGTCAAGGTGAAAGGAGTCAGTGTCTCTGCCTCTAACTGGGTCATAGCAGAAGGAACTGTTTGCAGGATGGTGCAGCCATAGAGATTGCAGCCAGCTAGCAGGTTGAGAGTTCACAGATAACCTGAGTTATCTATAGAAGACCGAGTGGAACTTTCTTGCATTCTGTTTGCCAAGAATGGCCGTGCACTTCCCAGAAGGCTCAAAAGGTGTGCACTGCAAACGGCTTCTTAAATAGGAAACTAAGCAAGGCCCCTTTCAACCCCAATATCCTGTGATGTGCTAATCCACTGTGAAAGGTGCAAATGGGATCCTATGTTTACAGCAAAGCAGGACTTTTCAGTATGTAATATTCCCTCCTACACATTTGTCCTCTTCCTCTTTGTAGCTTTGGGGTATCTAGTTTATGCCCATTAGTCAACAAAGACTTATGTAATGAACGAATACAATTATAAACCAAAGAGTGAGTAAATGAACATGCCTAATCACTGTACAAAGAGAGTGAACTGAATTAATTGGTGAGTCATGGAGAAGATAGTTCTCAGTATCTGCGGTGGATTGATTCCAGAATCCCCATGGATACTAAAATCCAGTGACACTCCAGTCTCTGAGATAAAATAGTATAGAATCTATGTAGATTCTCACATATACTTTAAACCATCCCTAAACTGCTTATAATAATTAAGACGATACATGCCTTATAATACACGAATGAATAATTGTTTGTACTGCATTGTTTCAACAATGACAAGGGAGGAAAAGAAATCTGTTCATGTTCAGAGTGCATACAACCTTCTCCTCTCGCATTTTCAGGTCATAGTTGGTAGAATCATGGCGGCAGAGCTCGCACACACAGAGGACCTGCTGTAACTGATTCCTTTTGAGATAATAAAAGCTAAGCTTCACAGCAGCAAATGACTAGCCCAGGGTCACCCTGACTGTAAGCCTTGCCAGTCTCTTGAGATTCCAAGCCTGCTTGCCTTTCACTCTGCAAGTAACCCTCATGGAATCGGTCCCCTCCTCCATGCTTATCGTCAGGAAGGCTAGCCAGGGGGAGAAAGGGCATAAGCTGCCAGATTACACAGACTTCTTGAGATTCTCAAACACAGGGCTGCCACAGGGCATGTGGCAGTAAAATGGCATCCTCGTGACACCTGCAAACAAGCCCGACCATCTCAAGAGTCTTAAGGCTTAATAGAGGTTAAGAGGAAGTTGACAAGGACCCGCCCTATGCCTGAAGCCTGTCACAGATCACTCATCAACCTGCTTTGCCTTGTCTGGGTTAAACAATTCCAACGAGCTATTCTTATCCTGTCCTTGTAATTTCTTACCTTCTCTTTGGCAGACAGAGAACATGCTCAGGGCCAGGGCCCGGTTATCCCTCCACACTGATAGCACAACCCTCTGAGGGTTGGGGTAATGCTAAGTGGGATGGTGGCTTTGCAGTCTCTGCCCTGTACCCCTGCTCATGGCAACATGCTGCTGCTGACTCACTGCCCACTGCCACCGCCAGGTGAGCCCAGGCAGACACCCGCTGCTAGATGGCTGCTGCCCGTACAGTTTGTTTTCTTCCAGACACAGGTTTCTCCACTAATTAGTCCTCTCTGACCTCAATATGACACTGTTCCTTAAAGAAAAGAAAAATCTACCGTAGGAGGGTTACTAAACTACCCCAAGGTCCCTTACTCATAAAGATGGTCCTCTGACGTGAAGTTCCATGCAGTTCAAAATTATATAATAAGAATGGAGGGTAGGAGGAGGAAAAACTGAGATATCAGAAGGCATCCCCTCCCCCTGGCACTGTCCCAAGTCGTTTATAGCACTGCTACAATCCTGACCATAACAAATGCCCAGGCAAGACACTAGCCGAATGCAGTCTCTGAATGAAGTCTAAGCCTGGCATGGTAGCCTACACCTATCATCCCAGGACTAGGGAGGCTAAGGCAAGAAAAAGGAAGTTTGAGGCTAGCCTGGGCTACATAGTAAGCCCCAGGCCAGCCTGAACAGCAATGTGAAAGCAAAAGAAATGGGAAAAATTGTCATAAATTTTAAAAATTAAAAAAAGGAATCTGGGCTGCTACATGACACTCTGCATTTCCAAGCAGCTCCCAGAAAGCACTCCTGAAGATGACCCGTATAACATACTTTGGGTACCATTCTAATTTGCTTTCTGTCACTGTGATAAAAAAAAAAAAAAACCACAGACCAAAAGCATCTTAGGGAAGAATGGGTATGTTTGGTTCACAGGTTACAGCTCACCATCTAGAGAAGCCAACAAAGGAACTCAAAGCAGGAACCTGAAGGCAGGAACTGAAGCAGAGGTCACAGTCACAGAGGAGTGCTGCTTGATTGGCTTGCTCCCTCAGGCTCAGTCAGCCTGCCTAGGACTCCTAGCCCCACGGTGGCTCCACCCACAGTGTTCTGGGTCCTCCCACATCATTTGTTAATCAGGAAAATGCCCCCACAGGCTAGCCTACAGGCCAGTCTGCTGGGAGTCTTTTCTCAAATGACTATAGCTTGTGTCAAGTTCACAAAAACACTAACCAGCACAGCTACCAAAGTCTGGGAATAGGGGAGTTGTTTGTTTTTGCAGTACTGAGAATCAAACCCAGAAGCGTATACACCCAAGCAATTGATTTACTAATGGCTGTACTATACCACTGGGCTATACACACAGCACCCCAACCAGAGAACTAAACTCAGTGGGATCAACAATCAGGAACTAGAACCTCTAAAGCTGTGAATCAAAATAAACTTTTCTCTTTATAAGCTGATTTGTCTCAAGTATTTTGTTATAGTAATCTAAAAATAAATAAATAAATAAGATAATGTAAATTTCTTGGCTCAAAGTCAGATTATTTAAAAATGGCAGAGTTGCCGGGCAGTGGTGGCGCACGCCTTTAATCCCAGCACTTGGGAGGCAGAGGCAGGCGGATCTTTGTGAGTTCGAGGCCAGCCTGGTCTACAAAGTGAGTCCAGGACAACCAAGGATACACAGAGAAACCCTGTCTCGAAAAACCAAAAAAAAAAAAAAATGGCAGAGCAAGGATTCCAGGTCAAGAATGAAAGTTTGGCCGCCTAGCTGATCCAGGAGGGAACCAATCATAATATCACACTGGCTTAGGGACAAGAAGAATGAATCTTATTACTCATAGCATCTTAGCTGATTCTGATCCTCTGAGATAGATATTATTCCTAGGTGGCATTTTTGGTCAATTATATTGCACCTGGGTACTTCCTTGTGCCTGCTGGTAGTTGGTTATTTGTTTGGTTGCTGGGGGGGGGGGGTCAGTATGTAATTTGTTTTTTGAGACAAGGACTCACTCTGTAGCCAGGTTAGGCTTGAACTCACAATCCCCTTGCCTCCGTCTCTTGAGTACAGGTAGCACAGTCAAATGTCACCATAGTAGGTGGCACATGAGTGCTTTCTAAAATGCATCATCAGAAAGCAAAAATAAAGAACTGGGAAGAGCCGAGGGAAACCACATCCTATGCTGCAGTTCATTCGCTCATTACAGGAACAGATCCCCTCTGCAGGAGACAGTCCTCAGCTGATTATTACTGATGACAGGTGGTTTGGTTTGGTTTGGCGTTTGCTTAAGAACAAGCCATCTGGGATCCTAGTATCCAGACCCACCCTTGTTTACACCCATAATATTCATGACCTCAGCCATTCTCTGTCCTTCCAACAGGTCCTTACCTGAAGGCAAGCTCTTTCCCTTCAGATGGGGCCTTTCTGAACCATGCTTACAGTCCTCTTTAAGGAACATTTGCATTGTTCCCTCGCCAGTGCCACCAACTCTGCCTCTGAGTCACAGTTTATTTTTACACTAACTTTTCACATCTGAACATCTCCGTTTAGGCTGCCAATTCTTTAATGCGGTCTGTGCATGGACAGAGGAAAATTCTGCCATTTCCTTTCCATTTAATCTTTTTTTCACATGCCATTCCAGAATAATGACTCTTCAAATGGCCAATAAGCTCTTCAAAACACATACACATCTCCACATGGTGAGAGCTGAGTTGGATAGGATAGTAACACTTGGGTGGTCAACACTGCTGGTTCACTCAAGACTGAAAGGGTCTGAGATGTGAACTTTCAGCTCTTGGTACAGAAAAATGGGTACATCAGGTGATTCTAAATCAAATCCATGATTGGCCCTCCATTTTCATTATACGCCTCCCCCACACTTCCCCATCGACATGTTGAGCGACCCGTTTGTGCTCTGAGTCCCTTCGCATGTTCAACAAAAACATAAAGCAATGCTCAAATAGGTCTACCTATTTTGCAAAAACAAATATTTTCAGGAAAAGGGATTATTTTTCATGCATAAATATCCTGAAGATTTCTCAACATAGAATAGCATACAGCTGGCTTCTATGCCTGAAAGAGACTGCTATTAACATGTACTAGACTAAACATGTCCGTGGATAAAACAGAGCATCCTGAGACCCAGCAGGCATTCATACACAGCTACCCATGTGTGACCACAGCTACTGCTTGCAAACCATGAACATATTTATTTATAAATCAGCCTATGTTTTTGCCCCAAACAAGTCCAGCCTTGCTCAAGAGCAAACACCCAGACTAGCCACTATCTGCCTTATCCCACGCTCCATGGCTCATAACGCTCCCTAGGTGGAGTTTGACAGCTGATGGGTCAGCCCTTCTTCAAGCCTCTCTGCCAGTGGCTACCCTAATCAACTTCTCTAGAAAACTTTCCAAGACCCCCCACTGAATACATCCAACCCAGACAGCAGATACACAGACACAGAGCTCTCAGACACCAAATGTACATTCACAAATCACAAGTGTGCCTTTGAAACAAGAGTATTAGGGAACCTCTGGCTAGAAAGCAGGGCATGATGGTGTGTGTCTTTAATACTAACACTGCTGATGCTGGAGCAGGTGGATCTCTGTGGGTTCAAGGCCAGCCTGGACTACATGGGAAGCTCCAGAATAACCTGGGCTACATAGTGATGCCCTGTCAAAACAAAAAAAACCTTGGGGGTGGCTTCCCTCACTTCCTGGATCTGGGCATCTTGTGTGGGATTCTCGGCTTGTAGCCTTTGTTTTCATTTCTTCAAACCATTTAACCAAAACAACATCATCAACAGAAACAGTGGAAATTATGATTTAAGAGAACTGTGTCAGCCAGACATGGTGGCTCGTGCTCATAATCCAACCCTGGAGAGGTTGAGGCTGCAGGACTGCTATGAGTTCAAGGATAGTCAAGAGACTGCTATAGAAGCTACAGAGAATGCGAGAGAGTGAGACCTTAGACCCTATAACAAAAAAGATAGATGATAGATATTGATAGAGATATTGTTAGCTATATAAACTGACAGGTGATAGGTAGATATATATACATACCTGATAGATAGATACATACATACATACATACATAGATGATAGATAAATAGATAGCTATCAACAGAGATGTTGTTAGATATATAAATAGATGATTGATACCTACGTACATACAATACATACACACTCAGATAGATACATGGATGGATGGATAGATGAACATTCTGGATGATAAATAGGAGATAGATAGATAGATGATACAAGATAGATGATTGACAAATAGATATAAAGGAGATAGAGCATGAATATACATACAAATAAAGGGATAATATATGATAAGTAAAGAAAGAGAATGCATCTGCCAACAGCTCATCAACCTTGTTGCATATCAAAAAAAAAAATTTAGTTTGGTCTGGACCAGCTACAAGTGGCTCTGCCCCGGAGTGCTCTTTGGCACTTTGTGGTGCTATCAGTGCAGACCACCTGTGAGTCTGGCACGATCAAGGCAGACTGCCTGTGACTTCACAAAAGCCATCCCACACTGCACACATCACTTGGATGGCTCCACCCTGTGTTCAGGACACAAGGGGCACATGCATTACTTTCCATAGCTCTTCACTGTCGTATAGTTCATACAATCCATTCCCTCATTACCCACTATTTTTTTCTGACATGACAATCTGGAGGATCAGAAGGGCCACATCAATGGCACCTAGGAGGGCACAGAGCCACAGAGAAACTTACGTCACTGCTCTTGGGCCTCGCCAATGCCAGGCTGTCTCGGGCTAAAGCCACGATCACGTTGCTTTTCTCTCCAGCCCAGTGCACCACCATCTGATTGTGGGAATCGTTCAGACTGACCTGAAAGAGACCAAAAGGAAATCAAGACCCATAGTAAGTGACAGCTGCACACATTCCAAATAGAGACTCCTGATCCTTCTCTGTCACTCCAGTCTGACGTCTGAAGCTTGGGGTCAGGGCAGCCTCTTCTCATTGCTCTGCACACTCTCCCATCAGCACCGTTCCCCGGGGTGGAAACGCTGACCCCCTCCTACAGTCAGTGGCACTGTGGACATAAGCAGACCACAGAAAATCTTCCTGGAATATCACTGCACAAGCTTTATTATTATTTCATCACTAGTGACCTGTCCCCAGCTACTCTGATCTTTACTCCATCATATGTGTGATGTGCACTTGTAAAACTGTAAGCCAGATACTGAAACTTCCTCTTCATCCAAAAAAACAAGACAAGACAAAACAAAACAAAAAACTCACCATAGTTTGAGAATAGTGGGATGGTGCGGGGCTAGCTAACTGGGGATTTGTAATGGATGGAACAACTGGTTTTTTTTACATTTATATTTGTTTATTTAGTGTGCATGCGTGTGCATGTATGTGTGTGCATGCATTTGTGCACGCATGCATGCTAGAGAGCACGTGTACAGGTCAGAGAACAGGACAACCGTCTGGAGTCAGGCCTCTCCCTTCACCATGGGAACTGAATTTAGGTTATCTGTCTTGGCCGCAAGCACCTTTACCCACTGAGCCACCTCACCCATCAGAAGGGATAATGAATGTTCTATAGCACTGTAGGAAAATTATGATTGAAAGCAGTTAATTGTATTCAAAATGTAGAAGATTTTAAATGTTCTCAACACAAAGAAATGACTGTCTGGGGTGACAGATCTCCCAATTCCCTGACCATTACCTGAATGTGTCAATCATTTGACCTTCTCACACACACAGTAAAACATCAATCACACTGTATGCCAGGAGCATGGACCAGTGTGTACCAATTAAAAATAATTTAAAGTATTTTTAAAAATCCATAAGCCAAAAGGCCACAAACTTTTTGAAACGTGATTCTAAACCAGTGTATCGGGAGAGGGACATCATTACTCAACTTCAGCTAATAATGAAAGACCAAAGGAAGGTTTCCTCATGCAGTCTCTCTACCATTTGTTGCTGTTGTTGGGTTTTTTGAGACAGGGTCTCATTAAGTAGCCTTAGTGACCATGATCTTCCTGCCTCAGTCTCAGAACTAGGATAGGTAAGGATGTGTCACCTGAACTTTGCAGCATTTTTTTAATGTCTCAAATAAGGAAACATTTCTCAGATATGAACAAAAGTGGCCTTTAGATTACCACTTACAGGAAAAAAATAAAAGCAGAATAAGTAAAGCCAGCCAATGACTAGGCAAGCCATTTCTATTTTTACCTGGTGAGGATGTAAATAGCACACCGTGTAGCAGCTTGATCAGCTACTCTCTCAGTCTACTTTCGGAAGATGCCATAGACTCTTGCCCAGACTAAGACAGCAAGGTGTATCCCTGAGACAGAGTTTCACACAAGGTTTTGAGAGATGATCCTTGGGACCACTATCCCCTGGACCAAACACAGTCCTGTTTTCTTTCCCCTACCCACAGGTGCCAACTCAGGATCCCAATGCCCCGGATGCAAGCAGAGTAACAGGATAGAAGGATCCTGGGTTCCTGATGGGTCGGCCTGCCACTGATCGGGAACACTCAAGTTGAAATGACCAGAATTGAGAGATAAACTGACACTACTAAGCTTTCAGGGTTTGTTTGTTAAAACCAAGGAAGGATACATACTAGGAGTAAAGAGACCTTCTTTCAGGTCACTTTTGCCTCATGGACAACTCTCTGTGTGGCTTTGTGTTTCTCTTTTCCCTATTCTGCCTGTGGCTGTACCACTCTGAGTACCCGTGTTCTTGGCTCTTAGTTCCCCATGCATTGACAGACATCAGTTCCAAGACTGACTTTGCAGAACACACTTGAGCTCTGCACAGGTACTCAACCTTTGGGGACGCCAGCGAGCCCCGGGTGGGGACACACTGAGAAGCAGGACAAAGCCTCCCCAAATCCAGAGTTTGTCCCATGGTTCCCTGCTGGGTAGTGACTGAAGTATGCTTAGTCTGCCAGCCTCCTGAATCATCTCAAACCCACAGGCTAGGAGGTAGAGCTTAGAGGACTCAGCACCTGCCTGGAGAACTCACCGGACCTGCCCCAACACCAACTAACTCTTGGACTAATGAGTTGAAGTTAAGTTAGCCCACACTTCCCACTGTAGATCTCTAGCAGGAAACCCTCCCCTCTCCACAGCTCCTCCCCCTTCCTTTCCCTTCCTCCTCCCCTTGATGTTCCACACCCACTCCTTGGGGGTGCTCTCAGATGACACAAGGGAGAAGAAAAACACCTGGGCCACAAACTTGGCAGCCAGCTCCACCAAGGAGCTAATCTGTAACGGCCTTGCTTTGGATCTTAAACACGTGCATCTAATCTTATCCAAGAACCAAAAGTTTAAAAACTATCTGAAGTGAAACTGCTTCAAATAAAAAAGACCCTTGATATATATATTTTTTTTGTTTGTT
The DNA here is from genome assembly GCA_907164525.1 of Lophiomys imhausi. Taxonomy (NCBI): domain Eukaryota; kingdom Metazoa; phylum Chordata; class Mammalia; order Rodentia; family Muridae; genus Lophiomys; species Lophiomys imhausi. Next base: position 1,598,136 of record CAJQZJ010003694.1, on the reverse strand, counting down.
TGTTTGTTTGTTTTGTTTTGTTTTAGAAAACTATATCATTCCAAAACTCCACTTCTCACTCCCAGGAGGTAAGTCCAGGAAGCATCAGCAGAAACGTGCAAATCAAAAACTAGAAATAAATTATTTAACTCAAGAAGCAGCTAAGGGCCTCCCCCCACCCCCAGCAATTCAAACCTTCCTGTAACTTTCTCTTCCCTTCTCCACCCTTCCAACCTAGGCTTCCAGGAAGAAACTGGAAATACCTATGGATCAGAAGCCCACAGCCCAGACACCTCTGGCCGCTCGGGCTAAAACCTTCTCCCCTACAAAGCCATCTGCACCCTAGGAACCAGAGGGGAACAAACAGAACTATGTAAATGGCACTCAGAAAACGGGTTAGGACACTAGGAGAATCACCTGAAGTTCACATGGGGTCTGAGATGAAAAGTCCCTCCCATGTTCAACCTGGCTGTCCTCAAAGACATGGGTGAAGCCCTCCCTCAGGCAGGTTAACAATCAGAGGACACTTTGAACAGGCTACAAAGTGTTACAGGATCAAAGTGGAGAAGAGGTCTGACAACACTTGCTGAGATCTTTGTAGCAGAGGACATAGGTTTTGTTAACTGATCCTAAGGGATGAGAGATGAGATGGGCACAAAAGAGAGGCATCGAAATATTCCAGGGTATTCTCATAAAGAAAGCCTATTTGGGGGGAGGCAAGCTTCTTTTTTTCTCTCTCTTTCTCTCTTTCTTTCTTTCTTTCTTCTTCCTTTCTTTCTTTCTTAAAGCCTTTTCTATCTGAAGTCCCCTTTATTCCTAAGAGCAGACTGGAAAAGGGCAACCCAGCCGAGGGAAAGTGAAAGCTCCCTGTCAAGCAGCGGCTTGAACAAGGGTCACCAGGCACTCATACAAACAGTTCCGCTCCTTGCCTTGGCAGAGACAGCAAGCATATCCAGTCATGAGAATAACTCCTTGGTGAGTCAACACTAATCTTCAGGACAGCCCAGGTGCCCATCCCCCCCCAAAGCACAGGACCCGAATCAGTAGCAGGAATCAATGCACCCCAAGGGCATGCAAGGGAGCCAGGAGAGGGAGGTCAGCAAGCCATTAATTTTATTAAGGTCAAGACAGGAGGTCTATTTCCCTCCTCTCCATGGCTCTACTACAGGAAAAGGCAGAAAGCGGTCCCTAAAGGACTGCCTTGCCATCCTCCATGGACTGGGACCAAGAAGCCAGCAGCCCCCAGACAGCCTCCAACACCAAGAACCCACAGATCCAGTGACTGGATCCTCTTGATGGTGATTTCCAGGGTATTCAGATCCTTTGCTCCACAGCCAGCTCTCTCTCCCTATCACCAACCCTCCACAGCAGCTGCAGGCTTGCAGATTGGTTCCACCAGCCTCTCCCACTCAGTTCCACACGCTGATTGAGGAGACATTGGCCTGCCAGGGGGTGGGAGAAGGTGGGTGTATGACTTTTCCAGGAACATAGCCTTGATGTGTAGTCAGTCATAACCATAACCCCGGGGTGTGAACAACCTTCCTTCTCTTGTGTCTGGCTCACAGGGCATAGCTGGAGCCTGATAAATGATACACAATTAACTGGGGCTGTAAAGGCAGCAGGGAGGGGCTGCAGAGTGGCTCTGCTCAGAAGGGGGGGTCAGGGTAACATGATTGCATGCCACAGGGATCTCTGAGTAAAACTGCACCTTAGATGACAAACTAAATCCACTAGGCCTGTCAGACCTCTGCTAGGCTCATAGGCCAGGGGGTAAGAGAACCCCAAGAGGCCATCCAGAATTCGACCTCCAGAGTTCACTCTCCGTAGGATCAAACCCCAGAGGTCACCTGGTCCATGATCATAAGCCCTAGAGGCCACTTGGTCCAGGATCAGTACCCCAGAACTCCTCTGGTTGAAAACAGAGACTTAGTGCTCCACTGCCCAAAATCAGAAGACCTGTAAGTTCTCCTCCCTTACATGCTTATTCAGAAGCCCTCGGAAGGTAACCCATGAATGAGCATTTGAAAAACTCCATAAAAGTCTATAGCTCATTTGGGAGATGATGAGTCTGGTCCATTCTCTTGCTTCCAGGCAGTGAGAGGCCAAGAAAACACTATTTTAGTGTGTTGAAAAGAAATCAACCCAGTCTTTGATGGGGAGCTGGGGAAAGACTGTCTTTTAGGATTTGGCATGGTTGTTAATGAAGACTTTATGTGATGCTAACTCATTTCTTTACAGATGAACCTTAAAAAAAAAAGTGCCAGACAGAAAAGGTCACATAATGCATGATTCAATTTATATAAAATATCCTGGGCAGGTAAACCCACACGGGCAGGAAGCAGCTGGGAGGCTGCCAAGAGGCTGAGGAAGAGAAGAGGAGGGAGTGACTGAGATTTTCTTTGGGACTAATGAGAAGGTTATGAACCTGGATGTAGATAGTGTATACACAATGCACGGATGTACCAAATGCCGCTGCATTTTCGATGGCTGTTGTGTTAAGTTCCACCTCATTTTTAAAAGTATTTCTATGACCCGTGTAGAACACTACATTTCTCAAGAGCAGATCCAATACCTAGGAGCTCCTACTTGTAAGAAGTACTTGTTTCCTTTCAGCTCACTGTGAGCCCTCAAATGCTACCAAAATATGCAGCTAGAATGAGTCACAAAGGAGGCAGGCTTGGGGACTGGGTCTCTGGCCAAAGCAATACTTCAAAGCTCTGTGAGCAGCATCTGCAGACTCACAGCACCACATAAACCTGTCCCCGGCTGGAAAGATGCTAGGTCACAGGCTCAGCTCGGGACTATTAGCTACTGCAGGCTCCCAGCAACAGTCACCGCCCACACCTTTACCAAAACATCACTACCCCTTCTGACTGTCTCAGTCCTCCAGCATGCCCTAGGGATCCATAGAGGTACAAAGATTCTTATTATTCAGAATGGGGGGGGGGCGACTTCTGTTGTTATCCATTCCTCAGGCTCTGAGTTGTTATAAATAGAAGGGAAGAAATAAATTGCTAGTTGTATGACGGAAGCGATGCCGATCCCCATGAAGTGGTACTGAGATCTGCTGGATGCCAGGCACCACCCTGTGGGCTCTTTAATCATGTCTTACCTCTGAGAGCATACCAAGCAAGGGCTTCTAGGAGAAATTAGGGTCACAGGGCTGAGGAGAGGATGAGGAATTCTCAAGAAAGCCACCAAACTCAGTATGGAAAGATGGAGGCCCCTTCATGGAATGGGTCACACCTCTCTCCATTCATTTCTTCTGCCATTGACTCACACTGGCCACACACAAAGCTCAAGATGTCCTAAGCATTAACACCCTCAGCTTGATGTCATCATGACTCCTACCTACATGCTTCTTTCTAGAAAACACTTAGAGGTGTTACAAACGAAGCAGCCTGCTTCAGTTCTCTGCCTCACTGACCGTGAAATACAAAGAAGCGTTTTGGTTTTGTTTTGTTAATTCAATAGTGACATAAAACAAACACCCTTATCCTTCAACTCTAAGGAAAGAGTCGGCAGCCAAAAATCTCCCCCAAAGTACCTGACACCAGGGGGCCCTCGGAAACGGAAGATGATGGACTGCCCATGTCCATCAAGAAGGTTTTTTCCAATCAGGCAACCTAAATGTGAGGTATGCAAATCAGTTCGCAGTGTCTCCTTTCCAGACCAAGTTTCTGCTATATATAGAAAGCTCATTACCCTCCCTGGACTCCCTACCTCAGGAGACCTGAAATCCAGTTTCTGAGTGCTCCCTGAAGACAGGCCTGTCCATGGGTTCAGGACACTCACTTGACCTTGGAGATGGTTCAAGATGAGGCCTGTACTCACAGAACTCGCTAACCACTTAGCAGACAAAGTCATGCTGCCCGTCTTACAGATGAGGAAACAAAAGAATGACCTTGAACTAAAATCTGACATTTCACTACCATCTTCACTAGAGGTATGAGGCTGCCATAGATGGATGGGGCGCATGGAGGGAGGGAGAGAAGAGGGAGTCAGGAAAGGGCTTTTCTTCCTACCACTCCAGAAGGACAATAATCACATTCTCACTGGCTGACAGTTTCAGCCCTACCTGTCATTCACCCCCACATTCCACACTTCCAGGTAAACACTGTCACCTGATAATGGCATGTCTTGTTCCAGGAGGGCTCCAGAGTAAAAGGATGGGGGAGGAACAAAACTATCCCTTCCTTTACTAGTGGGTAAGTTTGAAAAAAAAAATTTTTTTAAGGAGGAAATATCAGAGCCAGAAGGAAGCTCAGAGAACATTTAACAATGGCTAACTGGAGAGGTTCTGCTGTGAGAAATTCACAGGGAACATTCCATACTGACTTTAGATGCAACACAGAGTCTCCAGTGCCAGGAATACAAACACAGCAAGCATCCCTAAAGTATACACCAGAAGTCATGACTCACCTGCCTTCTATGCGAATTTCCCTATAAAACCCAAAGCCATTCACTCCATCCATCCTTCTAGCTGTGTAACCCAGGCTGCCCTGGAATTTACCATGAAGTTCAGGCTGACCTTGAACTCCCAATTCTCCTGCTTCCACCTCCCCCAGAGGTACTTCTGCTGCTCTCAGGGTGGGGTTCCAGACCTCCCACTTTTCCCAACAATCCTGTTTGGCTCCGAAGCTTTGCTATAAATAGCTGCCTACTTAGTTCATTTAATAAATGTTTATAGAGCATTTACTGTAATCCAGGTGTATGCTAGGTATTAGGAAAGCACCAGACATCTCTGTCTTGCCTCGCTTCCCTTAAATTAGTAGAGAAAAGTAGCACCAAGTAACAAATTTAATGAGTGCTTAAACTCCAGTTGTGAAACAGAGACCCTGACTTCATGTGAAGAGAAGTCCACTTCTTGGAAGAGCTAATAAAAACAAAGAGAGAGGGAGCAGTTAGGAATGGAAGGCTAGGACAGAAGAGAGACACACGGATCCAGGGATTGGAAGAGCCCTAAAATCTACCATATTTGAAAAAATTAAAACAGTAGTGTAGCCAAAACAGCCAAGGAGAAGGTGGGATCATATGAGAACTGTGGGGTTTAGGGGAAGGAGACTGAAGGATTTCACAAATGAAAGTAAAGAAGAAAGAATCAAGAGGGAGGGAAGGGAGGGATGGAAGGAGGTAGGGACGGAGGGAGGAAAAGGAGGTAGGAAGGGAGGAAATGGAGGGAGGAAGGAGGAGGCAAGTTGTGGATCCCTACCAAAAAAGACCCCCTATGTATGAGAGTCAATGGTGTCACATAAATTTGAAACAAATCGGAGAGGCTCAGCTTGGATCTTCATCTCCACAAATTACTGGCTGCCGAACCTGGGAAACGCTGCTTCTCTTTCTGAGCTACATGATATTCATCTGGGAACGGAGAGGAATAGAACTCTTCCCAAGTTCACAGGACTGTTGCAAAAAACAAACAAGATACAAACCATGAACGTGTTTCATAAACCTCAACATCCGTAAACATCATTTATTTTCAGGTCTAATGACTTTCCACCCAAATCAGCCATTCTTTACAGCACGACTCCACATGAAAACTTAACATTGGCATCAGCAGGGCTGAGACAGAGACATCAGAGCAAGACATGATGCATGTCAACTAGTAAGACCCCACACACGTCACTGACTCTTTCAGGAAGCCTCCCCCATGCTTGACAACAGGGCTCAGAAAGCTGGGGAAACCCAAAGTCCAGGTCCCAAGACATTGCCACTGAGGTGACACTACTCCCTGACACTGTCCTCACCCCAAAGACACAGAGCAGAAGACCCCGAGACTGAACTGGCGGCTGCTTTTTCATCCTGGAAAAGAAACTACAAACAAGATGACTAATCTCAGCCCTCAAAAGCCAAGGAAGGCCAAGTTCTTAGTAATGGGAGATGGCCTGGGAACTACCCCAGCCTCGGCCTGCTGTCAGGAGCTGGCCACACCTCTCTTCTGCTTGCCTGACTATCTCTGCTTTAAGAGCCTCTCCCCACCTTGGCCCAGCCATGCCTAAGGCTTCTCCCCCAGTTTGGTCTCTGTAGTAACCCTGTCATCTCCTTCCCCGGCACACCTCGCCAACTTCAGCAAACTCGGTGCACAGTTAACTGCAAATATATTTTTATAACTACTCAGTGAGAGACTTCCAGGGAACTAAACATACGCGGATGAGGTAAATTGTAGGTGTGGTGTCATGTTACTCAATTAATTGGGCACAGGTCTCAAATATTCAAATGCCTCCAAACAGCCTCAACTTCCAGATTGCTAACCCAGCTCTGCACTGCACCCACCACCTAGAATCAAGAGTCACTTCTTCTTCTGAGATCCCTGGACCTGGAGCCCATAGAACCTTGTGTGTCTGTTAACTGGGATGTTCATGACAGCTCAACTTGACAGGCCTGACACCTGGGAAGTGCAAAGCTGATCTGCTGGGTCCAGGTCCAGGGCACAGACTGAGCCAATTTCTTTCCTGTGGCTCCTGATTGTGTGTGTGTGTGTGTGTGTGTGTGTGTGTGTGTGTGTGTGTGTGTGTGT
>CAJQZJ010003694.1:1546034-1561500 GCA_907164525.1 Lophiomys imhausi | reverse complement strand
GTGTGTGTGTGTGTGTGTGTGTGTGTGTGTGTGTGTGTGTGTGTGTGAGAGAGAGAGAGAGAGAGAGACAGAGACAGAGACAGAAACACAGACAAAGAGACACAGAGAAAGAAACAGAAACAGAGAGAGAGAGAAAGAGAATTAGGGCAAAGGTAAGCTGTCCATTGGCTTAATGAACAGAAAACCCTAGATGTCAAGGCTGGGCACAAATGCTGAACTTGAGTTTGAACTGGGAGAGGCTTTCAAAGCAAGACAATAGAGGAGACCAAACCTGTGGGCTGGCCTATTTTGCATAAGAGACTTCTTTAAATATAATGGATAGAGACAGACTGAGAGAGAATTACAAAATTTCCACTAATCAAATGCTTAAGTTGGTACTGGACTACACTTGGAGGAGTTTGTCAGAGATAGATCAAGGATCCGCCTGATCTGAGACACCATCAGTTTTATGGACATTGTTCATTCAGCTGTAACACGGTTTTTACCCTTTTTCATCACTGTCTGTGTTTCAAGAGGCTGACAGTATCACTGTATCACTGAGATCCCAGGAGCTCTGGCCTCCAGTGGCCTTGGTCAATTGGAGGCACTGGTAAGGGGCTGTGATGGGGAGAGCAGGATAGTTCTTCCCCTAGCTTCCTGCCATTCGCGTAGGCAGAGATTAGCCTTGTTCCTCTTCAGATGGCCCCCCGCTCCTCTTGGGTTGTGCTCCTACAGACAGATACCCTCTTTGGCTCCAATCACTGGCCAGAACACTGCCCAGTCCTTGTATATCTCCCATGCTGTTTTGAGGCAGACTATCACACAACCCAAGCTGACCTTGAACTTCATACATAGCCAAAAACAGTCATGAGGTACTGATCTTGCTGCTTCCACCTCCTAAATGCTGAGATTCCAAATGTGCACCACCATGCCCATCAAACTCTTCCTAAGATATCTAATTACATGTGCCATCAATGAACACTTTCTTTTTGAGGTGAGATTTCATGTAGCAATGACTGGCCTCAAGTTAGCATATAGCCAAGAATGGCCTTGAACTTCTGATCCTCTTGCCTCCACCTTCTTGCTGGGATTCCAGGAGCCACTATATCTACCCAGTTTTATGTGGTACTGGGGTTCAAACCTAGGGCTTTGTGCATGGTAGGCAAGCACTCTGCCAACTGAGCTACATCACCAGCTCTCAAAATGCTTCAATAACAATCCTCTGTGGTAAGAGTTTTGTTAAAAAAAAAAAAAGTTATGAGAATGTTTTTGTTTAATTCCAGGAGTGAGGCTGCTTCAGTTAAGACCACAGGTGTAAACTAGTAACTGTGCCTCGTGAGACAGCAGACGGTGTGGCTTAGCCAGCTGAGCAAGTTTAGCTCTGAGGACTGGAGAGGGGCATGAAAAGCCAGAATCCGGAGGAGACTGGGGGCTACAAAGGAGAGGTTGCTGCTTTCTCTGTTGCTGGTTCTTCCTGCTGCTGTTTCCTGGTTTGTTGGACTTCCGGGTATTGTGACTACTGAGACTGGTATTGCCCCCCCAAAGAACCCAATAACCCTAATCAACAGGAAGAAGCTCAAAGAGAACTCCACACTTTTCCATTTAACTTTCCTTCTCTCCCATATAGTGTTGGGGGGGGGGGGTTGGAAGAAACAAGGGTTAGAAGGGAGGCAGGGATATTAAGGATCGTTAAAATAAATATAGTAAAAATAAAACAAGGAAAATAAAAGCTACCTTGTTACAATCATCGGTCAAACTGGCACTATTAAAATCAAGATCTGAACAACACTCCATAAAGACAAGTTTCTATCCTGACTGTGACCTTGCCCTACAATTTCATCAGTGTGAAGTGTTGCAAGCGGAGTTTCACAGGCTCTTCTGTTGTCCCCGAGGTCTGTCCCCAGTGTGAATAAACTCCCTTAAATGGATGGTGGTACCTGGGTAATACCCCTGTTAAATTTGCATAGGTATTAGATACACTTGCTTTTTTTTCTCAATTGTGTAAGAATATAAAAGTAAAGCAGTATTGAGATAGTGAATTATTGAAAGTAGCTTAATATTAATAGATCAGAGTGCAGTAATTCAGAGCACAGGCATTTAGCTCAGACACACGGAGACACACATCTTCTAATTGTGTGCCCTGGGAAGTTATTTAATCTCTTCAAGTCTTGGTTTTTCATTTCCATAGAGCAGTCATGTACCTGGGACCAACTGAACAGTTTGTCCCTGCTATTGATTCTTCTGTTCTTACAGACTTCAGAAGTCACAGGGAAGTGATTACTATTGCCACAGTGATTTGGGATCTAGTGTGATTGTTATCTATGATTTCTGTCATACAGTATACAAGCATTGCTTTGAACAGCATACGGAATGGTGGTCCAGGTCATACTTACAAAACTGAGGATGACTGATGTTGCTCTCCCAGGAGGGAAGTATGTTCTTAGGGTATCGTGAATCCTAACCATCAAACAGCTATTGGTCATTTAGAAATTGTTAGCATTGTATCTGCCCAAGCTTTGATGACTACTTTGAGATGAACAGTTTGCCCTTCTGCACAATTCCCAGATAACATTCAGCTTCTTCTTAGTTTCCAGCATGGTTGAGTTCACAGCGATGATCCTAGCTTGCAATTCATTTGCCTCCTGGCATACATGCCCCAACCACCTTATTGGAACAAAGGCAAAACAAACTGAGATCAGACTAGGAGGCCATGAGATGTGCTGAGCTCACATTTGCCTGAGTTTCTTAGTGCAACTGATTGTGAAATAAGGCTCCCAATTCCCTCTCCCTCCCCACCTTTGTTTGTTTCTTATCAGCGTCACACATGCATGATACCTAATAACGGTGTCTTGACTTTGATTTTAGTTAAGTACCCAGGATCAAATTCTTCAACGGAATATACCCGAGACCCAGATCGTTCAGGTAAGAAGGCATCAATAGCACCTGATTGTTGTGTGTGTTGTGGAGGCCAATGAGCTTCATACAGTGTGAATACAGTAAGCACTTGAGAGGTGTTAGCTGCCGTTATTGCTGTTAATTTTAATTTACAGCCTCCCAGTAACAGAGGCACCTTTTCAAACGTAGCTGCCTATTAGCGTTGGTGAAGCATCTGTTCATATCCTTTGCCCTTTGTTGAGCCTATGGATTCTTTCCAGTGTTTGGACAGCCATACTTTATCAGATGTGTCATTTGCAAATAACATTCCCCTCCCTACCCTTTGGCTTTAGTATCTCATGTTCTTGATGGGATTGCTAATAGCAAAACACTGTTTAAAATAATAGTATGCTCTGAATTACCTTATAGATTTAGTGGGCTAATATTTTAAAGGATTTAGAGCAGTTGCTGGGACATGGTTAAGAGTTACATAGGTGTCAGTTAATATACAAGTAATAATTAAGTATAAATACTCAATTTGATCCCTTTCTATGTAATTAAAAAAAATGATTCTACCTTTGGACTTCCTCCTGAATCTTTTATTGGAAAACCTTCCTGAAGACATGTCTGGTTTAGTTTCTGATTTTTAGCATCAGGTCAGCTTATGGACAAAAGCTATTTTAAGTAACTTTTCCTCAATATCTTACTTCTTGCACTCTAACACAGGAGCACCCCTATCTTTTGAGCACAGTGGAAGAGCAGCTGAAGCTATGCTTCCTAATCCAGCCTCTTCCCCTGGCCCCTCCTCAGTGACAGAAAACAGAAGCAAGCCTGGAGCTCTTGATTCTCTGTTAATCCAGAGATTTATGTCTGTTTGATTGGACGATAACTCAGGACAGTGAAGGCATAATGTTTTCTTTTAAAAATGAGTCAGAATTACTGTTCTCTGGTGTCAAATTCACAATAGTGGAGAATATGAATTTCTTATTTAGATCAGATAAATGCTTTCATGACTGAATTAATCTTTGATTTTGAGGCCTGTGGCTGGTTACAGAACAGAAGGCCTGTGTGGTACAAAGTGAAAGATTTCCCTTTACCCATCTCTTCAGTATCCTTAGAAGAGACGCTTAAAATGCCTCCTATCTTCAGCCCCTTCCTGACATTAGTGCCTTCGCTGGAGCTGCAGAGGAGAACTCTGGGTGCGTGAACAATCCCCTGACACCATGTGAAGACTGACAGTGAGATGTTTACTATTCAGGAGAAAAACATAGGACTGACGTTGGATTATCTCTTTAGGGACGATGGTGTATTCCAAGAGACAAAAGAACTGGATGGGGAAGCTGAAGAAAGCAAGGTCAAAGGAAGTCTAACAAAAATGAAAGTGTGAAATAGGAGGCTAGGAATCAGGGAATGAGTGGCCAAGCGCAAGGTCCTCTGGATGCCTCAACAATCAGACCAACTCTGTTTACATGGTTCTCAGAGGCACATGATCTTGAATAAGCATAGTGCTTGACCTCTCCTATTCCCTTCCCTCTGTATTAGTCCTACATATATGAAGACTAGAACTAAGGCTAGCTTCAGTGATAAAGAGAATATGTTGGCTTAAATCATCAAGAAACCTGAGACATGAACTGACTTCAGGCTTGGCTGGTTCCACACATTCAAAGCATAATAAAAAACTGTAACCTCTTGGTTGTAGAAACACCCAATTCTGTCTGTTTGATGAAGGTTTTTTTTCCCCAACTGACAACAAGGATGATCATTGGTTATCCTTAGCTTGTGGCACTCCTAGAGAAATAGGAAAACAGAGACCCTTCTTTCCTAAGCCACTGTTCTACTTATCAGACCCTGGAGAAGATTCTGCTGGTGCTGCATGCAGGAATAGATGACATTAAAATATGTTGTGTATGTGTATAAAAATTCCAAAGAATAAATTAAAAATTTTTAAGCAAGTGACTCAGTTGCACCCCACCTCACCAGCATGCCTTTCTTCTTCCTCAGCTAGTAGCTAAAGACAAACCTGAGAGGGACAAAGTAATCTGACGTTTGCCATGTGTGTTTGCTCATACACTCAGTTCCCCAATCTGTTCTAGGGTAAAACCACAGGACAGAATAAAAAGAAGCTGCACCGTAGTACTTAGAATTCTTCTGTGATAATTTGATGACAACCCCTTATTTTCAGTGAAGGATTTGACAGCTTGATTTTTAAAAATTCATCTACAAGATAGCCTCAATTTAATGACCAATTTCTCTTTAATAATCTTTGCAGGCCCCCTGGAGTTTTGGTCATTTAAACAGAGCATAATAGAATTTTCTCAAGAAATAAAAAGTGATTTCTTTATATAGCTTCTCTAGTTCAAAGACATTTACATACTCAGTTCATCTGAAAAGCTAGAACGAATGCATTTGGGAATGAGACTCTCAGTTTCCTATTCTCAGTATCTTTTCCCCACTACTCTTGGATCTTTCAGGAACCTAATCTGGACTTATTCCCCTCAGGAGGTCTTTCTTGGCCAATCATTCCTGGATCTGATTATGTAATTTTTTCATCATATAAGCAAGAACTGTGGATACAGTTTCAATCAGATTCATAAATGGATCTGAAGTTTGTGAGTCTTAGGATATGAATGAGTCCCTGAATCCTTGACCTTTGTTTTGTTTTTTGAGACAGAGTTTCTCTGTGTAACTGTACGAATTGTCCTGGAACTCGCTTTGTAGACCAGGCTGGCCTTGAACTCACAGAGATCTACCTGCCTCTGCCTCCCAAGTGCTTGGATTAAAGGCGCGCGCCACCACACCCAGCTTGAATCCTTGACTTTTGTGTCCAGGGTATTCTGTCTCAAAAGAAAAGATGAAAGATGGGCTGGGGGTGTTTCTCAGTGGTCAGCTCTTGCCTGGCATGTGCTACACCATAGGACTTGAGTGTTAACACCACATGAGAGAGAGGGGCAGGGCACAGAGGATGCATCCCTACACCCTTGGTGTAACAAGAGCTCCTGAAATTTACCACTGCCAAGGTATTAATTCCAGTACCGCTAATTACTAGCTATCCAGGGGGCAGGGTTAATTTTAAAAGCCTAACCTTTCTAATATATAAACAGGATCTGTTGGTAAAAGATAAACAGAGCATTCTTCCTGGACATGGTAATGCACACTGGTTATCTCAACCCTCAGAAGTGGAGGCAGGATGGTCTTAAGTCCACACCATATATACATCTAGTGTATACAGCAAGACTCTGATATTTATTGATTCATTTGTCTGTCTGTTTTTTAAGGCAAGGCCTCTTTATGTAGCCCTGGCTGTCCTGGATCTGTTATCTAGACTGGGCTGGCCTTGAACTCACAAAGATCCACCTGCCTCTGTCTCCCAACTGCTGGAATTAAAGGTGTGGGTCACCATGCCCAGCAAAACCATGTTTTGAAAAATACCCAAAGAACAAAACAAAAAATAAAAGACAAAAAGAAAGATGGAAGGAAGATAAATATGTGTTCAGGCCTCTTAAGGATGCTAGCCTTTGAAGCATATTTGTTTGCTGAGTGACGTGATTACAGAAGCAACTGGGTCCATGAAATATCTTTCTCATTTTGTTGACATCTGAAATTGTTTTCTGGAAGACAGAGCCCTCTATTCTAAATTAGAAATAAAACGGAATCTATAAATTCTACTGAAGCAAGTACTGAAGAATTTAAATATATTCACTCTGCCTCATATAATATTTGGTGCAGCATTTTGTCATGGCTCTTGCCATTACCTGTGATTGACAGTGCTAACTAGGTATCCCTTATCCATGATTGACAGTGTTAATTGGTCATCCCCACTCAGTCTGTGGGATGTCTCAGAACTGTCCACACAGGGCTCTAAACACACAATGAAAATTAATTGGAGTGTGAGAGGTGACACACCACCCTTTTTGTTTTGTCTGCGCCAAGATATATGAGACAGATGTTTCCTCCCTCCCTCCCTCCCTTCCTTCGTTCCTCCCTCCCTCCCTCCCTCCCTCTCTCCCTCTCTCCCTCCCTCCCTCCCTCCCTCCCTTCCTTCCTTCCTTCCTTCATTTTTGAGACAGGATCTTGATATCCAGCACTGACTAGCCTAATACCCACTATATAACAGCCTAAGCTGGCCTTTAACTCACAATGGTCCCCCTGCCTCAACCTCTTGAGGGTTGCAATTATAGGCATCCACCACCCCCGGCCCAGACTAACACCGACTTTTTTGCCCCAAAGAACACAGTTTGACTAAAGGATAAGATTGAAATATTAGAGAAGAGAGGCAAGAAACAATTATTGCTGGCTGTGGAGGAAAGGATACAAGTTTCCTAGCCTGGTGTTTCCCTAAGCTGGTGCCATAACACATAGAGGCATTCTTTCTTCCACAGTCCCAAGTGAAATGACTGCCCCACAGTCTTGCTTGTTAACCAGTCAGTAATTTTACGTCTTCATTTCTTGGTTTGTACATTTCAGTCCATCTGTCTCTCCTTGGCTTCATGGTCCTGACTTCAGACTCAGCATCCCCCTTCTGGATTGAGCACCCACAGGTGGTTTCCCAAGAGTAACCCAATGGAATTCCTGGGAGCTATCCTCCTTATGCACCATTCCAATATGACCTCTCTTCTTAAACTGAGGGTGTCATATAACTGAACTGAGAGGGAGGTTACAACATTTTGGCAACAGTAATAAAAAGTTCTGTATGCTCGGGAACAAAAAAATAGTAATTCAAAATCAAATATATAATGCTCCCAGATGCTATTGGCTGTTGCATTGTATGATGTCATTGTAGCCTTGGCTCCCGCACAACCTGTTCACTCTGACTGTTTTGGCCCTCACATGGCATACACCAAAGAATGATGCCTGGAACACCTAAGTTCAGACCAAAGATTATTTTCTGTTATGAATGGCAAATTTTTTTACTATACATGCCAGGTTTTCTGTTGTCATAGGAACCTAATTGTTTAACTACCGAAAACAAACACTTTTAATATTTTTCCCACCATCATTCCTTGGATGCATCAAATTGGTACCTCTCTGGGTTGCTTCACTTCATGTTACATTATTTGGTATTAAAAATGGTGAAATGAGCCGGGCGGTGGTGGCGCACGCCTTTAATCCCAGCACTTGGGAGGCAGAGGCAGGCGGATCTTTGTGAGTTCGAGGCCAGCCTGGTCTACAAAGCGAGTCCAGGACAGCCACAGATATTCAGAGAAACCCTGTCTCGAAAAAACAAAAAAAAAAATGGTGAAATGAATTTTATAATAAAAATTATTAAATGAATTTTAGCTTAAGATTAGAATGGAATTTCCAGCAATTTCTGAAGTGGCTCTAAACTTACTTTTGCCGTTTTATATTCTGCATCTTTCAAAATGGTGTTGTCTCTTTTTTTTTTTAAATACTTTATTTTTTTTTCTTCAAGTTACATCTCAGTCACAAACCCTTCCCTATTCCCCCTTCCTTTCCCCCCCTTCCACCCTCTTCCCCCCAGCAGCTTCCCCTTTCAGTCCAACAGATGGTTCCTTCTCTTATAACAGTAAATACTATACAAAACAACAGATATAAATATGCCACATTTATGAGAGTTAAATGGCCCAGTATACCTTCCCAATGTCCAGTTTATACATATTTGACCCCTGACTTTAACATTCTACTATCTAACCATCTCCATGAGTTTAAAGGTCTATATCTGACTCAACATTCATACTAACTTGCAACACAATTTTACAAGTATCTTCTTAGATTTATAACACCCTCTTGATTCCTAAACAACTCAAAATTTAACTATGAGACTCTAGCTGTCTATTCTTCAACCACCTCAGAGACCCGAGAGGGATAAATACATCTGCTTATATAGGAAGTGCAGGGCCTGCAGCTTCCAAAACTAAGAAATGACATACCAGTGACTTCCTGGACAGTTCCCATTTTCTCTCCATACATTACAGCATCAGTCTTCAGCCTTTTGGTCCTGTTTTCTCTGACAGACATTTGTTGTAGAGCAGGGATTATGAAGGACTAACCTACCCTGTCTTGGCAGAGCTAGGCTGTCGACTTCCCTGCTACCAAGTTTTGTCCTTTTTTGGACAGCAGTCTGTCTGCAGTTGGAGCAAGGAGTTTTTTCATGCCAAGATATATAGGCTTGCCACTAATTCAACCATCTCACACTGGAGATTCTTCGATGCTTATCTTCTACTTGGAGTAGAATAGGGGGTGCTGTCAGGAGCTGATATGTCTCGATATCAAAAAAAAAGAAAATCTCAAAATGGTGTTCTCATCGCGGACAATGGCTATATCACCCACAATACTGATCAACTGACAAATGCTGATGATGCCCTGCATCCTGCAGTATCAAATGTTCAGCCAAGATTTCATTTTTTTGTGTGTTTTAAAAAAAACAAGCATATGTATCTCATCATTATTTTGATTTTAATGAGTAACTCATATATCAAAGAACTGTTTTAAAATACTCTTCATTATGATTTGTTAACCTTTTCATACATATTTTATGCACCTGCATATTCAGGGTTGCATAAAAATTTCTCAGACATGGGGATGTGAAGTGCAGCCTGCTGTGTGGGATTGCACAGATAAAATTGTGGGCCTCATTGGTTTGTTTCCATCTTTGCCAGCCTAGAAAAGGCTGTCCAAGGAGAGAGAGTTAAATACAATGATGTCATCTCAAACTCATTTAGGGATGCAACTGGCTAGGGAAAATTCTTACGGTATAGTTATAACTTACCTATAAATTAATGTGTCTGGCAGTACTTGCTCATCCTGTTTTGATTTGATTTTTTTTTTATTCTGACCAAGAGAAATTGAATGACTGCAGATAAACTTCAAAGCACCTGCTAATTCTACGCTTTTCTGGAAAGAATAAACAAGCTGCTGCTGAATGAACTCCATGTGGGTGAGGTGGTGGAGGGCTTCAGGTATCAAGGGTTTTATCCATCCTTTGTTTTCACCAAATTCTTATTAGGTTCAGTAGCAGGTAGCACAGGTTGAGTGACCCTAACACAAGAACCTGAAATCTAAAATGTTCTAAAATCTGAAACTTTTAAAGTACCAAAATTGCATGGAAAATTACAAAGCAAGAAAATCAGTCTCATGCAAAAAAAATTACTAAAAATATTATGGAAAACTACCCTTTGGATATATGTAAAAGTTACATGTGAATTTTCTGTTTAGATTCGTATACTGAATAATCTCATTATGTACATGAAAAAGTCTAAAATATCAAATAAGAAGTACTCAATCCATGTCAAGATAAAACATAGAGTTGGCTGCATATACACAAATAATTCTCCACTCATTGATCCATCCATCAATCTAACTATCTATGCATTCTTATTGTCTATAAATATATAAATGGGTAATATCTATGACACTAGGCTATAATAACAAATAATGAGATGTAAACAACACTTTCTAGGCCTACAGCTTAATTGTGGAAACAGACAGTAGGCAACTAGGCAACTAAATATGGTAATTACTCTTTGTTAAGTTTCTGTAGAAACAACAGAGGTGGTAGGATAGAAAATGACATGGGAACAGACTATGTATGAATGGTGGTATCTAGGTGGTGTTCTAGAACACCCAGTATAGCACCTGAGATGTGGAACTGGGCTTGGGGCAGGAGGCTCCAGATTATGGTGGTTTTCACCAAGGTGGTCAGGTAGCAAGCCTAACCAGGTGAAGGTGGAAACGGTACCTGGGGAAGTGGTTTGCAAGGATCCACAATGTGGACTCGATGTCAGGCTGCTTCCCACTGCATTGTCAACACCACCTACCGCAACGCTGCACCCACACCTTGCAGGAGGACCCGTCTGCCTCATTAGACAAAAGCAGTTTTTCCTCCCAGAAACCAGATTCCACGTGTCTGCAGTTTAAGTCTGGTCTTGTGTCTCTATGGTCTGAGTCTATTCAGAGCTGAGACACCATGTGGCATATTATCTAATGAGATTCATCAGACGCAAGCCAGGAGCTTGGGACATAGGCTGGCTTGTGCACAGTGGGATAATGCAGACCATGCCATTCTTCTCTCTAGAACACAAAGCTGTAATAGAAACAGAAGGAGAGATTCTACCTGAGGGGGAGGAGGAGGAGGACTCTGAGCTTACAGTAAACAAGAACTCTTGAGGAGGATAAAACATGAATGTGGGGAAAATCCAATTTTCTAGAAATTTAAAGATCAAATAGCCGTTGAACCAGAGCAGACACTCAGCTAACAACCAAGAGATTGGCCCACCTGGATTCCTGGGGAAAATACCCACCAAGGGGTGCATGTTACAGATTGTTTCTGGGGTGCAAAGGGAAGCTCTCTGCATTACAGGTAGTACATGAGTGACTGAACTCCCTAACAGTCTGTGAGTGGGGTTCAGTGGGGACGCCCTGCTTTTTCACCTGTGCAGAAGAATGCCAAAACCCAGACACAGAGCAGTGTGTATAGAATCAAGATAAAACAGATGCCACTTAAGGGCAACCCTTTAAAACCATGAAAATGTCATCTCTACTTGCAATTCTCCTTTTAGGGGTATTGTAGGGAAATAATCATAACAGAGTAAGAGGCACATGGTAGATGCTGCTCTGAGACATCATTTAAAATGGCCACATTAGTCAAAGAAAAACAGTCAATGACAGAAAATTAAATACATTTTGATAAAGAATAAAAAGGAAGGAAAGAAATGAAAAAGACATTTGGGAGGAAAAACAAAAGAAAAAGAGGGAGGAAGGAAGGGAGGGAGGGAGGAAGAGAAGGCAAAGTAAAGCTATGCTACACTGGAAACTATATGAAGCCTCTCTAAGCTTCCTTGTCATGATGACAAATAGCCAACGTAAACAACTTAAAGTGAGGCAGGGTTCATTTAGCTCATGGTTCCAGAGGATTCAGTCCATGGCAGGTTGGCCCCACACACTTCTGCAGAATATCGTAGCAGCAGGGAGGTGGGAGAAGAGATTCTTCACTTTATGTAGATGAGAAGCCAAGGAGGAGGGGCCTGGAGGCCAGGGATAACTTTCCAAGGCACCCCACAATGATCCACTTCCTCCAGCAATGTCTAGATCTCCTAAAAGTACTTTCACCAGCTGGGGACCCATGAGTCTGTGGGGAGCATTTCATATTTAAATTTTAACAGAGACAATTAATTTTCAGCTTATAACTGATGCTGTCTTAGTTGCTGTGAAGAGACACCATGACCAAGGCAACTCAATAAAAGAAAGTATTTAATTGGGGGCTTGTTTAGAGTTTCAGAGGGTTAGTTCATGATCACCATGGTGGGGAGCAAGATGGCAGACTGGCATGTTTCTGGAGCAGTAGCTGAGAGCTCACATGTGATCCATACATTTCAGGAAGACAGAGAGACTAAGCCTGGTGTGGGCTTTTGAAACTTCACCACACACGGCCTCCTCTGTTTCTGGAGGAGGCCGTGTGTGGTGAGGTTTCAAACTGCACACAACTCCTCCAGCAAGAACATACTACTCCAACAAGGCTACACCTCCTAATCCTTCCCAATCAGTTCCACTAACTGGGAACCACCAAGCGTTCAATCATATGAGCCTATTGGGACCATTCTCATTCAAACCACCACAGATGCTTTTATGATAAGGTGGCATTCGGGCCAGAATCCAAAGAGTGTTCTACAAAGAGGGGCAGAAGGAAGCAGGTAGGAAAGTTTCAGGTCAGAATGAACTCAGGGTCCTAAAATGTTATACACACAGTAGTGGGGCTAGAACACGGGGCCAAAGCAAGAATGACAAAGGACAAGTTTAAAGTGATGGGAGGGACTGGGTTGAACACAGCTCTGGGGCCTAAAATATGAAACATATGTAGCCACTGAAGCATTTTAGGCAGGACTGCAGTTTGCCCTTGGCTAGCTTCTTTACTCCCTCTCTGGCCATTAAATGTAAATTGGGTAAGGATGGAGCAAGGACAGAAGAGAGGAGAACAGTCAGGAGTCAAAGAAAATAGTGACTGCCAGTGACAGGCCTAGATAAGGACAGTAATATATGTCTTGGAGGCTGACATGGTGGGACTTTCTGGTATACCGAGTGTGTAGATCAGAAAAGAGGAGTGAGTATATACAGACATCTGAATGATAGTGCTGTTTGCCCAGGAGAAACAATGGGCTTGGGTTAAGTAAGTATGGTTTGAAAGAAAATCATCCCTATAGGCTCACTGGGAGTAGCACTATTAGGAGGCGTGGCCTTGTTGGAGGAGATGTGTCACTGGCTTTGAGGTCTCAGATGCTCAAGCCAGACCCAAGGTGGCATTCATTTCCTGCTGCCTGCTGATCCACATGTAGAACTCTCAGCTCCTTCTCCAGCACCATGTCTGCCTGCATGCTGCCATGCTTCCTGCCAATGGACTAAACCTCTGAACCAATTAAATGTTTGCCTTTATAAGAATTGTTGTGGTCATGGTGTCTCTTCAAAGCAACAGAACCCTAACACAGGTTGCAACCTCTTGCACAATATGTCTCTGAGTCTTTCAGTGACCAGTTTCTCCCACCCATTGGAAACTCTTGACTTGAACAGAAGAAAAGAAAAAGAACAAGACAGATATGTTTTTATTTGAATTATTTAATCATTCAACAGGTGTGGTAGCTCACCACACCTGGACTCCAGAAGCAGAGGGAGGCCTTTGTGAGTTCAAGGCCAGTTTAGTATACATAGCTGAGTTCCAAGTCAGTCAGAGCTACATAGCAAGACCCTGTCTAAAAGAAAGAAAAGTACATCAATACATTAATCGGTTAGTATTATGAATTTAAAAAGGCATATCAGGTGGAAAAGTTAAATATGTGTGTATGAGAAGAGAGTGGCTTATTATAGTTTGTGTGGTGTTTAGACAAGATGTCTCTGATAAGTTATCACATAGCTGGAAGTCTGAGAGGAAAAGCAAGTCATGGATTTGCAGGGCTACTCCAGCCAAAGGAACAGGAAACATAAAGGCCTTGTCAGCTGTATCCCTGGAGCTGTAAGCTGGTGTCAACCATCCAGTGATTGTCATTTTTTCCTGTTGTTGTGAAAAATAGAACAAAACCCCCGACAAGAGTTACTTAGGGGAGAAAGGGCTTATTTCTGTAAACAGTTCAAGACCGCAATTCACACAGTGGGGGAATCAATATGGCAGAAGCTTGAGGAAGGTGGTGGAAAGAAGTCGGTCACATTATGTCTGGAGTTCATGCTCAGCTAGCTTCCTGCCTCTTGCTCAGTCCAGGAAGCATGCGAGGGTGTAGTGCTGCCTTCCTTTAGGGTGGGTGCCTTTCCCCCTCAATTAACTAATCCCTTACAGGCACCCACAGAGTTTAGCCTAATCTAAATAAGTGTGGCTTGCTTGCTAAGTGAGTCCAGATCCCTGCAAGCCTACCTGTCAAGCCAACAGTCAACATTAACCTTCAAAATGACGGAAAACACAGTGGGAGATGATGCTGAGAGGCAGTCCTGACTCTTTCAGGAGCAGGTCTCTTTCTGGTAGAGAATTTGGATCTGACTGTAAGAGGAACCACAGGAGTCTCTCTGCCTTTCCTGAGGACTCTCTGAAGAGTTCCATTTCTAACCCCTGTTCTTATTAAAGGAGGGGAGATTTGATTCCTAACTGGTCTACAGTGAAGAAATAAATCAATACCTGACACCCATCAGGATGATTTTTATGGGGGTTTAAAAAAAACTTATGTTTCAATTACAATATAATCTTGATGTATATTTCAGGATATATGCTCCAAAATATTGAAGGCAAGACCTTGTAGAAATATGTGTACACCCGTATCCATAATAGTGTTATCCTAGTAGCCAGAAGTGGAAACAATACCAAATATACATCAATGCATAATTAAATAAATAATAACCAGTGGAGTATTATTTGCTCTTTTAAAATGAGGGAATCCATTCACAAACTAAAAACTGGATAGACCTTAAGGTTGTTATGGTAAATCAAATAAGCCATTCATAAAAACTCAGTATTTTGTGATTCCACATAAATTCATTACATAAATGTTGCCAAGTTCATGGAGACAGAAAGTAAAATAGTGGCTGCCCTGCTAGAGACTGGGGGAGGGAGGAGCAGGGATGGTCAAACTAATAGAGTTTCTGGTTTCCAAAGTTGGGTAAGTTCTGGAAATTGGTTGCACAGCAAGATAGATATACTACTGAACTCCATAATGAGAACTACTTAAATAGGAATATTTGTTGGGAATATTTTACCCCAATAAAAAAAATATATATAATATATGTATATGTATAAAACTGTCTTCCTTAAATTAACAATCTCCTAACAAACATGCAACTTAAAACAACTCTGAGATTCCATCTCACACCTGTCAGAATGGCTAAGATCAAAAACTCAAATGATAGCACATGCTGGCGAGGATGTGGAGAAAGGGGAACACTCCTCCATTGCTGGTGGGACTGCAAACTTGTGCAACCACTTTGGAAATCAATCTGGAGATATCTTAGAAAATTGGGAATAAATCTACCTCAAGACCCAGCCATACCCCTCTTGGGCATATATCCAAAAGATTTGAAATGAAACCACAAGGACATTGCCTCAACAATGTTCATAGCAGCTTTATTTGTAATAGCCAGAAACTGGAAACAACCCAGATGTCCATCAACTGAAGAATGGATAAAAAAA
>CAJQZJ010003694.1:1521816-1533979 GCA_907164525.1 Lophiomys imhausi | reverse complement strand
TACCCACAATGCTGTGGGGGTTAGGGATAGAAGGATTGCTGGGGCTGGCTGGCTGCCGGCCTAGCTCAAGGTTCAGTGAGAGATCCTGACTCCAGGGCATAGAGAAGAGAATGGTGGGGTAGGATAGTCTACATCCTCTTTGATCTCTGTGAGTACACGCACAGGTGTGCATGCACATGGACGTGCACACACGCACACATGGTGTGTGCACCTACACGAAAGAGAGAGACAAAAAAAATCAAAACATCAGAGAAAATACAACCGTGTCAGAAATAATCCCAACAGTCTGAGTGTCCAGTTTTACTCTCAGCTCACAGGAAGCTGAGGCAGGGAAATTAGAAGTTTGAAGCTAAGTTTGTCTGAAATACTAAATGGAAAATTCCAGAAATAAAAAACTCGGCTAGGCATGGTGGCCCACACCTTTATTCCCAGCACTTGAGAGGCAGAGGCCGGTGGATCTCTGTGAGTTCAAGGCCAGCTGATCTCCAAAGTGAGTCCAGGACAGCCAGATATACACAGAGAAGTCCTGCCTTAAAAAAAAAATAAAAAATAAAAAACTCATAGGCTTTAAATTGCACACTGCCCTGTGTGGAGTGCTGACATCTTGCACTGTACTGTTCTACTCTCCCAGGGCGAATAGCATTTCTTTGTCAATAAGATGTTTCCACATAACTCACCACAACACATTCCTGTATTTATTGTATTTCTTTATTATTTATTGCTGTTAACTGTGCTTAACTTGTGGATCAAACTTTACTGTAGGCTTGTACATGTGGGGCAATATGTGTAAGGCTGGATAAAAGCCACAGTGTCAGTTATCTGTGGGTGTTCTTCGATAGTAGCCCCTTAGATAAAGGGGGCCCTGGCTGCATGTGCCACTAGGCAGTGACTTTTCTTCTCTGGGATTATTGTATCCTATCAATTCTACTCTTAAGTAGTGATCTCCACTTTCCTTTCCCTTTCAATAATTATCCTCTGCATTTTTTCTCCAAAGTTTGACTTGCCTCCACTGTAGGCCATTTTTATTTTTGTTTGTGCAACGTTCTTTCCTTCCAGGAGGTAAATGTTTCTTTCCTCCAGTCCTGTTCTCTAAGGGCACTTTCTTTTTCTTACCCAGGGACAGGCAATGATCAGTTGGCCAATCAGAGCCCTTTCCTGTGCTTTGCCAACAGAACTGAGAGGGAATTGGGTTCTTTGCTTTCTGATGAAAACACTCTCTTACTTAAGCAAGTCCCAGATGGCTTCTGTCAATCGCAGCCCAAAGCCTTGATTTCTGTACTTAACCTGTGTGTGTCCCCTCCTACCCCCCTATTTTGTCCAGGGTTTTTCTGATTTTGATAATTTATTGCTGACTTTTTAATTAGCAGTTTAAAAAAATGGTTTGGGGCTAGAGAGATGACTTAGTGGGAGGAGCGCTTATTACCCCATCGTGAGGACCAGCGTTATGGATCCCAGCACCCAAATAATAAGCCAGACGTCCATATAAAGACCTGCCACCCTAGCTGCAAGCGGGGCAGAGACAGAAGGATGGCAGCAGGTTGCTGGCTTCCATCTTGCTGAGAAAACCTAAGCCAAAGAGACTGCCTCAGAGGGATGGGTGGGAATAGTTGGGGAGTGGGAGCACATGATGCCCACTTATGTCCTCTGCCTTTGTGTATGTGTGTGTGCATGCACACACATGCACGTACACACATCAACGTGAACACCATACACACACACACACAAACAAAGTAAATCTTCAAGTTCTTGTTTTGAACTCTTTCCTTTTCCAAAACAACTTAGATGGGCACAGTGGGGTGCAGCGGTAATTCTAGCACCTGAAAGGTAGAAGCCGGAGGTTCAGAGTTCAAGGTCATCCTTGGCTATATAGCTAACTTGAGGCTAGTCTAGACTGCATGAAATTTTGTCTCAAAACACAACAACAATGAATGCTACTACTAATGATGATGATGATGAAGATGATAATAATAATAACAGCCGGGTGTGGTGTCACATGTCTTTAATTCCAGCACTCAGGAGGCAGAGGCAGGTGGATCTCTGTGAGTTAGAGGCCAGCCAGGTCTACAGAGTGAGTCCAGGACAGCCAGGTCTGATATACAGAGAAATCCTGCCTCAAAAGCAAAAAGATAATAATAACTAATAATAATAATAATTGTTTTTTTTTAAGATCACTTCAAGGGTTACCTGAGACAGAGATGAACCTGGAATAGTGTATAGAAAATGTAACACTGTGGGATATGAAGACAACTGGTCAACTAGTTTCATGGTTAATCTCATTTGCCAACATGATGGGATCTAAAATTACCCTCTGGACATGGGTGTGAGGGTTTATCTAGATTAGATTGAGGTGGGAAGTCCTGCACACTGTGGGTAGTGCCATGCCACAGGCTGGAGTCCTGGACTGTGGATGCCATGTGACCAGCTACCTCAATGACCTCCCCACCATTACGGATTGTACCTGGGAAGTGTGAGACAAACAAATAACCTTCCTCCCTTGCTTTGTGTCAGATATATCATCACAACAATGAGAAAAGCAATACAACTAAGGAAATATAAAACAAAACCCAAACCAGACGCAGCCTAGGGTAAAGAGTGGTGAGTGTAAGGGTGTTTGCTGCTAACTGAAAAGTGAGGGAAAAAAATGCAGTTCTTGCTTATCACAGGGAGGGACTTTGTTCCTTTGCTTCAAGTGTGTTGCTTCGAGGAAGATTTTTATTCTTTATAAAGGGAAATATTTTCTGACAGTCGGGATGTACCAAAAATGAAACAGCTCTACTCAAGGAGAAAGACTGTAAAAAAAAAACCTTATAAGTTATCTTTTTATTACAGTATATATTCGCTGTACAGAATATCAGGATTCATTACAACATTTTCATATGTATATGTAACTTCCATCAAATTTTTCTCCATTACCTTCTCTTGTTTCTAGCTCCTTTTCATTTCCCAAATAGTCCCACTATTATTCCTATTTCACTTATGTGTTTGTTAGTTTACTTATAGATTTAGATGGTATCTCTGTACACCTCAGGCTAGCTTTGAGCTTGTAATCAAACCTTTCCTTCTTTATTCCTTCCAGAACTCCAGCACAGGGTGTGGCACTACCCACAGTGGGCAAGTCTTCCCACTGCATTAAGATAATCTAGATCATCCCTCACAGTCATGCCCAGCCTCACAAGTGTTAGCATTATAGGCATGTATTTTTTTTTTAATCTAGATTCTTCATACAAAGAAAATACTTGATATTTGTCTTTTTGAATCTGGCTCATTTTTCTTAACACCCACTTTCCTGCAAAAGATGTGATTTTAATCTTCTCTGTGGCTGAATAAAACTCCATTGTATATACACACTTCACATTTTTGTTTGCTCATTTATTGGTGGGCACCCAGAGCAACTCTGCAGTTTGGCTGTTGTGAATAGAATTGCAGTAAATATAGGTAGGTAGACCTCTTAGTTGTTGGTTGCTATTAAATAGCCAAGATTGATGTAGCTAAATCACATGATGGTCCTATTTCCAGAATTTTAAAAATATTTTTAATTTTATTTATGTATGTGCCTATATGTGTGTTTGTCTGTGTGTATGTGTAAATATATGTTATGTGTGTACAGGTGCCTGAAGAGGCCAGAAGAGGGCACTGGCTTGTCAGAGTTGGAGTTACAGGTGGTTGTGGGTTCTGGGAACTAACTTTATTTCTCTGGAAGAGAGTAAGCTCTCTTACCCACTGAGTCATCTATCCAGCCCTAATTTTTAGCTTTTTGAGGAACCTCCAGGACTGACTTCCATGTGGTTTGGCTAATTTATATTTTCAGACTTAGGGCTTAAGGATTTCCCCTCTCCATCCCCTGTACCCTGCCGATGTGTTTTTCTTATTTTCCTTATGATAGACATTCTGCCCAAGCTAAGATGTAACCTCAATATAGTTTTAGTTTACATTTTCCTGGTGCCAAAAGATGTTGAATATTTTTTTCAGGTATCTATTGGCCACTTGCACTTCACTTTTTAGGGAGTGTCTTGGTTACTGTTCTATCAGTGTGAAGAGATACTACAACCAATGCAACTATTATAAAAGAAAACATTTAAGTAAGGTCTTTCTTACAGTTTAGAGACTTAGTCTATTATCACCTTGGTGGGGAGAAGTAAGGCATGGTGCTGGAGTAGTAGCTGAGAGCTCTACATCCTCATCTGCAGGCAAATGATGAGAGACAAAGTCACTTGGCCTACCATGACCTTTTGAAACCTCAAACCCACCCCCAGTGACACATCTGCTCCAGCAAGGCCACTCCCACTCTGAGAAGGCCAGGCTTCCTAATCCTTCCCAAACAGTTCCACTAAAGGGGACAAAGCATTTAAATATATGACCCTATGAGGTTAATTCTCATCCAAACTACCATAGGAAACATCTGTATAGGAAATTTTCCCAGTTTTTGGTTGGGTTATTTGTTGTCTGATGTTTTTTTTTTTTCCTTTGAAAAGCTCTGTATTTGTTCTGAATAGTAATCCCCTGTTCGATGAGTATCTGATAAAGATTTTCTTGCATTCTGTAGGCTGCCTCTTCAATCTTCTATATCCTTTGTGGTGCAGAAAGTTTTAGTATCATACAATCCAATTCTTGATATTATCTATTGAGCTCTTGGAGTCTTGTTCAGAAATTCATTTCCTAGGCCTATACTTTAAAATGTTTTCCCTGGTTTTTTTCCTAGTAATTTCAAGTCTTACACTAATGTCTTTGTTATATTTTAATTGATTTTTGTAAAAGATGAGAGACAGGAATCTAGTTTCATCCTTCTACATATAGACATCCGTATTTTCCCAGCATCTTTTATTGAAGAGTATCTGGTTGTTGAATATACTGGCTGTTGAATATACATTTTTCTACTTTGTCCAGTATCAGATGGCCCTAGAAGCACAGCATTACTTCTGGGTCCTGGGACCTCTACTCTATTACATCAAACTATGTTTCACACCCATGCCATGCTGTTCTTGTAACTATGACTTTGCAGTATAATTCAAAATTAGTGTTAGGATACCTCCAATGTTCTTACTCTTTTGCTTGGGATTGTTCTGTTTATTCACTATATTTTGTATTTCCATCAGAATTTTAGGATTTTTTTTCTAGATCTGTGAAGAAAATCATTAGAATTTTGATGGAAATTTCCTTGAAACTATGATTGCTTCTTCAATTTGATAGTTTTTCTAATATTTATTATCCCAATTGATGAACATGAGATGAGGTCTGTATATTCTTCATTGTAGGTGCCTTCCATATATTTGGTTAGGTTTCTTCTAGGGGTTGTGAATGGAAGTGTTTTCCTGACTTCTTTCTTGTCATGTTTGCTAATGGTACATGGAGGAACTAGTGATTTTTATAAGATGATTTTTTCCTTTGATGCAGGTGATTTTCAGACCTATAAGTTTTCTGGTGGAGTCTTTGGGCTCACATTGTCTGCAAATGAGAGTAAATTTGACCCTCCTTTATTTTTGGATCCCTTTATTTCATTCACCTTCTAGCTCTGGGTATTTTAATGAAGGCTTTCAATTTCTTCCCTATTGAAAATAGTGTTAGCTAGAGGTTTGTCATGTACTGATTTTATTATATTGAGATACAACCTATTCCTATGACTTAGGTTTCCTAAATGAGAGCAACACAGACCTCTGGTCAACCCCCAGCTTCAGGCTCAGGGCTCTCACACTCACAGAGGACAGGGGTCATCACAAACTAGGCCCTAACTAGCCATAAGTTGCAGCAGCTCAAACCTCTCAGCAGTTTGCAGCTCACCCTCCCCCCTCTCCATGAGTGCCTCTTGTAACAGTAAATTTTTTATTTTTGCTTATATATTTATTAATACTTAACAATTACCTATAAAATTCCTAAATCCTAAAACCCAAACCCTAACTCTAAGACTTAATATCTAAAACACCCTAATATCTATAAAACAAACACTTAACATTAACCTAAAGTTTCTTAAAAGGATATTTTTTCAGATTAATTCTCTGGGCATGGATCCGTACAGATGGATGGTCTCAGCAACTTTTCAATCTTAAAGTTTATGAGTCTCGTTCATCAGATCTTAAGGCAGTTTATAAATTTAATCTGTTTCAACCATTGAAGTGGGACGGCCCTTATATCAAGCAAGAATTGCCTCTGCAGTCCGAGAGCCCACTTATTTGCAAGATGAAAAGTTTCTTAGGCTCATCATTCAGATGCTTTGGGTCTCCAAGGGTTCTGCTCCAGTGCTTTGTCCAATCCGATGCTTTGGGGTTCCAGGGGGAGATAATTCTCTGTTTAGATGTTCTAGAGTACCAGGGAGACTCTGCTTTTGGATTCACAGCAGGTTGGTGCAAGATGGTGATAAGCAGAGGAGTGCAGTGAAGCCTCTTGGCAAGAGGAGGAGGAAGGGCCACAAAGCCACGTGGGCTTGTAATTTAAATCCTTTGTGTCACAAAGAATCTCAGAGAGGATTCTGGCCTCTTCTTGCCATGGTTCCTGGTGGGCTTTTTCAGAGAATGCTCCTGTCCAAAGTCCCATGATTTTCTCTTGGTGGGCTTGTTCCAAGGCACGCCCTTCAATGTCAATCATATGCCTGAGAGGCCTGTCTTATGCTATTCCAAAATCCCTATGCTCAATTTCCCTAATCCTATCACAGTCTCTCCTGCCCATGTCCTACCCAGACACTGTGGCAGGGTGTCCCAAGGCTCTCTGATTTGTTATTGTTCCTTGTTCTCGGGTCCCCAGAGTGTATCTCACACAACAGGCACCCTACCAACACAGTGCTTGGATACAGCACTCCAAGACATGGGGAGCGATGCGTTTCTCCAATGCTGGCCTGTCATTCAGGAAGAGTGACCATTACCTTAAATCTCTTCACTGCACTTAAGGCTTCTGAGAAGTAGGCTGTCTCTAGTTTCTCTCTGTCACTCTCTATCTCTCTGTCTTTCTCTCTTTCTGTCTCTTCTGCAGATTGAACCTGGGGCCTCATCTATTCAAGGCAAGAACTATTATACCCCCTCCTTCCAGATTAGCTTTATAAATGAAAGAGATGACCTCAAAGTCAACCATGGTGTTGAAAAGGAGAGAAAGTTGGGAATATTGTAGTGATGGAACACAGGGGCTCAAGGCTCTGCCTGAGACTGGGAGCAGACTGTGTTTGAGATAGTACAATATCCACATCCTATGTGCTGCCACACAGGTCTCATGCTTTTCCCTGGTTCTCTGTATGAATTTCATTTGATGTAATAGAAAAGGTAACTGGAAAAAAAATACATAGGTTACTGATGTAGCAACTAGAGGAATGTGCTTTGTTGAATCATGGTTTTTCTTCTATGACAAATAATTAAGGAACAGACCGTCTTGGAGACTTCCAGATTTTCCTAGTAGAGATCATAGTAAGTCAGAGAAGAAATTCTAAAGCTGAAAAAATGAGAAACACAGTTCTCAGACTTCCATAGGTCTTTCTAGCTTTTTCCAGCCAACAGAATTGACTTAGGGCAAGAGGGGTTCAAAAAAGAAGATTATGATGAATCCTGTAGGAATTCATGCAAGACTGCTTACATATTGTGCAGCTTAGGGCAAATGGAAATGTGGGATCCCACATTCAAAATTATCCATAAACTCAACACATCAACAGAATAACATTAGACCAAGCCTGTCCTATGTGCAGAGCTCTGAGCACCAACACAGGTTGGTCATGCACAAAGCCAGCCTTGGGTGTCCTCGATTGGACCTATTTAAAATGACAGGTTCAGTCTGAGAATATAGTTCAGTGGTAGAGTGTGTGGTTATCTGGGTTTGATTCTTTGCAGCAAAAGAGAGGGAGAGAGAAAGAAGGGGGAGAGAAAAAGAGGGAGGGAGAGAGGGGGAGAAAGAAAGGGAGGGAGAGAGAAGGAAAGAAAGAGAGAAAAACTAAACCATAAGGAGCCTCAAGGCTGAGCAAGGCTGAGTGTCTGGGTCTCTTTTTAAAACTTTCCTTTGGCTGTCACAGGAGCTACCTCAGGACTTGGGGTGGAGTACAGTAGATTACCCAGCTAGCCTGCAAGGTCCTCGCACCACAAAATTAAATAAATAAATAAATAAACAAGTAAATAAATAAATAAATAAATAAATAAATCCAAGGCTTCATGGGACCATCTACATCCTAAAAGACGTATTGTTGTGTAAGTAAACAATGCAGGGAACAAATAAATGGCCAATAATCTTAAGTTTCTTCGAATCCCCCCAAAATTGCAGTTTTACGGCCTTAGTTCATCACTACACTGTGTTTATTACAGGTCGGGGTCATCTGTGGAGGAGCTCTGGCTATAACAGTTAAACATACATTCTACCCTCATTGGTCAGATGTGTCCACTTACCCTTTCCCCTGGGACCAGTAGCACTTCTCCCCTCAGATTCACCCAAGAGCTACTTGACGATATTTTAAATACATCTGTTAAGTACAGCATGCTGTGGAAATTACTAGGAGACACTGGCAGCAGGGCCTCAGCAGAGGGCATTGGTGAGATTGGGTGCAGAGGCGCTGAAGGAAGGGACTATCAAGAGCCATGATTTTTAAGGTCAACATCTCAGGTTAGACTACAGCCAGGATCCAGGTGAACCTGGGGTGTGTCAGGTGTGTCTAGAGCAGGAGATAAAGGAGGTCAATATGGATGGAAGCTTGGAACCAGGCAGAGGGCTTAGTTAATGCAAGAAAGGTTTGTCTCAGAGCGGGAAGCCATTTGAAACAAAGAGCCAAGATCCAAACTACCTTTAAGAATCAAAGTCACAACACTGAAAAGTGACAGCTGTTATCATTGTCATATTATTAATTTGCATATCAGTTCTTAATTTAGAAAAAGTAACCAGCAACCACATGTCGCAATGCCCTACCCTGGTAGCCTCTCCAGAATGGTCCCTTGCTGACTCTCATGGTACATCTCTGGTGTTTGGGTCTTCTGGAATTCCTCAGGTGGAGACTTTACACACCATTCACTAACTTCTTTCCAAAATGATAGAATTTTCTTTACCATTGCTGGTTTACTTTCTGTTGCTATTATAAAATGCCAATACCAAAAGCAACTTTGGGAGGCAAGGGTAAATAAACCCTTACATGTTTTACATGACTGTATTAGCTGGGGTTCTCTAGAAGAACAGAACTAATATAATGAAAAAATATATATAGAGAGAATGAAATGTATGCATAGAATGAATATATATGTATATGTATGTATATATATATATATAATGATGTAGCTTACAGACTATAGTCCAACAATGGCTGTCTACCAAAAGAAGGTCTGAGAATCCAGTAGTTGTTCACTCCACAAGGCTGGATGTCTCAACTAGTCTTCAGTATAGGACTGAATCCTGGAGAAGTAGGCTCTAATGCCAGTGAAGGAATGGACTTGCCAGTGAGAGTGAGAGCAAGCAGTCAGAGAGCAAAAGCTCTCTTCTTCCATGTCCTTTATATAAGCTGCCAGCAGAAGGTGTGGTCCAGATTAAAGGAAGATCTTCCCACCTCAGAAGATCCAGATGAGAAGTGCATTTTCCCACTTCAAATGATTTAATTAAGTAAAAGTCCCTCACAGGTGTCCTCAGTTTCTTGGGTTTTATTTAATTCCAGATGTAAAGTTGACAACCAAGAAGAGCCACAACACGTGTCCCAGTCCCAGTTCATCATACAAGGAAGTCAGGACAGGAGCTCAAGCAGGAGCAGAGACAGGAACTGAAGCAGAGGCCATGGAGGAACACTGCTTACTGACTTTCTCCTCTTGGATTGCTCATCCTGCTTTCTTAAACAACTCAGGACCACGTGCCCAAGGGTGGCACTGCCCCTTCCTCATCCTGCTTTCTTAAACAACTCAGGACCACGAGCCCAAGGGTGGCACTGCCCCCCCCACATCCATCAATCATCAATCAAGAGAACATTCCATAGACTTGCTTATAGGCCAACCTGATGGTGGGAGTGTTTTCCTAATTGAAGTTGCCTCTTCCGGATGACCTTGGCTTAGGTCAAGATGGCAAAAACATAACTCTTATAAAATACAACCCTGTTGTAAACGGCTCCTTTAAAAATTGAGTCAGACTGTTTATTGGTATCATATAGAAATAGAATTGATTTTTGTGGGTGTTAACATTGTATCCCACGACCTTGCTGAGCTAAATTCACTTACTTCGAGCAAGGTGAGCTTTGGGATTGAGGTAAAGAAACCATTTCTCACATACATTACTACCCTGACCTTGAATTACAGTGCATTCATTCACATCTTTTCCATCTGTGAGCCTTTCTTTCCTGGCCTTATTTCATGATCAGTGTTAAACAAAACGTAGCAATAGGTGCTCTCTCTCTCTCTCTCTCTCTCTCTCTCTCTCTCTCTCTCTCTCTTTTTCCAGGCTTGGGAAAACCATTCCATATCTTCTGGTGAAATATGGTGTTAGCTCTGCATGTAGTAAGTGCCTCTGATCACACTGTGATCATTAGTTTTTTGTAGTCATGACAAATATCTGAGAGCCCTTTAAATTATTTTTTAAGGGAAGAAAAGATTTTATTTTTATTTTGATGAAGTCTAATAATTGGCTATTTTTTCTTTGGTGCTTATGCATTTTGTAAACTTTCATTGTGAATATTCATTGTACATGGAGCTGTGTTACACAAAGACATTCTCATACAAGTATATGTTATACACTGAACATGTCTCCCCATCTCCTCTTCTTCTCTTCACTCCTTGTTCCTCCCAGCTTCCCTTTGCTCCTCCAGACAGTATCTGTTCTAGGGAAAGATTTATATTGACGCATACTTACACAGCATCCAGTCCATGGTCAGGTGGAGCTGTTGTGGTGAAGCCTGTGCTCAGATAGAACATCACAGCAGCAACAATGTGTGGTAGAGCAAAGCGTGTCACCTGCAAAAGAACCCACAGCCCCCGAATCAGCACCAACATCTGGACACCCTTGTTCAAATGCACGAGCTTGTGGGGCACATCTCACCTTCAAACTACAACACTCTTTTGAAGAAAGATATTTCTGGAAAGCGGCTTATGGGATAGCCTGGGCTCTGGTTCCAGCTTAAGTTCTTGGTAATTTGGTTTGCCAAGATGCAAGCATACAGCAGCTACATGCTTCTATCACCATAAAGTCACATACTACCATGGCTTTTGGTCAGAATGGACTATGTCCCCTCAAACTATGGGGCAAAATAAATCTTTCTCCCTTACCACATGTTTTCACCACCATGGAGAACGCCCTGTGCCATGCCCCTCCTGATTCTCATGGCAAAGGCCCCTCAGACTGTGAACTGAAAAAAAAAAACCCTCTTTCCTAGAATTAATTCTTTCATATATTTTATCACAGTGTTCAGAAAAGTAACTAATACATAATATAATCAGTACCAAAAAGTAGACTCACTGTTGTGGCTCTGAGAAATTGAGCCAGGTTGTTCATAAGCCTTTGGAACTCATTGGGGGAAGGATGTGCAAGAATTCAAAGCTATGGGCTAAAACGTCTGCAGTGCTGTAAGCAGAGCTGCATGGGCTACTCTGGCTGGAGCGAGGAAGGCCAGAGAACAATGGACCAGAGGCCGTTCATGCTACGTCTCGCCAGAGCATCTACCTACCATCTGCTTGTGTCCTGAAAGTCCGAGTGAGGGTGAATTCAAAAGGGATCACATGTTGGGTGAAGGAAGTGTTTCAAGACAGGGCAGTGTTCAGAATGTGGCATGGTTAATGTTCTGTTCTTGTCCTGATTTATGGTGAGAAAGAGCAAAAACTGGATCAATAAGATGTTTTTAAAAATGTGTAGTTTAGCAAGGGAAGGATCATGAGCAATCTAAAGGTCTGGAACAGACAGCACTTCAGTAATTATTGTTAAAAAAATTAATGGAAGTGAGGAGAAACTTCATACTCCACACTAGAACAATACGAAAGGCGCCTTTAGAGCAACAAGCCCAGATCAATGGCTCTATGGTATAAAAATGCAAATTTATTCAGGAGGTATTGCAGGATATTTGATCACATTGTGAACCCAGAGATCCTGTACTGGAAATTCTGTTTCTAATTGTGGTATAGCCCGGCCTTTGATCCTAGAGCTTTCTGTTTACTGTAGACAAGTATTTGTGGCTCAGCCTTAGCTCACATCTTTGATCCAAGAGCTAAATAAACTCAACCATAGGTTGAGAAGCAGAGCAAGTAACCAGCTA